>OY743129.1:12420000-13620000 GCA_963555685.1 Acrobasis consociella
TAGGTTATTTTGATCACTCGCGACGCGAACCTTCAAACAAAAAAACAACAAGTGAAGTGTGGTGTCCCATATCTCTGTGTGGTGTGAAGTGAGTGACGGACGCAAAGCAACCTAGAAGTCATAGACTATACAGTTATTTTTCCATTTGTTTTACGGCTTTGGATTCTAGCGACTTTAGAATTGGATTGGTAGCCGGCGTCGGCTGTGGAGGCACTTCCAAGCCAAGATCCATAAATAAAATAAAAATATCGTTTTTGATACAATTTTCGATATTGGATATTTTATATCGATATATCGATTTATCGGTTAACAATATATCGGCAAAAAATATCGATTTATCGAATTAAAAATATCGAATATATCGATGTATCGATATTTTTCAACAAGCCTAAAACAGGGTTGTTGCTAGTCGCACGTTGACGTTACGCGAGTCACTTGGGATTATTGAATCATAAAGGTGAGAAACTGAGTAGATTGTTTTTCCGACGTTTACTTTTTAAAAGTAGCGCGACGGGCCAGTTCCAAATTTGAAAAGAAAAAATAAATAAATAGCAAATAGTGCGGTTATAGAATATAACTTCACTATTTGCGTTTATAACGCACGCGTGTTTTATGTGCTGCTTTATATATATAAAACCGGTGAAATTAAATCTACTTTACGAGCAGTGTGTTGAAAACCCATATTTATTTAATGATGATGGTGAAAATGAAAGGGGTTACATTATTTAAAAAATTATAGTGTACTTTTCTTTTAAAAGAAAATTTTGTGAAAATTTCCTTGATGTCAACGAGTAAAGCATTCCAGTACTTATCTATCTATAGATATCTGTATATCCCTACTTTTTAGTTAGCTAACATTTTATAGTAACCATAATATTAATATTACATTTTTTATTTCTCTAGTAAATAAAGCGACTTGGCAATTGCACAAGGCAAATCAAAATCCAGGTCCCGTTTTTACCCTTTGGGTACGGAACCCGGAACCCTAAAAAGAACAGTTATTAAAAAATATATATACTTTGTTTTAGAATCCCTTGACGACTTAGAGGACATGGTAGTCCCCCTATTCTCGGCGGTGGAAGACCGGTCAGTGACCCCGCCTGCCTGGCCCGAGCACCCCTTTCCCCCCCACCTGCGGAGGAAAAGGGCGTATTGCGTCCCCGTGAAGGACCTTAGGTCACTGTCGATAGACTTTCCAGTTCCTGATACGAGGAAACATTATAAAAGTGGGGTAAGTACTTGGCCATAAACGCATAAAAATTTTTTTAGAAAAAAAAAACTTTTTTACAAACTTTTTTTTTTTTTTTTTTTATTGTGACATAAAAAAAGTCCTAACTCGATGGAGTTGCGTCGTTGTATTACCTACTGAGTTCCATTGACCACCTTACATCTCCGTGATCAGACCCTAGGCATCGTCTACCATAAAGTACTCGTCGAGACAAATCAAACGAGACCTACTCGATGAGGTTATGTTGTTTTATAACTGTGTTCCGTTGAATATCTCCCGGCTCCATCATTAAAACAGCTCATTGACTTCTTATTATTGTATTGTCACCTGACTTACACTAGTATGCAAAATTTCAGTTAAATCGGTTAAAGATAACTGGTTAAAAATTGAGTTGCAAGATTTGACGTGAAGTGGTAACAAACAAACAAACATACAAACTCACTTTCGCATTTATAATATTAGTAAGGATATGAAAAATAGGACATAGTTTACACTGACATTGTTTTTTCTATCTTGTTTGCAGCCGGGCCACTACCTGTCTCACCTTCTAGGCCACGAAGGACCTGGAAGTCTACTGTCGGAGCTGAAAGCGAGGGGCTGGTGCAACAGGTATCTAAAACCTTGACAGTGACGTCACATGATAGTGCATGCATTTCTGTAACTTGACAGTTTCCCTTTCCACCAGATTTGACAGACTTATCACTAGATTGTTTTGCTGGGGTTTTTTTTAAATTTGCCTGACAAATAAAAGATGGCGCTACGATATCAATATATTATGTAGTTCCGCCACTCGTCACTAGATGGCGTCGTCGGTATTTAATGAGATTTCCAAACATACACGCTAAATTATCATTGGTTTTGGAAAAAAAATGTCGGAAAGTAAATAAATTCCTCTATCCATATACGTAATCCAAATTTGTGTATGACATTAGATAAAAAGTTGCGAAAATGATTTTCGATCGAGACAATGTAGTTACGTCCGTCTAAAACTGTCGCGTGAACTCCATGACCCCATAAACTCCGGGCGACTGGGGTGGTACTACTAATTGATCTCACGATTTTACTTTCGAGTTTTAGTTAACATTTTTTGGCTCTGAATTTTTATATTGACTAGCTAATTAGGTATTACTAACGATCCTTATGAAGTGGCCTTCGACTCCAAAACCAATCAAAAATCACCGTGTATAGTGCACCAGATGGCAGCACAGTGAAGTCAGCTCCAATCGACTGTTGTGATTGGAGCATCAGTTGACAGGTTCTTTTGCTCCGTCAAATGTGTCCGGAGTTTTTGGCGGGAAGTCAAGGGGTCCAGTTAGAGTTTGCTATAAATTGATTCTAGTGGACTTAATAATATGAAATTGGTGTAGTTTGGTGTTATAAATGCTCATTCTCATGGATAATATGTGAAATGTTTAAAGTGGACAGTCATAGTGCGGTTGTAGTGATATTTATTTGCGGACTGCGGTGGGCGTCTTTGGGTGCCGTCCGCCACTCAATCGGCTATGAAAACCAGTGGACTCGTATAGATTTGTCGCCAGAAGCTCCCGTGAAGCAATCAAAGGACCTATACCAACCTTTGATTGTATTGTTAAGTGTTTAGGATTAGGTTAGGAATAAAGAAGAGATAAATAAAGATTGGCTCTAAAGGACCAGTATCCAGAGCCGTAAATTAATTTAAGAAAAAAAAAAAGTCAAGTGTGTCCAATCACAGCAGCTTATTGCACCTGACGTCACTGTGCTGCCATATAGTGTCACATATCGTTCCATATTGTCCTGTATAGTTCCGCCACTTATCAATAGATGGCATCGTCGGTAAAAGTAAGATGATCAGTGCTTCGGAGGGCACGTTAAGCCGTCGGCCCCGGTCACTGTGTTTGACATTGGTCGTTACCTAAAACCATGTCAGAGGCCTTTAAGGCGGTCTAAAAACTCTGATACTAGTGTTAGTCACTAATACACACGATAAGAAGATCGTCGGTATTTTTTTAATTTGCCTAGCAAACAAACTTGTTTTCTTCCACAGTTTGGTGGGTGGAACTCGAATTGGTGCGCGTGGCTTCGGCTTCTTCGGAGTGCAGGTAGACTTGACGGAGAAGGGCGTGGAACACATCGATGACATCATCACGTTAGTTTTTCAAGTAAGTTTGTAGATGTAAACCAGTACCACAGAATTAATAATTGTTTTAGCTGCTTCTCTTCCCGCGCACTCTTCCATGCTGGTCTGGGAGAAAAGAAAAAACTTAGAATGTACCAGCTGCTTCTCTTCCCGCGCAGATCGTAAGAGACGATTGAGGGAATGGGCGAGATTTGAATCATGGTAATAGGCGATGCGGCTAGCAACTCATCACTATTTTGATTCCTTTTCCATCTTAACGCCCACTACCACGCTAAGCGTGGTTTTTGGGCCTAACGGCCCTAGGCTCTCTTTACCAAGTCAGGGAAATAGACGTGAAAATGTATCTGTATTTACATACAGAACGGAATCTCGCACCGGCCCCCGCAATCTGGTGTCCCCGCAACCCTTCCCCCGCTTTTCGGCCTTGTTGGGCCGCCTTGTCGCCTGTACAACAGGGTTGTTGCTAGCCGCACGTTGACGTTACGCGTGTCACTTAGGATTATTGAATCATAATGGTGAGAAAGTGCGCATATTATCATTGTATATCCACGGAAAACAATAAAGAACGAAAATTTTATAGATTTCCGAGTGATGAAAACAGGTAAGTAAAACAACAATTTCTGTGGTGGCGACCCTGATTGTTTAAATCACACATTTGACGTGTGGTACACAGACTTATTGTTTCGTTTGTACTCTGTAGTAGTACTCGGTATATTTGTTACTCCGTTTGTATGAAGTGCCATACCTGTGCCAGTGGCCCTGCGAGCTGTAGACCCGTTAAAGTCTATCGAATCAATATGTTGCTCAGACCAAAAGTTTCCTCTTGAGGGTAACAAGTTATATGATATTTTTGTTTTATTTTTAATTGCTGAAATATGTAATTAATATCTACAATTAATTAAGTATATCCATATTTTCGTCATATACACGGTGATTTTTCATTGGTTGTGGAGCCGAAGGCCACTTCATAAGAATCGTTAGTAAGACCTAATTAGCTAGTCAAAATAAAAATTCAGAACTAAAAAATTTTTGACTAAAACTCGAAAGTAAAATCGTGACATCAATTAGTAGTTCCACGCCAGGCGCCGTCGCCGGCCGGCCGCCCCAAGTTCATGGGGTCACGCAAGTTCACGCGACAGTTTTGGACGAGTACTACCTACTTGGTCTCGATCGAAAATCATTTTTCTAACTTTTTTATCTTATGTCATACACTAGATAGAGTAATTTATATACTATACGACATTTTCTTTTCCAAAACCAGTGAAAAGTCAGCGTGTATATGAAATTTTTTGAAATCGATGACATCATCACGTTAGTGTTTCAAGTAAGTTCGTAGATGTAAACCAGTGGCCCTGTAAGCTGTAGACCTCGCGAGTCCTCCGTTAAAGTCTATCGAATCAATATGTTGCTCAGACCAAAAGTTTCCTCTTGAGGTAACAAGTTATATGAGATCTTTGTTTTTTTTTTACATTATTGCTGATTATAGATACATTTTCACGTCTATATCCCTGACGGGGCAGACAGAGCCCGGGGCCGTAAGACCCAAAGGCCACGCTTAGCGTGGTGGTGGGCGTTAAGATGGAAAAGGAATCAAAATAGTGATGGGTTGCTAGCCGCATCGCCTATTATCATGATTCAAATCTCGCCCATTCAGTCGATCGGCTTATACGATCTGCTCGAGAAGAGAAGCAGCTGGTACATTCTAATTTTTTTCTTTTCTCCCAGACCAGCATGGAAGAATTAATAATTGCAAAAATATGTCATTAATCTACAATTGATTAGGTACACCCATATTTTCGCCATGTATGTTTTTTTTTAAATCAATGACCTCACCACGTTAGTATTTCAAGTAAGTTAAAGTTTATGGAATCAATATGTTGCTCAGACAAAAAGTTGCCTCTGAGGGTAACAATAAAGATTTGTCATTTTTGTTTTGTTTTTTCAAATGGCTGAAATATAAGTTTTCTACACTCATATTTTCGTAGTTTTGAAAGATTTCGAAAAACTGAATTGACAATAAAATTTTATATAATATTCGAACTTTTAGAAAGTTTCACAAGAATCTGTTAAGAAATGCGAACATAAGCACTTTTGGTCATTCTCAAAAAAATTGAGACGCTTCGCTCGCTCGGTCAATGAATAAATACAAACGGATGTTTATCTTTATATGTTTAAAAAAATGTAACTTAGAGTTAGTATCCTATAAGTCTCGGACTTACTTTGGGGTTAGTTCAGTCTGTGTCATTTGCCCGTATATATTTATATATTAGACGGCTGAACTGATTTTAATCAAAAAAGAAGCTAATAAACAATGCAAAAGAACTTACTTTTACTTTAAAAAAACCTCATCGAAATTGGTCCATCAGTTCGAGCGCTATGATGCCACAGACAGACAGATATTAGCATGAAACTTGTATATTACGACCTTTTTTGTCGGAATGATCTGAAAAGATGCAACCGCTAAGATGCAACCGTATGATACCTACGTTTAATTTTTTTAAATGTATTTTTTTATTAACCTATACTGTCCCACTGCTGGGCAGGTCTCCTCATCTCCTTCCAAATATTAAAAACCAGTATAGGGTAATGAAAAAAAATTTTTTTTCTTTTTTTTTTTCAGTACATAGCAATGCTACGAAAAGAAGGCCCCCAACGATGGGTGTGGGAGGAACAGAGGGACCTCATGGCCATGGAGTTCAGGTTCAAAGACGCGCAGGACCCAAGGAATCTGGTCACGGGACATGTGCATATACTGCAGGTGAGTCTTTCAATTGACATTTCATATTTTATATGGCCCTAAATTTTAGAAAAGAAATCGTTTCTTTATTTGTCTTTCCTACATACATACACACTATCACGTCTTTATCCCTAATGGGGCAGACAGAGCATTTTGGATCTTGCGGTTCTATGCAGAGCCCAGCGCCGCAAGACCCAAAAGCCACTTTTAGCGTCATGGTGGGCGAGAAGATGGAAAAGAAATCAATACAGTGATGGGTTGCTAGCCGCATCGCCTGTTAACATGATTTGCATTTTTGCCCATTCCCTCGATCGGCTTTTACGATCTGCGTGGGAAGAGAAGCAG
Source organism: Acrobasis consociella (assembly GCA_963555685.1). Classification (NCBI taxonomy): domain Eukaryota; kingdom Metazoa; phylum Arthropoda; class Insecta; order Lepidoptera; family Pyralidae; genus Acrobasis; species Acrobasis consociella. The sequence goes on from OY743129.1 coordinate 12,426,427, forward strand.
CTGGTACATTCTAAGTTTTTTTATTTCTCCCAGACCAGCATGGGATATCTTTCCTAATTTCAAAAACTGTTTTTTTGTCTTTCCTAATTTCGAAAAAAATGTAAAAGATTATTTGTTGCTTATTTTTGAAGAAAAAAAGTAGATACTAAAATTCATTTATACATTCGAGAAGTTAGCACCAAGTACTTAAGTGAAGTGAGATGCAAACTGCTAAAGTAATGTGTGTCGCTGTCACTGTCAACTGTATACAAGCTTGCTTGGCTGACACCCGTTAATGAGTTTCGATCCCAAGGTGACTTTTTTAACAAAATCCTTATGAGTGGCATAACTCGAAATAGGTTAACATTTACACAGGGAACTTCAAAGTAAAATTTGTTTGTACTGATCCCTACTATAACCTCCTGAAAGGATCAGGTCTTTTTGTCTCCACTGCAGGAGCACGACTCTCTGTACTACCAGAGCCAAACTTGGCCAGAGCTGCCAGAGGACTTGGCCTACACTCTCCACGCTGGCCAGACGGGTTGGAGAGATCTCATTGATGTTTATAAGCTTTGTTTAGCTTGAATTCCATAAGTCGCCTTTTACGACATCAGCGGAAGGTCTTAGAGTGGCCCTATTCTACTCTGCCGGAAACCACACGGCAACTGGAAACCACACGGCTCGTATGCTGTTAATTTCATTCTTATTTTATTGTTAGATGTATTTTTTCTATCGAGTGTGTGGTATTTTTTAGGCAATAAAGTAAATTCTATTCTATTCTATGCTTCTTGTGAACTATGTCGTCGCTTCATTATTTGTAGTTCCTCGTAGCGGCGTAGAGGTCGCCACAGTCCCTTATATGTATGTTCTTATCAGCAGGAGTTTCTAGTGGAGGATCACCCTTGGAATAGTTTCAGTATATTTTGTTAGACCTTAGTCAGTTGCAAACAAAACTCTGATATCGAGATGTAGAATACAGCTGGCGCCATCTCGTATGCTTCTTGTGAACTAAGTCGTCGCTTCATTATTTGTAGTTCCTTGTAGCGGCGTAGAGGTCGCCACAGTCCCTTATATGTATGTTCTTATCAGCAGGAGTTTCCAATGGAGGATCACCCTTGGAATAGTTTCAGTATATTTTGTTAGACCTTAGTCAGTTGCAACCAGAACTCTGATATCGAGATGTAGCATACTGCTGGCGCCATCTCGTATGCTTCTTGTGAACTAAGTTGTCGCTTCATTATTTGTAGTTCCTCGTAGTGGCGTAGAGGTCGCCACAGTCCCTTATATGTATGTTCTTGTCAGCAGGAGTTTCCAATGGAGGATCACCCTTGGAATAGTTTCAGTATATTTTGTTAGACCTTAGTCAGTTGCAAACAAAACTCTGATATCGAGATGTAGGATACAGCTGGCGCCATCTCGTATGCTTCTTGTGAACTAAGTTGTCGCTTCATTATTTGTAGTTCCTCGTAGTGGCGTAGAGGTCGCCACAGTCCCTTATATGTATGTTCTTGTCGGCAGGAGTTTCCAATGGAGGATCACCCTTGGAATAGTTTCAGTATATTTTGTTAGACCTTAGTCAAGCGGCGATTACACTTCACGATCCGTCGGGCCGATGAGCAGGGGCGACAGACAGGGCGTTGTGATTACACTGCACTAGATCGCCTCCCTAACTCAGTTGTCAGCCGTCAGAGCCATCAGAACTTGATGTTGAAAGAGTGGCACCTGTGCTTGCCAAAATTCAAATATTGGTCAAGTGCGTGTCGCTTTTGACGCAACTGCGGGTGTAAATGTGAAAAAAAAGAGAATGCCGGAGTAAAGAGTATCGTTTTAAGAAATATATATGTATTTATTTTAAGTTCATATCAGAAGTGTCATTTTTTAAACGCGGAGTCACTACACGAACTGTTTTTCGTATGGAAATATCATTCGTTTAGGAGGCTCCGCGTCTCAAAAATGGCACTTCTGAACGCCCTGACTCGTGGACAGCGATTACATCACCCGATTTACTCCCTAAATAGGGAAACAGGGCGGTCGGGAAGCCCCGATCACCCGATATCGGGACACTGCCTACCTAACAGCGATTACACTTCCCGATTTAGGGCGCCTGCGTGAAATCGTCCCCGACGAATCGTGAAGTGTAATCGCGGCTTCAGTTGCAAACAAAACTCTGATATCGAGATGTAGAATACAGCTGGCGCCATCTTGTATGATTCTTGTGAACTAAGTCGTCGCTTCATTATATATAGTAGCGGCGTAGAGGTCGCCACAGTACCTTATATGTATGTTTTTGTCAGCAGGAGTTTCCAATGGAGGATGTTCTCAGCGCGTACTACATACTGACAGAGTGGCGACCCGACCTGATTGAAGAGTTACTGGGGTTGCTTACCCCGGAGAACGTTAGGGTCGGGGTTGTGGCTAAGTAAGTATGGTCATAGCAATCCATCTTCAAAAAGTCAAGCAAACTGTCTCCGTGGTTTAGTGGTTAGAGCGTTCGGCTCATACCCGGAGGTCGCGGGTTCGATTCCCAGCGGGGGCAACGACTTTGTGTCGTTGTCCTAGTTTGATTAGGACATTGTAGGCTGATCACCTGATTATCTGATAAGTAAGATGATCCGTGTTTCGGAGGGCACGTTAAGCCGTCGGTTCCGGTTACTGTCTTTGACATTGGTCGTTAGCTAAAACCATGTCATGGGCCTTCAAGGCGGTTTAAAAACTCTGACCCTAGTGTTAGTCACTAACACACACGATTTATACACGATAAGAAGAAGAAGAAGTCATAGCAATATGTCCACTGCTGGACATGAGCGTCTTCCAAAAATTCCAAAATGTCTGATGGTGGTATGGTTGAACTAGCCGCGGACTAGAACTCACAGGTGGGCGTGGCCAAAAAGCATGCTGTCTCACCTAACATTGTGGCGGGCGAAAGCAGTGAGGTGAAATGCACGACAAATTATGGTAAATCGAGCGCGTAAAAGAATACGTAAAGTCCTTTGGAAAAGGGTGTTATGCAAAAACTACTGCATTAGCATTAATCAATTACAAATAAAGTTTATTAAAGTTTTCGATAATTAAGCTGTGTCGGTGCCGACTTGGCTTTGGAGATTTAACACTTTTTTCATAACTTATTTACGCTGAAAGTTGCGTAAAAATTAGCAAGAGAAACGAATCTTTGATGGCTTATAACTTTTTAATGGCTTCTTATTTTATTATTCTGTATCTATACGGACAAAATGTATAATGAGACAAAACGATATCATGCTAAACTTTAGATGTACAATGTCAAACAGTGGAGGAAATCACATTCGAAATTTGTATAGAAAAAGTATCGACTAGTTCTACCTTAATATTGTTAGATAATAATACAATGTTGATATATTATAACATACTAGCTGTGCCTGCGGATTTCGCTCCCCGTGGGAATTTCGGGATAAAGAGTGTCTTTCCTATGTCCTTCCCCAAGTCTCAAACTATATCCATACCAAATTTCATCCAAATCGGTTCAGTAGATTAAGCGTGAAGAGGTAACAAACAAACACTTTCGCATTTATGATATTAGTAGGATAGGATAGGGTAGTTAGGATAATTAGGAATAGGATAACATGATAAAGTTTGTATTCATTTTCAGGTGTTTCGGAGATAAATGCGTACAAACAGAACCCTGGTACGGGACCAAGTATCTGCAAGAAGACATTGAAGAATCAAAAATCAAGGTATTTAGATACTTTCGTGGGTCAAAAATAAATTATTTGATACTGTTAAGGAAATATAACGTCACAATATAATAATAAATAATAATAATCATTTATTTCGGCCAATATTCAACCATTTTTTTAATTAAAGAAAACAGTCTAGTTATAATAATGCCACTTGTCTTGATTTTAGATTCAAAGTTGCAGAAAAACTGATATTAACAGTCCCCTTACCCTAGCCCAAAATACAATTTTCTATACGAAAGTAGTCTACGTTTTATTTTGAAACGACATGCCCGATTTCGGCAAACATTTTGTAATTTCAAAGATATTGCACATATCTAGGCATGTAACTGATTTATTATATACTAGCTGTGCCCGCGGGCTTCGCTCCCCGTGGGAATTTCGGGATAAATAGTACCCTATGTCCTTCCCCGAGTCTCAAACTATATCCGTACCAAATTTTATCCAAATCGGTTCAGTAGTTGAAGCGTGAAGAAACAAATATACAAACTCAATATGTATCGCATTTATAATATTATTATTATAAGTAGGATTTCCCAGTCAACATATGAACTATACAATGTTGTCTATCATTTTTGGCCATCAGTATGGAAAACTTCTACATCCTTATATTTTCTTTCCAGTTCATAATTTTACCGTCGGAAACCAATTATAACCTCTAGATAACAGCAATTTCTTTAAAATTACAATTTTTTACCGAAATCTGACATGACGGACCTCCATAATATGGTGTAGCGGGAGCGAGGTGATACGCTCGACCACAAAGGGGAGATCTTCCCGCCAGGCATGGTGTTTCGAGGAACCGCGGCTCCAACGGTGTATCGTCGGAGGTTGTATATATAGTCAGTTGCAACCAGAACTCTGAGATCGAGATGTAGGATACTGCTGGCGCCATCTAGTATGGTTCTTGTGAACTATGGTTCATCGTTGTTTATGGTTTTAGTTCGTCGTAGAGGCGTAGAGGTCGCCACAATAATTTTATCATTCGACTTACACTAAAAGCGTGTAAAATAGCAAATCCAAATTCAAATATATCTTTATTATCATAGGATATTTATAATATCTCTTAATAATCGTCATTATTTTGTTGCACAATTGTTGACGTCAAATGGTTACTTACAGCTAAGTTTACTGCCGCTTCCAAAGCGCTAGTGCAGAAGAAGCGGTAACAAACTGCACTGCAGCATTTTCTATAACATAGTTCTTTTTCCCTAGGAATGGCAGTCAGTACCACTTTGCCCCCGTCTGAAGATGCCCCCTCCAAACGAATTCATCCCGAGTCGACTCGATCTGGAGACAGAAGAGGATAGCACCACAGAGGCTGTCGCTCCTGTTATTATCAAGGTGAGATACCTCTCTGTCTTTAACCCACAGCACAAAAAGAGGGGTTTAAGTTTGATGCTAATCATCATCATCATCAGGTCTTTTTAGTCTTCACTGCAGGACTCCGACCCTCTCTGTACTACCCATAGACATAGAATTTTTTTTACTACGTAAGAAGACGGAACATGCCGAGTGCGACAAAAAATACTTTAATGTCGCTAACACAAGAGCAAAAGAGATAGCGATCACACTGACATGAGCCAACTTTTGGATGAGAGTCAACCGCGGTAATCCTTGCTGATAAAGTGTCAAACGAAAATTGGATTTTTCTTATAGTAAACTGTGTTTTTCCATAAGTTTCCTTACCATGGAAAGATGGTATCTTGCAGCTTTACCGACTGTGATACAACAACAAACAATAATCCCAGTAAATGCACATTTCACAGGTAATTTTGCCGGACACGTATTTCTCCAGTTAGTCACTATTTCCTTCGCAACTTCACCAAAAAACCACTCAAAATCATGCATTTTATATTTTCATTGAAAGATAACACAATATTTATTAGTTATTTAGGGAATTCAGTAATATATTGCATAAAATATAAAGTTATCTGATTCCGCTAGGGCTTGACTAATTATTGACGTCATTTTATGTCATGAATACATATATCGATAAAATGTCAATAGTTTTTGTTATCAGTACAAACTTTTTTTGAATAAAATTACAATCGGAATATTTCATAATGAGTTTCGATTTTCGTTAATAAGATTTATTTCCCAACATTTGTCCCTATATATATCATTATGTATTTTTTTTGTTACAGTTAATTTTATCAGTCTAGCGCTTATTCTTTTTTCTTATTCTTATTATTTCAGTAAAAGTAATTGATTACTTTTTATTTTGACATATTCCCAACACATGTCAATTTTAAAGAAAATTTTAAAAATGGATAACCTTTGTGAATAGACCTAGCTGGGCTCCCAAAAGGTGTTCTATTTTTTCAGTTAACATTTCGAGCCAACGCGTTTTATACAAAGAATGCAGAAGAACGTTTTAATCAAGGATTCTTAGCCAACTTTATTTGTTCCTATAAGTGTACATAATTCGTCAATTGGGTGCTGGACTATTTTTCGATGCTGGTTTGTCAACATTTATTGGCATCATAATGTATTTCACCTTTTCACCCAAGAGAAAAAAAGATTGAATATGTCATTTTCAGTTATTATTTTATGTTTATTTGCAATGTTTAACATTAATATCGTTCATTAAGGATGAAGGAGATTAGGAGAGACCTTGAACACATCTTCTAATTCTTCGTCAGGCAGAAATGATAATAACAGTAATCAAAAATAAATATTATTAGGTATTTTAAGTGTCATTTTTTAAACGCGGATTCACCTAAACGAATGGTTTTTCCATACAAAAAACTGTTCGTTTAGTGACTCCGCATTTGAAAAGTAGCACCTCATGATGTTTAAAGAGATAGAGAATATAAACCCTAAAGTTAATAAATGTTTCGTTCAAAACGAAATTATTCGCTGGAGACGGTTTGTGTATGAAAAATAATATTTTTGTTTCGTGTTTTTTGTGTAAACTCAGATCAGCTGCTTATCAACTTGTATGGGAGGTCATTTTTTTTTTCTTTTTTACAAATGTTCCTTGAGAAAGTTGTTTGCTATCATGACGTGAATTTAGCCTGATAACATATTTTTATCCGTTTATTCCATTTTCCACCCACGCATCTACTAAAGTAATATAGCTACTGAACTGACTTTTGGACTTGGGCGACATCTACACCGCTAGGGACAAAGAGATTAAAATGTTTTAAGTATATATTTCTTGTCATAACATTACAAGAATATCAATTCATAATCACAATACATTATTTTATCGATATCGACAAAGTACGTGGCGTGTAATAGGTACAACCATTTTAAAGTCAGACATGACATTTCGTTTCTGGTCTCATTTTACTATAATGTAGGTTTATCTTGTAGTATGGTAGATCTATGGTACTACCAGAGCCATACTTGGCCACAGCAGCCAGAGGACTTGGCCTACACTCTCATCACTGGCCAGACGGGTTGGAGAGGTCTCATTGATGTTTATAAGCTTTGTTTAGCTTGTATTCCCTAAGTCGCCTTCTACGACATCCACGGGAGGACTTGGAGTGGCCCTATTCTACTCTGCCGGAAACCACACGGCACTTTAACGCCAATATCTGTGTCTTTTTATTTATTTATTTAACATCATACACAAATACAAGTGTAATGGCGGACTTAGAGCCTAAGGCCTTACCTACCAGTCAACCAAACGAGTGATGTGGAGATTGATAGGGGTAGTGCACAACTTTAAAATTATATGGGGAAAAAAAAGACTATGTAAAAATATTTTGTGTCATTGTATTTCTAGAACCGATGCACCGATTTCGATATGGTAAGTTTTGACCTCCGTGGCGTTGCGGTCAACATGCTAGACCGCCAATCCGGAGGTTCTGGGTTCGATCCCCAGACAGGGCAAGTTGGAAAATGACTTTTTTTCAAATTGTCCAGACTCGTTGGTGTTTATTTATATATGTCTTTACTGTAAAATTTAGTACCGTTGAGTTAGTATCGCACAACACAAGTCTCGAACTTACTTTTTGGCTAGCTCAATATGTGGGATATTTCCGTATATATTTAATGAAAATTTTAAACTTATACCCATTTATTAAAAGAAATACAAAGTTTGATAAACATATTTTAGTTAACCCTTTCACCGCGAAACTTTATATCAGTTGTCGTGCCCCCAGCGCGAGACACGGTAAATCTAACATACCTATCTACAACCAAAAACGGATATGGATACGTAAGTTATGTGCCATACGAGCATTTTTTTTGTCGCAAATATGCGACCTTCGCTGAATGGGCCCGACAATGTTAGTCACATATATGCGACGCTCGCGGTTAAAGGGTTAAAATATGTTTTGTCTCGTTCTTTCAATGTCTAATAACGAAAAGAGAGTAAAGGACAAAACATGATTTAACTAAAAGAGGTTTAGCAAACGGTTGTTATTTTTTGATGAGTAAGAGGGTCATTACATTATTTAATTATTATTATTTCTAGGACACTCCTCTGATGCGTCTATGGTTCAAGAGAGATGGCGAGTTTCTACTGCCAAAAGCAGTGTTGACTTTCGATTTAGTAAGGTAAATGGATAAAGATATTAATTTTAACATAAAGACCTTACTTACTGGCAAGCGAAGCGTAGGACACCTACCTAAAAGCATGGTATAATAAAACAGGTATTCTCTTCCCGAGATGGAACTTGCATACGTCACAAAGTGTTGCCCCTGATTGTTCTTTTCAGTAAATTTAAGGACTTTCTCAATTAGTTCATGAATATTAAATAAAACATTAAGTAACTTAGCTATTTAGTATCTCGCGATTCTCGCGTGATTCATCAATTCAATATTTTATAAATTGATATAATGGATTATTAATTCGAAATTGGTATATAAAGTTCAAAAATGCATTACGCTCGGGTAATTCAATTTCACACAGAGGCAACATATCAAGCTGATGACGTAGTCAAGTTCCACCTACGTCATCAGCTGTCACGGGAAGAGAATACCTTATTATACCATGCCTAAAAGGTGGTCAGACGACCTGACCAAGGTCGCTTTGGACATCGTAAGAATGTCTCATGTCCCGCAAATACGGCTGAAATGATGGTCCCAATTTTCAAGATATATTAACGTACCCTACTAATAAAAACGCGAAATTTTGTAAGTATAAATGGATGTGGTACTTGAGGTGGTGACAACTTCCTACAGTTTTCCTGGGATCATTCCATAAATGAAACATCGTGGATAACAGGCTTTACATTTATTATCCATTCTGGTTATTAATTCAAGTACAATATACCTTTTTTCTTATCTTTTCCTCTCCTGGGTCTGCTGGAAGAGATTTCTTATGAAATAAGCAGTACCTATGTACTCAATGTTCTTACTTTGTTTGTTTCTGTGTTTGTATTTTGTAAATAAATAAATAAATAGAATAATAATATGATAAAATTAAAGTCACACGATCAATAAAAATACGTCCTTTCGCTCGATAGATGCTAGCTCAATCTGTGTAATTGATGGTGTAGCAGTGACTATGAGAATAATAGTAAAAAACAGTGACAAAGAAAACAAAAGACACATGAATATAGTGTCTTCACCTTAATAGAGACAGCAAGAAAAATGCCGACGGACACATTCTTATAAAATAAGTACCTACTTACTTTATCAAGGTCAATGTAAAATTACTAATTATTCTTGATGAGTTGAGGCTAGATCGTAATATTAGTATCGTATTTATCCTACTTCATACATACATACTATCACGTCTTTATCCCTAATGGGGCAGACAGAGCATTTTGGGTCGAGACTTGCAGAGCCCAGGGCCGCAAGACCCAAAAGCCACTTTTAGCGTCATGGTGGGCGAGAAGATGGAAAAGCAATCAATACAGTGATGGGTTGCTAGCCGCATCGCCTGTTAACACGATTCGCATTTTCGCCCATTACCCCGATCGGCTTTTACGATCAGCGCTGTAAGAGAAGCAGCTGGTACATTCTAAGTTTTATCTTTTCTTCCGGACCAGTATGGAAGTTTCTCCACTGTACTAAGTCACTCTCCTACTTCATACTAATATTATAAACGCGGAAGTTTGTATACTCTTTCACGTAAAAACTACTGAATGGATTTTAATGAAACTTTACAATAGTATAGCTTATACATCAGAATAACACAAAGGTTACAATTTATAAAGATATTGTGTGATAATCCTGCGCAGACGAAGTCGCGGGTTTCGGCTAGTCTACAATATAGATACGGTAACAAATGAAAAAAAAAACATCACTGTGGCACAGTACCATAAACTACTGTTAGTTAATTTTTAAGGAGTATAGACTTACTTTACTAACAGCCCGTGTTCCTCCCCACAGCCCACTCGCCTACGCCGAGCCCCTGGCCTGCAGTCTGACGTCAGTGTGGGTGCTGCTGCTGCGGGACTCGCTGCAGCAGTTTGCGTACGCGGCCGAACTCGCGGGTCTGCGATGGAGCATAGGGAACGCCAAGTATGGGATCAGTGTGAGTTTTACATACATAGACATAGATTCACAGCAGTTGTAACTCGGGTTGCGAAGCAGCTGACACGTGTTGTCTTGGTTAAGAAGCACGCGTTATTTTGGTTGCGAAGCAGCTAAAACTCGTAACTCTGGTTGCGAAGCAGCTGACACTTGTTGTCTGGGATACGAAGCAACTGACACACGTAACTCGGGTTGCGAAGCAGCTGAGGCGTGTTGTCTGGGTTACGAAGCACGCGTAACTCGGGTTGCGAAGCCGCTGAGGCGTTTTGTCTGGGTTACGAAACACGCGTAACTCGGGTTGCGAAGCCGCTGACACGCTTAACTCGGGTTGCGAAGCCGCTGAGGCGTGTTGTCTGGGTTACGAAGCACGCGTAACTTGGGTTGCGAAGCAGCTGACACGCGTAACTTGGGTTGCGATGCAGCTGACACTTGTAACACGGGTTGCGAAGCAGCTGACACGCGTAATTCATGTTGCGAAGCAGCTAATACTCGTAACTCGGGTTACCAAGCAGCTGACACGTGTTGTCTGGTTTACAAAGTAGCTAACACGCGTAACTTGGGCTACGAAGCATCACAGCACACCTAAGGATGTCACCAAAAACACACTGATATGAAGAAGAAATATATAGGTATATGTATTTTTAGATGTTACAAGTTAGATGGAGACATAGTAGTGTAAGGTCATATGTATGACCTTACACTACTATGTCTCCATCGCATAATTTTTGTTCTACAGACGCATTTTTCTACTGTTTTATTATACATACATACTATCACGTCTTTATCCCTAATGGGGCAGACAGAGCATTTTGGGTCTTGCGGTTCTATGCAGAGCCCAGGGCCGCAAGACCCAAAAGCCACTTTTAGCGTCATGGTGGGCGAGAAGATGGAAAAGCAATCAATACAGTGATGGGTTGCTAGCCGCATCGCCTGTTAACATGATTTGCATTTTTGCCCATTCTCTCGATCTGCGTGGGAAGAGAAGCAGCTGGTACATTCTACGTTTTTTTTTATTTCTCCCGGACCAGCATGGGTGCTGTTTTATTATATGTATAGACATGCCTACCCATCGTCATATAAACATTATTATTTCTTTTCCTTGTTACTAGATGGCGCTTTAAGGTAAAAATTAAAACATAAAAATCTTTTATAACTATTATTTAAATAAAGAAGTACTCTAATTAGTTAAATAAGACTCATATGAAGTGCAATATATTTTTTAAAAGTATATTCAACACTTTCTTAATCATCTTTTTGGCTAGTCGTGTGTGCTGCCATCTCTGAGAGGCCGCCCTGCAACTCCCGTTTTGCGTGCTTACGGGCTCTCCAATCGTTTCTATGGCGTTGGGTATCTGTTACGTTAGTAATTATATTATCTTTGGTATAGACAACTTATTTTTTCTTATTTTCAGGTGATAATAGAAGGGTATGATGACAAGCAGCACGTGTTGTTGGAGAAAATCATCGACCACATCGTCGGCTTCAAGGCGGACCCGCAGAGGTTCGAGATCATGAAGGAGAATCACGTCAGGACCATCAAAAACTTTGAGGCGGAGCAGCCTTATCAGGTATACTCTCTCTCTCTATCTCCCTCTCTCTTTTTCTCTCTCTCCCTCTCTCTTTTTCTCTCTGCCTCTCCCTCCCTCCCTGTCTCTCTCTCCCTCTCGCAGAGAAGTCCATCGACCACATAGTCAGCTTCAGAGAGGTTCGAGATCATGAAGAAGAATCATGTCAGGACTATTAAGAACTTTTGAGGCGGAGCAGCCTTTTCAGGTATACTCTCTTACTTTCTATTTCTCTCTCTCCCTCTACCTCTTTCTCTCTCTCTCCCCCTTTCTCTTTTTTGTCTCTTTTCCCGCTTTTACTTCTCTTTTCCCTGTATTTCACTTCCTCTTTTCTTTTTCCCTATTCCCGTCTTTTTCGCCTTCCCCAATTTACCTCTTTTTTCTCCCTCTTCATCTTTCCCTCTATGGGCTTAATATAAATAAACTTTAAACGTAATGTTTACAAAACTTTTGACGTTTAAAAGCGCATGCACTGGCCTTATTACTTAATATATATTTGATTCTTGATTCTTAAATTCTTGATTCTTTGATTCTATTTATTGTTCTAGCACGCGGTGTATCAACAAGCAGTGTGCTTATCAGATGTTGTTTGGACGAGGTGTCAACTGCTGAATGCTGCAGAAAGTAAGTCACATTATGTTTCTCTTTCTGATCATCATTTCTGCCGCATATGTTAACATCATTCTGTTTACATAGACGGCTAGCAACCCATCACTGTATTGATTGCTTTTCCATCTTCTCGCCCACCATGACGCTAAAAGTGGCTTTTGGGTCTTGCGGCCCTGGGCTCTGCATAGAGCCGCAAGACCCAAAATGGTCTGTCTGCCCCATTAGGGATAAAGACGTGATAATATGTATGTATGTCGCATGACGTCAACTGCTTTCTTTCTCTTATCTCAGCGTATTCCCAAAGAAATTACTAGGTTATTCATAAAATAATTTAAAGGTCTTTCTACAGATTGTTGGAAGTATTTTTTTTTTATTGAAGTGTAAACTTCTTTAGCGGCGTTGTGCACTTTTTTTGGAATGGGTAAAAAATGTTAAACTCGCGTCAGGACACGTGACCTGATCGAAAATTCGTAAGACGGATGGAGAGTAGACAGCTGGCGCGGCGTAGGAGAGGGAGTATCCCCCTCTCTTTCTACGGCGCGGTGAAAATGTATGCCTGCGCCTGAGTTAAGGATGGTAAACCCTGTCAAATTAGATTAATCGACAGAAAAGAAGGAAACAGATCAGCAATTACGCAACTTTCGTGAACGTCATTGCTGATCAGCATAAATTTAATATATAAGTTAGTTTTAAGGTTTTATTTGTTGAATATTGTTCTTAAATAAACCAGAGCCGAATCTCTGCCGATTTTACCTCATAAAGTTTGTTTTTTTTAAAACAAACCACCGGCCATCACTTGACTGGCGCAGCCGGCTTCTACCCTGTCGTTGGGTTACTGTGCCTTCGCGAACAAGCTTACTCGTCGTGACCACGGGACTCAACTCTCGTCTTGGCGATTCAACGGGGTACCGAACTTACAAATTTCGTCAAGTTGTGCAAGACTACTGCAGAGACGCTCTCGGAGAATATTCCAGATCGTCACAGAAGGATCGCGGAGTACTACGGGAATGTGAGTAGATCTTTTTCACTATCCTTGTTGTTTTTCCTATGCATCCCGGTGATATTTATGTGTGTGTCGTGTCTTAGTAGGGATTAGACAACGCCTTATTAAAATTGATTGCACCATATAGATTTAGTGTGATATAAATCTCACAAAACTAGTAAGAATATCTTTTTAATTTTATTTTTCTCTGTCTCTTTTATATCTGTAAAATGGAGAAAGCTAATAGAGTTACGACTTTACCAACTGGGATGATTAAACTCATTCCTGTATTTGAGGGAGACGCAAGGTTGTTACCAGTTTTCATTCAGAAATGTGAATATATTATTAGACAATTTCAAGGCAGTGAATTACAAAATGAATATCTTTTCCATGCCGTTACCAGTAGATTAAAGGGAGAGGCAGCCACTCTTTTTGGAGAAAGAGAATACATTACTTCCTGGGGTGAATTAAAGTCTTTGCTACAGGAACATTTTGGAGATCCAAGGACTGAGGACTGTCTGGTTCTCGAGTTAGAATCTATGAAAATACAAAGGGGAGAAAGTTATCTTGATTTTTGTCATAGGGTACAACAAATGCGTAGTATTTTAATTGCTAAAGTTAACGAGACAATTGAGGATATTGCACTTAGAATCACTAAACAAAACATTTATACACATACTTCATTGAATGTTTTTCTATATAACTTGCCTCAATATCTTGTCAGATTAATTCGTATGAGAAATGTAACGACCCTGGAAGCAGCCCTTAGAGTCGTACTTGAAGAACAAAACTTTCAAACTGTATATAACCAGAAAAACCCAATACAATTTAGACCAAATAACGGCTTCCAGAGACGTAACAATTTTCAAAATGCAGGGTTTAATGCTCCAAATAGATATAATGCAAGGACACCTACAGCAAATAATTCCAACAACATTTCACAAACATATAACGCTAATGAACAAGGTCCGTCAGGGTCAAATAATAATTTTAGCAACCCTTCTAATAATATTAACAACCCCTCAATGCGTTACTTTTCTGAACAAGGACCGTCCCATAACTTTTCTCAATCTAGATTCAAAAATAATTCTAACTTCAGTTCACCTAATAACTCATTCCAGATGAGAAACTTTAATTCTAATAATAGATTCCAAAACCAGTCTTTTAACTCGCATAATAATTTTAATAATCACAGGCAAAACATGCCTTCTCAACAAAATAGTCACGGCGGACAGCGCGGCACGTATGACTCGCCGTTGCCGGGCGTCTCAGGTTGCGATACCGACGTCACAATGCGTACCGCTAGTTCAAGGCGTATTAATTACACAGAAAATAATGACCATTTTAATAATGAACCAGATTGCAACATTCAACCTATACCAAGTACATCAAGCGATAACACAATTGAAAATTTTTACATAAGGGGGCCTACACACTGGAACAAATAGTATTAAATTGCGACAAACTAAATTTACCACATATTTTTATACCAGAATTAAATTCCGTTTTTATGTTAGATACCGGAAGTACTCGCTCTTTCGTCAGTCCAGAACTAGCGAATAAATATTTTTTTAGGTTTAAAAGGCCCGAGCAATTCGAAGTCGTGAGCACTCATGCTAGTAGTACACATGGAGAAATAGTAAATATACCACTCCCAAATATATTTAAATGTTCTGAAATGCATAAGTTCTACATCTATAGTGTAGATGAACGATATGATGGCCTAATTGGAAGCGATTTATTAAAACAATTAGATGCCAAAATAGATATGAAAAACCAATTATTGTACACTAAAAACACATGTATACCTATTATTTATACACCTCCTATGAAGGAGAAGTATGAGCTACCCCCTAGAAGCGAATTAAGGGTAAAACTCCCCGTAAATCTGCTACAAGGTGATGCCATTTTAGAATATAAACAATTTACTGACGGTGTTAGGATGCCCGCAGCCTTAGTGAAATGTGTTAACGGATTGGCTACTACAATTATACAGAACACTAGGTCTGAAAAAATGAGTTTAGTAGTAACAGCTCCATTTAACGTTACACCTTACAAGGAAAATACAATAACAGTAAATAATATTAACAACCTTGACAGGGATACAATTAATAAACTTTTGATTAATAATTTAAATAAATTAAACTTAGGTCACATGAACGATGAAGAAAAACAAGTAATAGGTAGCATATGTAAAGAATATAAAGATATTTTCTATTGCGAAGACATACCATTATCTTTTACAAACGACGTAAAACACAGGATAAGAACAAAAAACGAGGATCCAATTCATATAAAAGCACGTAGGTTACCGCCAGCACAAGCAGAAGAAATCAAAAACCAAGTAGAAAAGCTGCTTAAAGATAAGATCATCGAGAAATCCTTTTCACCTTGGAGTGCACCAGTACATCTGGTCCCCAAAAAATTAGATAATTCGGGAAAACCAAAATGGCGCATGGTAATTGATTATAGGCGCCTAAACGATATAACTATCGACGATAAATATCCTTTACCAAACATAAATGATCTTTTTGACATGTTAGGAAACAGTATGTACTTTACTACACTAGATTTAGCTAGTGGGTACCACCAACTAGAAGTTGAGGAAGAAGATAAAGAGAAAACTGCATTCAGCGTTCCTTTTGGAGGAGGCCATTATCATTTTAATCGTCTTCCTTTTGGCCTCAAGACAGCTCCTGCTACATTTCAGAGAGCTATGGACAATGTCCTAAGAGGTCTTCAAGGTATACACTGCCTGGTATACTTAGATGACGTCATAATATTTTCAAAAAGCCTTCAAGAACATGCAGATAAACTAAGAGCAGTTTTTAATAGATTCCGCGAAACAAACCTAAAAATACAATTAGACAAATCCCATTTTCTACGAAAAGAAGTACTATATTTAGGTCACACCATAACTAATGAAGGGTTAAAACCAAATAACGATAAAATTGACGCAATTCTTAAATATCCGATACCTAAAACTACCACCGAGATAAAGAGCTTTTTAGGACTGTTAGGTTACTACAGAAAGTTTATCAAAGATTTTGCAAAAATAACAAAACCATTCACAACATGTCTTAAGAAAGGTAAAAAGATAATATTAGATGAAGAATATATTAATAGTTTTGAAAATTGCAAGAAAATCTTAACAAACGCTCCGGTATTACAATTCCCCGATTTCAAAAAACCTTTCATCTTAACAACGGATGCATCAAACCATGCGATCGGTGCTGTTTTATCGCAGGGAACTATTGGATCTGATAAGCCAATAGCCTATGCTAGCCGCACATTAAGCGACACAGAAACGAGATACAGTACCATCGAAAAAGAGCTATTGGCAGTAATTTGGGCGGTCAAACATTTTAGGCCCTATTTGTGGGGTAACAAATTTTATATTTATACAGACCATCGACCTCTCGCATGGCTATACTCACTCAACGAGCCAAATAGCAAACTTACAAGATGGAGACTTAGGTTAGAAGAATTTGATTTTGAAATATATTATAAAAAAGGAGCTCAGAATACAAATGCAGACGCATTGTCAAGAATTAAGATCAATAGTATAGATGAAAGTAATAAGTCCATTTTAGTTAAATCAAAAGGAGAAATCAGTAAAATAATCAGGATAAACGCTTTAGATAACGATGATGAATCAATGATAGTAAATGTAGATAAAAGTAATGAGGATGACTTAGATGAATTTGTGAGAAACGTAGCGGAAGAAATGTTAGGAGAAGAAAATGATAATATACCTGTAGAAGATGAAGACAGCGCTGAAGTAATTGAGTTGTCAGATTCGGACTCATCAACAGGCACAGTAAAATTAGCACAAGAAAATATTTCGCCAGAACTAGTAGAAATCTCAGATTCAGATGATGGTGCTACGGCCCATTCCATATCAAATAGAGAACACGAGGGAATTCCAATATTAAATGAAGCTGTGGATACAAAACCAAAACAAATACTCGTACACACCTGGTTTAAAAATGAGATTTGTGTCAAAGATACCTCTAATAATAAACAAAGAATTTTAGAAGTTCACATGCCAGCCATAAATAACGAACATTTAGTAAAAAGATTCTTAAAAGAATACGTAGATCTTAAACACAAATACTTCATTTATTTCGAATCCCCAACCTTTAGGAAATCATTTAGTAAAGTTGTGACAGAACTATATAAAAAAGGTACACAAAACTTGATAGAATGTACAGAAAGGGTAGTCAATGTGACCGATGAGAACGACCAGAGGGATGCAGTAATGAAATGTCATGAGGGAAAAACATGCCACAGAGGCATCAGAGAGACACTCACAAGGCTCCGTAGGGACTATTGGTGGCCAAATATGAAAGAAACAGTATCAGCCATGATCAACGGATGTGAACCATGCAAGAAAATGAAGTATGAAAGGAAACCCATCAAACCTTGTATACAACTCACCCAAACACAATTTAGACCATTTGAAGAAGTTTTCATGGATTTATTATACATTGAAAATAACTATTATTTGACTATTGTAGATGCATTCAGCAAAATAGGCCAAGCTTTGTTCATACCAAACAGAAGTACACCAGAAGTAGTACAAGCTTTGATTAGATATTTCAGTATGTACGGATTACCAAAGAAAATCAATAGTGACCCCGGTACCGAATTCAACAATAAATTAATGAAAGAATTATTAGAATTATATAAAATTGAGATGCACATAGGTACACCCAATAATCCTAGCTCAATGGGTATTGTCGAGAGGTTCCACTCAACCATAATTGAAATTTACAGGTTGGCAAAATATGACAAAAGCGATCTAGATGCAGCATCCGTAATGACTTATTCAATTATGGCGTATAACAATACGATACATAGCGCAACAAATTTCACACCATTTGAAATAGTATTCGGAAACACAGACTCAGG
Organism: Acrobasis consociella; assembly: GCA_963555685.1. Lineage (NCBI taxonomy): Eukaryota > Metazoa > Arthropoda > Insecta > Lepidoptera > Pyralidae > Acrobasis > Acrobasis consociella. The sequence continues at coordinate 12,444,627 of OY743129.1, forward strand.
AAACGTATTTGATATTGATAGAGATAAAAACTTTTTACAAAAACTTGTACAAGATCATAGAAAAAGACTTAGAGTTTTATATGAATACATAACTGAAAAAGTAGAAGCGGATAAGGCCAAAGTTAGAGCAAAGAAAGGTGGAGAAGAACCGCCAAAAATAAAAGACGGAGATGATATTTACATGAAAACTACCAGGACTAGAAAAGCGAAAGAGTTGCCAAGATACGAAAAAGCTAAAGTGGTAGGAGACATTGTTAGGAATATAGTACCAGTAGATTTAAAGAAAAGAAAAACTAAGGTAGCTATAAAAAACGTTAAACGACCTCCGCAGGTGGCGGTCAGCAGTCGGAATACTTGCGGGACTAGCGGCACTAGCGGGAAGAGCATGCAGCCTAAGCCTGCAAAATCTCAACAACAACCCAGGAATCGCACCAATTCGGATGGGTGCAGCAGTGATTCAGAATAATCACTGGACTATAATTAAGACTATAGAATTAGATACCATAATTAATCATTTAAATAATAATAGTAAGGAATATTTTAGACTTAAAGAAATAATAAGCTCGGATAAATCTATACGAGATGAATTTGCTGGGTTAGAAATACAAATAGAATCTTTCATGGAAATAACTAGAGATAGACTAGAACAAATCATACCAAACAGACGAGTAAAAAGAGGTCTTTTAAACCCATTAGGCTCACTTATAAAAACTATTTCTGGCAACTTAGATAATGAAGATGCCATTAGATATAATTTAGAAATAAATAACCTTAAAAATAGAGAACATTCAATGGAAAGAAAAGTATCATTAATGCAAAAAGCTTTTGATAAGTTAGTAAATATTTCTGACGATTTGAGCTACAATCTCATGCATATAAATTATAAAACTTCGCAATTGGAAACAATAGAATCTAGAACAAACAAGATAATAAGTCAAATGAACACACTTTACCAAATTCTTAATAACTTTCGAACCATTTATAACATCATACAAGATTTAGAAACAGCAATAGCTTTTAGCAAGATATATACACTACACGCATCAATTATTAATTCAACAGAATTAGTAAACATTCTTGCGGAAGTAGAGAAACAACAGCGTTTAATTTACCCAGTTAGTAGAGATAATTTAGTTAAACTAGAAAGAAATATAATATTAAAATCATACTTAGATAATAATAGATTAGTATTCATATTAGAAGTTCCCTTAATAGATGCGGACACATATATATATTACAAAGTAATCCCCATACCCGTTCAAGATCCTATTAACCTAAAAACATATACTATTATCCCTAAATACCCATACCTTATAGTGAATGGATTGAAATACATACCTGTAGACGACTCCTGCGAAGAAATTGAAGACAGCAAATTCCTCTGCAAAGAAAACAGGATAGTACCCTACTCTACTACAACTTGCATCGAACAAATAATGATCATGAAGGAAGAATACTCAGCATGCTACAAGAAACCGATTTTACTGGAAGAAACAAAGATCCAGAGAGTAGCTGAAGAAACCTGGTTACTGTACTCCAGAATTGACATCTCTTTGACTGAGACCTGTGGAGCAGAAGTTCAAAGGCATTATTTGAAAGGATCTTTCATGATAACACCAAGCCAAAACTGTACCACTCGCATAGGAGAAGAAGTCATCAAACCATTCAAAACTAAAACATCATCACCAACGATCCTAAAGATGAGAGCGGTCCAGATTCCTGAAAGCCATCGTAAAATCAAAAAAGGAGAAAAGCAAGCAGATTTGAGGAACATAGACTTCACCGACATTAGAAGCCTACTCAATAGTGCCAAATACAATAGTGAAAGTGATAGTGGAAATATAAACGTAACTACAGATATAAGTGTATGGACTATAAGCATAATTATTGTACTAATTATAGGGGGAATCATCATCAGTATCAAAATCTTCTATAACTTCGTTAATTTAAAACGAAATCATCAGGAAATATCAAAGACATCTCCAGATGATTTCTCTCTTAAGGGGGGAGGAGTTAAGGATGGTAAACCCTGTCAAATTAGATTAATCGACAGAAAAGAAGGAAACAGATCAGCAATTACGCAACTTTCGTGAACGTCATTGCTGATCAGCATAAATTTAATATATAAGTTAGTTTTAAGGTTTTATTTGTTGAATATTGTTCTTAAATAAACCAGAGCCGAATCTCTGCCGATTTTACCTCATAAAGTTTGTTTTTTTTAAAACAAACCACCGGCCATCACTTGACTCCTGCTGTTTCGTATATCAAAAATGCAAAACGTTAATATTCAAGTTTTCACTTCTGCCGGCACTCCCAGAGTGCAACCCGTCGTTGTAGTGTCTTTATTATCACCGTATTTACTTCTATACAGTTTATTTTAAAGGAAGCCACTTCTGCTACCATTTCGCCTTAATACGGATATTATAATTTTTTCAATGTTTCATACCCCTTAAGGGGCAGACCGAGCATTTTGGGTCTTGCGACTCTAAGCAGTCAGAGCCTAGGGCCGCAAGACTCAAAGGCCACCTTCAGCGTGATGGTAGGCGCGAAAGTGGAAAAAAGGAATCAAAATAGGGTTGCAGGCCGTATCTTTTTTTTTTAATTAATTAATATATACGGACAAATCATACAGATTGAGCTAGCCCCAAAGTAAGTTCGAGACTTGTGTTACGGGATACTAACTCAACGATACTATATTTTATAACAAATACATAAATAGATAAACATCCAAGACCCAGGACAATTTGAAAAAGGCCATTCTCCAACTTGCCCTGACCGGGAATCGAACCCGGGACCTCTGGGTGGCGGACTGGCATGGTTACCACTACGCCACGGAGGTCATCTTACATTGGGGCTAGCTCAATCTGTGTGACTTGTCCGTATATTTATTTATTCATACGCCGCTAAGTAACTGCTAGTCCTGGCCTAATATTATAAACGCGAAAGTTTGTAAGTATGGATGGATGTATGTTTGTTAGTCTTTCACCTAAAAACTACAGAATGGATTTTAATGAAACTTTTACATTAGATTATCACAAAAGCTACAATTTAAAAAGATATTGGGTGATAATCCTGTGCAGATGAAGTCGCGGGCATCAGCTAGTTATAAAAATTTTTTTGACACATTAGCTCGGAAAGTTCTATTCACCACACTGATTTTACTTATGTCAAATAACGAAGCTAGCCATATTTCTAATTTTCTTTAGCGAGATTTATCGTAAGTTTAAGTAAATTGTACTTAGAGTAATCAATTTTTTTTCCTCACTAATGTGTTGAAAAACTTAGTATGGCAAACGTGTGGTATTGATCATCACAAATCTCGGCTCGAAAGAGAAACGCGCGGGCTTCGCCCGCTTATTCGTCAACCCGCCTCGATTGTAATGATCAATTTACCACACTTGTATCCTAAACTACCATTGTCTGTTTGTTCAGGGATGACAGTGGAACAACTAGACGAATTCGCCGCTTCAGTGATACGTAAGGTGCACGTAGAGGGGCTCATGTACGGCAACATTACTAGGGAGCGAGCGCTCAAGATCGCGGACAGGGTGGAGGGCAAGTAAGAATTAGATTAATTAAAAAAAAAACTTTTTTTTTTTCTCTATTTTTTATTATTTTATTTGGAAGACTAACGACAAGATGCAACTGCCTGACGTCACTGAGCTGCCATTTGGTGTCAAATTTTTTTTTTTAAACTAAAAAAAGGTCTTAAGACTAAAGTTTACAATCAATGTGTGTTACCAGTGATGAGGAAATTCGTAGGAGAACTAAAGTCACTGACATAGCCCAGCGGATTAGCTCGTTGGAATGGCAGTGGGCGGGACACATAGCGCGACGAACCGATGGCCGATGGGGCAAAAAGGTTCTCGAATGGCGACCGCGTACGAAGCGTAGGACACCCACCCACAAGGTGGTCTGACGACCTAACCAAGGTCGCTGGAAGGCGCTAGATGCAAGCCGCTCTAGATCGGTCATTTTGGAAATCTTTGGGAGAGGCCTATGTCCAGCAGTGGACGTTGTGCGGCTGAAATGATGATGATTTTTTAAAACATTAATTTTTGATCCTACTTTTTTCAGGTTACCAAAGGACGCGACGCCCCTTCTAGCCCAGCAGTTGTTGTTACATAGAGAAGTTGAGATCGAAAAGGGTTAGTCCACATTCAGTCTAACACGTCCTAATACAATCTAACACTTATTAAACAAGAGAGATATTTTTTGCAAAAAAAAATATGGTCGGTCATCTCACCATCATCAGGTCTTTTGTCCACTGCAGGAGCACGACCCTCTCTGTACTACCAGAGCCATACTTGGCCAGAACAGCCAGAGGACTTGGCCTACACTCTCCTCTGGCCAGGCGGGTTGAAGAGATCTCATCGATGTTTATAAGCTTTGTTTAACTTGTAATAGATGTGACGTCAGGGTCCGAAAAGTATGATTGTAATTAGTCCGTCTTTTAGATTATCCAAAAATAATAGACCCCAATTTTTCAGTTAACCAAAAAAGTAAAAATTCACAAAGATACGGAGCGTCAAAGATAAGTTAAAATCGTACCCAGCCGTGACGTCACGCGAAATTTATGTACACAGTATCTTTGTCATTTTTAGGGTTCCGTACCCAAAGGGTAAAAACGGGACCCTATTACTAAGACTTCGCGGTCTGTCCGTCTGTCTGTCACCAGGCTGTATCTCAAGAACCGCTATAGCCACACAGTTGAAATTTTCACAAATTATGTATTTCTGTCGCCGCTATAACAACAAATACTAAAAAAAAAAAATATTTAAGGTGGGCTCTCATACAACAAACGCGATTTTTTATAAATGGTACGGAACCTTTAGTGCGCGAATCCGATTCGCATTGGGACGGTTATTGGTTTCTGAGAGAAAAGAAAAAATACGTGTACATAATTTTTTAATAATCTAACCGATGGACCAAAAATATTCTTCTATTCGTCATGCCTATTTCTATAAAGAGATCCACGAAAAGATTTGGAGTATTCCTATTCTACTCTGCCGGAAACCACACGGCTTCTTCTTCTTCTTCTCGTGTGTGTTAGTGACTTACACTAGTGTCAGAGTTTTTAAACCGCCTTAAAGGCCTCTGACATGGTTTTAGGTAACGACCAATGTCAAAGAGAGTGACCGGGACCGACGGCTTAACGTGCCCTCCGAAGCACGGATCATCTTACTTATCAGACAATCAGGTGATCAGCCTGCAATGTCCTAACCAAACCATGACAACAACACAAAGTCGTTGCCCCCGTTGGGAATCGAACCCGCGACCTCCGGGTATGAGCCAAACGCTCTAACCATTACACCATGGAGGCAGTTTACCACACGACGTATGCTATGGATCAAAACGTGATATTTGTATCACTTTCAGGCATAGAAGTAGAATTTTTTTACTGCGTAAAAAGAACACACTAGCCGAGTGCGACAGATAATATGATAAGTGTCATCTTTATAAGAGTAAAGGAGATAGCATCAATTTGACAATGAGACAAGTTTTCATACAAAACATGTCACCCATTGTCACCCTGGCTCGAACATCGTTACACGAAAATTTGATTTTCCAAATTGTAAACTGTGTTAATTTATAAGTTATCTTATACTGGAAAGATGGTATCGTACTGCTTTACCCATAGTTTGTGTAGTAGGTACAAATACGACCCATAAAAAGTCACAGAGAAATATTTCGTTTCTGGTCACATTTTATAATGCTCTTTATCCATCTTATACCTTCTAAATCTATGCTTTCAGGAACCTGGTACCTCCGTGAATCTAAGAATTCTGTGCACAAATCGTCATGCGCTTCGCTGTACTATAGCTGCGGCGTTCGGACTTCCAGACTGAACGTGGTCTTAGAGTTGTTAGCGCAGATACTGAGCGAGCCGTGCTTCAACACGTTAAGGACAAAGGTCAGTAAATTGTGTTTCGTCTTATCTGTTCGATAAACTATGATTTTGTACCTCAATAGTGAGATTAAAATAACTTTTTAGACACATGGTCTTAAAAAAACTGATTCGCTGATATTTGCTTTTTTACTACCTACTTAGCATTTCTTATAATAAATAAATAAATATATAGGGACCAATTACACAGATTGAGCTAGCCCCAAAGTAAGTTCGAGACTTGTGTTATGGGATACTAACTCAACGATACTATATTTTGTAACAAATACATATATAGATAAACATCCAAGACCCAGGACAATTTGAAAAAGGCCATTTTCCAACTTGCCCTGACCGGGGATCGAACCCGGGACCTCTGGGTGGCGTACCAGCATGGTGACCACTACGCCACGGAGGTCGTCTTATTACGCAATTTATGTTTATTAACTCATTCGCAACCCTTACATGTCAACAGTGGGTGCACGGGTAAACCGAAATTCCCCGTGGACCCACTGGTGGGTTAAGCTGGTGGGTGGACGGACGCGGCTCGTCATAATGTGTCAACATTGTATTACTGCATAAGTATTTATTAACTAAAAAAACATTATAATAATATGACAAAGCCCTTCTTGGGGAGGCCTATGTCCAGCAGTGGACTTCCTATGGCTGATATGATGATGATGACAAAGCCCTTCTGGTGAGTAGGCGACCAATACAATCTATACATATAATAAAACAGTAAAAAAAGTGTGTCTGTACATTAAATATATTTCCAAAAAAAAAATTGGGGGCGATGGAGACGTAGTAAAAGAGTAAGAATTTTAAAAAAAATGTCTGTCTGTTTGTCTGTTTGTCTGTTTGTCTGTATGTCTGTTTGTCTGTTTGTACACGCATCTCCGGAAATACTGGACGGATTTGAATGAAACTTTTTTTTTATGTAGCTATTAAGCCTGGGCAACATATAGGGTATAAATGATTTTGGAAAATGGAACGCCTGATGCAGAACCATAATGGTCCAGCTAAACTATAAGAGATATAAAAATGCCGCCTTAGTAAAAGTTGTCCAGCCTGATAAGCATTTTCCAGAGACATAAAGTCCACGCGAACGAAGTCGCGGGCTTCGGCTAGTAAATAAATAAAAAAATAAAATAATACAGTGAAATTTAATTTCTTTCCGCGTTTCTTCTCAGCAGTGGTCGTTGCGAAGCGCTGGTATTGGTACCTTTTCTTTAACACATTGTTGGAGACTTAGCCAGACACAATAGAAATAACAACGACTTTGTGTTGTTGTTCTAGTTTGGTTAGGACATTGCAGGCTGATCACCTGATTGTCTGATAAGTAAGATGATCCGTGCTTCGGAGGGCACGTTAAGCCGTCGGTCCCGGTCACTGTCTTTGACATTGGTCGTTACCTAAAACCATGTCAGAGGCCTTTAAGGCGGTTTAAAAACTCTGACACTAGTGTTAGTCACTAACACACACGATAAGAAGAAGAATAGAAATAACAATTGATGTACGTATACACGCTGACTTTTCAATGGTTTTGGAAAAAAAATGTCGTATAGTAAATAAATTTCTCTATCCAAATACGTAATCCAAATTTCTGTATGTCAAAAGATAAAAAAGTTGCGTAAATTAATTTCGATCGAGACCACGTAGTTATACGCCGGCCAACAGCTGCGTAATGTCGATGACCCCGGCCGGCCGGCGGGCGGTGTATGGCGGCGGTACTACTAATTGATCTCACAATTTTACTTTCTAGTTTTAGACAACATTTTTTGTTTCTGAATTTTTATTTTGACTAGCTTATTAGGTCTTACTGACGATGCCTATGAAGTGGCCTTCGGCTTCAAAACCATTGAAAAATCACCGTGTATATACGTAGCATGTTCAACAATGTGTTAAAAAATAAATTAAATTTTAATATACCCTACACGCAATGACTACTATACTTATTGGCGTGTAGAAGTGTTTGTATAGTTCTAATTACTGAATGAACGTTTAAATTTTTGAATTTGAAACTTTTATCTTGTTACAGGAGCAACTAGGTTACATAGTCTTCAGTGGCGTGCGGCGCGCGGGCGGCGTGCAGGGCCTCCGCGTGCTCGTGCAGAGCGACAAACATCCGCTGCACGTGGAGCAGCGGGTAGAGGCCTTCATACGGCAGGCGGAGGTGCGTGGTAGAATCTACCAAAAATGGTAGATTTGGTAGATTTTTATTTTTACCAATATTAAGTGTGCTAGACGTTGAACATTAAGATTTTCTTGGTGAAATGAAAATCTACTAAATCTACCATAAATAGTAGGTTTAGTAGATTTTTAATTTAACTAATATTGAGTGAGCTAGACGGTGAACACCAGATTTACATAGAATAAAAATCTACTAAATCTACTAAAAATGGTAGATTTGGTAGATTTTCGTTTTCTTTGACACTAAGCGATCCGTACATTAAGGCGATGTATATAGTGCGGCCCGCACCACGCAGCGCGGCGCGTTGCAGTGTGTTAATCCCCTAAACGTTAATATTTGCGTTGTGAATAAAAAATCTTCATTTTGTAAAAATGCTAGATTTGGTAGTTTCATTTATTAACGTATCCCCGCGCAGAAAGTAGGTGAATCATCCTCTACGCGTAAGCGGTTTTTCAAATTCGTTTGTATGTTGACAGCAAGACTTAGCCGACTTATCCGAAGAAGAGTTTCTGAAGCACCGAGCGGCCGTGGCGGCCCAGCGGCTGGAGAAACCTAAGCGGATGGCCAGCCGTGCCTCGCAGATCTGGGGGGAGATATCTGCTCAGGTGAGATACTCCTCATACCCGGAGGTCGCGGGTTCGATTCCCGGCGGGGGCAACGACTTTGTGTTGTTGTCCTAGTTTGGTTAGGACATTGTAGGCTGATCACCTGAATGTCTGATAAGTAAGAAGATCCGTGCTTCGGAGGGCACGTTAAGCCGTCGGTCCCGGTCACTGTCTTTGACATTGGTCGTTACCTAAAACCATGTCAGAGGCCTTTAAGGCGGTTTGAAAACTCTGACACTAGTGTTAGTCACTAACACACACGATAAGAAGAAGAAGAAGATCATCATCATCATCAGGTCTTTTTGTCTCCACTGCAGGAGCATGACCCTCAATGATACACTCACCCTCACACACATACACACACACACACACACATACACTCATGTACTTTTACCTACATGCACATGCCGTGCCTATTTCTAGTATACATACTAGCTGTACCCGCGGGCTTCGCTCCCCCTGGAAATTTCGGGTTAAGAGTACCCTACGTCCTTCCCCGAGTCACAAACTATACCTATACCAAATTGCATCCAAATCGGTTCAGTAGTTGAAGCGTGAAGAGTTAACAAACAAAAAAATATACAGACTTACTTTCGCATTTATAATATTAGTAGGACTAGCTGGTGCCCGCGACTTCGTCTGCACAGGATTATCAAACAATATCTTCATACATTGTCTGTAGCTCATTCTGATGTATAAGCTATATTATTGTAAAACTAGCTGAAGCCCGCGACTTCGTTCGCGTGAACTTTATGTCTCTGGAAAATGCTCATCAGACTGAACAACTTTTACTAAGGCGGCATTTTTATATCTCTTATAGTTTAGCTGGACCATTATGGTTCTGCATCAGGCGTTCCATTTTCCGAAATCATTTATACCCTATATGTTGCCCAGGCTTAATAGCTATATAACAAAAAAAGTTTCATTCGAATCCGTCCAGTATTTCCGGAGATTAGCGTGTACAAACAGACAAACAGACAGACATTTTATTTTAAATTCTTACTCTATTAGTATGTCTCCATCGCCCCCAATATTTTTTTTGGAAATATATTTAATGTACGGACACACTTTTTTTACTGTTTTATTATATGTATAGATTTAATTAAAATCCATTCAGTAGTTTTTACGTGAAAGAGTAACAAACATCCATCCATACTTACATACTTTCGCGTTTATAATATTAATAGGACTAACTTACTGTGCCCGTTTGCTTCGCTCGCCCTGGGAATTTCGGGATAAAAACTATCCTATATCCTTCCCTGAGTATTATACTATATCCATATCAAATTTCATCTAAATAGGTTCAGTGGTTGAAGCATGAAGTGGTAACAGACAATCAAACAAACAAAACTCAGCCGTACAAATTAGACAAATTAAGCTGGTTCGTAGTCAAAGCGAGCCACAATTGTAATGAAAGATCACTGAGGTTTTTCGATCTACATCCGACAAGATTTAGGTAGATCGATAAAAACATGGTACAATAAAATAAGGTATTCTCTTCCCGAGATGGAACTTGACTACGTCACAAAGTGTTGCCACTGATTGTTCTTTTCGGTAAATTTAAGGACTTTCTCAATTAGTTCATGAATATTTAAAAAAATATTAAGTAACTAAGCTATTTAGTATCTCGCGATTCTCGCGTGATTTATCAATTCAATATTTTATAAATTGATATAATGGATTATTAATTCGAAATTGGTATATAAAATTCAAAAATACATTACGCTCAGGTAATTCAATTTCACACAGTGGCAACATATGAAACTGATGACGTAGTCAAGTTCCACCTACGTCATCAGCTGTCACGGGAAGAGAATACCTTATTTTATTGTACCATGGATAAAAATATCAACTCTGTGATACCTGAAACCCACTCAATAATTAACTTTTGTCTATTATCGAAGGTTCTAGAAAATCGGAGATAATATAAAAATAAAAATGTTTATAAGAGTTTATTAGTTTATTATGGATTCTTTATAAATAAAATGTATTTATAATATTATTAGTAGAGAATTCATAATAATATAACCCAGTTATCCGGTCCACTAGCATCCCATTCAGATAGCCAAAACCAAGTCAATCCCTCCCTGGCAATAGTTCGGCAGCTATGGAGGACTGTCCGTTAGTGTATCTCAATGGTACATTAAGGGACAGACCTCCGTAGATGCAGCCATCTCACTTTTTAGATAAAAAGGTACTGAAAGGCCTCTTCATGTTGGCTTCGGCCCCATGAACGCCTCTTCTTCTTCTTATCGTGTGTGTTAGTGACTAACACTAGTGTCAGAGTTTTTAAACCGCCTTAAAGGCCTCTGACATGGTTTTAGGTAACGACCAATGTCAAAGACAATGACCGGGACCGACGGCTTAACGTGCCCTCCGAAGCACGGATCATTTTACTTATCAGACAATCAGGTGATCAGCCTGCAATGTCCTAACCAAACTAGGACAACAACACTCATACAGAATAGAAATCATTGCCCCCGCCGGGAATCGAACCCGCGACCTCCGGGTATGAGCCGAATGCTCTAACCACTACACCACGGAGGCAGTAACGCCTCAAAGGACCGGGTCCCCATGGACCCTTGACTGAAAAGCGTACCATAATAATATGATTTATTTTCAGGTTTACAATTTCGACCGGCCAAGAGTCGAGGTAGAACAATTAAACACTGTGACAAAGCAAGAAGTCATGGAATTCTTTAGGGTAAGTCATTTTCTTTCTTCTACATTTATTTTCGATGACATCTGCCGGCGTTGTGGTCACCATGCTATTCCACCACCCAGAGGTCCCGGGTTCGAACCCCGGTCAAGGCAAGTTGGAAAATGGCCTTTTTCAAATTGTCCTGGGTCTTGGATGTTTATCTATATACACGCTGACTTTTCATTGGTTTTGGAAAAAAAAATGTCGTATAGTAAATATATTCCTCTATCCATATACGTAATCCAAATTTCTGTATGTCATAAGATAAAAAGTTGCGTAAATGATTCTCGATCGAGACCACGTAGTTATACGCTGCGTAATGTCGATGACCCCGGCCGGCCGGCGGGCGGTGTATGGCGGCGGTACTACTAATTGATCTTACAATTTTACTTTCGAGTTTTAGACAACATATTTTGTTTCTGAATTTTAATTTAGACTAGCTTAATAGGTCTTACCAACGATGTCTATGAAGTGGCCTTCGGCTTCAAAACCAATGAAAAATCACCGTGTATTTGTCCCTATATATTTATTTATTAATTTTGTATACCCGCAACTCCCCCTTTGGCTGCACACTTTAGTATGTAAATGCCAATATTATTTTTTGTTCTTTTACTGTTATTTTATTATCATTATACTATAGTGATCTAGTATAGTCCGTGGTTCGATTTATTAAGGATATGTCCCTTCCACGTTGTATTATCCTTGCTTATACCACAGAATTAATAATAGTATTACATACAGAACGGAAACTCGCACCGTCCCCCGCAATCTGGCGTCCCCGCAACCCCTCCCCCGCTTTTGGGCCTTGTAAGCGCCTGTAAAACAGGGTTGTTGCTAGTCGCACGTTGACGTTACGCGACTCACTTAGGATTACTGAATCATAATGGCGAGAAAGTGCGCATATTATCATTATTTATCCACGGAAAACAATAAAGAACGAACATTTTATAGATTTCCGAGTGATGAAAACAGGTAAGCGAAGCAACAAATTCTGTGGTTGCGACCCTGATTGTTTAACTCACACATTTGACGTGTGCACGGACGGATTGTTTCGTTCGTAGTAGTACTAGGTATATATGCTGCTCCGTTTATATGAAGTGTCATACCTGTGCCTATACTATGATTGTACTTATTTGTAAACAGATACACATAAGCGCGACGTCACCGGAACGCCGGAAGCTATCGGTCCACGTGTTGTCGATGGCCGACGGCGGCGCCGGAAAGGAGACCAATGGCACACTAGAACCGGAAACGAAAGACGGCGTCAAACCTAAAGAGGTCAGTTTCTTCAATACTCAAAACGCAATCATTTATTGCTTCCCCGTTTCACCACGAGAGTTTAATTAAATCAGTTGCCGTGCCTCCAGCGCGAGACACAAGTACAAATATTTTAACGGGTGATTCAGTCCATCATTTCGAACAACTATTCCCAATAAAAGTATATGGAAATACGAAAAAAAAAATCATTTTCGATAGTAATGATATGACTACTTCGATTTGTATGTAAACCTAATTTTTTTTTACGTATTTCGATGTACCTACATGTTTTTGTATTTAACTTTAGTTTATTTTGTACACGCCTACTACTACCTTTTTTCTTCTCTTTTCCTCTCCAGGGTCTGCTGGAAGAGATTTTTTATGAAATAAGCAGTACCTTACCTATGAACTCAATGTTCTTACTTTGTTTGTTTCTGTGTTTGTATTTTGTGTACATGAATTTTGTAAATAAATAAATTCACTGGGAAAAGTTGTTCAAAATGATGGACTGAACCACCCCTTAAAATATTTGTGCTTAATTAAAAAGGACATTGTATAAACCAAAAACGGATATGGATACGTAAGTTATGTGCCATACGAGCATTTTTTTTTTGTCGCAAATATGCGACCTTCGCGGAATGGGCCCGACAATGTTTGTCGCATACATGCGACGCTCGCGGTTAAAGGGATAATGTATGTACATACAGATCTTTGATTATTAAAATAGGATCATTTTACGACCTCCGTGGCGTAGTGGTCACCATGCTAGTCCGTCGCCCAGAGGTTCCGGGTTCGATCCCCGGTCAGGGCAAGTTGGAAAATGACCTTCAAATTGTACTGGGTCTTGGATGTTTATCTATAAATGTATTTGTTATAAAATATAGTATCGTTGAGTTAGTATCCCATGACACAAGTCTCGAACTTACTTTGGGCTAGCTCGATCTGGGTCATTTGTCCGTATTTTAAAAAAAATTACCTTCTATCCTACTAATATTGTAAATGCGAAAGTGAGTTTGTATATTTGTTTGTTTGTTACACTTCACGCTTCAACCACTGAACCTATTTAGATGAAATTCGATATGGATATAGTTTGATACCCAGGGAAGGATATAGGATAGCTTTTATTCCAAAATTCCCACGGGGAGCGAAGCCGACGGGCACAGCTAGTAGTACACAGTGGAAACGCAGGAAATAGAGGAACGGAGATTTCGAGCATTGTGATTGGTCAATTCTTGCACCGCTAAGCTCCTCTCCGCTCTGCTCCGCTTCAGTGGAAACGCACTTAGGCTATAACCGCGGGCAAACCAGCTAGTCTGTTAAAACATACATACATACATACTATCACGTCTTTATCCCTAATGGGGCAGACAGAGCATTTTGGGTCTTGCGGTTCTATGCAGAGCCCAGGGCCGCAAGACCCAAAAGCCACTTTTAGCGTCATGGTGGGCGAGAAGATGGAAAAGCAATCAATACAGTGATGGGTTGCTAGCCGCATCGCCTGTTAACATGATTTGCATTTTTGCTCATTCCCTCGATCGGCTTTTACGATCTGCGTGGGAAGAGAAGCAGCTGGTACATTCTAAGTTTTTTTATTTCTCCCAGACCAGCATGGGAGTCTGTTAAAAATCTTTTGAAATCGTGTTTTTTTTTGTCCACAGCCCACAAAAGTGTGTGATCTGGTGGAGTTCAAATCGCGTCGGCGGTTGTATCCGCACCCTACACCGTTCACCAACATTCCGAGGAAAGGGGCCCATTGCAAGTTGTAGATCAAGGCAAAATGTACCTTATGTGGAGGAAGTTAAGGTTTAAAACGTTGGTTTACCTATTACGTAAAATATATTTCAAAAATTGTAGATCAAGTCAATATATACCTTATGTGGAAGACTGTAAAGTTCAAAACGTTATATCTGAGCTTGGTCTACCTGTTACGTAAAGTGTATTTCAAAAAAACATAGATCAATTCAATATATACCTTATGCGGAAGACGTTAAGGTTTAAAACGTTATATCTGAGCTTGCTTTGCATATTACGTAAAGTTTATTTCAAAAAACATAGATCAAGTCAATATATGCCTACCTTATGCAGAGGTCTCTAAGGTTCAAAATGTTATGTCGGAGGTTGCTTTACGTAAAGTGTATTTCAATAATTGTAGATCAAGGCAAAATATACCTTATGTGGAGGAAGTTAAGGTTTAAAACGTTGGTTTACCTATTACGTAAAGTGTTTTTCAAAAGAACAGAGATCACTTCAATATATACTTTATGTGGAAGACTGTAAAGTTCAAAACGTTATATCTGAGCTTGTTTTACCATTGGGTATTTATTTAAAGTGTATTTCAAAAAAATTGTAGATCAAGGCAAAATGTACCTTATGTGGAGGAAGTTAAGGTTCAAAACGTTGCTTTTTCAAAAAAATTGTAGATGAAGTCAAAATATACCTTATGTGAAGTGCGTTAAAGTTCAAAACGTTATTTATGAGCTTGCCGTTACGAACTTTACTGATACATGAAGTCTAAAGCAAAGAAATCGCATTTCAAGTTGTATTACAGCAAAATATGCCTTATGTTTCTACATAAGGCATATTTTGCTGTAATACAACGTTAAGGTTTAAAACGTTATATCTGAGATTGCTTTACCTATAACATAAAGTGTATTTATAAAAAACAGAGATCAAGTCAATATATACCTTATGTGAAAGGCGTTAAAGTTTAAAACGTTATATCTCAGGTTGCCGTTACGAACTTTACTGATATAATGAAGTCTCAAGCAAAGAAATCGCATTTTAAGTTGTATTATAGCAAAATATACCTTATATGCAATAGTATTAGGTTCAAAACTCTATATATGCACTTTTTTTTGTGATATAATGAAATCTAATGCAAAAAGTTCGCATTTCAAATTGTAGATATCGGCAAAATATACCTTATTTGGAGGACTATAAGGTTGAAAACATTATATATGCACTTGTTTTTGTGTAATTTTGAGATATAATGCACAGAGAGCGCATGAAAAACAAACATTGGCATAATACAGATGAAAATCTTGTAATGACGTCATTATTTCGAATCTTACCAAGTTGTCAAACTTTAGCATTTTTAACAAAAAAGTACTTAGTACATATTTATTTTACATTAAATATTTAGCAATTATCGGTTGTATTCTTAGAACATTTAATACAGGATAAGTTACGACGACAAAAATTCTAATAATATTCTTAAAATCTTAAACACATTCACAAAAATTATTTGTGTGCGCTATAAACACAAACTTAAACCCAATTTACATATTGACAACTGACAAGTGTTTAGTGCGTGTAAACTGACACTGACAAGTGCGAGCGACAAGTGACATGGACAGAGAATACATTGTTTTGTTATGTCATAATTAAATAAAATTTTTTAATAATGTCAAGTTGTAGAGTCAGTATGTATCAAATGTACCAAATTATGACATTAGCGAGTATACAAACCTATAAGAGGGACCCGCGCCAAGCTCAAGCCAGACTTTGTCTTTAAGGTAGTCATCGGTCCTATAATAAGCCTTTCCACAAAGTACTTTCTGAAGTGTCACCCTCTCGCTCTAGCAAATGACAAAAGACTGAAAAGTATGTATCAAATGTACCAAATTATGACATTAGCAAGTATAAAAACATTAAAAAGGGACCCGTGCCAAGCTCAAGCCAGACTTTGTCTTTAAGGTAGTCATCGATCCTGTACTTTCTACAAAGTACTTTCTTTACATAAGTTTTGAATTTTATGTCTGGCATGACTCCAGTAAAGCTTACACTAAAAAAAATTGTAAACACACTGTGCAGAAGCTATCCGTCGCTCTGCAAGTACCGGTTCTGAAGCGTCGCCCTCTCTCGCTCTAGCAAATGACAAAAGACTGAAAAGGATAGCTTAGAAAAGTGCTGTCCCTTGTTGTTGATGTTGTCCAACCCTAATCCTGTACTAAATGATCTAAGTTTGTATTACATACTGTTGTAAAAGACAATTGTGTACAATGTATATGAACTAACAAAATATACTGAAACTTATTTAAGGCTGGGTCCAGTCCATGTAACTGAACAACTTTCCCTAAGGAACATTTACCGAAATTTGAAAAAAAAACTCCTTACTTAGGATTATCGTTCATCTAATCCAGTGGTTCCCAAAGTGGGCGATAACGCCCCCTTGTGGGCGCTGCAAGTCTCAAGGGGGGCGGTAAGAGACCCAGAAAGAAAATGTTTTTTTTTTGGGGGCGCTAAAAAAATATTTATTCTCAAAGAGGGCAGTAGACAAAATAAGTTTGGGAACCACTGATCTAATCGGTCAACTCATATGGAGGCCAAAATAGAGGGTTTTCAAATATATGTGACACCAGATGGCAGCACAGTGACGTCAGGTCCAATCGACTGTTGTGATTGGACCATCAGTTGACAGGTTCTTTTGCTTCGTCAAATGTGTCCAATCACAGCAGCTTATTGGACCCATGGTATAATAAAACAAGGTATTCTCTTCCCGAGATGGAACTTTAGTACGTCACAAAGTGTTGCCACTGATTGTTCTTTTCGGTAAATTTAAGGACTTTCTCAATTAGTTCATGAATATTTAAAAAAATATTAAGTAACTTAGCTATTTAGTATTTCGCGATTCTCGCGTGATTTATCAATTCAATATTTTATAAATTGATATAATGGAATATTAATTCGAAATTGGTATATAAAGTTCAAAAATGCATTACGCTCAGGTAATTCAATTTCACACAGTGGCAACATATCAAACTGATGACGTACTCAAGTTCCACCTACGTCATCAGCTGTCACGGGAAGAGAATACCTTATTTTATTGTACCATGGTCAGGTCCAATCGACTGTTGTGATTGGACCATCAGTTGACAGGTTCTTTTGCTCCGTCAAATGTGTCCAATCACAGCAGCTTATTGCACCTGACGTCACTGCTGCCATATGGTGTCACATATTTTTTTAACCTCATTATAACGCTTGAACATGACCCTCGCTTTTTCTTTTAGTCGGTCTACACGGCTCTTTCTGGACCTCTTCTACCTTTTATCTTCTAGTAAGTCTTTTAAAAAATCATGTCATCTTAAGGCACTCGGTGGGAGTGCGCATTACTAGCGCTTTCGCAAGTTAAGCGACGACGGGCGTGGCCCGCACTTGGATGGGTGACCACAAGTGGCTTAAATTCTCGAACTCCGTGCTTCGGAATGTACGTTAAGCCGTTAGTACCGGTTGTCATGATTGTATGGCAGACGTCAAGCTATGTCAGATGCCTTAAGGCAGCTTGAAAATTTGGCGCCAGTTATGGCCACTTACACTAAATACATACATAAAGTCAAAGGCAAAGTCAATTTTTTTTATTCAGTATAGTGTAGAATACATTTATCTCTTATTGAGGATTGAAAAGCAAACAATAATTTTCCTTCTACCTATCTTCTTTTCTCTCCTACTATTTCCAATACATCATTGGTTTTAATTTCCGTCTAACTGTTGTTTTTACCCAACTACAAAAAGAAACGGGAATTTAAGCAGTTTTATGTATGTCTGTTCCACGGTAGCATCCGAACTGCTTGTCCAATTATCACAAACTAGAGGCAGCGCGCGGCTTCGCCCGCGTTAACCGCCTATAGGCTTCTTCGATAAACGACCTATCTAATACCGAAAGAATTTTTCAAATCGGACCAGTGGTTTCTGAGATTAGCGCGTTCAAACAAACAAACAAACAAACAAACTCTTCAGCTTTATATATTAGTATGGATGGATGATATGTCAATAGATTTGTCGTTATTGTCTGTTTTTTTAATTACAAATTGTAGCCTATGTCACCACTTAGGCTACAATTTGTATGCAAAAAAAGTATATAACAATAATTGTATCGAGTTGGGTATTCAATGAAAGATCTTGATTAGGACATGTCAAAAATATATACATTGTTAGCCGTATATGGCTCCCTTAGTCGGGTATTAGTCTTTCAAACGTAGATATATCTTATTCATTCTTCAACACTACATCTCAAAAACTGCCTGTCACTATATATATAAAAGATCTAACAAAATATACTGAAACTAAAGATTTACAAAAAATTGCGCTCGCAATCATCACCCGAGCGTATTTTCCCGGTTGCATCCTCAGCAGTAACGCTTCAGAGCCCGGGGTCCGCTACGTAACCAAGGAGTTTTTTTCGATTCTATTCTGTTTTCTGCCTCTTGACATCTTGATACGACACTGCTGTCACCTTTTCGTTGACTTGCTTCATATAGCTGTTCCTCTTTCCTCTTCCCCTACTTACATACATACATACTATCACGTCTTTATCCCTAATGGGGCAGACAGAGCATTTTGGGTCTTGCGGTTCTATGCAGAGCCCAGGGCCACAAGACCCAAAAGCCACTTTTAGCGTCATGGTGGGCGAGAAGATGGAAAAGCAATCAATACAGTGATGGGTTGCTAGCCGCATCGCCTGTTAACATGATTTGCATTTTTGCCCATTCCCTCGATCGGCTTTTACGATCTACGTGGGAAGAGAAGCAGCTGGTACATTCTAAGTTTTTTTATTTCTCCCAGTCCAGCACGGGAGTTCCCCTACTTCCCTCTACCTTCCATTACGAATTATTTGACGACCTCCGTGGCGTAGTGGTCACCATGCTAGTCCGCCACCCAGAGGTCCCGGGTTCGATCCCTGGTCAGGGCAAGTTAGTGGCCTTTATCAAATTGTCCTGGGATTTGGATGTTTATCTATATATGTATTTGTTAAAAAATATAGTATCGTTGAGTTAGTATCCCATAACACAAGTTTCGAACTTACTTTGGGGCTAGCTCAATCTGTGTAATTTGTCCCTACCTATTTATTTATTTATTACAATGCGCATAAATATATCGCGCCATATCAGGTGTCCCAACGTATTGCCTCGCCTATTTCCAATGACCTCTAGTATTTCTAGAACATACAAGTTTTATTTGCAATCCTAACTATATTGAAACAAAAATCTTGAAATCAGAATCTTTAATAGAACTCAAAACCTTACGAAAAGAGTAACAAATATTTTTATTAGAAACAAAAACTAATACGAAAATAGTTTCAATATGTTTTGTTAGATCTTTTAATTATATGTTTTTTATAAACAGATCTTCGTTGATCTACGGGTTTTGTCGATTAAGACATGTTGTTTTGTCTTTGTATTATAGTTTTATTAGGCAGTTGTAATGTAAAAAATAAGTCCACTGTTGGACATAAAGCCTAAAAAAGGGGGAGATTAGCTCATAACCACCACTCTGAATTATATATGTAGTATTAATCTATGTTGTACTTTAAAATTAGTTCTCTTGCCAACCCCACTTTTGTCTGACAGCGTCAGGAGTGGTTTCCGTTTGTATGTATGTATGTTTGTATATGACGCTCTGCGGTCTAAACGGCTTGATGTATTTGAGCTTGAGAGATGTCGTTTGATTCCTCTTAACTTTGAGAGTGATACTGGGAATTAACCCAAAAATTAAACTAAGGCTAAATAATGGATTTTCGGAAAATTGACAAGCAATCGTCGGGTTTTTCGATTTTTTAATAATTACTCGTTACATCTAAAAACTGCCCTCGTTTAAATAAAATATAAGTAATTTAACAATTTAAGAGAATGAATTTATTTAGCAGAAATATCAGCTCTTTTATAATCGGTAACATTTTACTGATTAAATAAATAAATAAATATATAAAATTATGACTTAGAAGGCGGTAAATCTTCATGGTCTCCTACCTACTCTTTTAAAAGTCATTTTTTTACATTACAACTGCTTTATTTTTGTAAGTATTTTGTTTTTAATTATATATAGGCCGACGGCCATGTTTTATTTTGTACAATTATTTGATTAAGGATAATAAAGTATGAATAAATCATGTGATTTCTTTTATTTACTTCTTCGGGGCCATCTAAGTATTACGTCATGGCAATAAGGAGAGGGGGTCATGCTAAACGTGAAAGCAAAAGCGCTGGATGCAGGCAGCTCTTGATCGGTCATTTTGGAAATCTTTGGGAGAGGCCTATGTCCAGCAGTGGACGTTATGCGGCTGAAATGATGATGAAATTAAATGTGACAATAGCTAGTGTACAAGACTCAAGCCGTGTGGTTTAAGGCAGAGTAGAATAGGGCCACTCCAAGTCCTCCCGTGTATGTCGTAGAAGGCGACTTAGGAAATACAAGCTAAACAAAGCTTATAAACATCAATGAGACCTCCAACCCGTCTGGCCAGCGAGGAGAGTGTAGGCCAAGTCCTCTGGCTGCTCAGGCCAAGTATGGCTCTGGTAGTACAGAGGGTCGTGCTCCTGCAGTGGAGACAAAAAGACCTGATGATGATGATGATGACTCGCTAAAAAGAAGTCTAATGATGGGTGAGGAATCAAAATAAGCACTGTCGGTTAGATTGTATAAAATATTGAACTCACACGTATTTTTTCTTTTCTCCGAGTAACAAAAATTGACTAAGATACAACACATTTAAACTTCGCATGACGTCACATTTATAGGTACGATTTTTAATTAGCGGTGACGTCACAAGCCCCACTTCTGAACTTTATACTCCGTATCTTTGTGAATTTTTACTTTTTGGTAAACTGAAAAACGTGTCCATTATTTTGGACTTCTTATCGTGTGTGTTAGTGACTAACACTAGTGTCGAGAGTTTTTAAACCGCCTTAAAGGCCTCTGACATGGTTTTAGGTAACGACCAATGTGAAAGACAGTGACCGGGACCGACGGCTTAACGTGCCCTCCGAAAATGTTTTAAGCATATTTACTATAGTATTATTTGGTGTGAATTCATACTTATTAGTTTTTGGCAATAGGGTTGACAACTCTATGGAAGTGTATGTCGGATAGATTAATAAATGTCGCATCCCCCACTCAAACAAAGCAATAAATACGAGTTTTATATTTTACTATTATCTACGAGACAGATTTTAAATTCCTTGTCGTCAATAGTATGACCAGAAACGTAGTTAAAATTAAGTCTTAGTAATAATAAAAGTTGTAAATTAATAGATGATTGCGATGCACGAGTCCTTTTGTAAAAGAACAAAAATATATCAATATAGAAATGCATATAATTTGATCACATGTCACGGTGTCCAACACAAGAAGTTTGTTTTACAGTTCTGTCTGTAGACGACTGACACGACGGTTTCAAAAAAAGGATCAATTTGTATTTTACGCGAGCGGTGAGTGGGAAAACTACACGTTTTGTGTTTCGCTGAGTCCCTCAATGAAAAATAGCACTCCTGGCATACATTTTTTTACCATGAGTCATGTTAGTCAAGCCATGCCATTGTGAGACCTGACACGTTGCTGTTTTGTGCTGGGCTAGTGTATTTAAAAATGGTAAGTAATTTTATTTTTTCATTTATTTGTTTATAGCTTAACTTAATTACTAATTGTAATATTTGAAATGTTGTATACTAAGTATTTTTTACTAAGAACAGTTAATTACCTGTTGTAAATGTGAGCATACTGTTGCTAAGAATATAAACATAAAGCGTAAATGTCAATATATAATTTCTTTTTATCAAAATGTATAAAACTTGTAGATACTCAGTTTCGCTAAAAAAATTAAGTATTTTAAAATTTTAGGTTTCTGTAGTAATCATTGCAAAATCGACACTCGTATAAAAGGCTAAAAAATCTCGTCGCCGCAGTATTTTATATTTTATAAAGAATGTTTAATCGCTTAAACTCATTTTTGATCTAATATGCATAACATATGCCCAGGCTGCGCACAGGTATGTAGATCGGAGATCGAATCAAGCGCCATCAGTGTGAGTGTGAGAACTGCCGCGCTCTTGCATTTTTTCTTCCGCCTATAATTATTTTATGATAACTCGTAAAGTATTCATTAATCTCACATGTAAAAGATTAAAAGGTGATATGTGAAATTAGTGATAAAAGTACACTTGTTAAATAATACTCAATTTATCTGTGATTTTCCTAGTTTAAGTTATATAGCATACCATTATTGTAAAACAGTAATTTAAATAAAAAAATAATCATGCTCATGTATTTTCTTTATCCACAAACCGCAAGAACCTTTTTGTATGCGACTGTACTACCAAAAAAACCTATTATACCATTTATTTGAGATGGTTACGCTCAAGTATGAAACGGCCGCTTTTTCGTAGCCTCCGTTATTTAGTCGGTTTATAGGAGAATTGATGATATTTTCTTGTTTCTTTAATAACTTCTATACCATGCGAGATTTGAAGCCGAAACTTTCAGGCATGTTTTGTAACAAAATGAACACACATGTTCACTATAGTTTATTTATTTGTGTGTAGAGAGAGCTGCGTATTCGATTGCCAAAGTCACACCACTAGGAATTCGATGAAATTCCTTTATATCTTCATATCGCGTAATGTTTGTGTATCCGAATTTGTACACGTTAGAAGGTTTGATATACACGTATATGTAACTGCTTTTTATTTGATAATAAATGTACTAGTTTACGAGTAAACCGGAATTTTCCGATTTTTTTAAATAATAAATTACTTATATTTGTAGATAAATCAAAATACTTATATTCAAACAAATTTGAACGTAGTAAGGCCTATAAATAGTATTTTTTTCAAATTTCTGCTACTAACAGTTTTCGAGATATGGAAAATTGCAAAACGTTACCCCAGCAAAATCTTGAATATCTCAAAAAGTATAAGATGAACACATCTTGCTATCGGTATACATTTACAACTCATTAAGAGCTTTCTTTTCATATACTTGATTCTAGGCTAAACGCCTTTTTTAAAAAACATCTTGCTGGGGTAACGTTACTCCAGCAAAATCAGTTTTTCTCGAATAACTTCGAAAATACAACATAAACACATTTTGCTATATTTGAACAAAATGAGGCTTACTATGAACCAACTATCTGTAATACTCTT
This sequence comes from Acrobasis consociella, assembly GCA_963555685.1. Classification (NCBI taxonomy): domain Eukaryota; kingdom Metazoa; phylum Arthropoda; class Insecta; order Lepidoptera; family Pyralidae; genus Acrobasis; species Acrobasis consociella. Next base: position 12,468,181 of record OY743129.1, read on the forward strand.
ATTTCTCTACGGCGCAACATTTTGCTGGGGTTACGCATTCCTTTGTGTGTGGAGTCCCCTTACCCTAGACCAAAATACAATTTTCCATACAAACGTAGTCTACGTTTTATTTCGAAACGACATGCCCGATTTCGGCAAAATTTTGTAATTTAAAAGATATTGCAATTGTCTAGGTAGGTCATAACTGGTTTCCGACAGTAAAATATGAACTTAAAATAGTGTGTTATATCATATTTGACCTTCAGTATGGCAAACTTCTAAATCGTTATATTTTCTTTCCAGTTCATAATTTTAGTGTCGGAAACCAGTTATTATCCTAGATAATTGCAATTTCTTTAAAACTACCAATTTATATCGAAATCTGACAGTGTGGTTTCAAAATTAAACGTAGATTACGTTTGTATGGAGAAGTCTAGGGTAAGGGGATCCTTAATCGACTGAGAAAATTCATAACTACACTTAGGTACATTAGTATATGAATTTTCTATGCTTAAGTATAGGTTCCTATCTTATTAATAATCAAACCTAAAGAAGGCTCTCTACTTGCAGAGCGCAAGAAGTTGCATTTTTTTATTTACAAGCTTTTATTTCGTTTTTCCTGTTTCCAATCTTGTAAAATAAATTTGACCACTTCCCAGTTACCGATTGAGCTGAAAATTTTATACACATACGTAGGTATATCGCGTGACAATACAATATGATGACGACAGGAGCTGATCTGATGATGAAGCCGGGAGGTGGCCGTAGGAACTCTGTAATGAAATTACGCAACCCTATTGAGTTTGGGCTCGTTTATCAGGCATGACGAATGGAAAAATATTTTTGGTCCATCGGTTAGATCAGTAATTCCCAAAGTGGGCGATAACGCCCCCTTGTGGGCGCTGCAGGTCTCAAGGGGGGCGGTAAGAGACCCAGAAAGAAAATGTTTTATTTTTTTGCTAGGAGCTTTATTTAGCTAGGAGGCCTCTTAAACAACGACTGCAAGAGCTCTCGACTCTCAACTTGTGAACATCAACTAATATGAATTAAAAGATTGCTCTAACTCGGTTCTATATTTCTCTCCGCGTAGTTCATATATCTGTCCTATTTTATTGAATATAGAAAAAATGAAAATCATGTCAATCGGTCGCTCCGTTTCGTAATGAAAGTAGACACAAACAAACAAATAAAAAGGCAACAGACACACTTTCGCGTTTAGAATTCTCCGTTAATATACATATATAGGTCACAATAATTAATTAATTTAATTTGAAGTTATAGTGGTTTTTAAATAGGTGAAAAAATCGGGGCGCTAAAAAAATATTTATTCTCAAAGTGGGCAGTAGATAAAATAAGTTTGGGAACCACTGGGTTAGATTATAAAAAAATATAGTACACGTATTTTTTCTTTTCTCTGAGAAAACAAAAATGACAAAGATACAGCCCATTGAAATTTTGCGTGACGTCACACTTAAGCACGATTTTTACTTAAGTGTGACGTCGCAAGCCCCCACTCCGGAACTTTGACGCTCCGTATCTTTGTGAATTTTTACTTTTTTAGTAAACTGAAAAATACGGGTCCATTATTTTTGAATAATCTAAAAGACGGACTAATTACAATCATACTTTTCGGATCCTGTCGTCACCCCTATTTGTCTTGAGGAGCACTTTTTAGCACCCTTTGACCGCCATGGATTCCAGACACAATAGTAAAACAATCAAGGTGTATCAAAAATTATACGCATGGCGCTGAACGTGTTAAACTTTTAAGTTCATTGCCTTAAGGAAAAGCTTGTTTTAAACATATCTTTTTTTTTAATAATTACTTGTTTCGAATCCTTCGATCGACGCATCATAACCGGCCATACTTGTTTTTATTTTTCTGGTGACGATTTTGCGGCCAGTGCGATACGAATCGAAGCTGCGTTCCGTTCACTCAAAACATAAATTTAATCCCAAAAAAAATAATATTTTTTCCATAAAAATAAACAAAACAACAGTTTTAGTACAATAAAACTGAAGTTTTATATGTTTTTCGGACATTTTAGGCATTGACAGTGGATCAACCGGTTGTTTTAAAATGATTTTCGTGTTTTTGTTGTTGTTTTGTTTTGTTAGCGGCCAGGATGAAGGTACGATGCTTATTTTATATACTACCTTTATATTTCTTTTAATTTTCATTAGGGATAAACACGTGATAGAATGTATGTATGTATGTATGTATTTCTTAAATTTACCATGTGTATGAATGCAAAGCATGTGTTGTTTTTAATTTATATAATTTGGTATTGTTACTATACTGTTTGGAAAAACCAATTTATATGTATGTAATGTGAGGAGAGTCAAAGCGGGCTTAAAATGATATTTGAGGAGCTAGGTGGTCTGGCGGGAGTGCGCATTACTAGCGTTTTCGCAGGTAAAGTGACACCAGACGTGGTCCGCACTCGGATGGGTGACAAGTGGCATACAAATTTCTCGAGCTTCGGAGAATACGTATAAGCCGTTGGTCCCAGCTGTCATCATTGTATGGCAGTCGTCAAGCTATGTCAGATGCCTTTAGGCAGCCTGCTTTATAAAAGCGACACCGGTCGGATATCAATATGTTTGTATGTAGCATGTTATCTAGTCTTCAAGCGGTGTCTGCTCGTTAATGGATTACGGTAAAACTAGAATTTAACAGTTTCCAATCTCTTGAGGGAATTTGCAAAAATGTAAATCATGTAATTATTTATATTTATTAGTATTTATAAATTAAAAAAGACAATAAATAAATAAATATATAGGGACAAATTACACTGATTGAGCTAGCCCCAAAGTAAGTTCGAGACTTGTGTTATGGGATACTAACTCAACGATACTATATTTTATAACAAATACACATATAGATTATAGAAAGGCCATTTTCCAACTTACCCTGACCGGGGATCGAACCCGGGACCTCTGGGTGGCGGACCAGCATGGTGACCATGACCACTACGCCACGGTGGTTGTCAAATACAAAAACAATGATTAGAATGTCAAAGCCCTTCTGGCGAGTAAACCACCAATACTGTAAAATGAGTTTCTTTCGACGTTTCTTCTCAGCAGAGGTCGTTGCGAAGCGCTGGTATCGGTAGCTTTTCTTTAAAAAATAAAATAAATTGTTATATACACTACACAGGCATTTTCACCGTGTCATAATTTCATTAAAATAAGAAAATGTAACATAACGCTAGTTGTAACAGTTGCATATATGTTTACAAGCTATTTACCAAGTTGTATACCATCGCCCGAAGGTATACATACTATCACGTCTTCATCCCTAATGGGGCAGACAGAGCATTTTAGGTCTTGCGGCCCTGGGTTCTGCATAGAGCCACTTTTAGCGTCATGGTGGGTGAGAAGATGGAAAAGAAATCAATACAGTGATGGGTTGCTAGCCGCATCGCCTGTTAACATGATTTGCATTTTTGCCCATTCCCTCGATCGGCTTTTACGATCTGCGTGGGAAGAGAAGCAGCTGGTACATTCTAAGTTTTTTTTTTATTTTTCCTAGACCAGCATGGGAGTAGTTTGGAACATTATACCCGAAGGTATAATGTTCCAAAGTTTAAAAACAAACTTCACCCCCAAACTAAACAACCGATGTTGATAAAATTTCCTCAGGGACCACTTCGCAAGTTTACCCTTTTAAACAAAAAACGATTATCTAAATCGGTCCAGGCGTTTTCGAATAATCGGTGAACACACATAAATAACCGGCCAAGTGCGAATCGGATTCGGGCACTAAGGGTTCCGTACCATTATCTATAAAAAATCGCGTTTATTGTATGGGAGCCTCCTTAAATATTTATTTTATTTTGTTTTTAGTATTTGTTGTTATAGCGGCAACAGAAATACATAATTTGTGAAAATTTCAACTGTCTAGCTTTTACGGTTGATGAGATACAGCCTGGTGACAGACAGACGGACTGACAGCGAAGTCTTAGTAATAGGGTCCCGTTTTTACCCTTTGGGTACGGAACCCTAAAAAAGATCGCGACGAATTGAATACCTCGTTCTTTTGTAACGCCGGTTGTAACAGAACCAGTGCCCGAGGGTAAAGTTGCTTACGACGCCCCACTCGATTAGTCATAGTCATAGTCAGTATAGTCATCAGGCCTTTTTGTCTCCACTGCAGGAGCACGACCCTCTCTGTACTACCAGAGCCATACTTGGCCAGAGCAGCCAGAGAACTTGGCCTACACTCTCCACGCTGGCCAGACGGGTTGGAGATGTCTCATGTTTATAAACTTTGTTTAGCTTACATCTCCTAAGTTGCCTTCTACGACATCCACGGAAGGACTTGGAGTGGTCCTAATCTACTCTGCCGGAAACCACAGGGTTGATTGCCAAAGTCAAAGTCAAAATTATTTTTCAGGGGAGCAATGTTTCCACAGAAGCGGGTCTTCTGGTACCTGCGTCACCATACGGAACTGCCCGGCTGCGTTGGATGACATCAAGAATAGAAGAGTGCCCCAGGTAAAATAAAAACATAAAAAATAATAATATTAAAATAACAGTCAAAAAATAAATAAAGATCGATCTTCCTTTTAAAATTGTCCAGCTGCACTGTTTTTTATTTTTTATTTCCTGTTTTTTAGGGTTCCGAAGTAAACAAGGAACCCTTACACTATATGAACATGACGAAACTATATGGATTCCTTGTTAATTGCGGAACCCTTTTTGTTTCGTCATGTCTGTCTGTCTGTCTGCGGTACTAATTAGAAACTATAAGTACTAGAAAGCTGTAAAATGGCATGTGAAAAATAAAAGCTCCTTTGTAAAGTGGGAGCAAATTTTTTTTTCTTGATTATATTCTAAACATACTATCACGTCTTTATCCCTAATGAGCAGACAGAGCATTTTGGGTCTTGCGGCTCTATGCAGAGCCCAGGGCCGCAAGACCCAAAAGCCACTTTTAGCGTCATGGTGGGCGAGAAGATGGAAAAGCAATCAATACAGTGATGAGTTGCTAGCCGCATCGCCTGTTAACATGATTTGCATTTTTGCCCATATATTTTATATTCTAAATTTTTATTCTAAAATCACGATAAAACTAGATATGATAAATAACAAGAGATATTATTTTGTGCCGTTTTATTCTATTAACAGTACTAAATAATTTATTTTTGACCCCAGAAACTGCATTACTGTCACACGTGTAAAAATCTTTCCAGACGTGCGGCTTTTCTGGGTACGACATGATCGTATGCTGCGTGGGTACCTCTGCCCCACCACCCACCAACACGCCTAGACCTAGACCTCAAGCTACCACCACACCTCCACGGTAAGAGAAGTATAACACCGGTTCTTTGTTTTACCATTCAATTCTCAAGGTCAAAAATTGCCTGGTAAACTGAACTTTATGTCAGTGCAATAAGGCTGAGGTTCGTCTGCTTCGACTGGACCCGTGGGGCCGGTTGGAGAATGTGGGGAGGCCAAAGGGACCGTGTGTCCGTCCGTCTGTCCCTCTATTTGTCATGAGTCACAGCAGAAATGTTTACAGATGATGTATTACTGTTGCCACTATATTAAGAAAATACAAAAAAAGTATAAAATAAACATTTAATAATTTAATCAGTGTAATTTGTCTCTATATATTTATTTATTTAAGGGGGGCTCCCATACAACAAACGTGATATTTTTGCTCGATATTAATAACGGCCACAGCTAAACGCTTGTAATATTCACTAGTATATTCACATTAAAAATAAATAATTAAATAAAAATGCTGCTGCCATGCTGGTCTGGGAGAAATAAAAAACAAAAAAAACTTAGAATGTACCAGCTGCTTCTCTTCCCACGCAGATCGTAAAAGCCGATCGAGGGAATGGGCAAAAATGCAAATCCTGTTAACAGGCGATGCGGCTAGCAACCCATCACTGTATTGATTGCTTTTCCATCTTCTCGCCCACCATGACGCTCAAAGTGGCTTTTGGGTCTTGCGGCCCTGGGCTCTGCATAGAACCGCAAGACCAAAAATGCTCTGTCTGCCCCATTAGGGATAAAAACGTGATATTATGTATGTATGTAAAAGATAAAATAAATATTTTGGGGGGCTCCCATACTACAAACGTAATTTTTATAGATAATGGTATTTGCCGAGCAGTGGTACGAAACAGGTTATTTAAAGAAATGGTACGGAACCCATAGTGCGCGAGTCTGACTCGCACTTGGCCGGTTTTTTGGAAATCCCTACCCTAAAACTACTAAGTTAAGGTGGTCGGACGACCTGGGAAAGGTTGAAGGTAAACGCAGGATCCAGGCCGCTTCCTCTGTATTTGTATAATATATTTAGTACCTGGGCGACCGAGCTTTGCTCGGTTACATCTCAAACATTAACTACATTTTTTTAAACTTGTCTAAAAACAATACAAAATAAAAAAATATATAAACTTGAACATAAATAAAACAAAAGTAAGTCACCGAGTGGGATTCGAAACCGTAACACTCTTTCTAGCGGTCCGCATCCTAAACTGCTGAGCCAAAATGGATAGCGGCCAGTGCGACGAAATTAGCGACCATATTCTGCGTGTAAAGAAAAATGCATTAAAACACGAAAGCACGCGTTTTCCCAAACATAAAACTAATCTAGATCGATTGTTTACTCCCGAAAACCCCCATATACCAATTTTCAGCGAAATCGTTAGAGCCGTTTTCGAGATCACAGAAATTTATAAATATACAAACTTTGCTCTCTCAAACATTAACTACATTTTTTTAAACTTGTCTAAAAACAATACAAATAAAAAAATGATATATAAACTAGAACATAAAAAAACAAAAGTAAGTCACCGAGTGGGATTCGAACCCGTAACACTCTTTCTAGCGGTCCGCATCCTAAACTGCTGAGCCAAAACGGATAGCGGCCGATGCGACGAAATTAGCGACCATATTCTGCGTGGAAAGAAAAATGCATTAAAACTCGAAAACACGCGTTTTCCCAAACATAAAACTAATCTAGATCGATTGTTTACCCCGAAAACCCCCATATACCAATTTTCAGCGAAATCGTTAGAGCCGTTTTCGAGATCACAGAAATTCATAAATATACAAGAATTGCTCGTTTAAAGGTATAAGATTTATAACCAGTTCCAACTTAAGGAAATGCCACAGCTTTGAATCATTAATAAACGACCACTGTGTTTTCCTCAATTTTATCTTACCTCGAATGAAGCTCGCATATAAAGTATAGGTGACATACCTATTACTTAAGGCTGCTACCCGCGCTAACGACCTTGAAAATACAAAAAAATTAATTTCTCTTTCTGTAAGTGGGATCACCAGAAATCCTCGTGCAACTTTTTAGCTAGTTTCCTTAAGTTACATTAGAACCTCGAAAGTCATTGAAGTACTATCCGCTTTAGAAACCTTTACAAAAAGAGTCAAAAGTGGCCGTTTTTAGTATTTTTTGCAAACGAAACTACAGCGTATTGTATATGACTTTCGGGGTTCTAATGTAACTTAAGGATCTAGCTAAAAAGTCGTACGAGGGTTTCTGATAATCTCACTTACAGAAAGAAAAATTTTTTTTTGTATTTTCAAGGTCGCTAGCGCGGGTAGGACCCTTAAGCTCATTAAGTATTTTTCCTGTTACTTGCAACTAATATTATGTAAATATTTATTCAAAGTCCATGTCGCCTATACATACATTTGCCATAGAAAATAGCGTTTTTGCGAGTGAGATAGACATATTATCGAAAAATCGTTATATCTCGTTCGTTTTTCAATCAATTTTTATTCTGTTATCACTGTTAGTACTTTAATTTTGAATATTAATGGATAAACTGGTTAGTTCATGGTATAATAAAACAAGGTATTCTCTTCCCGTGACAGCTGATGACGTAGGTGGAACTTGACTACGTCATCAGTTTGATGTGTTGCCACTGTGTAAAATTGAATTACCCGAGCGTAATGCATTTTTGAACTTTCTATACCAATTTCGAATTAATAATCCATTATATCAATTTACGAAATATTGAATTGATGAATCACGCCAGATACTAAATAGCTAAGTTACTTAATATTTTATATAATATTCATGAACTAATTGAGAAAGTCCTCAATTTAATGAAAAGAACAAACTTATCGTTACGTAGTCAAGTTCCATCTCGGGAAGAGAATACCTTGTATTATTATACCATGGGTTACATAACGCATATTTTTTTCATGCATATTCCCTATTCTGTGAAAATGACCAAAAATTGACCGTTTTTTTTTTGAAATTATTTAGACCGGGCTCGACGACAGAATACACGCCTGCCGTGAACGGCCACGAGGATTACGATAGCGAGACAAGCACCAGCTCATGCAAACCCATCGACCCTGCACTGACGGCCAGCAAGACCGGCAGGAAAGCTTGGGACAGTAAGTTATAGTTGCAACTACTATGAAGTGCCATTCCTGTGCCGGCAGGCTGAGTAGGCTGGAGCCTAGGGCGGCACATTTTAGTCAAAGTCGAAGTCAATTTTTTTTATTCAATGTACGATAAATTGATCTCTTATTGAAGGTCATTTTTTGAAATATAATTTTAGTGCAAAAGCTAAAACTACTAGAGTTTCGGAACGACCGGGGGCGGCAATATCGAATATTTCCCACCCCTCCCCTTCCGCGCATCACTGCTAGGGCCGGCATAATCAAGCGCTCCAGGCAATCAGGGTGGCTTGATACGTACCTATTTCCACTTGTTCGCCACAGAAAAAGCTGCACATGAAGGATCCGAAAAAGGATGGGGGCGGCAAAATATAATTAGCCTACTGGCGGCAAATTAGTAAATCCGCTACTAACTAAACCAGTATACTATCTTATATCTTTAAACGAGCAATTCTTGTTTATATATATATTTATTTTCTGTGATCTCGAAAACGGCTCTAACGATTTCGCTGAAAATTTGTATATGGGGGTTTTCGGGGGTAAATAATCGATCTAGATTAGTTTTATGTTTGGGAAAACGCGTGTTTTCGAGTTTTCATGCGTTTTTCTTTCCACGCAGAATATGGTCAGCGGTTAAGGATACCGACCGCTAGAAAGAGTGTTACGGGTTCGAATCCCACTCGGTGACTTACTTTTGTTTTTTTTTTATGTTCAAGTTTATATTTTTTTTTTATTTTGTATTGTTTTTAGACAAGTTTAAAAAATGTAGTTAATGTATGAGATGTAACCGAGCAAAGCTCCGTCGCCCAGGTACTAAAACTTAAATGTGCAAGTCGAGACAAACTCACAGTCACACAGACAACAGGTCGAGAGAATTGAAAAATAGGTATTTGTAAAATCTATCGCTTTCGCGCTGTGCCCGTATTACTGTCGCGATGTGCGATAGAGACAACTGCAGTTTGAACCTATGAGAAGTACAAAAAAACAACGTTTCATAGTCTCCCATATTTCTTCTTCAAATCTTCATCGTCAGGTCTTTTTATCCCCACTGCAGGAGCACGACCCTCTCTGTACTACCAGAGCCATACTTGACCAGAGCAGCTAGAGTACTTGGCCTACACTCTTATCGCTGGCCAGGCGGGTTGGAGAGGTCTCATTGATGTTTATAAGCTTTGTTTAGCTTGTATTTCCTAAGTCGCCTTCTACGACATCCACGGGAGAACTTGGAGTGGCCCTATTCTACTCTGCCAGAAACCACACGGCATATCAAATCATGAAACCGATTTAATTTATTTTTTCATGAAAAATTTAAGAAAAGCTATGGCTATGTTCCTATGTATATTTCTTTTTGTAATATAATATCATCTTTATTTGCTAGATGTTAGAATACAGTGGAAAATGTTATAAATTATTTAGGTTTATGGAGGTTTGTATTGCTTTTAATAATTAAATAATTATGAATTATGGGACAAAACAGGTTAATGAAAAAAAAATTAAAAATTGAAAACAGTTACATGCTAAATTTCGAATGTTTTTTTTTAATCAATGCTTTATTGACACTATCCGGCGAGGCATCAGGGGAGTACGTTTGTATGGAAATACGGCAAAGCGATTTCCTCCTAACCGCTTCAAATTGCCTTTTTGACCGACTTCAAAAAAGATTTTGTATGTTTTTATTACCCGACCGCCTGGATCAAATTAAAAATTATTTGAAAGAGCATACATGTCAGGCTGGTCTTAGAAAAATGCATTAAAATCGGTTGTATAGTTTGGTTTTAAAGTCGGTTTTAGGGGTGACGACAGGGACCGAAAAGTGTGATTGTAATTAGTCCGTCTTTTAGATTATCCAAAAATAATGGACCCGTATTTTTCAGTTTACCAAAAAAGTGAAAATTTACAAAGATCCGGAGCGTAAAGTTCCGGAGTGGGGGCTTGCGACGTCACACTGAAGTAAAAATCGTGCTTAAGTGTGACGTCACTCGAAATTTCAATGCGCTGTATCTTTGTCATTTTTGGATTCTTAGAGAAAAGAAAAAATACGTGTACAATATTTTTTCATAATCTAACCGATGGACCAAAAATATTTTTCCATTCGTCATGCCTTATCAATAAAATGGATACCGCAATAAATGCTTTGTGTTCCAGGATGCATAGAGTACCAGGAGAAGTATGTGTACCCTTGTGAGCCCAGCAAGGTATTGTTGACCGGCGAGTCGACGCGGGGGAACCACTGCATGCACAACGCGGAAGAGCTGATCATCCAGGGAGGGGACGCTTTCAGTGGGGAGTTCCCTCATATGGTATGTTTTACCCGACTACCGAAGCCAAAAGAATATTACGTGTTTCGACGCTACGTATCAATGTGTGTTTTTTTTTTTTAGCAAGTAATACCTACTGCTTATTGGGTTCTTATTTATTTATGAGAGTTGGGTATGGCAGAGAAAGCATGAAAGTAGAAAAAATGCTTTTGAAATGCGAGCGCTGAGGAGTATGTGTGGTGTTACTTTGAAAGATCGAATACGGAATGATGCTATAAGGGAGCGGTGTGGAGTAAAAGAGGATGTTGTGACAAAAATAGAGAAAGGGATGTTAAGATGGTTTGGGCATATAGAAAGGATGGATGAAAAGAGATTGACGAAAAATATTTATATGACAAATGTGAAGGGAACAGTAGGAAAAGGTCGGCCTCGGCGAACTTTCTGCGACCAAATTACAGACGTTCTAAAAAAAGGAGAAGTAAAAAGTACCCGTAACCGAAGGGCATGTATGAAGAGATTGATGAGTTTAGATGAAGCAAAAGAGGTTTGTCGGGAAGTGGAGGTCCATAGTCTCTGCCTACCCCTGCGGGAAACAGGCGTAATATTATGTATGTATGTATTTATTTATTTATCAAACTTTATTGTTCCAAAGTACAAATATACTTTCAACAAATGGCGGACCTAATGCTAAGAGCTTTTTCTCCCAGTCAACCATAGGGATAAACAGACAAGTTCTTAGTTTTTTTTTTAAATAATAACTCACTTTATCTTATACCTTTAAACGAGCAATTCTTGTATTTTTTTTATTTATATATTTATAAATTTCTGTGATCTCGAAAACGGCTCAAACGATTTCGCTGAAAATTGGTATATTATATGGTTTTTGGGGGTAAACAATCGATCTAGATTAGTCTTATGTTTGGGAAAACGCGTGTTTTCGAGTTTTCATGCGTTTTTCTTTCCACGCAGCAGCACGCGGCACTCAGCAGTTTAGGATACAGACCGCTAGAAAGAGTGTTACGGGTTCGAATCCCACTCGGTGACTAACTTTTTTTTATGTTCAAGTTTATACATAATTTTTTATTTTGTATTGTTTTTAGACAAGTTTAAAAAAATGTAGTTAATGTTTGAGATGTAACCGAGCAAAGCTCAGTCGCCCAGGTGCTATACTTAATACTAGATCGGTCATTTTGGAAATCTTTGGGAGAGGGTATGTCCAGCAGTGGACGTTGTGCGGCTGAAATGATGATGATGATCTGGACCCTTTTCAGGCTTTGCTGGGCTTCGGCAGCGACCTCCCAAAAGTGGAGTGGCTGTGTGGGGGCACCATCATCAGCGACAAGTACATCATGACGGCTGGACACTGCACCTTCAGCAGAGATTAGTGAGTACCATACTAACGTAACAGATACCTAACGCTGTAGAAACTATTGGCAAAACTGGAGTTGCGGGGTAGACACACAGAGATGGCAGCACACACGACTAGCAAAAGTGACAAAGAAAGTGTTGAAGGTGCTTAAAAAATATTTATAGCATTTCATATATAAGTCCTATTTAATGAATTATAGTATTGCTTTATTTAAATAAATAATAGTAATAAAAGATTTTAATGTTTTAATTATTACCTGTCGCGCCATCTAGTGACAAGGTGATGGGTAGGCATGGTGGCAATGGCAAGTACCTACTGAGCATAGACCTTGGATTTTTGTTTTTCGTGTGTGTAAGTGTGACCACACTGGTGTCAGGTCTTTCAAGCGTGGAGAGTGTAGGCCAAATCCTCTGTATGACTCTGGTAGCACGGAGAGGGTCGTGCTACTGCAGTGGAGACTTAAAAGACCTAAAGATGAGGTGCCACATTGTATGCGTTAATAGGCAAGACGAATGAAAAATATTTTTGGTCCATCGGTTAGATTATAAAAAAATATTGTACACGTATTTTTTCTTTTCTCTGAGAAACCAAAAATGACAAAGATACAGCGCATATAAATTTCGCGTGACGTCACGGCTGGGTGCGATTTTTGCTTAAATGTGACGTCGCAAGCCCCCACTCCGGAACTTTGACGCTCCGTATCTTTGTGAATTTTTACTTTTTCGGTGAACTGAAAAATACGGGTCCATTATTTTTGGATAATATAAAAGACGGACTATTATAATCATACTTTTCGGACCCTGTCGTCGCCGATATTATTTATTTCGTAACTCCCCAGCGGTCCAGTGACGTACGCCATGATCGGCATCCTCAAGCGCTCCGACGAGGTGGACTCCACCAAGGTGTACCGCATCCAGAACATCATCAAGCACCCGGACTACAAGCCGCCGGTCAAGTACAACGATATAGCTCTGCTTGAGACTGAGAACAAGTAAGTAGATAGGTCATAAACAAATGACGTGCTTTAAAAGTAAAAAAAAACCATACGGATTTCGTTCAAAATCACTATTTATTTCTTCATTTTTACAGAAACTTTGAAGTCTTATAATCACTAATCAAAGATCACAACATAAAAGTTTTTATTAGAACACTTAAAAATTTTTTCGTGTTCACGGAGATTAAAAATTAAAAAGTTTAATAATTTTACAAGTGACGTGGCCAAATATTTTTGAGTGATGTTTAGTATTCTACCTCGTGATTCTACCAAATTTAAAAAATATATTGCTGTCTCGCTCTCGCTTTCGCTCTCTTCTGGGGTGCTATTTTTCAAACGCGGAGTCACTAAACGAATGGCTTTTTGTATGGAAAAACCATTCGGTTAGGTGACTCCGCGTTTCAAAAATGGCACTTCTGTCCGTGCGAATCATAACGCTTATATGTGTCCGTGTTACCATGCCTACCCATTGCTTTATAAACATAATTATTTCGCTTTCTTGTCACTAGATGGCGCTATAGGTATTAATCACGGAACAGAGAAAAACCTTTATCTCTGTTCTGTGGTAATTAAATCATAAAATGTTTTATTACTATTATTTAAATAAAGTAGTACTCTATTCAATTAAATATGATATAACTTATATGAAATGAAATAAATATTTGAAAGCATATTCAACACTGCCTTTGTCACTTTTTTGCTAGTCGTGTGTGCTGCCATCTCTGTGTGCCTACCCGCAACTCCAGTTTTGCCTACTTACGGTCCCTCCAATCTATTACGTTAGTAATTATATTTCAGTATATAACAAAGTTTTCTGTGTAATTATATTATCTTTGCCTACACCTATATGCTTTCGATAAAATAAATTTCGTAATTCGATTTCCAGAATGAAGCTGGGCCCGTACGCGGTGCCGGCGTGCCTGCCCGCGGGGGGCCCCGTGCGGGACGAAAGGGCCTTCGCCACCGGCTGGGCGCGCAAGCAGTACCTGGGCGGGGCTTGCGACACGCTGCAGAAGGTAGGCTGACTTCGAAAGGTTTTATCAATTCGAATGTACACAATGGTAGAGGGAAATACTTGTTATAAATCGTACCACGGACTATACCTATATACACGATGATTTTTTATTGGTTTTGGAGCCGAAGGCCACTTCGTAGGCATCGTTAGTAAGACCTAATTAGCTAGTCAAAATAAAAATTCAGAAACTAAAAATGTTGTCTAAAACTCGACAGTATAATTGTGAGATCAATTAGTAGTACCGCCGCCATACATCGCCCGCCGGCCGGCCGGGTTCATCGACATTTCGCAGCTGTTTTGGCCGGCGTAACTACGTGGTCTCGATCGAAAATCATTTACGCAACTTTTTTATCTTATAACATACAGAAATTTGGATTACGTATGGATAGAGGAATATATTTACTATACGACATTTTTTTTTCCAAAACCAATTAAAAGTCAGCGTGTATAGATCACTATACTTTGATAAGGTGTTCAAAGCGCGATAGTTAATACGTTTGTATTTTTGAATTGTCAGGAAATCTCATTTATGGTGTTTCAGATGATTCTATCTAAATTCACCAATGAAGAGTGCTCGGCCAGGTACCCCGCCACCCGGCACACGAAGCAGGGCTTCGACTCCAGCTCGCAGATGTGCTTCGGATACAAGACCATGTCTAAGGACACTTGCCAGGTGAGCATCAACACTAGCAGGGTGTTACGTCATCATCATCACCAGGTCTTTTTGTCTCCACTGCAGGAGCACGACCCTCTCTGTTCTACCACAGCTATACTTGGCCAGAGCAGCCAGAGGACACTCTCCTCGCAGGCCAGACGTGTTGGAGAGGTCTTATTGATGTTTATAAGCTTTGTTTGTAATACCTAAGTCGCCTTCTACGACATTCACGGGAGGACTTGGAATAGCCCTATTCTACTTTGCAGGAAATCACACGCCACATTCCGACAGATTTAAATTAAGTTTTTCTGAATATGCATTTTCATATTAATATTATTTTTAGTTTAAAAGAAAATTCAAGAGATAAGTAGGGGGCTGGATACATTTGTAATATTCTGACTGTATATATATACATCCATAATATCACGCCTGTTTCCCGCAGGGGTAGGCAGAGACTATGGACCTCCACTTGCTACGATCCCGACAAACCTCTTTTGCTTCATCTGCACTCATCAATCTCTTCATACATGCCCTTCGGTTACGGGTATTTTTACTGACTGTACATAAAGTTAATTAATAAATATTTGTTTCTTGATATTTCAGTGTGACAGCGGCGGTCCCCTTCAAATCAATAACCCACAAATCCACTGCATGTACACAGTGATAGGAGTGAACTCATTCGGCAAAGGGTGTGGTTATGTAGGTGACCCAGGCGTATTCACCCGGGTGGAAAAGTACACGCCCTGGGTGGAGAGCGTCGTATGGCCGGACCAGTAGGAAAACGGACGTGAAACGAAAAAAAAATTGGCTCATTAGTTCAATTGTATTGTACAGTATAGAGCCTTTTTGTTCCAATGCTCCATTTATTTATCAGGTATTCATTAAAAAAATATTGCACACGAATTTTTTTCTTTCCTCTGAATAACATATTGACGAAGATCATCACGTTGAACGCCCGTTCATAACTCTTTTACTCTCATGTACATAGGTAACAGAACAGAATCTAGGATAAAAAAGTTTTGAATGGAAAGGAACATATAATTTGTAAGAGGATAGACGATGCAAGTAAGATGATGTTAGAGAAAAAGAAATAGACGCGCAAAAAGTTTAAATTTGGAAGGATGCGTGAAAAATAGTGATTAGAGTTACGGAGTAGTGAAAGAGACGAATTTATGGTACAAAACAAGTTTTAAAAATGAATTTTAGTTTAACAAGACCTAAGAAGTAAAGACGGATTTGTAAAAGTTTTATTTTGACGACCTCTGTGGCGTAGTGGTCACCATGCTAGTCCGCCAACCAGAGGCCCTGGGTGCGATCCCCGGTCAGGGCAAGTTGGAAGATGGCTTTTTTCAAATTATCCTGGGTCATGAATGTTTATGTATATATGTAATTGTTATAAAATATAGTATCGTTGAGTTAATATCCCATAACACAAGTCTCGAACTTACTTTGGGGCTAGCTCAATCTATGTAAATTGTCCTTATATATTTATTTATTCTTAAAGTTAAAAGTCAAATATAGCAGTTTTATATTCTCTCAAACAAGTGTTGCATTCTGAGGATCTTCCTCAGCCCCATCTCCAGATACATCTATCCCTACATCGTACTTTATTCATCTAATACAAATATATTATACATAGGTAGACTAAATGCCCTTACTTACTTTAAAAAGGAATAGCTTTATTTATCATATTCACGTTTTTTACAAATAGCCGAAGCCCGCGACTTTGTTCGCGTGGATTTTACGTCTCTGGAAAATGCTCATCAGGCTGAACAACTTTTGCTAAGGCGTCATTTTTATATTTCTTATAGTTTAGCTGGACCATTATAGTTCTGCATCAAGTGTTACATTTTCCAAAATCTTTATACCCTATATGTTGCCCAGGTTTGACAGCTATATAACAAAAAAAGTTTCATTCGAATCCGTCCAGTATTTCCGGAGATTGGCGTGTACAGAAAGTTTTTTTTTTTAATTTTTACTCTATTACTGTGTATCGCCCCCAATATATATTTTTTATATATATTTACTATAGTATAGTAAATATATATATAAAAAATATATTAAATTTATAGTAACTATACAGACACACTTTTTTACTGTTTTATTAATGATAAAACGAACTTACCTGTACGTGAAGTTCTATCATAATTGTGCGAGCTACACAATTCGAAACGATTATATTTACTTGTAGTACTGTTTCGTAAAGAATACTATTCTGTCCGCAACATAGCTCTCGAATTTACAATATACTCTTCTTTTCTTTTCACTGGCTACTTTTTAATTACTTTCCTTAATGTTCGTATGTACCAATTTTATAGTTTATGCATTTTATATTACTTTATTGTTCGTTTATATGTTATAGTATGTACTCCTATTATTTTAATTATATAGGTACTTGTATTTTTCTACTCTGTAATACTCTAACTGCGCCAACTCTTCCACATCTTTTATAATCTTCTTTACCCAAAGGTTGGCTGGAAGAAATCACTTTAGTGATAAGTCCGCCTTTGTACCTACTATATTTGAAATGTACTTTTGATTATTGTCATACTTAGTTGGTGCAATAAAGAAATTTTATCTTATCTTATACTTATATAAGCTAGCTATTCTAGCAGCCCTCATTCGCAGGGCAGGACAGCAAGCCGCGCCGCCGCCCTCCGGAACTCGCCGCCCTCACGGTGCAGTTGCGAACCTCGCCATCTTTGCCGGTGCTGTTTTATTTTTCGTGTGTGTAAGTAACCAACACTGGTGCCAGATTTTTCAGGCTGCTAAAGGCATCTAACATAGCTTGACGACTGCCATGCAATGATGCGGAGTGCTCCTTAGCACTCCTGTATCTCTCTCCATGTCACCTTCTTTGTAACTATCAACTTCATTTGTGTGAATAACAGTATAAACTTTAGGTTACAGTTTTAAAATGAAAATAAGTGTTTTATTGGAATTTTTATATTTGAGACATTATTTTAAATGATATAAAAGCTTAGTATACGATTATTAGGAATATTGACTGATCATAAAACTTAATAACTAACTAAATTATAGCAAATATTCATGTATACCTACAACCTCGGAGAGCGTTTACAGTTTTTTTTATTTTCAATTAAATTATCAAAAAATAATTAATTCATATTCACAAAGAAACAGCATCTAAGTTCCGGAGTCGACTTTTGACGTCACCGCCCTGTACGGTATATATACTCGAACGAGACCGTGACGTCTTGCAAAATTTACATTTTTTTTAAATCTTCCTGACAAGAAATGGAGGGAGTCCTTTGCCCAGCACTGGAACATACATCTTTACAACGCAATACAATCTAACTAATCTGATAGCCGCCGCAGGTGACAAGAGGGCTGGCTGCTTTTTCAGCATTGCTATCGCAGCGAGGAAACGCAGCCAGCGTTCTTGCAACCATGCCGCAAGGACAAGATGCAATTTTTTTGAGTTAGCAAAATTGAGTATAATTTTATTTTATAGCTTAGTTTAGTTTAATTATCTTTATCTTTGTTTCTTATCTCTTTTTTCTCAATAAACTTCAATCGACATAAGTAAAAAAAAGACGTGTGGCACTCGGGGACTGGCGCGGTAAAGCTATTGCATTAAATGTGAATTTTTACAAGGAAGGACGGCAACGTCGCAAACGGACGACGGAGACGAAGCGGCAACCTACAGCGGTAGGCGGAGTGGGGAGCGTGAGGTTTTTTCGTTACGGAATTTCTGGATTCGGTCCCCGCGCTCAAGGCCCGCGATAGAAGCTATGCAATAGCTTAAAAAAAACTAATGAGCCAATTTTTTTTCGTTCACATCCGTTTTCCTACTGGTCCGGCCATACGACGCTCTCCACCCAGGGTGTGTACTTTTCCACCCGGGTGTATACGCCCGGGTCACCTACATAACCACACGCCTTGCCGAATGACGTCACTCCTATCACTGTGTACATGCAGTGGATTTGTGTGTTCTTGATTTGGAGTGGACCGCCGCTGTCACCCTGAAATATTAAGATAATGATAAATAATATAGGTATTCAGTAACTTTATGTACAGTTGGAATATTACATTTGTATCCAGGCTTCTTCTTATATCTTGAATTTTCTCTTAAACTGTAATACATACATACATACATACTATCACGTCTTTATCCCTAATGGGGCAGACAGAGCATTTTGGGTCTTGCGGCTCTATGCAGAACCCAGGGCCGCAAGACCCAAAAGCCACTTTTAGCGTCATGGTGGGCGAGAAGATGGAAAAGCAATCAATACAGTGATGGGTTGCTAGCTATTAAACTGTAATAAATTTCCAAAAATCCCTTCTTAGTGCACACTTACGTCATTTAAGGAGCATTTGTGCAAAATTATGGTGGTATTAGCTGTGAGTTGATCGATCAGTGAATATATATGTCAGTCAGTCAGTTTATCAACATTTATAAAATAAGATCCTATGCTGGTCTGGGATAAATAAAAAAACTTAGAATGTACCAGCTGCTTCTCTTCCCACGCAGATCGTAAAAGCCGATCGAGGGAATGGGCAAAAATGCAAATCATGTTAACAGGCGATGCGGCTAGCAACTCATCACTGTATTGATTGCTTTTCCATCTTCTCGCCCACCATGACGCTAAAAGTGGCTTTTGAGTCTTGCGGCCCTGGGTTCTGCATAGAATCGCAAGACCCAAAATGCTCTGTCTGCCCCATTAGGGATAAAGACGTGATAGTATGTATGTATGTATGTATAAAATAAGAAAATTAATGACTGAAATATAAATTCATTTTAGAGTTCCGTAGTAAACAAGGAACCCTTATAGTTTCGCCTTGTCTGTGTGTCTGTCTTTGGTAAAGCTACTATGACTATAAGTCATTCGAATGTATATTAATTATGCCTACTTTTAATTGGGTAGCTCCCATACATGGAAAGTTGGAGTAGTTTTTATTTCTCGATTAAAACTGTGTTACCTAATACGTGTGGTTTCCGGCAGAGTAGAATAGGACCACTCCAAGTCCTCCCGTGGATGTCGTAGAAGGCGACTTAGGAAATACAAGCTAAACAAAGCTTATAAACATCAATGAGACCTCTCCAACCCGTCTGGCCAGCGTAGAGAGTGTAGAACAAGTAGCTGCTCTGGTCACGTATGGCTCCGGTAGAACAGAGAGCGTCGTGCTCCAGCAGTGGAGACAAAAAGACCTGATGATGACGTAATACCCCCTGCTAGTGTTGATGCTCACCTGGCAAGTGTCCTTAGACATGGTCTTGTCTCCGAAGCACATCTGCGAGCTGGAGTCGAAGCCCTGCTTCATGTGCCGGTTTGCGGGGAACTTGGCCGTGCACTCTTCATTGGTGAATTTGGATAGAATCACCTGGAACACCATAAATGAGATCAATCATTTATTTTTATATTTCCTGACAATTCAAAAAATACACACGTATTGCTTTTAAGACTATCGCGCTTTGAACAACTTATCAAAGTGTGGTGATTTAGTATAGTACGATTTATTACAAATATGTCCCTTCAACGTTGTCACAGGTATGGCACTTCATAGAAACGGGGCAGTATATTTACCTAGTACTACTACAAACGAAACAATCCGTCCGTGCACACGTCAAATGTGTGAGTTAAACAATCAGGGTCGCCACCACAGAATTTGTTGCTTTGCTTACCTGTTTTCATTACTCGGAAATCTATAAAATTTTCGTTCTTTATTGTTTTCCGTGGATAAACAATGATAATATGCGCAGTTTCTCACCATTATGATTCAATAATCCTAAGTAACTCGCGTAACGTCAACGTGCGAATAGTCGCGTCGCATTTCTCATCTACTTTCTCTGATAATAGAGAGCAAGAACCCTGTTTTACAGGCGCTTACACGGCCCAATAACGGGGGAGGGGTTGCGGGGACGCCAGATTGCGGGGGACGGTGCGAGTTTCCGTTCTGTATGTAGTACTATTATTAATTCTGTGCCGTTGTATACATTCGAATCGATAGCCTCCTTTGTGCAGTCGGTTATGAATATGGCCCACCTTCTGCAGTGTGTCGGAGGTCCCCCCCCGGTACTGCGTGAGCCCCCAGCCGGTGGCGGAGGCGCGCTCGTCCTTCACGGCACCCCCCACGTGCAGGCACGCCGGCACCGCGTACGGGCCCAGCTTCATTCTGGAAATCGAATTTTTTATCAATAATTGGCCAAGTGCGTTTCGGGCCACGCGCAGTGTAGGGTTCCGTAGTTATAAATGCCAACTTTGAGTTCATGCCACTAAAAACGTCTAGAACGTCTAAGTATCTATTGAATTTGTATGAAATTTTTCTTTTCGAGTAGATTTTATTAGTTGATCGCCTATAACTTTTTAATTTGTATACCCTACTTGGCTCTGATAGTTTTCCTTTAAACTACATTATATATACTATAACTGTGATACTATCCCTAAATTCAAAAATGGTGTTAACAAGCTCACAATGTTTTTGAAAGACCTTTTCAACGACACCCCACACAATGTGTTTGACGAGAAAAAAAATATTGACTACCTCTTTACTTGTATGGCAGCTAACCTAAAAAAACATCTTTTTCCAGATTTTATTTTACGACTTTTTCGCCATGATTAATATACATATCCATGCCAAATAACAGCTTTCTAGTACTTGTAGTTTCTGAGTAGGACCGCAGACAGACAGACAGACAGACAGACAGACATGGCGAAACTATAAGGGTTCCTTGTTTACTACGGAACCCTAAAAAGGACATACGTTTTGAAACGTCTCATTTGTTTATGACCCATCTTACTTGTTCTCCGTCTCAAGCAGAGCTATATCGTTGTACTTGACCGGCGGCTTGTAGTCCGGGTGCTTGATGATGTTCTGGATGCGGTACACCTTGGTGGAGTCCACCTCGTCGGAGCGCTTGAGGATGCCGATCATGGCGTACGTCACTGGACCGCTGGGGAGTTACGAAATAAATAATTAACGCATACAATGTGGCACCTCATCTTTCTTCTCATCTTTAGGTCTTTTGAGTCTCCACTGCAGGAGCATGATGACTGTACTACCAGAGACATACTTAGTCAGAGCGGACAGATAATTTGGCTACAGAAGGCTCTGGTAGTGCAGAGAGGGTCGTGCTCCTGCAGTGGAGACAAAAAGACCTGATCATGATGTATCTTGTGTTTGTTTAGCTCAAATTATGAAACTTAATTTCGAACCAGTTATCCTCAACCGATTGAGTTGAAATTTTGCATATTTGTGTAAATCTGTTGACATATTATTTAAAGTAAGCAGTATCTACTCTTACTAATAAATATGATTTAAATGAATTTTAATAAACATTTTTATAATATATTCAAAACGTTCTTTGTTACTTTTTTCTAGACGTGTGTGCTGCCATCTCTGTGTGTCTACCTCGCAACTCCAGTTTTGCCAATAGTTTCTTCTTCTTCTTATCGTGTGTTTTAGTGACTAACACTAGTGTCAGAGTTTTTAAACCGCCTTAAAGGCCTCTGACATGGATTTAGGTTACGACCAATGTCAAAGACAGTGACTGGGACCGACGGCTTAACGTGCCCTCCGAAGCACGGATCACCTTACTTATCAGACAATCAGGTGATCAGCCTACAATGTCCTAACCAAACTAGGCCCGACCTCCGGGTATGAGCCGAACGCTCTAACCACTACACCACGGAGGCTGTTAATAGTTTCTATAGCGTTAGGTATCTGTTACGTTAGTATGATACTCACTAATCTCTGCTGAAGGTGCAGTGTCCAGCCGTCATGATGTACTTGTCGCTGATGATGGTGCCACCACACTGCCACTCCACTGTTGGGAGATCGCTGCCGAAGCCCAGCAAAGCCTGAAATGGGTCCAGATCATCATCATCATCATTTCAGCCGCACCACTGCTGGATATAGGTCTCACCCAAAGATTTCCAAAATGACCGATCAAGAGCGGCCTGCATCCAGCGCTTTTCAACAACCCTGGTCAGGTCGACAAACCACCTTGTAGGTGCAAAGGGTCAAGATAACTGCACTCCAAGTCCTTCCTTGGATGTCGTAGAAGGCGACTTAGGGAATACAAGCTTAATAAAGCTTATAAACATCAATGAGACCTCTCCAACCCGTCTGGCTAGCGAGGAGAGTGTAGGCCTAGTCTTCTGGCTGCTCTGGACAAGTATGGCTCTGGTAGTACAGAGAGGGTCGTGCTCGTGCAGTGGAGACAAAAAGACCTGATGATGATGATAAAACTGTCTTTAATAGTTGAAGCTTTTCTTTGCACATTAGCTAAAAGTGGCCGTTTTTCGCAAATGTGCGTTGAAATTGATTAATTTTCAACTTGCCCTGACCGGGAATCGAACCCGGAACCTCAGGGTGGTCTAGCATGAAGACCACTACGCCTCAAAGGTCGCAATAAAGTGAAAGTAAAAAAAAACACACATTGATACATAGCGGCAAAACACAGCCCTTCTTTTGGCTCCGGTAGTCGGTAAAACATACCATATGAGGGAACTCCCCACTGGCAGCGTCCACGCCCCCAATGATCAGCTCGTCGGCGTTGTGCATGCAGTGGTTCCCCCGCGTCAACTCGCCGGTTAGAGCTTTGCTGGGCTCGCAAGGGTACACGTACTTCTCCTGGTATTCTATGCATTCTGGAAAACAAAGCATTTGTTTCGGTATCCATTTTATTAAACATCTCCGTGGTGTAATGGTTAGAGCGTTTGGCTCATACCCGGAGGTCGCGGGTTTCGATTCCCAGCGGGGGCAACGACTTTGTGTTGTTGTCCTAGTTTGGTTAGGACATTGCAGGCTGATCACCTGATTGTCTGATAAGTAAGATGATCCGTGCTTCGGAGGGCACGTTAAGCCGTCGGTCCCGGTCACTGTCTTTGACATTGGTCGTTACCTAAAACCATGTCAGAGGCCTTTAAGGCGGTTTAAAAACTCTGACACTAGTGTTAGTCACTAACATACACGATAAGAAGAAGAAGACCAGGTCTTTTTGTCCCACTGCAGGAGCACGACCCTCTCTGTACTATCAGAGCTATAATTGGAAAGAGCAGCCAGAGGACTTGGCCGTTAGTAATTATATTATCTTCGACTTGGCCTACACTCTCCTTGCTGGCCAGACTGGTTTGAGAGGTCTCATTGATGTGATAAGCTTTGTTTAGCTTGTATTTCCTAAGTCGTCTTCTACAACATCTTGGAGTGGCCCTATTCTACTTTGCCGGAAATCATACACATACATACATACATAATATCACGCCTGTTTCCCGCAGGGGTAGGCAGAGAAAATCACACGGCTATTAAGAATTCCTCAATACTAAAAACCGACTTTAAAACCAAACTACATAACCGATTTTGATGAAACTTCTTTTAAGACCAACCCGACAAGTATGCTCTTTTAAAGAATTTCCCATATTTGGTACAGGCGGTGGAGTAATAGGGCGGAGTGGCGGTTTTCCAAATAGGCTGAGTAGGCTAAAGCCTAGGGCGGCACACTTTGGGGGGCGGCAAATTTTAGGCCAATGGCTGGCCAATAGAAGTCGGTTTGAAAGGCAATTTGAAGCGGTGATGGTACTCTAGCGGTTAAGAGAAAATCGCTTTGCCGTATTTTCATACAAACGTAGTCTCCTGATTCAGATATGCCAGTAAAGCATAGAATTTTTCTAAAAAAAAAACATTGGATATATTAATGTGTATCTGTTTTCGTTTTTTACATATATTTTTTTCACTAACCTGTTTTGTCCCCTAATTATTTAATTATTGAAAGCAATACAAACCTCCATAAACCTGAAAAATCAATAAAATTTTCCTCTGCGTTCTAACATCTGATTTATCGTTGAGTTAGTATCCTAACACAAGTCTAGAACTTACTTTAGGGTTAGCTGATCTGTGTAATTTGTCCTTATTTATCTAGCAAACAAATTTGACGAGATAATATTACAAAAAGAAAACATAAGAACAAAGCCATAGCTTTTCTTAAATAAATTAAATCGATTAAGATTTGGAGGAGAAATCAGGGGACTATGAAACGTTGATTTTGTTTACTCCTCATAGGTTCAAGCTAATTGATACATATTTTTCAGTTTACCAAAAAAAAGAGGTGTGGCACTCGGGGACTGCCGGGGTAAAGCTATTGCATTAAGGTGGTTCGATTCGGCTGAGGTGAATTTTTACAAGGAAAGACGGCAACGTCGCAAACGGACGACGGAGACGAAGCGGCAACCTACATGGTAGGCGGAGTGGGGAGCGTGAGGTTTTTTCGTTACGGAATTTCTGGATTCGGTCCCCGCGCTCAAGGCCCGCGATAGAAGCTATGCAATAGCTTAAAATAAAAATTCACAAAGAGACGGAACATCAAAGTTCTGGAGTTGGGGCTTGCGACGTCACCGCTAAGTAAAAATTGTACCTATCCGTGACATTTTGCGAAATTTAAATGCGCTGTATCTTCGTAATTTTTTGTTTCTCAGAGAAAATAAAAATTCCTGTACAATATTTTTTGATAATCTAACGCCAGATAGTGGGCCAGAAATATTTTTCCATTCATCTTGCCTATGTTGGTCTGGGAGAAATAAAAAAACTTAGAATGTACCAGCTGCTTCTCTTCCCACGCAGATCGTAAAAGCCGATCGAGGGAATGGGCAAAAATGCAAATCATGTTAACAGGCGATGCGGCTAGCAACCCATCACTGTATTGATTGCTTTTCCATCTTCTCGCCCACCATGACGCTAAAAGTGGCTTTTGGGTCTTGCGGCCCTGGGCTTTGCATAGAACCGCAAGACCCAAAATGCTCTGTCTGCCCCATTAGGGATAAAGACGTGATAGTATGTATGTATGTATGTATCTTGCCTATTCTCTCGACCTGGCTGTTTACTGTGAGTTTGTCTCAACTTGCACCTCTGAGTTGGAGTATACAGATTTAGTTGCAATTACAACTCACTGTCCCAAGCTTTCCTGCCGGTCTTGCTGGCCGTCAGCTCAGGGTCGATGGGCTTGCATGTGCTGGTGCTAGTCCCACTGTCGTTGTCCACGTAGTCGTTCACGGGAGGCGTGTATTCCGTCGTCGAGCCCGATCTAAATAATTTTAAAAAAGCGGTCAATTTCTGGTCACATCACACCATCAGGTCTTTTTGTCTCCACTGCAGGAGCACGACCCTCTCTGCACTACCAGAGCTATAGTTGGCCAGAGCAGCCAGAGGACTTGGCCTACACTCTCCTCGCTGGACAGACGGGTTGGAGAGGTCTCATTGATGTTTATAAGCTTTGTTCAGCTTGTATTCCCAAAGTCGCCCTCTACGACATCCACGGGAGGATTTGGAGTGGCCCTATTCTACTCTGCCGAAAACCACACGGCAAGTATATTCTGGTAATTTTTACAGAATTAATACGAGTATCATGCGGAACGGAATCTCTTAGGGTCCCGCGAAATATGCGTTCCCGTACCCGTACTCGCACCTCTCCCCCGTTCTCGCGTTATGGGGGTGTTGAGCGGTCGGTTGCGGGCGCCTAGCCGCCTCGACAAGGCGAGAACGGAGGAGAGGTGGAGAGGTGCGGTGACGGGGGACGGGAACGCATATTGCGCGGGATCTTCGGAGATTCCGTTCTGTATGTAATACTCATATTAATTCCGTATTATTTTCGTCAGTTCCATCCACTTCACCCCAACACACTTTCTGAATGCTAATTCTATGCAAGAAGTTTATTTACTAAGCAAATCAAAAAAATCCCGACTGTCAAGAACGCCATCTAGTGATAAGTATCGCAACTACCTACACGA
Organism: Acrobasis consociella; assembly: GCA_963555685.1. Lineage (NCBI taxonomy): Eukaryota > Metazoa > Arthropoda > Insecta > Lepidoptera > Pyralidae > Acrobasis > Acrobasis consociella. The sequence goes on from OY743129.1 coordinate 12,494,589, forward strand.
CTTGAAATCCGTAGCGCCATCTATTGTTTGCTAGCTAAAACCCTGTCTTTCAAGCGTACTTTTAAACCACTGAGCCGATTTTCATTAAACAACTTAGCTAAAAACTACTGCAAGGAAATTTTAACGTTATAAAACCGCCTGGGTCTATTCGTTCAAGCGCTAGGATGCCACAGACACACAGACAGACAGTCATTATTAGTATTATCATTAGTATCCTACATTCCCCCTCTAAATAAAATCCTGGCTATGCCATTAAAAATCCATCTTTTTTATTAAATAAATACCTACATAATATAACTTGCCTACATATGTAACAGGAAAATACTCAATATGTTTATGACACACCTATTACTTTATATGCGATTATATAAAATTGAGGAAACCACAAAGTGGTCGAGAAGTAGACAACGATTTACTTTGTTTCGAAGCTGTGACATTTCCTCAAGTTGGAACTGGTTATAAATAATTGCCATGTGGTATCCGGCAGAGTAGAATAGGACCACTCCAAGTCCTCCCGTGGATGTCGTAGAAGGCGACTTAGGAAATACAAGCTAAACAAAGCTAATAAACATCAATGAGACCTCTCCAACCCTAGCCAGCGTGGAGAGTGTAGGCCAAGTCCTCTGGCTGCTCTGGCCAAGTATGGCTCTGGTGGTACAGAGAGGGTCGTGCTCCTGCAGTGGAGACTAAAAAAACCTGATGATAAATATATACAAATACAGCGGAAGCCGCCTGGATCCAGCGTTTTCCTTCAACCTTCCTCAGGTCGTCTGACCACCTTAGTAGTGTTACATACATACATACATACCTACATATTTTCACGCCTGTTTCCCAATATTAATAGTTTTAGCGTAGGGATTTCCGAAAAACCGGCCAAGTGCAAGTCAGACTTGCGCACGAAGGGTTCCGTACCATTATCTATTAAATCACGTTTGTTTTTTACGGAGCCCCCCTTAAATATTTTATTTTATTTTAATTTAATGATTTATTTTGAAAGTGAATATTTCAAACGTCTACCTGTTACCGTTATTAATATCGAGCAAAAGACGTCAAAAACATAATTATAAATATATTTTTTGTCCGTCCGTCCTATATTCAGTATACCTAGGTATGTATATTAATTATGCAGATTTTTTTAAAAGTAACTTCTATACGAGTAAAGAGGCAGTCTTTTAGTGGCATAAACTCAACGTTGGCAGTCGCAACTACAGAACCGTGCACTGACCGTGGCCCGACACGCACTTGGCCAATTGTTACCCTTTAGGTACCCTAACCTTAAAAAACAAAGGTAAGGTACCTTTGTTTTTTGTAAGGTAGTTTTGTCAGGCCTGTCTCACTCCGCGGTAGGTGTTAAAAACGCAAGTACAAAAAAAGTACTTACGGCGGCCACGCCAGCGTGGCTAATCAGTGCGGCAGAAAAGGTAAGCGTTACACGATAGAAAGCGACGGAAAGAGATGGAACGTCTAGGTGTATATAACTGTAGGTTATTAGCGTTGTGCGATCTGAATTGAACTTAATTGTGTCGTAGCGAGAGTCGCTTTTCCTTTAATTGATTTTTCGGAGTGAATCTTCTGTACTAAGTACATACTATTATGTATTCTGTGCTTTTGTTGTCAAACTTCTCTTACCGTCGAGGTGTGGTGGTAGCTTGAGGTCTAGGTCTAGGCGTGGTGGTGGTGGGTGGTGGGGCGGGTGTTACTGGGGCAGAGTTACCCACGCAGCAGACGATCGTGTCGTACCCAGAAAAGCCGCACGTCTGAAAATATTTAAGAGAGTTTCCTGGGTCAAAAATAAATTATATAGTACTGTTATTAGAATAAGAAAACCCAGAAGAAAATTTATAGACCAAATAAAAGAAAAATTAAACGTGAAAACATATAAAGAGGTTAAGAACTTAGCGGAAGGAAGAGAGACATGGAAAGCACTCCACCGACAAGAGCCCAGCTCTTAAATATAAGAAGATTAGAATAAATGCCGTGTGGTTTCCGGATGACGTGTGGTTTCGGGATGACGTGTGGTTTCCGGCAGAGTACAATAGGAGCACTCCAAGTCCTCCCGTGGATGTCGTAGAAGGCGACTTAGGAAATACAATCTAAACAAAGCTTATAAACATCATGAGATCTCTCCAACCCGTCTGGCCAGCGTGGATAGTGTAGGCCAAATCCACTGGCTGCTCTGGCCAAGTATAGCTCTAGAAGTACAGAGAGGGTCGTGCTGCTGCAGTGGAGACTAAAATTCTAGTACCTAATTATAGTCTTTAAGTAAAACCGCAGACAGACAGACAGACAGACAGACAGACAGACAGACATGACGAAACTATAAGGGTTCCTCGTTAACTACGGTACCCTAAAAATCAGTATGGTACCCTAAAAAAAAAAACCTGTGCAGCCAGACAATTTATTTAGGAATGACGATTTTTTTGACTGTTATTTTAATTTTATTATTTTTTATGTTTTTATTTTTACCTGGGGCACTCTTCTATTCTTGATATCGTCCAACGCAGCCGGACAGTTTCGTATGTTGACGCAGGTACCAGAGGACCCGCTTCTGTGGAAACATTGCTCCCCTGAAAAATAATTTTGACTTTGACATTGACAATCGAGTGGGGCGTCGAAAGCAACTTTGCCCTCGGGCACTGGTTCTGTTACAACCGGCGTTATAGTATTTTATGCAACAGTTGTATAGTAACGGTCAAAAAATGCGAGTGGCGCAGGTTCGTAATTAGACGCCATCGAGCATTTTTTGACGTACTTATACAACGTTGCATACAATACTTTTTCTACGACTATATTTACTAAATAAAATACAAAAACAATAAAGTAGAAAAAGTTATATTTTTTTTCTACTCCTGTACTGTTATCTGTCTTTTAAATGGTTTACATTGATAATATGATTGCAGAAAAAAGTCTATACTCTATAATAAATAATAAATAAATAAATAAATAAATATATAGCTGGGGATCGAACCCAGGACCTCCGGGTTGGCGGTCTAGCGTGTTGACCATTACGCCATGGAGGTCGTCTCTATGCCTCATAAGCACATGTGTCGTTTTTTCACTAAAACGATACGCCTAGCCATAGACCTAGAACTTTTTTTTCTATAGATTTACCATAGTGTCTTATGTTGGCAACATAAGAAAAAAATGTTTTTTTCACATAGTCACTAAAAAGCAAAGAATTTGAACCCTTGCTAAAAAGACGTCAATTAAAAAAAAGTTTACCATAGATACCATATAGATCAGTACTTGTATATTCTAAATCTGATTTACCAAACATACGTCAAACATTTTCATGTTTTCTTTGTTTATTTTTGTATTTTATTTAGTAAATATAGTCGTAGAAAAAGTATTGTATGCAACATTGAATATGTACGTCAAAAAATGCTCGATGGCGTCTCCTTACGATGCTCGCCAAGGCTCGCATTGTAACCTGCGCCACTCGCATTTATTGACCGTTTTTATACAACTGTTGCATAAAATACTATAAACCACTTCAAAAAAAGGACGGGGTTGTCAAATCGTCGCCATCTTTGTTTTATGTAAGTTCACCGATCATTCGAAAACGCCTGGACCGATTTAGAAAATCGTTTTTTGTTTGAAAGGGTAAACTTGCAAGGTGGTCCCTGAGGGAATTTTATCAACATCGCTTGTTTAGTTTGGGGGTGAAGTTTGTTTTTAAACTTTGGAACATTATACTGAATGCGAAGCCAATATTAGGCCGCGTTATTGTTTCCATTCCTCACTAGGTATCCATAATATCCATGTTGGGTGTTCTCCAGGGCAATCCCATGGTATAATAAAATAAGGTATTCTCTTCCCGTGACAGCTGATGACGTAGGTGGAACTTGACTACGTCATCAGTTTGATGTGCTGCCACTGTGTAAAATTGAATTACCCGAGCGTAATGCATTTTTAAACTTTATATACCAATTTCGAATTAATAATCCATTATATCAATTTATAAAATATTGAATTGATGAATCACGCAAGAATCGCGAGATACTAACTAGCTAAGTTACTTAATTTTTTTTTTTTTGACGAATTCACTGATTGAGTTAGCCCCACAATAAGTTCGAGACTTGTGTTATGGGATACTAACTCAACGATACTATATTTTATAACAAATACATATATAGATAAACATCCAAGACCCAGGACAATTTGAAAAAGGCCATTTTCCAACTTGCCCTGACCGGGAATCGAACCCGGGACCTCTGGGTGGCGGACTAGCATGGTGACCACCACGCCACGGAGGTTTATTTAATATTCATGAACTAATTGAGAAAGTCCTTAAATTTACTGTAAAGAACAATCAGTGGCAACACTTTCGTGACGTAGTCAAGTTCCTTCTCGGGAAAAGAATACCTTATTTTATTATACCATGCCTACCATGGGCAATCCAATGAAATACGGACAGATCATTCCACACTCGTGTTTAATCACTTGATAAAAATACAATTACTATCAACTCGAATGACGATTCTCTTTTACAATATAATTTTCAAGAACTTATTCCGCGCCATATAAACTATATATTATTTTTTGACAGACCAACTCAAGTACCTCTCCATTTTTTTATTAGCCAATCACTGCTAAAATGTTTGACATTAAGACATAGAGGATTGCCATAGACTAAATTACAAGACTTCACAGATTAAAAATATCTTAATAATGGTCATTTGCTTTCAATATCTTCGGGGGATTGTATACTGTTACACTGGCGGCACGTTACATTTTCATATTTCAATAAAATTATGAGACTGGGCGAAAATGCTAATAATTTTAATAGGCGACGCGGCTAGCAACCCCTCACTATTTTGATTCCTTTTTCTACCTTCTCGCCCCCCATGATAGCGTAAGTGCCCCTTGAGTCTTGCGGCCCTAGGCTCTGCCTGTTTAAAGCCGCAAGGCCCAAGTGCTCTGTCTGACCCGTTAGGGATAAAGACGTGATAGTATGTATGTATGTCGTGAAGCTATTCTACGTAGTAGTAGGCGTAGTGGTTAGAGCGTTCGGCTCACACCCGGAGGTCGCGGGTTCGATTCCCGGCAGTGGCAACGACTTTGTGTTGTTGTCCTAGTTTGGTTAGGACATTGCAGGCTGATTACCTGATTGTCTGATAAGTAAGACGATCCGTGCTTCGGAGGGCACGTTAAGCCGTCGGTCCCGGTCACTGTCTTTGACATTGATCGTTACCTAAAACCATGTCAGAGGCCTTAAGGCGGTTTAAAAACTCTGACACTAGTGTTAGTCACTAACACACACGATAAGAAGAAGAAGATCAAAACACAATTTTAATGATATATCTTCATTTCCTTCAAATAATTTATGTCAGATGGGGCAGCGTTGGACTCCGGAAAATTCACGTAAATATCCCCTTAAATAAAATTCCAAAAATTCAAAATTCAAAGTAATTAGCCCCCTTGATTTTTTATTTTATTTTTATTTTTATTCATTAAAGTACAATCACAGATATCAGAATGTGATGTGCCTAATATATAGTACATTTCTATAGTCAATATAATTCTGAGATCCTACAAAAGATTGTACACGACATTATAGAGATTATACATGCAGCAAACAATTCGAACAGAACAATATAAAGGAAAAAAAATTAACTTAAATACAAACTATACCAACTTATTAAAATAGAAATTAGTTTATTTAATATTATTTCTAAACGTTTATTCGAGGTATCCCGTGACCAAAGGGCTGGTAACTATCTGGCTCAAAGAATCAGCATTGCCATACGACGTGGCAATGCTGCCAGCCTTTTGCCCACATTGCCGAGGGGTACCTAATATTTTAGTGGGACTACATAATTTCTAATTTTTAGTTTTAATTTTAGTTATTATTATTTATTTATTATAGTATTTATATTTATTTATTTATAAAAACTTTATTGTTCCACAATATAAAATTGTATACAATTGGCGAACTTAACGCTAAAAGCGTTCTCTCCCAGTCAACCATAAGGATAAACAGAGATTTGGTAGCGGCGCAAAATTACTTAAATACAGACAACACACAGATACCTAATAATATACCTATACATTGTACTTTTTTTATTAAGTACAAATATTTTAAGGGGTGATTCAGTCCATCATATGGAACAACTTTTCCCAATAAATGTATATCGAAATACGAAAATAAAAATTTTAATTTTTCATAGTAATGATATCACGTGACTACTTCGATTTGTATGAAAACCGAAAAAATATTTTTCGTATTTCGATATACATTTATTGGAAAAAGTTGTTCAAAATGATAGACTGAATCACCTCTTAAAATATTTGTACTTAATAAAAAAGGATATTGTATACAAAGGTACACATACCTACACTTATAACATAATACACATATAGATACATATACATACATAAACATACATAGTATTATTGTCTTAATTAATTAATAAATAAATACTAATAAGTAATATAACATTATAACGATTTTCGCACATTTCCTCAAGAGATTGGAAACCGGTAAATTCTAGTTTTACCGTAATCCATTAACGAGCAGAAACGCTCGCCTTATTAGAAAACGGGGACCATTTTTGTTACTACGTTCACAGAGTAATAATATACTACGTACAACTACGTTTAAACCATTATCCGACCAAATAAAGTTGCCACTGTCTCATCTAGAAATGACAATTTGTTTTGTCGGATAATGGTTTAAACCTAGTAACAAAGTTATTCTGCGTTTTATAATAAGACGGTTGGAGACTAGACAACATGCTACAAACATACATATATATTGATACACGACCGTGTCGCTTTCGTAAAACAGGCTGCCTAAAGGCATCTGACATAGCTTAATTGACGACAGCTATAGGATGACAGCCGGGACCAACGGCTTATACGTGCCTTCCGAAACACGGAGGAGCTCGAGAATTTTTATGCCACGTGTGGTCACCCATCCGAGTGCCGACCACGCCCGGTGGCGCTTTACTTGCGAAAGCGCTAGTAATGCGCACTCCTGCCGGGTCACCGAGCTCCTCATATAGCATTTTAAGCCCGCTTTGACTCTCCTTATATTACATACATTACATATAAATTGGTTTCAATTAAAGTAATTTTCTGTAGGTATTATTGTCAAAACACTGGTTGGGAAATCTGTTTTTATGCCCATCTATACCTATTGGTTTTTCCAAAGACGTAACACGTAAGATACCTACCTAGGTACTTTAAGTTTAGTGCAAATATTACCTATGAGCTATAAACTTATAGTTAAGTTAAAAACATAACACATGCTTAGCATTCATTCACATGGTCAATTTAAAAATAAAAAGGTTTCAAGTAAGCATCTTACCTTCATCCTGGCCGCTAACAAAACAAAACAATAACAAAAACACGAAAATCATTTTGAAACAACCGGTTGATGCACTGTCAATACCTAAAATGTTCGAAAAACATATTAAACTTCAGTTTTTATTGCACAAAAGTTGTTGTTTTGTTTATTTTTATGAAAAAAATATTATTTTTTTGGGATCAAATTTATGTTTTGAGTGAACGGAACGCAGCGTCGTTTCGCACTGGCCGCAAAATCGTCACTAACAGTAAAATAAAAACAAGTAGGGCCAGTTATGCGTCAGCTGATGACGTATAAGCCGGTACAGATGTAGAGGATTCGAAACAAGTAATTTTTTTAAAACATATTTTTTTAAACAAGCTTTTACCTCTATCAATGAACTCAAAAGTTTAAAGTGCCCGTCAAGACAAATCAAACGAACCTAAATTCCATCCGCCTTATTATAAAACGCAGACTGTCTTTGTTACTAGGTTTAAACCATTATCCGACCAAATCAAGATGACATCTAGTAATATGCCACTGTCTCATCTAAAACTGGCAACTTGATTTGGTCGGATAATGGTTTAAACCTAGAAACAAAGTTAGACCGTGTTTTATAATAAGACTGCATAGGTTTGCGTCGTTTCATTACAGAGTTCCTACGGCCACCTCCCAGTTTGATCATCAGAGGTAGCATTTATACGTCATTATGTCGTCCATTTACGGTACTGCTCGACGTAAGAGACGTCATGTCTTGACGTCGGGGGGTCCCAACAGATGACGTCAATTTGTCACAGCCTCAAGACGTCAGTTTATAGACGTTAGAGAGACGTCAGTTTACAGACGTTAGAGAGACGTCTTAAAGGGACGTTACTGGGCCGTACATATTAGGGCAGCCACTGACGTTTGAGTGACGTCATATACTGAATTCATAGGGACGTTACTGGGCCGTACATATTAGGGCAGCCACTGACGTTATACACAAACGTTACTAAGACATACAAGTCAGGAGTAGGACCTACGGGAGCTCATGATATGTACAGTGTGTCTTGGGTGTCGCTACCGTCGCACACCGATACGGAAATTAAACCACACACTACTGCTGAACTCGATTAATTGGAAATATGCACCAAGTAATAAGAATGTACATAAAAGAAACCATAACCAGTTTTAATTTTGAACAGCGCCATCTAGGGATTTTCTAAGAAACTAACACTTGCATACAATATTACTCAAAATAAAAGGTTTTATGGTTATGATTAGAACTATTACCTAATGCTTTTTACGTCTTAATTTTTTACGGAATGGACTTCAGCAAATTGTTGCTGTGGCCTCCTACTGGTCGGGAATAATTTGATTTGGAATATTCAGTCACCGACGCGACGAAGAAGAAGACGGAATGGACGAAGTCTAAAACTGCCTTATTTAGAGGAAATAAAATGAATTAACAAAGACTACAGGAATTTGGACAGCGGGTATTATATAGATTGTAAGAACACACTTACAGCTGATATCGTTAGCATGGCAATATGCTCCCCTTAGGTAGTTTGGGTGGGTAGTTTGGGTGGGTAGTTTGTTAAAAAAGAGAACCGCCCTGGCTACTGAGTGAAATAACGTGCTGGCAAAACTGGCACTAAAGCCTGAGCTGCGCATTTAAGCTCTACGACGGTTCTAAGTTATTGGTCAGGGGCCCTAGATCAAAAGACTACGGTACGTGTTATATTCTATCCCTTTTCACTCCATCTCGCAAATCCTTACGCGTGATAGTAGGATAGAATTTAGTGCTTAGCATGTAGCATTTACGTTTGCAGGCATCTTACCTACGTATCTTGAAGAGACTCAAGAACTTTTATGGATGAAACTAAAAAAACACAATGTAAGTAGTATAATCTATATTTAAGATGCAATTAAGGACAGTGGGAGACAATTGCCAGAACAATGATACAGGGACCATGTTTTTTAAGACCATAGACTTAAGGACATGGAAAAATGATTTAAATCGTACTTTTACTTAAACTTAACAGGTGGCCAACTTCACAATGCCTTGGCGTCTACCACCGATTCGGTTCCGCTGTTTTTTTCACTTAATTGTATCACTGAGTACATGTTACTTTTACCTTAAAAGTCTTGAACAATAAAACGTCCACGTTTGGACGAATATGGTAGGTACTTACGTCCATATACTGACCCTAAATTTACTTCAGTAAAACGTCCTCGTGGCGTCGTATATGGTACGTCCTGATATTGACCCTAAATATACGTCAGTAAGACGTACACTTTGTGGCGAATATGGTACGTCCAAAAACTGACCCTAAATAGACGTCAGCAAAACGTCCTCTTGGCGGCGTATATGGTACGTCCAGATACTTGCCTTTAATTTGACGTAAATACGACGTCCTGCTCAACGCTGACCCTAAACTGACGTCACTTTAACGTCTGCTCTCGACGAATAAATGACCGACCCTATTATGACCTATAAGTGACGTCGCTTATACGTCGCTGACGTCAGTTTGCTACCTGGGCGATCAGCGTCATGTCATCATAATATTGCATTGCCACGCGATATACCTACGTATGCATGTAAAATTTTAGCTCAATCGGTAACCGGGAAGTGGGTCAAATTTATCTTACAAGATTTGGTTACAGACAGACAGACAGACTACGGGAGTGCTTTAATTTAGAAATAAAAAAATGCAACTTCTTGCGCTGTGCAAGTAGAGACCCTTCCTGAGGCTACCTAGTAGCTACATTTTTCGACCTCCGAGGCGTAGTGGTTACCATTCTAGTCCGCCACCCAGAGGTTCCGAAGGCCATTTTCCAACTTGCCTTGACCGGGGGTCAAGGCAAGTTGGAAAATGGCCTTTTCAATTTGTCCTGGGTCTTGGATATTTATCTATATATGTATTTGTTATAAAATAGAGTATCGTTGAGTTAGTATCCCATAACACAAGTCTCGAACTTTCTTTGGGGCTAGCTCAATGAGTGTAATTTGTCCGTATATATTTATATTATATTTATTTTATAGTGAACTACTACCTATAATTGGTATTTTATTACGCATAACTTGTTTTTGCGTCCATCTATTCTGGTGCCGCGTCACACTTGCTAATTATCTGACTTATTTCCTTATCGTGACCTCACCTTACCGAGTCTGTGGGTCTTTACTCCTAACCTGATATAGCAAATACATACATAACATACACAAACACGTTATCATCATAAGGTCTTTTTGTCTCCACTGCAGGAGCACGACCCTCTCTGTACTACCAGAGCCATACCTACTTGGCTAGAGCAGCTAGAGGACTTGGCCTACACTCTCCTCACTGGCCAGACGGGTTGGAGAGGCCTCATTGATGTTAATAAGCTTTGTTTAGCTACACGTTCACGTCTTTATCCCTAATGGGGCAGACAGAGCATTTTCTGTCTTGCAGCTTTAAGTTGTCAGAGCCTAGGGCTGCAAAACCCAAAGGTCACATTTAGCATGGTGGGCGAGCAGGGCCGGATTTAGAGTTCTGGAGGCCAAGTCTATTTTTTCAGTCGATTTTTTCAATAAATAAAGTTATTAAGAAACCAAAGCACAGAAGAATTACTAGTACTCCCGTACAGAAGTCTTACTCAGCAAAGGAATTCAAAGAAATATCTACTCAATGTCGTTAGCGATATGGTTTAATTAAGCTCGTTACACAACTCGTCTACTATTCGTTTAGATACCTAGAAGTGCATTGCAAGCATATTTCATTCTTATTACCTACTCTAGACAATATAAGATTTGTCACTGAATATACCACTTCGGAGTGGTCGCCGCGAGGTATTCCGCAAAGCGCTCCAATTTTGAGGCGCACCAAATGAGGCGCTCCACGTGACGATGCACAAATGAGTTTTTAAAATCATCGATTTAATTTATTACGTTTGCTTCATGCTCTTCCCTATTTTTAAACGTGGGTGCGCTTCGAGGAATAAAATTTTAATATTTTTAATTGCTATCGGAAGCGCTCCAAAACGGTGCGCTTCGAGACATAAAAATGGAGCGCCTCATCAGGTGCGCCTCAAAATTGGAGCGCTTTGCGGAATACCTCGTCGCCGCGCGCATAGTAATAAAGTAGGTATATTTTCGATACCTAACGGAGAGTGACACAGGTAAAACAGCGAAAAAAATCAAAGGAAAAGTTGTTTACTACAATAGTATACATACATACATACTATCACGTCTTTATCCCTAATGGGGCAGACAGAGCATTTTGGGTCTTGCGGTTCTATGCAGAGCCCAGGGCCGCAAGACCCAAAAGCCACTTTTACCGTCATGGTGGGCGAGAAGATGAAAAAGCAATCAGTACAGTGATGGGTTGCTAGCCGCATCGCCTGTTAACATGATTTGCATTTTTGCCCATTCCCTCGATCGGCTTTTACGATCTGCGTGGGAAGAGAAGCAGCTGGTACATTCTAAGTTTTTTTTATTTCTCCCAGACCAGCATGGGAGATACAATAGTATTTAAGTACTAATTTGTACTACAATAATAGTGTTTTTCTTATTGTTTGTTTTTTATTATTTCTCGTCGTGATTAAAGGAAATTAAATAGTGTTTAAGTACTAATTTGTAAGTCTAATGTGGATGAATCCCTTTTTTGTAGATGCTCGGTTGCATTCCCCTAAATCTGGCCCTGTGGACGAGAAAATGGAAAAAGGAATCAATATTGCTAGCCGTATCATCTTTTAAGGCGAAATGGTAGCAGAAGTGGCGCATTCATATGATTTTTTTTAATGCCTTTAAAACTTTTGGAAGTAATATTGATAATCTTGTCTAGTTTTAAAACTAGATGGACTAATGCAATTACTTTCAAAGGTTTTTCATTAAAATAATTCAAAGTTCTACAAATTGTAGGATGTCAAATTTTTTATTATCACCTTATTTACTTTTAAACATTTTTTAGGGTTCCGTAGTAAACAAGGAACCCTTATAGTTTCGTCATGTCTGTCTGTCTGTCTGTCTGTCTGTCCGCGGTCCTACTTAGAAACTACAAGTACTAGAAAGCTGTAATTTGGCATGGATATGTATATTAATCATGGCGATCGTAAAATAAAATCTGTAAAAATATTTTTTTTTAGGTTAGCTGCCATACAAGTAAAGGGGTAGTCAATATTTTTTTTCTCGACAAACACATTGTGTGGGGTGTCGTTAAATAGGTCTTTCAAAAACATTGTGAGCTTGTTAACACCATTTTTGGATTTAGGGATCCGTTTCTGAAATATTTGGGTTTAAAGTGAAAATTTTTGTTGGAGGTAAGTGTCCCCCCCCCCCCCTCTATCTGCTAAACGGTTATATATGGCCACGTGAAAAAATTCACAGCTATAGTATATATAATGTAGTTTAAAGGAAAACTATCAGAGCTAAGTAGGGTATACAAATTAAAAAGTTATGGAAGGAAGGAAAAAGAAATTTCATACAAATTCAATAGATAATTAGTTTTTAAACGTTTTTAGTGGCATAAACTCAAATATGGCATTCGGAACTACGGAACCCTACACTGCGCGTGGCCCGACACGCACTTGGCCAATTATTTCAAATGAGGGCGCCACTTTGCAAAGCCTTCCACACATTTGTTAACGTTTTTCAGAGAACCACACCCATTGAGGTCGCAACTAGGGTACCCTGGGGGCCTGCATATTATCTTCAGATGCAATAAACACTCACCACCGTCTTATTATAAAACGCTGACTAACTTTGATACTAGGTTTAAAACATTATCCGACCAAATAAAGTTAACATCCCGTAATATGACACGATCCCATCTGTAAATGTCAACTTGATTTGGTCGGATAATGGTTTAAACCTAGTAACAAAGATAGTCTACGTTTTATAATAAGACGGTATGATACGCAGTATTCAAAACACACTAAATTAAGCAAATTTTACTTTATTTTACACTTTTTACGATCCATTAGGTTGCTATGATGTACTTACAAGACTCGAGTTCTCTCTCTAGTCGGTTTTGCAGGGCTCTATGAGCTCAATAAGCTTGGAGTTCAGAGGCTAGGCGAGCGCGAGTCAGTGGCGTAGCTAGGGGGACAGGGGCCCTGGTGCATAGGGAGAGAATCAGGCCCTCCTCCCCTCTTTCCGCGTAGTTTGAACTTATACTGGCCTTCAAAATTATTGATTGGGAATAAGAATAAGAAACAGTGAGTTGAATCATCCCTAGTAGGCTAAATCCATACTCGTCTCTATCAAAATCTTCATGTGTTCAATGGAAGAAAAAGGGAGCACTGGATCACACGATTTGGATGTCCTATCACCGTCACCACCGATCAAGGCCGTCAATTCGAAAGTGAACTTTTCACCAAACTTATGAACCTCATGGGCAGTCATGGGCTGCCAACGCAATCGAACCTCCAGCTACCATACTTAGTCAAATGGGAACCTGGAGCATTTCCATCGTTGCCTGAAGGCTGCGCTCCGTGCTAAACTCATCAGCTCAAGTACCAATTGGGTCAACGAACTCGTAACAGTACTACTGGGACAACGAACCGCCCTACGTGAAAATGGAGTTACGCCCGCTCAATTGACTTATGGCTGCAATCTACGACTTCCTGGAGACTTCTTCACCACTTCGCCATCACCAGAAAACAATATCGAATACAACGTCGTCGAAAAACTACGCAAAATAATAGATGACAACAAGCCGCGAACCGCAACGACGTCACATCGAAATAGCAGGCAGATTTTCGTTCACAACGACTTGAAAACATGTAGCCACGTCTTCATCAGGACAAATGCTGTACAAAAACCACTCCAAACTCCATACGAAGGCCCATACAAAGTACTTTCACGAACCAACAAGCTATTCAAACTGCAACTACCGAACCGGCAATCAACTATTTCGATCGACCGACTGAACCCCGCCTACATTTTAGAAGACTTTCAAGATAGTTCACTTCAAGACACTGCACTCCCGGATTCATCATCACAAGTCATAATCACACAGTGCTGCAATCCAGCCGCGATCGCCCACATGCGCACTGATAAGCAGCGCCGCCGCCCGCGCGATCCTGTTTACGCATCCCGGTCGCACCTCCTGCAGCGCCACTTCCCGCTGCGATTCAAACTCGCTCCGGAAGGGTCATCATCATCAAGCCACCGGTACGCTTTCGCTAAGGAGGGAGTCCTGTAGCCACACTACAGCATGCATACATCGAGTAGCTACAAAACATCTCCATTTTAGGCCATACAACACTAGCATTTGCACGCGCCGTCAGCTATAACCAAATATGGGAATAATATCGGGAATTCGGGACACAGGAGCAGTCGCGCGACTCGCCAGCCAATCACAACCCAGGAACGCGAACACGACCGTATTTGGCTATCTGTTGTCTATAACGAACGAGTGTATATAAACCCGAATTTTGTAAATAAATTATTCATTCGACATTTTACTTTGGAGTATCGAACACGCCTTATCATTTATCTCCGTAGGTACCTATAAGCACCATATGTTAGCCGCATAAGCTACAGAACAGTGGTAGTTAAAATTAATCTTTTTTTTTTTCAAAGCTGAGGCTAGAGGGCCCCCTGAGCTCCGGGGCCCTGGTGCACTGCACCACCTGGCCCTATGATAGCTACGCCACTGGCGCGAGTTCTCGGAGCATCGACGCGAGTCTTAAGGATGCATTAATTTTCCGTTTAATTTGCCCAACATACAAAACTGCAGCTTTTCGCGGTAGTTTCAGATATTCTGCGACACGTTGCTGGAATCTCATCCCGCCCTATAAGAAATTCACTTACAGTTAAGACTAGGGATGCAACGATACCGATACGATAATCGTATTATCGTAAACCTTTACGATTATTCGTTATCGTAAATATTACGATACGATATTTTTACGATACATTTACACCAAAATTTTTAAATTTTTACTGTTTCGGGTAAGACGAAACGCATAACGCGTCAATTTCTGAACGCTTCGCATCCGTCACTTTTAGCATTGATAGTTTTAAGCAGGCAGGCAGGACTGATACACAGTGATGAGAGAAACCGACTTAAGGGAAAAAACTCAAATATGTTGTGTTTTCTGAATCAAACTATTTAGACGTTCCGTCATTTAATCAGCTATGTCCTGGAAGGTTGAAATATAAGTTAATGATGAAAATTGATAAAATTAGTAAATATATTAATTAAAAATGCATAACTTTTTTTTTTATACTTTTACTTTACTTAGTTCTTAACTTAAGAGTTAGAGGTTAAGAACTTAGCGGAAGGAAGAGAGACATGGAAAGCACTCCACCGACAAGAGCCCAGCTCTTTAATACTAGTAGTTCGCCACGAACTTAGACCTCGCGATTATTATTTCAGAATAATGTAACTGATTTGGATGAATTTTATTATCGGTGCAGGTTTACCGATATGCGAATTCATGGTTGTGACCAAATTTCCAAAATAGTTGCCAATCTCAGCCCTTTCTTCAAATGACTTTCGATCTAGCTCTGAAATGTCAGGAGCACCTTCCAACCATACAATCCCATGGATATGAGGTATACCGTGATGCTGAAATTCAGTTCTGTACCAAAAATGACCCATCATTTTTCAAATGACAAAGTCAGCTCGTTGTTGGAAAAACCAGGTTTAAATGTTTATTTGTCTTGCCATGGCTCTATGCCGCTGCTCATTGGTTGCTTACTTTCTTCGTAAAGCTACTTCGCGGGCTTTGATTGCTGTTGATCTCTTGTTAATTCGTAGCCTGAGTTCGTAGCACAATTACTAATTCTACTACAGAAGCACAGACAAGCAGCGATAGCGATTGAACGAGTTCGCTCAAAAAAATTGCTAAATTTAATAAACAAGTCAACAATCAATCAAAATAGGCAAAAACTGAAAAAAAAACTAATTGTAAAATTAGCAAAACCCTTTTATTTTAAGTCGGTTAAATATGATAAAATTTAAAGAACTACTTATGAAAGTCAATATAATAACCATAATAGTTATTCAGAGAAATTACTTCGTGGACCCCAGGGAAGATATGTATTTTTAAGAAAGTTGTTCAGTAGCCCGGACTGAATTCACCGTTAAATAGATTGAGTATATTTTGTCAGAGGATTTGTATTGTATATTCGTCACGGCTTAGTCAGCTAGACTTCGCGAGTCACCCTAAACGCGTTTAAGTATAACGTATAAAAAAGTTGTTCAGACAAAAAAGTTGTTCAAATAAAAAAATATCGTTTTCATAATGGCAACAAAAAAGTCTAGTGACAGTTTTAAAAATATTTTGAAATGGCAGATATATGACAGTTTTAATATTTTAAACCCCCATATTTCCGCCATTTTGAAAAATTTCGAAAATCTGGCTCGACAAAAAAATTCTATTTAGTTGCTGAACCTGCTTACTAAATTTCATGAGAATCGGTTAAGAAATGCGACCTGTAGGCGAGAACAGACAGACAGACGGACAAAAGAATTTTTGGCTAGTCTCGAAACTGAGACGCTTCGCTCGCTCGGTCAATAAGAAGAAGAAGACTTTACTTAGTCTTACAATAATAACATACAACAAAGCTTCCAATAAATTCATGAAAATGGTATAAACAAATATCGTAATGCATTCGTATCGTAATTCGTTATCGTGTTTGGCCATTACGATGTATTCGTCATTTGTATTGGTATCGTAATAGCCACATCCCTAGTTAAGACCTTTAAAATGAAATTTTAAATCTTATATCCTAAGCATCCAAGTCCTAAATTTGCAGCTTCCTGTATTATTATTACCATTTTCAATAAGACCTTAAACATTCAATTTTATAATTTTTTAAATATTGAGATGTCTATATAAATCTAGCACCTTGTTTTTCCTTTCTTCTTTTTTGGCATTCCTGTGCAATAATAATTTTGTTGTATTTTTTAACTATTTTATTTCATAATTACATACTTTTATTATTGTAATTTTATAAATGGTGTCCGCAGAAAATCAGCGTCGTAGCGCGGAAAACGCTACGACAATGCTGAGTGGAGACCATTTTGGTGGAATATGATCTCTATGTTTTGTTATTTCTACAAAATAAACATATTTTCTTTCTTTCTTTAATTTTCATTGGTCCAGTGCTGCCCGCCTGCAGTAATTCTCGACCATTCCTACCTTCTATATAATTCCTTATCACTCTGGATTATTCTATAAGCTTCTAGAACAATTCTACATTATTCTGGAACTTGATACTCTTCTAGAATGTTCTTCTAGTTACTTCTTCTACTTACCTACTGTATTCAGTGAATAAAATAAACTTTTTTCCCGGGGGTTTAATAGTTTATTTTTATAAATAAAAAGCAAGCAATCCGTATAAATAGTTTTTATTTTAACAATAACATCTATGACATGATTCGTGGTTAAACATCTAACATTACTGATTTATTCATAAAACTTTAAGTTATATTTCGAGGAAACTAAGATTTTTAGCAAACATATTCTATAGACAATGTTAAGGGCATTCGCTTAGGTTTCAGTCTATCTCTGTCACAAACTCTAAATGCGAAAGAGATAGCACAATCCGTCGCGGGTCACCTGTCTCTGTCGCACGTAGCGTTTGTGACAGAGATAGACTGAAACCGCCGCGTGCACCCGCGTAACTTAGCGAAGGCCCTAAGACATGCTCACTGACAGATTTAACCCATTCGTGTGACACTAACTAGTGTCTACGAATGTGTTCAACACATATGGTATACTGATCTTCATTCGTTATTTAGTTTCGTCAGAAAAACAGGGTTTTTAGTGTATGCAAGTGACCAACTCTAGTGTCAACAGATCAAAGGACTTACACCAACCTTTGATCGTACAGTTAGGGTTAGGAATAAAGTAGTGAAAAAATAAAGATTAGCTCTAAAGGACTAGTATCCAGAGCCGTAAAATAATTTATAATAAATAAAGATTTTTGACAGCCGGTACCAACATCTTAACGTGTCAACCGAAGCACGGGAGGAACTCGTGATTTTTTGTGGTCACCCATCCAAGTGCAGTCCTCGTTCTGAGCTACTTAACTTACGAAAGGAGAGTCGCAAGCAATACACATTATTTTAAATTGTTGATTTTCTTGCGTAAGTGACCAACACTGGCGTGAAATGGCCGCTTGCATACTCCAAGTTTCCCCAGGAGTTTTTAGTGAATGAGGTTTTCTAAAATATGCAAGAAATACATGTTGTTTTAAATTGTTGATTTTCTTGCGTAAGTGACCAACACTGGCGTGAAATGGCCGCTCGCATACTCCAAGTTTCCCCAGGAGTTTTTAGTGAATGAGGTTTTCTAAAATATGCAAGAAATACATGTGGTTTTAAACTGTTGATTTTCTTGTGTAAGTGACCAACACTGGCGTGAAATGGCCTCGCATACTCCAAGATTCGTGTCGAGTATTTAGTGAATAAGGTTATCAAAAATTGGCAGCACAGTGACGTCAGGTCCAATAAGCTGCTGTGATTGGATACACTTGACGGAGCAACAGAACCTGTCAACTGATGGTCCAATGCAAGGATCCTGACACGCTTTGATAGAGTGAGATAGTGTTACTGCGACTTCTAAAGGAAGAAAAAGAATACAGAGCCGTGTTTTGTCCTTATCACCGACCGAACATTTGTTCATGGTCCGGTCATGCAAGTATATGCAATTTGAAGTGTGCATATAAATGCACACTTCAAATTGCATATACTTGAAGAGTACCTACAGCCCGACTATGAAAAATACACGCTGACTTTTCATTGGTTTTGGAAAAAAAAAATGTCGCATTGTAAATAAATTCCTCTATCCCTATACGTAATACAAATTTCTGTATGTCATAAGATAAAAAAGTTGCGTAAATGATTTTCGATCGAGACCACGTAGTTATACGCCGACCGCCTACTGCGTAATGTCGATGACCCCGGCCGGCCGGCGGGCGGTGTATGGCGGCGGTACTACTAATTGACCTCACAATTTTACTTTCGAGTTTTAGTCAACATTTTTTGTTTCTGAATTTTTATTTTGACCAGCTAATTAGGTCTCATTAACGATGCCTATGAAGTGACCTTCGGCTTCAGAACCATTAAAAATCACCGTGTATATAGCATCATTAATAAGTGATCTTATTATATATTTCGAATTCCTTCTCTTTTAGGTTGCCTGTAAGAGATTGCTTGGGCGATAAGGCCGCCTCTTGTACCCCATTACACGTTACTTTTGTAACTTTTGTAATTTGTTCCAAAATTGTAAATTTCTTTCGGTGCAATGTTTTTTGGAGTGCATTGTATTGTATGTCTTTCTCCTACCCCCGGTCGCTCGGTAGCAAATCTACACTACTTGTATATTCTTTAATCTTTGGCCAATCACAACATTCGATTGGACCTGACGTCAGTGTTGCCATCTAATGCACAAATAGTTTCTAAAAAATTAAGACTAATATGTATCTATTGTTAAGTATTTAAAATTGCTTGGATTAGCCTGAATTGAAATTTCTATATACATTCATACACTATCACGTCTTTATCCCTAACGGGGCAGAAAGAGCGTTTTGGGTCTTGCGGCTCTAAGCATAGCCCAGGGTGGCAAGACTCAAATGCCACTTTTAGCGAAATGGTGGACGAGGTGGAAAAAGGAATCAAAATAGTGATGGGTTGCTAGCCGCATCGCCTATAACACGATTCACATTTTCGCCCAATCCCTCGTTCGGGAATTAACTACTACATTTGTTCTTTTTTTTAAATACTCTATTCTATATTTTTAAATATACTTATTTCAACACTATTTTTAAATATTTTAGTCTAAACATACAACTACATACATTTAATATGTAAGATTTTTAAGTAAATATGTTAATAAAATTGTTAAGTTGTCCAGTATTTAAACAATCATATTCATAAAACATATGTCGTCCTAAATCAGACGTTTGAGTGAGTAAGCAACATAATATAAGGAGAGCAGTTCATGCAATGAGGCGTTTTCATTAAAAAAAAGTTCCTTCAAGTGACATAGATGCCGCCAGCAATCACATAAATAGATCTGTCAATTTCTAATTCATATAAAATTTTCATAGTGAGAGTTTGTCTTTGGAATCAAAGAGAATATGATCACTACGTTTTGGAATATTTAATATTTTTATTTTATTAAATTTAGTTAAAAATATATTATTGTTTGTAAATATGTATTTTTTTACTTAAATAATAGCAAAATACAAGATTGGTTAATTAATTACAAATTTACTAAAAGTATTGAACCAAACGGCCTCTTTCATTTTTGACAGAACCATTTCAAACTCTTATACGCCATCTTTTGACAATGTTTTTAACCTCATTTTTTTTCACTGGAAAACGCCTCATTCACATAAAAAACAATGCTTCTTAAATCAGACGTGTTATACTATATATTATTATATTATAGAGATTGCTATGCGTTGTCCGCCTTTTTTTCTGTACTCCCTTTCGTATTATCATCACCATCAGGTCTCTTTAGTCTCCACTGCAGGAGCACGACCCTCTCTGTACTACCAGAGCCATACTTGGTCTGAGCAGTCAGAGGACTTGGCCTACACTCTCCACGCTGGCCAGACGGGTTGGAGAGGTCTCATTGATGTTTATAAGCTTTGTTTATGGTGCAATAAAGAGTATTTGTATAGTACATAACTGATTTAAGAAGTGCTGTTTTTTTAATAATACATAGGTAAGAAAGTAAGTTAATGGTTTCAAAGATACGTGACACCAAATGGCAGCATAGTGACGTCAGGTCCAATCGACTGTTGTGATTGGACCATCAGCACAGAATTAATAATAGTATTACATACAGAACGGAAACTCGCGCCGTCCCCCGCAATCTGGTGTCCCCGCAACCCTTCCCCCGTTATTGTGACGTGTAGGTGGCAGTAAAACAGGGTTATTGGTAGTCGCACGTTGGCATTACGCGAGTCACTTAGGATTATTGAATTATAAGGGTGAGAAACTGCGCACATTATCATTGTTTATCCACGGAAAACAATAAATAACGAAATTTTTATAGATTTCCAAATGATAAAAACAGGTAAGCAAAGCAACAAATTCTGTGATGGCGACCCTGATTGTTTAACTCACACATTTGACGTGTGCACGGACGGATTGTTTCGTTTGTAGTAGTACTAGGTATATATGCTGCTCCGTTTGTATGAAGTGCCATACCTGTGCCATCAGTTGACAGGTTCTGTTGCTCCGTCAAATGTATCCAATAACAGCAGCTTATTGGACCTGACGTCACTGTGCTGCCATTTAGTGTCACATACTTTTGAAAACTCAATAAATCAAACTTTTATTACATTTTTATATAAGTTTAAACATTTAATGACACATATAGGGTTTTATTCACCGACCTCCATATACAATGTCCTTTTTAATTAAGTACAAATAATTTAAGGGGTGATTCAGTCCATCATTTCGAACAACTATTCCCAATAAAAGTATATCGAAATACGAAAAAAAAATTTTCATTTGCGATAGTAATGATATCACGTGACTACTTCGATTTGTATGAAAACATAAAAAAATTTTTTCGTATTTCGATATACATTCATTGGGAAAAGTTGTTCAAAATGATGGACTGAACCACCCCTTAAAATATTTGTACTTAATTAAAAAGGACATTGTATACAAGTACGCTGGACCTATGATTAGCCGGGCCATAGTGATGCGATTTGATTTATTTTCGCCATTTTGGCGCTGATCGTTGAAGCAAAGTAGAAGTGGGTGGGAACGGAACTAATATTAGAGAGGGACAATGACATTGATAAAAGACATTTCCGAATTAGTTACGTCAGATTTAGTTCTCTTCCCACGCATTGGGGGCGCTTCAAACAGGCACAATAAAGAGCTGTCATTTCTTAGGGTATCATAGGTCCAGCGTACTTGTATATGTGGAGGTCAGTGGTGTTATTATACATATATCACGGACTAACATAATTACTAGTTTAAGCCGTTATTAACCCAATCAAGTTGGCAGTTGCACTTGACAGTGGCAAAAGAGACAATGACATTACTTTTTAAGTCTACTTATCAACTAATGTACTTTAAATTTTACTATACTATACAGGGTCTATCAAAATATACTGAAACTATTTTAATGATACTGAACAACTTTCCCCAAGAAACCTACATCGAAATATGAAAAATAATTTTTAACGCTTAATTTTGACGTGACAACGTCTTATAAATTGGTTTGCCGGGTGACACTTCAAGAAACTGCGTTACGCTCCGCTCACGTTATGCGCTCACAATGAGAGCGAGTGAGAGGCACGCGTCCCTTCCACTCGGGCATGGTTAGCCCGCCTAAGAGCGAGAGAGACAGACATAAAAAGTCGTTGTCACGTAAAACTTTCGCCCGTATACCGACTTTACAGGCAACCAATTTTTTTTTTTCATTTTGTTTTTTTGGGAGATATTTGTTCAGTATGCACTGAATTCACCTTTAAAACAGTTTCAGTACAAGTAAGACGTTATAAATAATAATCCGAAGAGATTGCGCGTATAAATTATCGTATCTCACAAGAAATAAAATACTTTATCTATTTACACGTTAAAATCTATACAATATTGGTTTGAAAAAAGATTACGTAAAGTGGGTCAATAGACTTTAATATTCAATATTTAATATACGACTATACATATACTTAATATCCTTTGTAGTGTATTGAAGTGAGTAGTTTTTTAATCTTTATTTTACATACATACATACATACTATCACGTCTTTATCCCTAATGGGGCAGACAGAGCATTTTGGGTCTTGCGGCTCTATGCAGAGCCTAGGGCCGCAAGACTCAAAAGCCACTTTTATTTTATTACTTTTATTTTATCTTTATTTTAGTTTTTAAGAAAATTTAATGTGTATTCAATATCCTTTTTTATTAAGTACAAATATTTTAAGGGGTGATTCAGTCCATCATTTTGAACAACTTTTCCCAATAAATGTAAAGCGAAATACGAAAAATATTTTTTCGGTTTTCATACAAATCGAAGTAGTCACGTGATATCATTACTATGGAAAATGAAAATTTTCTTTTCGTATTTCGATATACATTTATTGGGAAAAGTTGTTCCATATGATGGACTGAATCACCCCTTAAAATATTTGTACTTAATAAAAAAGGACAATGTATATGCGACGATTAATTTACGACATTTTTTTCCAAAACCAATGAGAAGTCAGCGTGTATATTTACTATGCTTCTATCTCTTTCTGTCGCTCAGAACCGTCATTTGCTAGAGCGAGAGAGAGCGACGGAACGCTTAAGCACCAGCCATGAACTTTCCGTCGCTCTCTCCAACACTAAATCAATTCATCTGACCAGACTATTTGGAAGCAAATTTTGCATAAAATAAATAAATATATAGGGACATATTACACTGATTGAGCTAGCCCCAAAGTAAGTTCGAGACTTGTGTTATGGGATACTCACTCAGCGATACTATATTTTATAACAAATACGTATTCAAATAAACATCAAAGACCCAGAACAATTTGAAAAAGGCCATTTTCCAACTTTCCCTGACCTGATCGAACCCGGAACTTCTGGGTGGCGGACTAGCATGGTGACCACTACACCGCGGAGGTTGACAAAAATATTTGTGGTTAGCATGGTGACCACTACGCCGCGGAGGTTGACAAAAATATTTGTTCAATATCGACCCACACTTTCGTCTAACCTTTTCCAAACAACATTGATCAAAATATAAAATCTATGATTAAATATTCACAAAAATCAAAGCTACTCTTTAGACTACTTTAGAGTCCTAAGTTTTTTTATACAATTTTGTCAAATTTACAAAAACTTAGTTTACGGACAAGACACCTACCCATCGTCATATAAACAATTATTTCTCTTCTTTGTCACTAGATGGCACTATAGGTAATAATTACAACCTTTTTTCAAGTGTATTGCTAGTCGTGTGTGCTGCCATCTCTGTGTGCCTACCCCGCAACTCCTTGCCTACTTACGGACCCTCCAATAGTTTCTATGGCGTTGGGTATCTGTTACGTTAGTAATGATATTATCTTTGACGTAATCTAGTTTTTGTTTAGAAACATGTATTGTTCAGCAAAATTTAATTTTAAAAGAAA
Source organism: Acrobasis consociella (assembly GCA_963555685.1). Classification (NCBI taxonomy): domain Eukaryota; kingdom Metazoa; phylum Arthropoda; class Insecta; order Lepidoptera; family Pyralidae; genus Acrobasis; species Acrobasis consociella. Next base: position 12,518,948 of record OY743129.1, read on the forward strand.
TTTCATATGTCTAGGATTTTAACTGATTTTGTGTGTCATCTCTCTCGCACATCGCGACAGTGATTCGGGCACAGCGCGATAGCGATAGATATTACACATACCTATTTTTCAATTCTTTCCACCATAGTGTTTCCATAAAAATATGGACTCAACTTTTTAAAAAATTGCATAGGTGTACAAGAAATAAATTAAAGGTATACATTGTATGTTTTATCTACTTAATGTAGAAATTATGAAGTACATACATAGTGAAATCGTTATACAAGGTCTTAGAAAATATACTGAAACTACTTTAAGGGTTAAAGTTAAGAACAGTTGTTCAGTCCATGACACTGAACAACTTTCCCAAAGGAAAGTCTATTGAAATATGGTATATAATATATTTTGGTTTCCATACAAGTTGACCAACAGCTGGTCCAAGTTTGTATGGAAAGCAAAAGTTTTTTTTATATTTGGACATATTATATTCCTTAGAGAAAATTATTTACTAAAACGGACTGAACTCACCCTTAAATTTCAGTATATTTTGTTAGACGTTATGTATAATTAATAACGTCACTCTTGGCCGTTATGGCATTTTATTTTACGTCCATTAATTGTACAAAAATGCCTCTGATCAAGGGAGGACATACATCTGTTTTAACCGCACAGGCGGTAGTAAAGAACATCTCAGATATTTAACACCCTCGCCATCGGCTCGAGCGGCCTTTTCCATGATTTGAGATTTTTTTTTTCATGTGTACAGGCTTACTTTTTAGCTGGCAACATTTTTGGAGCAAGTTTAGTCAATGATACTAAACTATATTCTTTAAAAAATATATTTAAAATCAATAAAAAAAATGCGTCCTTGTATGGGAAGCCCATTGTTAATGTGAAAAGTAGTCAGTATCACGGACTTAACTTGCTCCAAAATTGTTGGCGATGTTTAAAAAGTAAGCCTATATTATACTTCTATTATATAGAAACTTTTTTTCACTTTTTCGCGACACATATCACTACGATTATTAACACTAAATTATCACTACGAATTGTCTGTTTTCTGCAACACAACGCATGCCAAACCTCTAGGTCACCCTGAAACAAATAATTACATTTGTAACAAGAAAAAAAAGTGCTTTTTTTATATCTCTTATCTTCACCAAATACAGATCAACTACTCCCTCCACTCCTTAATAAATAAGCGAAGCTTGGGGCCGAAGTGCGAGCCTCTCTCTCCCTCCCCCCTCCCCCAAGTAATCTCTAATCTTCACCAAAACCAGACCAACTACTCCCTCCACTCCATAATAAATAAGCGAAGCTTGGGGCCGAAGGGCTAGCCTCTCCCCCAAGTAATTTTTACAAGGCCGCAGGCTGATCGATGCGAGCCCGAAGGGCGAGTTGTGGGCTGCAAGTGTAGAGGGTGCCAAATGGATTACTAGAAAAATCTGACATTTGAAGATCTGCAGAAACCTGATGTGGAAGGGGTACGGCCAGCGGAAATGGTTGGGATTAGGGGCGTGATTTTTTCCAAAATGTAAGTGTTTAAGAGCAATATGACGAATGTCAATTTAATTTTAAAATTCCCTATGGCCGCCGCCGTACATGGGCAATTCACATCTCTGCAAATTTCATACATACGGCCACCTCAAGTAAATAGGCGTAGCCTGAGACCGAAGGCCGAAGGTGTAGATCCCCTGCGAGGCCGCAGGCCGAGCCTCTCCCCCCATTTGTCCTGGATCCCCGCAAGTAATTTCACGAGGCCGCAGGCAGAGTGATGTGGGCCTGCAGGGCGAACTGTGTGGCGAGGCCGTAGGCCGAGCCATTCCTACCAAGCACTGCGTTGTTTTTTTTTTATTTTTGGAAATTCAATATGGCTGCCGAAAGTCAACTGCTTTCAAAGTATCCATTTTCTCAATTGGAAACGTCCGAAAAGCTAGTTTAGTATTAAAGTACCTGGGCGTCCGAGCTTTGCTCGGTTACATCCCAAACATTAACTATTTTTTTTTAAACTTGTCTAAAAACAATGCAAAATAAAAAATTATAATAAACTTAAACATGAAAAAAACAAAAGTAAGTCACCGAGTGGGATTCAAACCCGTAACACTCTTTCTAGCGGTCAGTATCCTTAACCGCTGAGCTAAAAACGAGGCGGTCGGCGCGACGAAATTAGCGACCATATTCTGCGTGGAAAGAAAAACGCATGAAAACTCGAAAACACGCGTTTTCCCAAACATAAAACTAATGTAGATCGATTGTTTACCCTCGAAAACGGGGCATATACAAATTTTCAGCGAAATCGTTAGAGCCGTTTTCGTGATCACAGAAATTTATAAATATATAAATAAATATATATATATACAAGAATGCTCGTTTAATTTAGTATTAAATATGAGTGTGGTCTCACCGTGCGCTGCAGGCGCTTAGCGCGGCGCGCCGCCGAGGTCCACGCTGAGGACCGCGGCGGGCGCGGCGCGCCCTCAACTGCGCCGGTGCCGCCCGCCGCGGCGGCGACGCTCGCGACGCGTCTGCGACAAACAACATTCGTTATATACACGCTGATTTTTCATTGGTTTAAGAAAAAGAAATAATGTGTATAGTAAATAAATTCCTCTATCCATATTCGTAATCCAAATTTGTGTATGACATAAGATAAAGAATGACCAGCAATGGACGTTATGCGGCTGAAATGATGATGATGATAAGATAAAAAAGTTGCGAAAATGATTTTCGATCGATACCACGTAGTTATGCCCTTCCAAAACAGCCGCGAGAGTTCGATGAACTTCGCCGGCCGGCCGGCGGCTGTACTTCTAATTGATCTCACGATTTTACTTTCAAGGTTTAGTCAAAAATTTTTTTGCTGCATTTTTATTTTGACTATCTAATTAGGTCTTACTAACGATCCTTAGGAAATGGCCTTCGGTTCCAAAACCAATAAAAAATAACCATGTATTTAGATATTCGTATCTAAATCAAAAATATTTTCCAACAAGTCAAATCAGATACTTATTTGTAAACGTCAAAACAAACATTTTCTGACAGATTTGTATGAACTACAAGCAGATGACGTCATACATTCTCGGAGTCAAATCTAGTAATCTAAGCGCTCTTAATACCAGTTTTTCTGCATTAATAATACGAAAAGTTCCTGTATAGAGGTCGCCACAGTCTGCGATACGATGTACAAAGGGGAAGGGACATACGCGTAATAAATCGAACCAGGGACTATCCTACATCACTAAAGTATAACACAAAAAACGCGCCTATAACTACAACGCTGCAGGAGACGTATATTTGAAATCACTTGTCACATTACGAAGGGTTTGCGCGAGCGTTTCCAAACGGGCGCATTTTTGAATTGGTAGTTTGCGAAGGTTTTGCACGAGTGGTCTTGACCACTCGTAATTTTGACATTTGTAGCGTAGATATGTCATCGAAGCCAATCATGGTATATCCGTTCCATTTCACGTAGCTTTTTTATTCATGTTCGAATTTTAAGAAAAGCATAGACAAATTATCGATATTTTCTGCGTAAAACAATATTGTTTTTCGCTGACACGAAGGGTTCAAAAATACAATCAATTTGTATTTAACGCGAGTGGTGAGTTGCAAAACTACACGTTTTGTGTTTCGCTGAGTCCCTCAATGAAAAATAGCACTCCAGTTGCCTCACTATGACATGCTCACTCACCAATAGACATTTCTAATGATTAAATTAATACATTCATAACTAATTTAATATTGTATTTGAACTCGAACAATCATATAATTTAGGGTATTTTAATTAATCTTGACCATTACATTTTTTATTTTATTGAGAATATTTATTTGACAATATTCAATTTTTTAGTAATGATCTTTTATATATGCAAGAAAATTGTGTCTATTTATAGTGATATAATAGGCATAACGAATGGAAAAATATTTTTGGTCCATAGGTTAGATTATTAAAAAATATACACGTATTTTTTCTTTTCTCTGAGAAACCAAAAATGACAAAGATACAGCGCATTGAAATTTCGCGTGAAGTCACACTTAAGCACGATTTTTACTTAAGTGTGACGTCGCAAGCCCCCACTCCGGAACTTTGAAACTCCGTATCTTTGTGAATATTTACTTAATTCGTAAACTGAAAAATACGTGTTCATTATTTTTGGATAATCTAAAAGACGGACTAATTACAATCATACTTTTCGGACATTGTCGTCACCCCTATTGTGTCTATTTATAATGATGTAATTGCAACATCTAACATGCAGATGTCTTGGTTAAAACTGTTAAGTCTGTATATATCATATGTTAAAACAGTAAAAAAAGTGAGTCTGTACATTAAATATATTTCCAAAAAACATATTGGGGGCGATGGAGACGTAGTAATAGAGTAAGAATTTTTAAAAAAATGTATGTCTGTTTGAAAGAAAGAAAGAAAGAAAGAAAGAAAAATTGTTTATTTGGTACATGAATTAAAAGGAAAAAAAACATTTATAATCACACAGTAATTATTAGGTACCAAATTGGTTTGTCTGTTTGTACACACTAATCTCCTGAAATACTGGACGGATTCGAATGAAACTTTTTTTGTTACATAGCTATTAAGCCTGGGCAACATATAGGGTATAAATGATTTTGGAAAATGGAACGCGTGATGCACAACCATAATGGTCCAGCTAAACTATAAGAGATATAAAAATGCCGCCTTAGTAAAAGTTGCTCAGCCTGATGAGCATTTTCCAGAGACATAAAGTCCACGCGAACGGGCTTCGGCTAGTATTTTAATAAACAATGTAACGTCATAGTTTCTTGGAGTAAATAACGGTTTGTCCCTTTGACGTTGTATAAGATAAGATATACTCACAGTGCCAACGTCACCGTCCGCCCAGCGTTCGTACGCCCGCTCCCTTTTCAGCCACTCCTGGTACTTGTACCACCACTCCTCCCACTTCACATAGTCACCCAAAGTCAATCCTGAAAAAAAAATTGATCCATTTAAAATAAATAAATATATAGAGACAAATTACACAGAATAAGCTAGCCCCGAACTAAGATCGAAACTTGTGTTATGGGATACTAACCCTACTAATGGGATACTAAATTTTATAACAAATCTTACTAATATTATAAATGCGAAAGTGAGGTTGTATATTTGTTTGTTTTTTTGTTCGTTACCACTTCACGCGTCAACCACTGAAGTTATTTAGATGAAATTTGATATGGATATAGTTTGATGCCCAGGGAAGGCCATAGGATAGTTTTGTTTCACGAAATTCTTACGGGGAGCGAAGCCCACGCGCACAGCTAGTATATTCCGGATACAATAGACAAGCTGTGACCGCGGGCTTCGCTCCCCATGGGAATTTCGGGATAAGAGTACCCTATCCTTCCCGAGTCTCAAACTACAACCATTCCAAATTTCATCCAAATCGGTTCAGTAGTTTAATCGTGAAAAGGTAACAAACAAATATACAAACTCACTTTCGCATTTATAATATTAGTAGGATAGGATTCTCACCTCGCAAGTAACCACGTTTCTTGTAGTAGTCGTAGCGGACTCGAACGTCGTCCCACGACGGCAGGCCGCCGGGAGCTACCGCCAACAACTCTTCGGGGTAGCTACCCACTGGGGCAGGATCCAAGCCGCTAAAAAAAAAAAACAATGCAAAAATTAAAATAACTTTTATGTTGTTTAGCTTGCGCAGAAAGTCCACAAGTGGACATGGACAATAGCATCTGTAAATTTGTATTGTACCACTTCTACCACAAACGCATAATAAGTAAACTTTCCTCTCAATTACTGGCCGGTTGACTGGAAGAGATCCCTATATGGGATAAGTCCGCCATTGTATGTTTACTTTTCTAATTTGTATCTGCGTTCTTTCTTATGTACAATAAAGCTTTATAAACAATAAACAAACATCTTGTTTGTTTATAAAGCTGGGCTCTGCATAGAACCGCAAGACCCAAAATGCTCTGTCTGCCCCATCTATATCTATATCTATACATATAATAAAACAGTAAAAAAAGTGTGTCTGTACATTAAATATATTTCCAAAAAAAATATTGGGTGCGATGGAGACGTAGTAATAGAGTAAGAATTTTAAAAAAATGTCTGTCTGTTTGTCTGTTTGTCTGTTTGTCTGTTTGTACACGCTAATCTCCGGAAATACTGGACGGATTCGAATGAAACTTTTTTTGTTACATAGCTATTAAGCCTGGGCAACATATAGGGTATAAATGATTTTGGAAAATGGAACGCCTGATGCTTAACCATAATGGCCCAGCTAAACTATAAGAGATATAAAAATGACGCCTTAGTAAAAGTTGTTCAGCCTGATGAGCATTTTCCAGAGACACAAAGTCCACGCGAACGAAGTCGCGGGCTTCAGCTAGTTAGGGATAAAGACGTGATAGTATGTATGTATGTATGTAAACAAACATCTTCCAAGTTTGATGTGACATCATTTTGAGATCATTTACATAATTTTTGATGTAGTCTTGGGCATGGTAAATGGAAGTGGGCGAGACATAGCGCGACGAACCGATGGCCGCTGGGGCAAAAAGGTTCTCGAATGGCAAACACGTACTGGCAAGGGAAGCGTAGGACACCCACCCACAAGGTGGTCTAACGACCTGATGAAGGTAGCTGGAAGGCGCTGCATGCAGGCCGCTCTAGATCGGTAATTCTGGAAAACATTGGGAGAGGCCTATGTCCAGCAGTGGACGTTATGCGGCTGGAATGATGATGATTATGTAGCCTTATAACCTTCCCTTGTCATACAATCTCACACTTCACTGGCCTCCTCCCTCCCCCCTTTTAACGTTTCTTTATTTATTTATTTTTTGTGTGTGTAAGTGGCCAACATTAGCATCTGATTTTTCAGACTGCCTAAAGCCATCTGATAAAGCTTGACGACTGTCATACAATAATGACAGCCGGAACCAACGGTTTATACGTGCCTTCAAAAGCATGGAGAAGCTCGAGAATTTTTGATGCCACTTGTGGTGACCCATCCAAGTCGGACCGCGTCTGGTGTCGCTTTACTTGCGAAAGCGCTAGTAATGCGCACTTCCACTGTCTGAATACTGGCCAGCTCCCCTCTTCCCCCATTTGACGTATCTTGTAACTAACGTAACTAAGCACCGCACTCACGGGTAAGGCTCTGCCGCTAGCTCCGCGGCGTGCGCGTCCTCGTCTCTCTCGATGCGCACGTGTAGAGTAGCCTCCCTGCGCGTGATGCGCATGTTCTCGAGCCGAGCCGACCGGTCCGCCGACCACTGCGCCATCTTGCCGAACCGTTCTGATAGCGTCAGTCTGTGGAGAAAAAAGAAAGATTGTTTATTTGATATACCACAAAGACGGTTTAACAATAGGCATGACGAATGGAAATAGTAGTTTATGATACAAGTATGGTAAATTGTTTATTACAGCCGAGGTGGGTTGACTCACAAGCGGGCGAAGCCCGCGCGTGTTTATATTCCCCCGAGACTTCTGATGAACAATACACACGTGCCATACTACGATTTTCAACAAATTAGTGAAGAAAAAAAACTGCAATAATAAAACAAATTTTAAATCTCGCTATAGGAAATTAGAAATATGGCGCGCTTAGTTTTTCTTTTTCCAGGCGCATTTCGCGCATGCGCGAGTCTGTGGTGATACGAGAGGCACCGAAATCAATCCACCAAAAGCAAAACGATTATTTAATTATTTTTAATAATCCAATGGGCAGATTTTTTAACTCATTTTAATGTTGTTACAAGAATTTTAATTACCTACTAGGATATAAAACGGAATAATTTGAGTAAAACGAGGTTTCGGTATGAGTCTAGGCTGGCTGCATGCAGAGATTTTATGTTTCAAAAATTAATATTCGATATTTTGAACTTACATCCATACGATTTCGAATTTGTGCGTAATGAATGTCATTACATAAGTAAAATCAGTGTGGTAAATAGAACTTTCCGAGCTAATGTGATGAAAAATACTGTTAATTCCACACTGACCTCTGCGGCTGCTCTTCGCTAGCAGTGCTCTCGCTGTCGTCGCTGCGGTCGGCGAGCGCGGCCGCTATGGCTGCGGGGGACACGCCCCGTGCGGGGCGGCGCGCGCGGGGCGCCGCGGGGGCGGCGGGCGCGGGCGCGGGGCGGCGCTCCCCCTCGCGCTTGATAGCCGGCGCGGGGGGCGGGGCGCGCGCCATGTTTGATAGCTGCGAGCGCTGCCATTCTAGCACCTGACACACGACACATCAAAATTAACATACTTATTCATAAATAGGTAGGTCACCGCGAACGTTGGAACGCGAATTTATAACAGACTTTAAAAAAGGAGGTTCTATGACCGAAAAGAAAAAAAAATATTAAAGTAAAAGCTTGACTGCTTGTGAAATCAGTTTGGGGTGAAAGGTCTCTTCTGTTGGGGATGGCGGCTTTCTGATGATTTATGTAAATATTTGTGTTCCGGTCTAATAGTTTTAAGCTACGGTGAAGGTGTTTAGATATTATTCCAGTGGTCTATTATCATTATCTTCCTTTATATTATATTAAACATACTGACTTTTCATTGTTTTGGGAAAAAAATGTCAAATTTCTGTATGTCATAAGATAAAAAAGCTGCGTAAATGATTTTCGATCGAGAACACGTAGTTACGCCGGCCAAAACAGCTGCGTGATGTCGATGACCTCCGGCCGGCCGGCGGGCGGTGTATGGCGGCGGTACTACTAATTGATCTCTTTTACTTTCAAGTTTTAATCAACATTTTTTGTTTCAGAATTTTTATTTTGACTTGCTAATTAGGTCTTACTAACGATGCCTATGAAGTGGCCTTCGGCTTCAAAACCAATGGAAAATCACCGCGTATATGACTTATATTACCTTCTCCTCCCTGCTGCGCTTGCTGGCCTCCCTGGCCTTCAACAGCTCCCTGGTGGGTTGAACTGCGCGGGCGGCCGGCGCGGGCGGCGCGGGCCGCTTGCGGTTGGGGGACTCCGCGGCTCTGGAACAACCGCTATATTAGGAACAAATGTCGAACTATAAAGTCAATTTTGGCCTCCCATACAAGTTGACCGATCAGCTGATCCGAGTTCCTATGGAAAGCTAAAAATTATTTTTCATATTTCGAAATATGTTTCAATGTGAAAGTTGTTCAGGATCATGGACTGAATTCACCCTTAAAATAGTTTCAGTATATTTTGTTAAGACCTTATACAAGGTGCAATTGAAATCATTAGCATTAATTTAACTTATGCATTGCTACTCAATTCTCACGATTATATTTACTTGTAGTACTGTTTCGTATTTCTCGGCCTTTCACGAATATTTTAAAGTAAATCTGGAATAGAGAAAAAACAAGTGCTCTCCCGTCCTGCGCGCGCATCTTGGTTCATTATCTGTTTTCGTGCAGTATCGGCCGTTACACGTCCAGATATTTTTTCCAAAAATATTGTTTTCGTGAGTAAAAACAAGAAATATTAGTACTTATTGTGTTATATATCGTTAGTTGTTGTGAAGTAATCTGAACAGGATATTTTGTATGGTAACATAACAACACTGCAATTAATGCAGTAATTAAAAAGTATCAAAAATTAAGAAAAATGAATAAAGCATTATAACACTTCGAGTCTGATACGCGTACTGATACCCACGACACGAAAGTTCAAAGACCTCGGACGGATACAGCAGAGCAGAGTTTAATCAAGAGTTTTTTTATTTATAACTAGCTGAAGCCCGCGACTTCATTCGCGTGCACTTTATGTCTCTGGAAAATGCTCATCAGGCTGAACAACTTTTACTAAGGCGACATTTTTATATCTCTTATAGTTTAGCTGGACCATTATGGTTCTGCATCAGGCGTTTCATTTTCCAAAATAATTTATACCCTATACATTGCCCATGCTTAATAGCTATATAACAAAAAAAGTTGCATTCGAATCCGTCCATTAAAGTAAAAAGTAAAGTAAAAAAGTATTTATTTCTCCAACATACTTAAGATTTAGGACAATACATTTATTGTTACAGTGATTGTATTTGGAGACTGACGACTGTAGAAGGTTGACCCTGTATTACAGTACGCCAGGCTCTCACATTGGATGACTTAGAGTTAGGTACTAAACTTACATTCTAATACAAGAGGTGAAAACTAAACAAATTAATATAGGCAGAAGTATGCCCATTAGCACTTACAATTTACAGAAAATAAGTATATATACATCTATATTTTAATATGATAAGTAACAGCAATTAGGGCTATAATAAATAAGTATGACTATATAATAAATAGACTATCTCTAACAAATATAGGTTATTTAAGTGGTATCAGCAGTTGCTCTGTTTCATCATAATTGAGTGATAACAAAAACGTAAATAGGGTTTTTTTACAAGTATAGCTAGGAAGTGAAAATATTGATAGTTTTGAATGAAGTTTGTTATAGAGAAATGGACCTATGAAGCAGAAAAATCTGTGAGTAAATTGTGTGGAAAAGAGGGAAGAGGGAGCTACAAGTTTACTACGCTTGGATTTGTTTGGAATGTAAGGGATGTTAGAATGCTGCTGAGAAACAATATTTAGGATATAGAGTTGTCTAACTGATAAGACTTCACAGAATTGAAGTAATTGGAATGTAGGGTACATAAAGGGCTTAAACGTGCAGACCTTCAGTAGGGCTCTCTGAGCTCTTTCGAGTTTTATAAGAACAGTCTTACAAGCGCCACCCCATGAGGATATGCAGTAGGTCAGTAATGACTGGCCCAGCGATAAGTAAGCCATCTTAACTATGTTGGCGTCAGCCACATGACGAAGTTTTTTAAAGATGTATATTAATTTACGAATTCTACCAGCGAGGATATTAACATGGGGTTTAAAATTTAAGTTTTGATCGATAATGATCCCTTAATATTTCACTGTGTCAGAAGGAGGTATAGGAGGACAAGTGCAGTTGGGATAAGTGCTATTATTTGTATGAGAATGAGCAAAAATTGAAAGAGACTCTAAGATCTGTTTATTTGATTCTAAATTGTATATTGAGAAGTTGACAAGTTGAGTTTTTTGTACGTTAAGTGTAAGAAGATTGAGACGAAGCCAATTTGAGACAGAGTCCAGGCCGAATTGAGCGTGCTGATATGTCTCCTGCCATGATTTAGCGGAAAAAAGTAGGGCAGTGTCATCTGCATATGAGACTATTTTACAATGTGGGATCTGGAGTGAGAGGAGGTCGTTAATATACACAAGGAAGAGAGTAGGACCCAATATACTTCCCTGGGGTACACCATACTGGACAAGGAGATCAGAGCTAAGTCTATTGTTAATAGATACACATTGAGTACGATTTGTTAAGTAACTCTCGAAAAGTTTAAGTTGGTTGCCCCTTATGCCCATATTTTCAAGTTTTTTTAATAGAATGGGTATTGATACAGTGTCGAAAGCCTTTGCAAGATCCAAAAATAGGCCGACGCACTTGTTTCCTGCATCTAGGTTCCTTACTATAAAGTCTGTAAGGGCATGTACGGCACCATTTGTAGATTTTCCGGAGCGAAAACCATGTTGGTTAGGAGAGAGCATAGAGAGGGATTCAAGGAAAGACTTAAGACGAATGTTTATAATACGTTCCAATACCTTTGAGAGAGCTGGGAGTATGGATATCGGACGGTAGTTGTTAGGAAGTTTTTTATCTCCATTTTTATGGATAGGATGTATAAGTGCTCTCTTAAAAGCAGAAGGAAAAATGCCTGTAGACATTGATATATTGCATATATGAGTAATAAGGGGGGTAAGGATATTTTTATAACGTTTAATGAGAGATGAGGACAGGTTATCCCAGCCAACAGCACAGTCGTCTCTCAAGGAATCTATTATGTTTCCCACCTCTTCTAACGTGGTTTCAAGTAGGGCAAAAGAGTGCATATAGGAGCGAATTTCAGAGTTGGGAATAGTATTAGAGGATTGGGGAGGAGAGGGGACAGTCTGTTTGCTGATGTTCTCGGCTAGTGATTTTCCAACGTTGACGAAATACGAATTTACGTGATCAAGTGAAGTGTCAGGTGACGACGTGCAAGAAAGTAACTCATTAGCAGAGCTTGGGGATTTTTGAGAATTAGTCACATTTTTAATAGCCTTCCAGAGTGATTTCGAGTTATTGGTAGCTTTTTTAAGTAATATTTTTTCGTAATTTCTTTTTACTGATTTAATTGTTTTATTACAGAAAGATCTATATCTGAAGTAGGTTATTTTAAGTGTTTCATTATTTGGATTTTTTCTATGTTTTTTATAAAGATTATTTCTGTTTTGTATACATCTTAGTAAACCGAGAGTGATCCATGGTTTTAATATTTTACGTCGTTGAGAGGGGACAGCTTTAGAAGAGTTTGAAGAGACAAGGAACTGGAGGGTGTGGATGAGAAAGTTTGCTGCAAAATCGGGATCTTCAGAGTTAAGTATAGGAGAAAAATCAGCATTCTCGAGAGCGATAGAGAGGTTTTGAAAATTCACTCGCGTTGTAGAATAGTTAGAAGCAATGTTTTTATTAGTTTTTATGGACATTAAGACAGAAAAATGATCTGTTATTGTGGTTTGGACAACGAAAGTGACAGCTGAAAGTGAAGATTTTAAAAAGGTGTGATCAAGACAACTTGTGTCACGGGTGGGATAAGTATGAGTAGGTAAGAGGCCGTGGAGTGCCAGTGTGTTGAGGTAGTCATCATTATTTTCATCCAAGCGAGAGGGGATTATATCTATATTAATATCACCTATTACTATGACATTCTTTATGCCACGTAAGCTATCCAGTATATCATTAAGAGATCCAATGAAGTTGGTGTAATTACGGAAGGCACATGGACGATATATACCCAGTATTGCTGTTTCTGGATTAATTTTGATCAACAGACAGCTGGCATCCTCGATAGGGGGTTCAGAGATTGTTATTCCAGTGAGTTCGTTTTTGTAGTAGACAACTACACCGTCATTTTGGTTCGCAGGATCTGTTGACGCACAGTAGGAAAAACCATCAAGATCTGGTAAGAGGAAGTTCTTTTCTATCCAGCATTCAGTCAAAACTATTATGTCTGGTACAACATGCAAACGTTCCAAATATAGAAGAAAGCTATCAAAATTTGCGGATACGCTGCGGATATTCTGTGTCAGTATATGCAAGTACTTGTTGTGGGATGGTAAAATAGAGCAAACTTCTTGTGCGTCGCAAGTATAAGAAGGTGAAACCAGCACGCTGTCGATATTGTTAATTAAATCGATATTTCTATCCATATTATACGTTATTTACTGAAGATCCATGAGCAATAAATAGGAAAAATTGGAAGTACGAGTATATTCTGATGATATAATGTAATATAGATTAGGTCAGCCCCAAAATAAGTCAACTTGTGTTATGAGATACCAACCAATCAAGATTACATCTATCTCAATAATATTTGTATACTTACATATGTTTGTATGTTTATATATATATATAAATATTAATGTGTGTATGGAAATTGTGAAAATGTTTTATATAAGTTTTTGTATCTAAACATACATTTAAGATTTATATTTAAGTGATAATAATGTAATATAGATTAGGCCAGCCCCAAAATAAATTACCTTGTGTTATGAGGTACCGACCAATCAAGATCACATCCATCTTAATAACATTTGTGTACTTAAATTTATTGTGTGTACATCTATATATATTTAAATATGTATGGATCTAATGTAAATATTTATAGTAAGTTTCTATATCTAAACAGTTATTTAAGCTTAAAACACTGTTGAGCCAGAAAAGGTCTGGGGTCTGTTATTGTTTCAGACTTAGCGCAGCAAGCTGTTCTTCCGTTTTTAGTATAATATATTTAGATTCGTCGTCCCTCCGCAGCATAATCCTGCCATCGGAGGTCCAGCAGTGCTTGTATTGCTCCTTACTCGCAAACTAAATCATCCATTCCATTAGAGTGTACAAACAGACATACATACAAACAGACATTTTGTTTTAAATTATTACTGTATTACTATGTCTCCATCGCCCCCAATATTTTTTTTTTGGAAATATATTTAATGAAAAGACACACTTTTTTTACTGTTTTATTATATGTATAGATATAGATTGCAGAAAGGGTATCTATGAAAGAGTCTAACGCATGTTTAGAGGTTTTCTTGAATATGAAAATGACGACTTTTGATTGAAGTTTTATTAGTCTTAAATTACTTTGTATCATCGGTATAGTCGATACTTAGAAGGATACCAACGAATTCAATTCCACCCTGTATAAATCGAACCTTTAAGCGCTGTGTCCTCGTGAATTTTGACTAGCTAAATGAAAAATATGGGTCCTTTATTATTTTTTATATTTATTATTGGAGTATGTAGTTGAATCTCCCATGCTGGTCTGGGAGAAACGAAAAAACTTAGAATGTACCAGCTTCTCTGCCCGCGCAGATCGTAAAAGCCGATCGAGGGAATGGGCAAAAATGCGAATCATTTTAACAGGCGATGCGGCTAGCAACCCGTCACTGTTTTGATTGCTTTTCCATCTTCTCGCCCACCATGATGCTAAAAGTGGCTTTTGAGTCTTGCGGCCCTGGGCTCTGCATAGAGCCGCAAGACCCAGAATGTTCTGTCTGCCCCATTAGGGATAAAGACGTGATAGTATGTATGTATGTATGTATAAGAATGCGTTCGAATGCACTTTTTTTGTTTTTGAAAGTCATATTTGTGTTGAGTACGGACAATTTTATTTAAAAAAAATAGTTTAGTGATCTGAACACCAGGGGCGTGCATAGAGATTTTTGTTTGGGTAGACTACAATACAACTTACGCGATTTTACGTCCTCCAAAATCAGTGGCCATTTGTGAATACTTATTGGTTTTGCTAATAAACAATCACTATTCAGTTTGAACAAGCAATCACTTTGTTATACAACATTCACAAGTAAAACTTTGCACCATTTTAGTAAGTTTTAAATAAAACTTTCATACCTATGCATTTGTAAACAAACTCAGTAACTAAACTAGGTACATAAATATCTATCACCGAACGAACTATAATCCGGCAAAAAAATGTGTAACACATATCAATACAATCTTCGATGAATTACGCGTTTCTAATTTGGAAGCATAGCACGATAAGAAACCCTATTGGTTAATTCTATAATTAGCCAATAGGGTTTGTTGTCGTGACCTTCGTGACATCACAGGAACAAATAAAAATATTGATACATTCTAATTGGCCACAGACTCGGTCTAAAAACTTGCTTTATGTGTGCATTTGTTACGTGTGTGGTGTGTCCATGAAGGACGTTCATGCACACAAACACAGGCGCAAAAGCCTATTCATACACATTAGCTACCTATGCATGTGTGTAAATTAAGCCATCTAGATATTTGTCTTCGGCGCGTACCTACTTACGTTTGGTGCGCCGCACCGCCGCCGCGCCGGTAGCGACACAGCTATATACTTTGGAGTTGAACGGCCGGAAAGAGCGCGCAATTTTAAATTTTAAAGACGTGTAAGTCGTAATCGTTTTTATACAATAATATAAAAAATGCGCATATACTAGCGATCGACCGGGTAGACAACGTCTACATGTCTCTATGGAATGCACGGCCCTGCTGAACACAGAAGAAATTGTTACCTTGGTGGAGCCTTCGCCCCTTTGGGCGGCGCCGGTGGTCCCTTCTTGTTCTTCGCCGAACACACGGAGCAGGATTCATCTGAACAGCTGCTCACGGAAGACCCTGAGCCAGAAGACTGAAATAAAATGATCGTTTTGGTAAAGGGAGAAAGTACATGTGGCGCCCTCTAGGCCACTATACAAGAACTACTGAGTCATGGAACGGTGACACACGGAAATAGTTCACAAAAAGCCTACTAGATGGCGTTGACAGTATTTTAAATCTCGATATCAGAGTTCCTGCGATTGACTGCATCTAATTATTCAAAATACCACCTCGCTCTCGCTACATCGTCCTCCCTTATTCCCGGTTGCATTATCAGCGGTAACGCTTCAGAGCCCGTGGTCCGCTAAAATGCTTACCCATCGCCTTATAAACATTTATTTCTCTTATTTGTCACTAGATGGCACTAAAGGTAATAATTAAAACATTCAAATCTTATTACTTATTTGATCGCAAAACTTTCGGTCCGTTTCTCACATTCGCAAAATAACTAAAAACTAACTAACTACGTTCTGCACGGGAAAATAAACAGCTAGTTCATTCAAAGCATTATTTTATTTAGTGGACGGGTTACTGACGTATAGAGTCAGCTACTGCCGACATGTTTCGACCTCATCCTGAGGTCTTCATCAGGGCGAATGTGACTACAGGCCCGTACACCGGACCAGCTCGCGACACACTGATGAAGACCTCCGGATGAGGTCGAAACATGTCGGCAGTAGTTGACTCTATACGTAAGAGTAACCCGTTGACTAAATAAAATAATGATTGTATATCACGTTAGTTTTAATCAAAAAACATTCAAAGAAGGCGTAAAACGCTACTTGCTTACGAAACAGTACCTGGGCGACCGAGCTTTGCTCGGTTACATCTCAAACATTAACTAATTTTTTTTAACTTGTCTAAAAACAATGCAAAATAAAAAAAAACAAACTTAAACATAAAAAAAAACAAAAGTAAGTCACCGAGTGGGATTCGAACCCGTAACACTCTTTCTAGCGGTCGCTATCCTTAACCACTGAGCTAAATCAAGGCGGTTGCGGCGCGACGAAATTAGCGACCAAATTCTGCGTGGAAAGAAAAACGCATGAAAACTCGAAAACACGCGTTTTCCCAAACATAAAACTAATCTAGATCGATTATTATTTACCCCCGAAAACCCCCATATACAAATTTTCTGCGAAATCGTTAGAGCCGTTTTCGAGATCACAGAAATTTATAAATATATATACATATATACAAGAATTTCTCGTTTAAAGGTATAAGATGTATTCCTTTACCTGTCTCGGGGGCGGCGACGGAGGCCTAGGCCTCCTCACTTCGGCTCGCGGCGGGCGACGAACGGGGGAGCGCGACACGCGCCGCACGGGGGAGCGGGTGCGGCGGCGGGCGGGGGGCGGGCTGCGTCTGCAAAAGAACACATGTCATAAAGTCTAACCCGTATATTCATAAAAAAATTTAAACGCTCGCTAAACCTATTCTAGTTTTAATGTTACGTCCCGTTCTTTCAATGTCATATACTAAAAAGAGGGAAAAGGACAAAACATATTTTAACGTTACTTAATTTTAATGAATATGAGGGCGAGTTTATTTGCTAGGCAAATTAAAAACAGCCCCAACTGTCAAAAGCGCCATCTAGTGATAAGTAGCAGAACTACATCCCAATTGATACCCGTAGCGCCATTATTTGCTAGGTAGGGTAAACCCTGACTAAGTGTTAAGCTCATTTCCATCAAACACAGCTAAAACCACCGCAAGCGAACTGTGAATAGCAGAACTGCATTTCAATTGGGTATTTTCCTAAGCCAAAAATAAATTATTTTGTACTGATAATAAAATAAAACGTCGCAAAATACTGTCACATGTCATTAACATATCCATTTTAACGTGATTTTAAATTTATTATTGCAGAAAAACTGATAATAAGAGCGCTATTTGACTTCAAAAAAACTATGACGTCATCTGCCTGTATTTCATACAAAATCCTATAGAAACTGTTTGTTTTGACGTTTAGGAAAAAAGTATCTGATTTGACATGTTGGAAAATAGCGTATTGATATTTGTAACGCCATATTACTTGCTAGGCAAAAATTCTGACTTTCAAACGTTTGTTACCTGATAGGGCTCCGTCTAGGACTGCGCCGTGGCGAGCGTGACTTCCGCGGGGAGCGGCGCGCCAGCGGGGTCCGCGAGCGGCGGGGGGGAGGGGGGGACCTGTACCAATACAGAAAAAACGATTTTAATGTAAGTATCTTTAAAACCTAAGATGTTTATATATTTAAACTTTATTGCATAGTAAAATACGTACTTAATGGGCTAAATTAAACATAATTAATTTAACGTTAATGGGCGAAAATGCGAACCATGGGCAAGCAACCCATCACTGTATTGATTGCTTTACTATCTTCTCGCTTACCATGACGCTAAGTGGTTTTTGGGTCTTACGGCCCTGGGCTCTGCTTAGAGCTGCATGACCCAAAATGCTCTGTCTGCCCCATTAGGGATAAAGACGTTATAGTATGTATGTATGTAGAAAACGTACAAGTGGCGGACCTAATGCCATATTGCTTTCTCGTCCGGGCAACCATTGGACCAAGCGAAAAATATGTGTGGCTGGCTGTCATGATAAAAATCGTGAATTAAAGAGTCATGGACATAGTCTCGAATATTTGAATGTCTACTTAGGCAAAGATAATATAATTACTTAACAGCTACCCGACGCCGTAGACACTAGAGGGAAGTCGGCAATACTGGAGTTGCAAGTCCTCCCGTGGATGTCATAAAAGGCGACTTTTATGAGACTTTTAGGAAATACAAACTAAACAAAGCTTATAAACATCAATGAGACCTCTCCAACCCGTCTGGCCAGCGAGGAGAGTCTGGCTGCTCTGACCAAGTATGGCAATATGCAGTGGAAACTACAAAAGACCTGATGATGAGAATGATGAGGCCAAATCATCTCTCCTTACAATGGAATGTCCAAGGAAGTAGATAAAAGAATGGTCTCTAAAAGAAATAAGAGCAAACATCTAACAATGCATATAAAAATAACCGTACGAGCGGAAAAGATGTTGATACTATAACGGGATCTCTTAAGAGATGTTGATACCCCGCTCAGTATAACTGCTTGTAGCATCTCACCTGGTCCTAGAGCGGCGGCCTGCTGGCGAGCGGAATCTCTAGGTAGATGATGATACCCCACTAAGTATAACGGGATCCCTTAAGAGATGTTAATACCCCGCTAGTGGTTGTAGCATTTAACCTAGCCCGCTAGCGAGTGGAATCTCTTAAGAGATGTTGAAACCCCGCTAAGTATAACTGCTTGTAGCATCTCACCTGGTCCTAGAGCGGCGGCCTGCTGTCGAGCGGAATCTCTAAATAGATGTGATACCCCACTAAGTATAACGGGATCCCTTAAGAGATGTTAATACCCCGCTACTGGTTGTAGCATTTCACCTAGCCCGCTAGAGAGTGGAATCTCTAAGAGATGTTGAAACCCCGCTAAGTATAACTGCTTGTAGCATCTCACCTGGTTCCAGAGCGGCGGCCTGCTGGCGAGCGGGATCCCTTAAGAGGTGTTGATACTAAGTAAAACGGGATCTCTTAAGAGATGTTGAAACCCTGCTCAGTATAACTGGTTGTAACATCTCACCTGGTCCTAGAGCGGCGGCCTACTGGCGAGCGAGATCTCTTAGGAGATGCTGATCCCCCGCCGGCTAAGTATAACTGCTTGTAGCCGGTGTGGCGCCATCTGTTAGATGTGTATGATAGGTGAATTAGTTTAGAGTTTACACGCAGAATGTCAGGGTCGCAAAATATCCAACTAAATATACTTTACTATGAAAATGTCAATCGTGTTTAAAAATTGCGCCAATTTTATCCAATAAGTAAGCAAAGTATGTTAAAGGGATATCTATAGGGCTTTGTCACGACAAAATTTTAAATGATAGCTCCATTTCCTTTCAAATGGGGACAGTACTGTACCCCGAAAAATTCAGGTGCAGGTAGCGGCACGAAACTGTAGCGCTTACCGTTACTGCACATACTATCACGTCTTTATCCCTGATGGGGCAGACAGAGCAATTTGGGTCTTGCGGCTCTAAGCAGATAGAGCCCAGGGCTGCAAGACTCAAAGGCCACTTTTAGCTTGATGTGGGCAAGAAGGTGTATGAAGAAATCAAAATAGTGATGGGTTGCTAGCCTCATCGCCTATTAACACGATTCTAATTTTCGCCCATTCCCTTGATCGGCTCTTACGATCTGCGCGGGAAGAGAAGCAGCTGGTACATTCTAAGTTTTTTTATTTCTCCCAGACCAGCATGGAAGTCCTTACTGCACAGTAGTCAAAAATGAATACTGTGCGCAGTATCCCCTCTATATTTCACTCAGCGTTAAACTTACGTGCCGCTACTCGAAGCCCCTTAAGTATAGTTTTTAGGGTTCCGTAGTAAACAAGGAACCCTTATAGTTTCGCCATGTCTGTCTGTCTGTCTGTCCGCGGTCCTACTCAGAAACTACAAGTACTAGAAAGCTGTAATTTGGCATGGATATGTATATTAATCATGGCGAAAAAGTCGTAAAATAAAATCTGGAAAAATATTTTTTTTTAGGTTAGCTGCCATACAAGTAAAGAGGTAGTCAATATTTTTTTTCTCGACAAACACATTGTGTGGGGTGTCGTTGAATAGGTCTTTCAAAAAAATTGTGAGCTTGTTAACACCATTTTTGGATTTAGGGATCCGTTTCTGAAATATTTGGGTTTAAAGTGAAAAATTTTGTTGGAGGCAAGTGTCCCCCCCCTCTATCTGCTAAACGGTTATATATGGCCACGTGAAAAAATTCGCAGCTATAGTATATATAATGTAGTTTAAAGGAAAACTATCAGAGCTAAGTAGGGTATACAAATTAAAAAGTTATAGGCGATCAACTTATAAAATGTACTCGGAAAAAGAAATTTCATACAAATTCAATAGATATAATTAGTTTTTAAACGTTTTTAGTGGCATAAACTCAAAGTTGGCATTCGGAACTACGGAACCCTACAGTGCGCGTCGCCCGACACGCACTTGGCCAATTATTATTGTTGTCTTGTTAATTAGGGTATAGTATACAGCACTTTTGTCATATCATACATCTTATACCTTTAAACGAGCAATTCTTGTATATTTATAAATTTCTGTAATCTCGAAAACGGCTTTAACGATTTCGCTGAAAATTAGTATACGGAGGTTTTCGGGGGTAAACAATCGATCTAGATTAGTCTTATGTCTGGGAAAACGCGTGTTTTCGAGTTTTCATGCATTTTTCTTTCCACGCAGAATATAGTCGCTAATTTCGTCGCGCCGGCCGCTATCTGTTTTGGCTCAGCAATTTAGGATGCGGATCGCTAAAAAGAGTGTTACGGGTTCGAATCCTACTCGGTGACTTACTTTTGTTCTTTTTTATGTTCAAGTTTATATATAATTTTTTATTTTGTATTGTTTTTAGACAAGTTAAAAAAAGTTAGTTAATGTTTGAGATGTAACCGAGCAAAGCTCGGTCGCCCAGGTACTCTATATTTATGTTATACAGAAAAACCTTCCACGAGCTTTAAATTTTTCACGTTAATCACAGGTCATCACGAAAAACATTTTGCGAACCTGACATTTTGCGTCTAATCCCTTCACAAAGCAACATACACGAAGTTAACTTGCAAATGAGGTGATATGTTATATTACAACTTTGTGATATTTCCTAACTAGGGAATATAAGGGCGTAAACTGCGTTAAGAGGGTACACGCGACGCGTTCAGTCTATCTCAGTCACATACTCTACGTGAGGAGCTCGGTGGCACGGCGGGAGTGCGCAATACTAGCGCTTAAACAAGTAAAGCGACACGCGGCGTGGTCCTGACTTGGATGGGTGACCACGAGTGGCATAAAATTTTCTCGAGCTCCTCTGTTTCGGAAAGCACGTATGTCATTGGTCCAAGCCGTCATCATTGTATTTCATGGCAGTCTTCAAGCTATGTCAGTTGCCCCTAAGCAGCTTAAAAATTCTGACACTAGTGGGCCACTTACACACACGAAAAGCAAGCAACTCTTCATGCAAAGGAGCAGAATACGTCTCCTGATTCCGTATCTCTGTTGCTTGTAGAGTTTGTGACATTGATAGACTGAACACGTCACATGGTCCCGCTTGACGCAGTTTACGCCCTAAGGCACTATCCACGCGTTTATTTTCTGGGTAATTTTGGTGCCAGGCCATTTGGTCTCAGTTAAATCGATAAAGACAAATCACTAATTGAGCGAAAATAAGTCTGAACTTGTATTATGGGAAACTTACTCTACACACTAAATTTAAAATGATTTAGTATGTTGAGTAAGTATAAATGATGACTGCCTCCTGTGTCAAGGCGTTTGCCTTGTGATCCGGGAGGTCATGGGTTTGAATCCCACTGGGAAGCATACTTTGTGAAAAAGTTGTTTCCAGTCTGGTTAGGATATTGCAGGCTTGAATCACCTGATTATCCGAAAAGAAAGACGATTCCGTATTTCGAAAGGCACCTACTGTGGGTCCCGAACGCCATCTAGCGTTTGATCATGAAACTACCCAAGGATTGATTCTGGTTTGCCCTTTGGGGTGCGGAAGTCAGACGGCAGTCGCTGTGCAAAAAACCAGTAACCTCGTCAATCTCCTTGGTTAGGTAGCGGACCCCGGGCTCTGAAGCATTACTGCTGAGGATGCAGCGGGGAAAATACACTCGGATGATGATGATACTAAATTTTAAATGATATACACATAATTAAACATCAAACACTCAAGACCTACAACAGTTAGAAAACTGCCCTTTACCATTGCCTCAGCTGGGGATCAAAGTCAGAACCTCCGGAGTGTCAGACTGGCTTGTCAGCCATTACTCCAGCCGACTCGTAACGAGATATTGACTGACCTGTTAGGGTCCTTCTCCTCAACTTCAAGCAGCTTCCGGTCCCAGCTACCTGGGGACGCCTGGCGAGCTCTCTTCATTACGTTGTCAATCTCCTTGCGACGTCCGGCTGGGTTGGACGGATCTAAAGACAAACAATTGGTATGTGTACTAAATCAGGTATGTTCGCAGCGGCTCGCACCGACTGCTTTCATGCGACTATGCGCAAGCGAGCCATGCGCAGTGGTACGATTTTTCAAACGCGGAGTCACTAAACGAACGGTTTTTTGTATGGAAAAACCATTCGTTTATGTGACTCCGCGTTTGAAAAATAGCACCTCAGGACACGGGCCAGCTCCAACACTGTCCTGGTGATGATTGCTGACAGTGTAAGCTGTCTCTATGTCTGGCGTTGCTGTAATAGACACTTGAGCAGCAGTGCTGGATGTAGGGGTAGAGCATTTTTATTATAGTATTTTATAGTATATATTTTGGTATCTTATACCTTTAATCGAGCAATTCTTGTATATTTATATATTTATAAATTTCTGTGATATCGAAAACGGCTCTAACGATTTTGCTGAAAATTGATATATGGGGGTTTACGGGGGTAAATAATCGATCTAGATAAGTCTTATGTTTGGGAAAACGCGTGTTTTCTAGTTTTCATGCGTTTTTCTTTCCACGCAGAATATGGTCGCTATCCGTTTAGCTCAGGGGTTAAGGAGTCCGCATCCTTAACCGCTGAGCTAAACGGATATTGCGGACCGCTAGAAAGAGTGTTACGGGTTCGAATCCCACTCGGCGACTTACTTTTGTTTTTTTTTATGTTCAAGTTTATATATAATTTTTTATTTTGTTTTGTATTTAGACAAGTTTAAAAAAATTTTGTTAATGTTTGAGATGTAACCGAGCAAAGCTCGGTCACCCAGGTACTGTGTACTAAATCAGGTATGTTCGCAGCAGCTCGCACCGACTGCTTTCATGCGACTATGCGCAAGCGAGCCAGCTCCAACACTGTCCTGGCGATGATTGCTCACAGAGCTGTCCCTATGTCTGGCGTTACTGTAATAGAAACTTGAGCAGCAGTGCTGGATGTAGGGGTAGAGCATTTTAATTATAGTATTTTATCTACACTAATATTATAAAGAGGAAAGATTTGTTTGTTTGATTGTATTGAATAGGCTCCGAAACTACTGGATCGATTTTAAAAATTCTTTCACTGTTGGATAGGTATGTTATCCCTGAGTGACATAGGCTATGTATGTACCACGGGCGAAGCCGGGATGGACTGCTAGTAGTATATATTTTGGTATCTTATACCTTTAATCGAGCAATTCTTGTATATTTATATATTTATAAATTTCTGTGATCTCGAAAACGGCTCTAACGATTTTGCTGAAAATTGATATATGGGGGTTTTCGAGGGTAAATAATCGATCCAGATAAGTCTTATGTTTGGGAAAACGCGTGTTTTCTAGTTTTCATGCGTTTTCCTTTCCACGCAGAATATGGTCACTAATTTCGTCGCGCCGATCGCCTTGTTTTTAGCTCAGCGGTTAAGGATATCGACCGCTAGAAAGAGTATTACGGGTTCGAATCCCACTCGGCTACTTACTTTTGTTTTTTTTATGTTAAAGTTTATATATAATTTTTTATTTTGTTTTGTATTTAGACAAGTTTAAAAAAATGTAGTTAATGTTTGAGATGTAACCGAGCAAGGCTCGGTCACCCAGGTACTGTGTACTAAATCAGGTATGTTCGCAGCGGCTCGCACCGACTGCTTTCATGCGACTATGCGCAAGCGGGCCAGCTCCAACACTGTCCTGGCGATTATTGCTGACAGTGTAAGCTGTCCCTATGTCTGGCGTTACTGTAATAGACACTTGAGCAGCTGGATGTAGGGGTAGAGCATTTTAATTATAGTATTTTATAGTATACAATTTCCTTTTTTATTAAGTACAAATATTTTAAGGGGTGATTCAGTCCATAATTTTGAACAACTTTTCCCAGTAAATTTTTATCAAAATACGAAAAAATAATTTTCATTTTCCATAGTAATGATATCACGATTTCTATATCTTTCTTCGATTTCTATGAAAACCTAAAAATTTTTTTTCTTATTTAGATATACATTTATTGGGTAAAGTTGTTCAAAATGATGGTCTGATTCACCCCTTACAATATTTGTACTTAGTATTTTTTAAACATTTTTCTTAACTCATTATTAGACAGAATATAAAAAAGTTTGTCCAAGTCCTCCCATGGATGTCGTAGAAGGCGACTTAGGAAATACAAGCTGACCAAAGCTCATACAGCAATGAGACCTCTCCAACCCGTCTGGCCAGCGAGGAGAGCAGGCAAAGCTCTTTCGCTGTTCTGACCATGTAATTTAAATTTCGCGTGACGTCGATCAGGTACGATTTTAACCAAAGGTAACGCAAATCACCCTCACTGTATGCTACTGCCACAGCTGGACATAGGCCTCTCCCAAAGATTTCCGAAATGACCGATCTAGAGCGGCTTGCATCCAGCGCCTTCCAGCGACCTTGGTCAGGACGTCAGACCACCTTGTGGGTGGGTGTCCAACGCTTCGCTTGCCTGTACGTGGTCGTTTCGTTCATTCTAACCTTTTTGCCCCATCAGTCAGTGTCAGTGACTTTAGTTCTCCTACTCATAGAGAAACACCGATCATAGCCCTTTCCATAGCGCGTTGCACGACCGGCGGCCCTTCCCGGTCCGTCTATCGTCAACGCGAGCATGGTTGGAAAGATAAGCAGCGCAATGATAGAAAAAAAAGCAAAGTGAGAAGAGAGAGATAGTACCTGAGCGCTCAGTTTGCATTATATTGTACGAATTTAGTATTATTATTTACTATTCATTGAACGAATATTAACTTTTCATAGGGTGCGGAAATTTCATAAAACTTGTTCCAGGTGATACGTGTTTTTCAGTAAGTCTTACGAGTGTGTGAAATAAATGTTTTTCATTTAGAATCTTCATTACATTTGCAAGGTTTCTATGCAAATATTTTCTTTACTTTTACAATTCATGAGTACTATATGATCGGCCGAAGTTCAGGTAAAATTTGTACAAAAAAGCAGATTTTTGGAGACTTATACTGAATTTGTTTTTCCAAATTATAATTTTTAATTTCGATAGAAACCTAGATATAGAACACAAGATTCCTGTTAGTTCAAAACTTTCCAAGAAAGATCTGTTGCAACGCCATAATCACGTACGAGCGTTTGTATGAAAAGTGAGGCGGGTTGGGGGCTCTTGAGCCTTCTTATGAGACCCATAGTAAGGAGGCACGTTTCAGAGCCATCATTCGTCACTGGTAACACGCATTAATCTTTTATTTTTGGATAATCTAGTTGACGGACTAAATTAAATATATTTTTACCCAGTTTACATCGATTTTAGCATGGTATAATAAAACAGGTATTCTCTTCCCGAGATGGAACTTGACTACGTCACAAAGTGTTGCCACTGATTGTTCTTTTTAGAAAATTTAAGGACTTTCTCAGTTAGTTCATGAATATTAGATAAAATATTAAGTAACTTAGCTATTGTTCGGGGAACTAACATATTTCGCAATACCATCGGCCGAGTCGCGTGCCGTTCATTGTAAATATATTGAAAACAGTGCACATTTGACGCGCGCGATGACGGGTGCATTCATAACATTTTTAACATAACATTTTTAACATATTTTTGTAACTTTGGTGATCGGTGAATAAACTATAACTCGCAAAGTGTCGCCTTTTTCATCTCTACGAAACAAACACGAACACACTCCCCAAACAGCTATTTAGTATCTCGCGATTCTCGCGTGATTTATCATTTCAATATTTTATAAATTGATATAATGGATTATTAATTCGAAATTGGTATATAAAGTTCAAAAATGCATTACGCTCAGGTAATTCAATTTCACAAAGTAGCAACATATCAAACTGATGACGTAGTCAAGTTCCACCTACGTCATCAGCTGTCACGGGAAGAGAATACCTTATTTTATTATACCATGGATTTTAGGAAGTTTCCTGGGTCAAAATAAATGATTTGCCGATGCGATAAGGCCGCCTTTTGCGCATTTCCTAGTTTTTAAGATAATTATATACTACTGTATTTTATTATGTGCAATAAAGGGTATTGTATTTGGTATTGTTTATAGAATAGAACGTCACAAAACAATGTCACTTGTCATTGATCCATTCCAGATCCATTATCAAAGTGATTTTACATTTATAATTGCGGAAAAAATTATATTAAGAGCGCTATTTGACTCCAAGAATCTATGACGTCAATGAAAAAAAAAACTTAGAATGTACCAGCTGCTTCTCTTCCCACGCAGATCGAGGGAATGGGCAAAAATGCAAATCATGTTAAGGCTCCTCCCTGCGCTAACGACCTTGAAAACACAAAAAAATTAATTTCTCTTTCTGTAAGTGAGATTATTAGAAACCCTCCTACAACTTTTTAGCTAGTATCCTGAAGTTTCATTAGAACCTCGAAAGTCATTGAAATACTATCCGGTTTAGAAACCTTTACAAAAAAAGTCAAAAATGGCCGTTTTTAGTATTTTTTGCAAAGGAAAATTCAGGGTATTTTATTTCAATGATTTTCGAGGTTCTAATGAAACTTCAGGATACTAGCTAAAAAGTTGTAGGAGGGTTTCTAATAATCTCACTTACGGAAAGAGAAATTATTTTTTTTGTGTTTTCAAGGTCGTTAGCGCGGGGAGGACCCTTAACAGGCGATGCGGCTAGCAACCCATCACTGTATTGATTGCTTTTCCATCTTCTCGCCCACCATGACGCTAAAAGTGGCTTTTGGGTCTTGCGGCCCTGGGCTCTGCATAGAGCCGCAAGACCCAAAATGCTATGTCTGCCCCATTAGGGATAAAGACGTGATAGTATGTATGTATGTATGTATCTATGACGTCTTTAGTCTTTATTTCAGAGAAACCCCAGAGAACATGTTTGTTTTGATGAATATAAATAACCGGCCAAGCGCGAGTTGGACTCGCGTGTCTTCCTGTAATTCACAAGCAATGAACTATATTTTGTATTTATTTCAAAATTTTGGGCTCAGTAATTTCGGAGATCAGGAGGAGAATTGGTTAATTTTTGTCTTCTTTCAAATCTTCTAATCAAAACTATATATTTTAAAATCATAAAAAATATATATTTGACATTTTCATAACAAGCCCTTTTATTGGATATATAAAGTAAGTAAAAGTAAGGTTTGCAAAACTTTTTGAATTTCCTAATTCGTCACCCGAAAATGAGTCTTTTTTTAAAAAAAAAATATTTACTTTGCACATCTGTGTTTGAGTCATAGGATTACACCATCCTACCAAATTTCACCGGATTTGGTCCAGTAGATTCAGAGCAAACTGGCTGTGACAGACGGACGGACAGAGACGCACGAGTGATCCTTTAAAGGTTCCGTTTTTTCATTTTTTGTACGGAACCCTAAAAATCGATCAAGTTGTTGGAAATTTCGACTTTTGCTGCAAGCTGTGGATGTCGTAAGCGGCGACCTAAGAGTCCCCTTACCCTAGACCAAAATACAACTTTCCATACAAACGTAGTCTACGTTTTATTTCAAAACGACATG
Source organism: Acrobasis consociella (assembly GCA_963555685.1). NCBI lineage: Eukaryota > Metazoa > Arthropoda > Insecta > Lepidoptera > Pyralidae > Acrobasis > Acrobasis consociella. The sequence goes on from OY743129.1 coordinate 12,547,119, forward strand.
TCCGATTTGGGCAAAATTTTGTAATTTCAAAGATATTGCAATTATCTAGGTTTATAACTGGTTTCCGACGGTAAAAATATAAACTTGAAATATAATATAGTGTTTTATATCATTTTTGACCATTAGTATGGGAAACTTCTAAATCGTTATAGGTATTTTCTTTCCAGTTCATAATTTTACTATAGGAAACCAGTTATAACCCTAGATAATTGCAATTTCTTTACAATTACCAATTTTTACCGGAATCTGACATGTGGTTTCAAAATTAAACGTAGACTATGTTTGTATGAAAAAGTCTAGGGTCAGGGGACTCTTAATGACTAAGAACAAACATACAGAGCTACAACTGCATTCCCTGCGTCGGAAGGCGACCAGTTATAAAACTGGTGTCAGAATTTTCAGGCTGTCTAAAGGCTGTTCTGACATAGCTTGACGTCTGCCATGCTGATGACAGCCGAGTCTAACGGCTTATACGTGCCTTCCAAAGCACGTGAGAGCTGGAGAAAATTTTACGCCACTTGTGGACACCTATCCAAGTACGGACCACGGCCGGTATTGCTTACTTGCAAATTCGATAGCAATGCGCACCGCCACCGGGCCAAAGAGGGATGACGTCGACAGGCGGCCGAAAACTAAAAGCCAAATCGTTTAAGGGTCCCCCGACCCTAGACCAAAATACAACTTTCCATACAAACGTAGTCTACGTTTTATTTCAAAACGACATGTCCGATTTCGGCAAAATTTTGTAATTTCAAAGATATTGCAATTATCTAGGTTTACAACTAGCTTCCGACAGTAAAAATATGAACTTGAAATAGAATATAGTGTTTTATATCATTTTTGACCATTAGTATGGGAAACTTCTAAATCGTTATATTTTATTTCCAGTTCATAATTTTACCATAGGAAACCAGTATAACTGGTTTCCTATGGTAAAATTATTACCCTAGATAATTGCAATTTCTTTACAATTACCAATTTTTACCAGAATCTGACATGTGGTTTCAAAATTAAACGTAGACTACGTTTGTATGGAGAAGTCTAGGGTAAGACTCTTAAAACGTTCCAGCTACTTCTTCTCGATTTGGCATAGTTTTCGACATCCTTGGGTGAACATTGACATGCATACTATGTTTGAAGAAAAATAATTGGGTAAGTGCGTGTCGGGCCACGCGCAGTGTAGGGTTCCGTAGTTGTAAATGCCAACTTGCAGTCTAAAACGGTTAAGTATTGAATTTTATGAAATTTTCCTTTTCGAGTACATTTTATAAGTTGATCACCTATAACTTTTTAATTTGTTAACCCTACTTAGCTCTGATAGTTTTCCTTTAAACTACATTATATATACTATAGCTGTGATTTTTTTCACGTGTCCACTCCGTGTGTATATAACCGTTTAGCAGATAGATGGGGTGCCCCCCCCCCCCCCCCCCCCCATCCTGACTTTAACAAAAAAATTTACTTGAAACCTAAATATTTCAGACACAGGTCCCTAAATCGAAAAATGGTGTTCCCAAGCTCATAATATTTTTGAAAAACCTATTTAACGATACCCCACACAAAATGTTGGTATAGAAGAAAAATATTGACTTCCTCTTTATTGACTTTTTCGCCATGATTAATATACATATCCATGCCAAATTACAACTTATAGTTTCTGAGTAGGACCGCGGACGGACAGACAGACAGACAGACAGTCATGGCGAAACTATAAGGGTTCCTTGTTTACTACGGAACCCTAAAAAAGGGCCAAGGCGCCCACGCCTGAGGATGCAACCAAGATTATGTATAAACTTGTCTCTTTTCTTAGATCTTGCAGTAGACACACAGGATTAATATGAGTATTACACACAGAACTAGTAAACACAGTGCTGGGGCAGCGCAGCACAATAAACATTATTTCATTTAATAGCTTGAAAGGTTATCTAGGGCTTGCTCAAGACAACATTTTAAATTATATATATACATGTGGTCTCGATTGAAAATGATTTTCAATCGAGACCACGTAGTTACCAAAACTGCCTCGTGACCCCGTTGAACTCCGGCCGGCGGTGCCTAGCGGCGGTACTACGAGTTGATCTCACGATTTTACTTCCGAGTTCTAGTTTAACAATTTACGGTTCCGATTTTTCATTTTGACCAGCTATTTAGGTCTCACCAACGATCCTTATAAAGTGGCCTTCGGCTTCAAAACCAATGGAAAATCACCGTATATTTACTCACCAGTGATCCTGGAATGCTGTGGGTTCCTGTCCATGTGCAGCCTGTTCTTGGAGGCCGTCTCGGCCGCGCGGGACACCGACCCGTTGCGGCGGGACGACATCCTGTCATCAGAAATGAAGAGGTTAGTACAAGAAAATTAGCATCGTGATGGTCTTGGTAAGTCTCGGAAACCTGTGTCATGCTTTGATGAAAACTAACGTGAGACACGGACATTATTAGAATGAGTTAACGGGTTACTCACACATACAGTCAGTGTGTCACGAGCCGGTGAAGTGAACCTTTAGTCACATTCGCCCTGATGAAGACCTCCGGATGAGGTCGAAACATGTTGGCCAGTAGCTGACTCTATACATGAGTAGCCCGTTAACTCATTCTAATAACTTGTGTCATGTTTATTATAGCCTTATTTTTTCAGACTAGTGTTCTCACTATTCTATTATATCAGTTTTCCTCTTTTTCTGCAGGTCTGATTGCCCTTCGGCAAAGGCCTCCAGCCTCTTCCACTCCTTTCTATCTCGTGCCACTCTGTGCCAAGTCTTTCCTGCCACCTTTCGTATGTCGTCGTCCCATCTCATCTGCGGTCTCCCTCTCTTTTTATGTCCTTCTCTTGGATACCACTCGGAGACAATTCTACACTCTAACTTGTGTCATGTTACTTTCATACAAATTCTAATAAAATTCTTAGTTTGGGGATGGAATGGATTAAGGCCCACAGTCAGCCCCGGCCTGTAGTAGCCACATTTTTAGAAGCAGTGGGCAGCAGCGTGTTTAGTAGATGTTAAGGGGGGGATGTACAAAGCCTAGTGGTACAGGAACAGAGATGGCATTTCCTAATGCTATGCGGGTCTCGAAATATTACTACAAAAGGGCTATGTATCTTGAGTGAGATGAGACATTCCTTTTCTGTATTTTTTTAGACTTTATAGGACATGGGAGAGATATAGGAAGGCATCTGGCTAGCCGTTTTGTTTCTACAATGCAATGTAAGTATATATGAGAAACGAGTGTGCCTTGCTTGGCATCAGGTTCATGTGTTTATGTTCCCAACACCCTATTCTGAAGTACGAGATGTTGAAACAGCAGAAGCACTTAAAGTGGGACTGGGCAGGGCATCTGGCTCGATGGGGTGATGGCAAGCGAAGCAGGGCTTTAATTAAATGGTGGCCTAAAGCAGGTAAAAGAAACATCCGACGTCCAGCAATGAAATGGTTTGACGACATAGTAAAGGTGGGGGCTCACCTGGTTTAGACCAGCACAAGACTGAGATGGTTGGGGTCGAATAAGAGAGGCCTATGCTCAGCAGTGGGCGGAAAAAAGGCTGAGATGATGATTAGAAGGAAGGATAATGCAGGCACAGCTAGCATTACTGAAGCATGTGGTATCAATTATCAGTGTGGAAATGTCTAACTTGGATTTTTTAAGTACTTGCTACTTAAAAAATCCAAATCACCAGGTGTGGTTGTGGCATAGATCCAAAAAGTATCTATCACATAGGTACTTTTTGTTAGCAGCAGACTGTTGCTGTTGGAGCTGGATGTAAATGAGAGTCCAAGCTTGCTGAATAGTATTTATTTTTCACCAAGGGCACGGGGACTCCTTTAAGCACATTAGCAATCTTGTGTAGAAGAGAGGGCATACATTCGTTCAATTATGAATGACAACATAACAAAAACTAAAAGAAATAAAACTTTGTGTTGCCAGCAACACTTTTGATAGGGTCTTTATGAAATTTTGTCATCTTTATAAGAGTCAGTTTGTCAGTGGAATAAGAGAGAACTGTAACGTTTGAATGTGAGCCTTATCAGTTGAGGCGAAGGTCAAGAAGAGACAAAGAAGTAGGGTTGTTAAGTGGGTGAGAGTTTAATATAAGTTTGTTGTAATATAATTTCAACAATATAGTGTACAGTACACTGGTGGATTTAACAATAGGCTGATTAGGCTGTTTAGGGCGACACATTTCGGGGGTGGCAAATTTTAGGCCAATTGCACCCTGCCTTTCATGCATAGCGGCAATTGAGAAAGAAGAAAGGTATTTCAGTAAATGCAGCTTACGGGTGGCAAAATATGAATAAGCTTCTGGCAGTAAATGTGTAAAACTGCCACTGATAGTGTATGATGCTTTGTAAAGGTCAAACTAAGTATTCTACACATAAATTTACAAACTACGCTACATATAGCATGCAACTAATACTGAAAACAACATTTTGTTGTATTCATAAAAATGACAAATGTATTTGCTACCAAGTTAAGTTCTGTATTGGCGGTAAAGGAATGGTTAATTTATGAATACAACTGTAATAACATTTATAATACTATCTACAATATCCAGAATCATAGACATCAAGAACAACGTAAAATAATAAACGAGGAGAAAAATTATTCAATGCAAGGTAGATACGTACATTGTACATATTGTTACGCCTTTTTCCTACGGTAGGCATAGGCTATAGACCCACCCCTACTTACTACGATCCTGACAGGCCTATTTGCAACCCTTTAATTTTTGTTTTTAGGTACTATAGAAATGATGGGGTGATGCAAATTCTGTGTATACTCTTTACTATCAAAATGTAAGTACAGTGCAAATAAATAAATCAATAAAACTAACAATCAGCAAATCTTTCAATTCTAGATGCTTGCTTTTTCTTTGTTCTTACTAAAAAGTTAGGTTATTTTCACAAGATAACACAATAGGCTACTAAACTGGTGATTCATAGCACCGAAAATCACAATTAGAAGTGATTATTCATCAATTTTCGACCAACTTGTTCTATTTTTAGCTTTTGCAAGATGGCTGCACCTTACCTATCGATTTTTCATCACCTGACTCAATACACAAGAAAGCTTACCTTCGCAGCTCCGCTCACGGTAAGGAGCTAGGGCTCCAGAGACGCGCGCGAGACGCGGGGGCGAAGCCCCAGGGGCGCGGGCGACGGTGCCTCGCGACGGGGCTGACGCGTAGCCCGCGGCGCCGCTGCAAACAACGGACATCTTAAAACCACGAAAGCGGCGCGCGGGCTCAAAAAACAACGACACGAAATGCCTAGCGCAGGCACGCGAACGACTAAGAAGCCCACGCGAGGCAAGCATGCAGCCTGCGGGCTCACGCGGCGAGGCCTTACGGTACTGGCCAAACGCGATTCCTTCCGATCACCTTGGTCACCTCCATACATCGACGATTCTTTCTTCTCAGATCCATGGCTGCCTGCGACGGGAGCTGAACATCAAACATACTAAATCCACCTTAATTAACCACAAAACAAAGTTACGAACCAGCAATAATTATACACCAAAACTTTTCACTGAATTCACAGGTATTTCCGATGATCGATGATCTCGATTATCCGCGACACACCTTGCTCGAAGCATCGGCCATTTTGTTTTGCTTTTTGCTTCGTTCGACTTTCAAAAATCTTTCACTTGCCTTTCACTCGCACATTCGTACACAGCTATTGGTGGAGTATTCATTTGCGAATCCTCATTGGCTCTTCAAATACACTTTCACAGAAAGGCTGACGCTCTCATTGGCTTTGATGGTAGCGTTTAGTTAATACTAGCAAAGTACATAAAATATTTTTTTGTATGATTATTTGCAGTTTGAAGTTTTGAACTAAACGCAATGTCAAATGTCGTAAATGTCAATCAATCCAAAACAGATTGCCAGAACAAAAGTAAGTTTCTTACTAAAATAGGAGCTTTTTAAATGAAATATTCAACTTTCCATATAAGTGAAGTGGATGCTATGTTTAGTTTGTCTCCTCTTTTTCATCCTGAGTCCTATCCTATTATTTTTTAATAGCCTGATGTTGTGTCCCACTGCCTAAAAGGAGGCCTATCCTATTATTTTAACTAAAATTTATTTTTGGCAAACGGCGAAATGGTTGCGTGACAGTCAAAGCACCTGGAGTGCTATTTTTCATTGAGGGACTCAGCGAAACACAAAACGTGTAGTTTTTCAACTCACCGCTCGCGTAAAATACAAAGTGATCGTATTTTTGAAACCGTCGTGTCAGCGAAAAACAATATTGTTTTACGCAGAAAAGATCGATAATTTGTCTACGCTTTTCTAAAAATTCGAACATGAATAAAAAAGCAACGTGAAATGAAACGGATTTCTCATGATTGGTTTCGATGACATATCTACGCTACAAATGTCAAAATTACGAGTGGTCAAGACCCCTCGTTGCAATTCCTTCGCAAACTACCGATTCAAAAATGCGCCCATTTGGAAACGCTCGCGCAAACCCTTCGTAATGTGACAAGTGATTTCAAAAATACATCTCCTGTATGAAGCTATATGCACTGTGTGTGTCAACTGTGTGTGGTGAGCGAAACGTGTAATAATAGTAGGTGTCTGAAGTAACTAATATTTAGTGGAGGTATTATTATAAATAGGCCATTTGGGACCAAAATTGTTAACGACCTCCGTGACGTAGTGGTCACTACGCTAGTCCGCCACCCAGAGGTCCCGGGTTCGATCCCCGGTCAGAGCAAGTTAGAAAATTGCCTTTTTCAAATACCCTGGGTCTTGGATGTTTATCTATATCTTCTTTCTTGTCGTATTCCTCATGCATGACTGAGAGTCGTGACCACCATAATTGGTTCTGAGTACGCGGCTTCCAGGCTGCTCTATTTTGAGCCATGTGTATAACGGCTTGGGTGTTGCACTTCAGTGCACTTAAAAGAGGATCAGTCCATCTTGTTGCGGGTTTGCCTCTAGGTCGTACTCCTTCCACGTAACTATATATGTATTTGTTATAAAATATAGTATCGCTGAGTTAGTATCCCATAAGTCCCATAACACAAGTCTGGAACTTACTTTGGGGCTAGCTCAGTCAGTATAATTTGTCCCTATATATTTATTTAATTACTACTTAACTTGGGTAATATAGTGTGGAGTGTGGAACATGGTGAGTGCTATTTTTCAAACGCGAAGTCACTAAACGAATGGTTTCTTGATTGAAGAAACCATTCGTTTATGAGACTCGAGCGTTTCGCAAATCTGTGGTGAACTCTGTACAACCGCAGAAATCTACTTGGCAATTGCGAGGAATCGGGAATATTTTGATGCTAACGGACATGCTTCGATGGACTTGTCCCGTGATCCGTGAGTTCCGTGACACAATGGTAGTTTTCTGTCGTAGGCACATTCAGGTCGTGTACATTTTGACCACTGAGCAACCAAAATGCAATTTTGACTTTTACTCATTGACGTTTCTGAGTGATGTGATGTCTTCCCTAGCATTCCCTAGCATGAAGTCTCTAAAGGGCCTGCTAGACGGTTGCCAACAAGCCTTCCGACGTGTTGACCTTGGTCGGTGCCTCGTCGGCGCCGACCGTCGGAGTGTTCCGGCTACACGGTCGGGTCGATCGGCCGACCGCGCTTTGGCGTCAGTGTGTTTAGAACTCGCAGACTGACAATATCTCGTAAAATGACTACCAACCTATCGAAATTTCAACGAGTTGGCGTGGTTTAAGTCCTATTGAGCTCAAAAGAAGAAAAAAAAGAAAAAAGGAAACGTCGGATATGGATATGCGAAAGTTTCATCCCTTAGGAAAACAGAACTTTTGATATATTTTTTTAAGTTTATTAATTTAAGAAAATATTAAGAATTTCTTCAAACCAAACCACCGCACCGATTTCAATAAAATATTTAATTTTATTGATTCAATTACATAATCTATCATTTAAAAAAATATTGAAAAATCAAACCCCAAAATTAGATTTTTTTTTGAAAAAAATGGAAAAAGTCTTTTTCCTTAATTTTACTAAAAAAAATATCCATGGGATAATAATGGGTTAATTAATATTTTGGGCATATTAAATACAGTATTTTATAAAGAAAACTGCATGTCAATATCCTTCATTTTAGAGAGATATAAAATTAAAGCATCCGCGTTGGGATTGGGACGCCGTCATCATTAATGCATGCACATCCGCACGCGTCGACTCCTTCTCGCGAATGGCCTAGCGCGGTCGACAACAGGCGGCTACACGGTTGCCAACCGGCAGTCCCGACAGCGGTCGGGAGCGCACGCCCGACGACCAAGGGCGTTGGAATGTCAAACGAAATTTTGTCGCCAACAGCCGTCTACACGGTCGGACCCGACCAAGGTCACCTGGTCGGAGGTGCTTGTTGGCAACCGTCTGGCAGGCCCTTAAAACTTCGAGAGCCCTAGATTATCGCCTTTTCTCTTCTGCTCGTTGTGTTGTGGTATTTATGGTAGTTATTTCAAATAACTGACTGGCAACTCTAAAAAATCAAACAAAAAAAAATTAGTGCAGTAGCAACGTTGGTAGGGGAGGGTTGTATCTTGCACTTTAGTTTTAAGTTTTGTTAATTTATCGTTATAGTTATAGGTAAAAAAATATTAATCTTCTTAACAGAACACCCTTAATTTACATTTGAATCTTAACTTTTTAATTTTAAATGAAGGTAGTTATAAAATAAATCCTAAAAATGTTTAATTTCAACTAAATTTAGGGATTGCGGGCTAAAAAGTAAAGTAAATGTGCCAAATACATTATTTTCAATTAGAAAGTAGTCAAAGGACGCCTGTAGCCGCAGCAGACGAAGGTAAGCCATCTATTTTTATCGGTTTACTGCACTTTTATCATCGCACTCCGGTCCGGTATCATTCGATGGAATGTAGTTGCAGTAGGTCGATGATTTATTTGAGTTTGAACTTGATACTTATTGAATATTCCGACTGTTACACCGTATTACCACCGCGAAGTCGCTTCTGACTTGGGCTAGTATTTATTCTGTCCTAGTTTGGTTAGGGCATTGTAGGCTGATCACCTGATTGTCCGATAAGTAAGATGATCCGTGCTTCGGAGGGCACGTTAAGCCGTCGGTCCCGGTCACTGTCTTTGACATTGGTCGTTACCTAAAACCATGTCAGAGGCCTTTAAGGCTGTTCAAAAACTCTGACACTAGTGTTAGTCACTGACACACACGATAAGAAGATCTCAAACAAATTTCAATTCACATTTTTTTTTTCAACTTTATCTCGTTATGGTGTGAATGCGTTCAATTCTATTTACAATCAACAGGCAGTCAAAATATGTTCCTTTGAGATTTGACGTATGCAATTATCGACCTTATTTGCTCACTTTTAAGTACAATACTAGCCTGCAGTCTTGTTCAATTGTTATGCAAATATGAACCGTATGAGATGCCAACATTGAGAAATATGTCCTCTGTAGTGATCTAGTATAGGCCATGGTTTGATTTATTACATGTTCACGGTTGTATAAATAAATACACATTTATTGTATGGGAGTCCCTCTTTATTTTTTATTCTGTTTTTATCTTATACCTTTAAACGAGCAATTCTTTATATAGGTATGTTTATAAATTTCTGTGATCTCGAAAACGGCTCTAACGATTTCGCTGAAAATTGGTATATCGTTTTCGGGGGTAAACAATCGATCTAGATTAGTCTTATGTTTGGGAAAACGCGTGTTTTCGAGTTTTCATGCGTTTTTCTTTCCACGCAGAATATGTTCGCTAATTTCGTCGCGCCGGCCGCCATCCATTTTGGCTTAGCGGTTAATGATGCGCGCTAGAAAGAGTGTAACGAGTTCGAATCCCACTCGGTAACTTTTGTTTTTTTTTATCATGTTCAAATTTATATATAATTTTTTATTTTGTACTGTCTTTAGACAGGTTTCAAAAAAATTATGTAATGTTTGAGATGGAACCGAGCAAAGCTCGGTCGCCCAAGTACTTATTTGTTATAGCGGCAACGGAAATATATCATCTGTGCTTTCAACTTTCTATCTGGCTATCACGGTTCATGAGATACAGTCTGGTGACAGACAGACGGACAGAGCGGAGTCATAGTAATAGGATTAGTCCTAATAATAGGAATAGACATCCCGTTTTTACCCTTTGGGTACGGAACCCTAGAAAAGGTAATCAAAATAGTGACGGGTTGCTAGCCGCATAAATGATTCAGATTTTCACTCATACCCTCTATCGGCTTTTACGATATGCGCGGGAAAAGAAGCAGCTGGTACATTCTACGTGTTTCGTTTCTCCCAGACCAGCATGGAAGGAGGTTTGTATTAGTTTTAACCCCCGAAGTAAGAAGAGGGGTGTTAAACTAAACTAACTAAATAAGTTTGAAGCGCTATTTGTAGGTTTTTAACCAACTTTCAAAAAAGGAGCAGTTTATTAAGGCTGGTTTTACAGTCACGCCGCTAGACGCGCCGTTGGACAGCGCGCTGTTGGACAGCGCGCGTTTGAACAGCGGTGCACCATAAAACGACATTAGTACGGCGCGTTTCGCTGCTGTGAGACAGTCGTGTACACTAGGTGACCCGGCAGACGTTGTACTGCCTCAATCGATAAAATTTTCATATTTATTCACCTTTTAAACCTCCTCTGGGCTTCCACAAATAAATCATAACCAAAATTAGCCAAATCGGTCCAGCCGTTCTCGATTTTAGCGAGACTAACGAACAGCAATTGATTTATATATTTAAATAGATTAGAATTTCTGAAATTCGCGGGCGGACAAAACGATTTCACTTAATTTTACACTAGGTAATAAGTAGCTAATGTGACTTAATTAAGGTACCAGACTCGTCGGTTACACTTGACAAACGATCTTTAAAGTTAATTTATATCTCTTATTGTGAACTGAACACTAAAAGTGATAGAATGTTTTAATGGAGGATGGAGGATTTCGTTTGTGCAACTAGCGGTAAACATGTATGTAACAAAAAAGATTTTATTAATAAATGTTTCTTACCTAAGTCTGTATTGAAATTTTCACCACACAATTCTTTTCCAATTTCTTCCCAGGCTTTATTTTTTGCGTCCTTATTCTTATAAAAATCATCGGCCGGGTCCCATAAACATCTTCTAATTCGCACTTCGTCAATTACTCGATCCGTAGCGATGTGATTCATTTTGTACACAACAGTACCTAACGGCACGTCTCAACGGCGTGAGACTAAAACGCACAATGGCCGTAGAAGCGCACGAGCGGCGCGCGCTTCGACCGCGCCGCGCGAATAGGACGCGTTCAACGAACGGCGCTGCTCAAGCGCGCGAATTTGAAACGCTACTAATACCCCAATACATATCCGAGCGCATGCGCTCCGACGGCGCTGCCGAAACGCGTGACTGTAAAACCAGCCTAATTCGTTGCGTTACGGCCGCATTCTATGGGGCCACCTCGCAAGTACCTATACCCTTTCAAACGATTAAGAGTCCTACCCGCGCTAGCGACCTTGAAAATACAAAAAAAATAATTTCTCTTTCTGTAAGTAAGATTTTCAGAAACCCTCATACAACTTTTTAGTTAGTATCCTTAAGTTTCATAGAACCTCGAAAGTCATAGAAATACTATCCGCTTTAGAAACCTTTACAAAAAGAGTCAAAAGTGGCCGTTTTTAGTATTTTTTGCAAAGGAAACTACAGCGTATTGTATTTTAATGAATTTCGAGGTTCTAATGTAACTTAAGGATACTAGCTACAAAGTTGTACGAGGGTTTCTGATAATCTCACTTACAGAAAGAGATTTTTTTTTTTGTATTTTCAAGTTCGCTAGCGCGGGTAGGACTCTTAATCGTTTGAAAGGGTATAGGTACTTGCGAGGTGGCTCCATAGAAATTTTATCAAAATCGGTTGTGTGATTTGAGGGTTAAGTCAGTTTTTAGGGTTCTGTACCCCATGGTATAATAAAATAAGGTATTCTCTTCCCGTGACAGCTGATGACGTAGGTGAAACTTGACTACGTCATCAGTTTGATATGTTGCCACTGTGTGAAATTGAATTACCCGAGCGTAATGCATTTTGAATTTTATGTACCAATTTCGAATTAATTATCCATTATATCAATTTATAAAATATTGAATTGATGAATCACGCGAGAATCGCGAGATACTAAATAGCTAATACTAAATTACATAATATTTTATTTAATATTCATGAACTAATTGAGAAAGTCCTTATAGATTAGGAGGTCACGACAAATTTGGTAACGATAAGGGATATGGCTGACTCTGGTTTTATAGAATAAAGAGCACCTCTCTGATGCTAAATATGTTGGTCTGCCTGCGTGAAGTGGTTGCGTTACTTAGATATGGCGCCTGAAAAGTTGTTTATCGTGACCAAAAAAAATGATAAGGGATATGGCTGACTCTTGTTTCACAGGATTAAGAGCATCTCTCTGATGTCAAATATGTCGGTCTGCCTGCGTGAAGTGGTTGCGTTACTTAGATATGGCGCCTGAAAAGTTGGTTATCGTGACCAAAAAAAAAATGATAAGGGATATGATGGCTGACTCTTGTTTCACAGGATTAAGAGCATCTCTCTGATGCTAAATATGTTGGTCTGCCTGCGTGAAGTGGTTGCGTTACTTAGATATGGCGCATGAAAAGTTGGTTAGCGTGACCAATAAATAATAAGGGAAATGGCTGATTCTGGTTTCACATAATGAAGAGCACCTCTCTGATGCTAAATATGTCGATCTGTCTGCGTGAAGTGATTGCGTTACTTAGATAGGGCGCCTTAAAGGTAGTTACCTGGACAAAAAAAGAAAATTATAAGGTGAATGGCTGATTCTGGTTTCACTGGATGAAGAGTACCTCTCTGATGCTAAATATGTTGGTCTGCCTGCGTAAAGTGGTTGCATTACTAAGATATGTCGCTTGAGAAGTTGGTTATCGTGAACAAAAAAATAATAATAATAACGTAAATAGCTGACTCTAGTGTCACAGAACGAAGAGTGCCTCTCTGATACAAAATTTGTGTTGTGAAACTTAGATATGATGCCTGAAAAGTTGGTTATAGTGATGAAAAAATAATGATAAGGTAAATGGCTGACTCTAGTTTCACAGGGTGAAGAGTACTTCTCTGATGCTAAATATGTCAGTCTGACTGTGTGAAGTGGTTGCGTTACATAGATACAGTAGCGTGCGTTCATACAAACACATGAATTTGTCTACCCTGTGTCACCCTAATATTGATGCCGTAGTTCACAAATGTACTAACTACAAAATTTTCGATTTTTACTTTTTTAGTACCAGATAAATTAACTCTTTCTACCAAAAACAGTTGTACTTTTTGAGATTCCGGCGTTAACAATTATTAGTATTATTGTTAACGCCGGAATTTTATTTTTATAAATTCAATCTTCAAGTATTGACTGATTTCAACAAAATTTCAAAGTCCTGCGTATCATACGCATTTATAACATTTACACACGTGTTAAAGGTATTCAAGTGCATAATTTGTTACCGATTATTTGAAGGTGCCTTAACCGATTTGGAATATTCTTTTAACGAAATCGGTTGTGTAGTTAGGGGGTGAAGTGTTTTTTAGTTTTGAAAAAATATTTGCCTGTTAACATAATGAGGTTTAGTGCACAAATGGACTAAAGTTTATTTTACTATTTTTTAAATTCTCTTCTTTCTTGTCGTATTCCTCATGACTGAGGGTCGTGACCACCATAATTGGTTCTGAGTACGCGGTCTTTCCAGGCTGCTCTATTTTGGGCCATGTGTATAGCGGCTTGGGTGTTGCACTTCAGTGCACTTAAAAGAGGATCAGTCCATCTTGTTGGGGGTTTGCCTCTAGGTCGTACTCCTTCCACGCGGCCAACAAGTATTTGTTTTTCTAGATTGTTTGGCTCTCGTCGTGCTATGTGACCGAAGAATGACAAAGCCCTTTGGAGACAAATCACTGATAGGCGGGTCCTTATATTAAGCTGCTCCAATATCGATACGTTGGTGCGGCGTTCTGTCCACGCTACGCCTAACATTCTGCGCCAGCACCACATTTCAAACGCATCTATTTTGTTGCGGATCGCAACTGTAAGGGTCCACGTTTCTGAAGCGTAAAGAAAAATGGAGAAAATAAGAGTGCGCATTAGTTTGATTTTGGTGCTGCGATAGATATTCCTGTTTCTCCAAATTTTCTCTAGGCGCATAACTGCCGTTTTCGCTATCTGAGCTCGGCGCTTTACCTCCCCCTTACAGTCGCCATCATTGCTTATTGAGTTTTTAAAATTAATTTTTTAAATTAGACAACTATAATACCACAATTTTTGGATATAATGCAGTCAAAGGACTAGACTCTTGAATAGACGTGAAATTATGTAATTATTTTTGTGCTGTTCTGGACTAAAAACTGTTGGTAGTACAATTGTGGACTGCGGCATGTATATATAATATCGGATACTAACGATAGATGTATTTTGCTTGATATGCAGCCGTTCAGAGTCAGTCATTTACCTTATAATTTTACTTTTTATCACTAGAACATACTTTTCAGGCGCCATACCCATATCTAAGTAACAATAGCACTTCACGTAGGCAGACTGACAAAAAAAACAAGACTTCACCGACAAATTTTGTATCAGAGAGATACTCTTTGTTCTGTGACACCAGAGTCAGCTATTTACGTTATTATTTTTTTCTTTTGTTCACGATAACCAACTTTTCAAGCGACATATCTAAGTAACGCAACCACTTCACGCAGGCAGACCAACATATTTAGCATCAGAGAGGTGCTCTTCATCCTGTGAAACCAGAATCAGCCATTTACCTTATAATTTTTTTTTTGTCAAGGTAACTAACTTTTCAGGCGCCCTATCTAAGTAACGCAACCACTTCACGCAGGCAGATTGACATATATTTAGCATCAGAGCGGTGCTCTGCATTCTGTAAAACCAGAGTCAGCCATTTGCATTACCATTTTTTTGGTCACAATAACCAACATTTTAGGCATCATATATAAGTTACGTAACCATTTCACGTAGGCAGACTGACATATTTAGCATCACAGAGGTGCTTTTCATCCTGTGAAACTAGAGTTAGTCAATTACGGTATAATTTTTTTATTCACTATAACCAACTTTTCAAGCGACATATCTAAGTAACGCAACCACTTCACGCAGGCAGACCAACATATTTAGCATCAGAGAGGTGCTCTTCATCCTGTGAAACCAGAATCAGCCATTTACCTTATAATTTTCTTTTTTTGTCCAGGTAACTAACTTTTCAGGCGCCCTATCTAAGTAACGCAACCACTTCACGCAGACAGATCGACATATTTAGCATCAGAGAGGTGCTCTTCATTATGTGAAACCAGAATCAGCCATTTCCTTTATCATTTATTGGTCACGCTAACCAACTTTTCAGGCGCCATATCTAAGTAACACAACCACTTCACGCAGGCAGACCAACATATTTAGCATCAGAGAGGTGCTCTTCATCCTGTGAAACAAGAGTCAGCCATTTACCTTATCATTTTTTTTTTGGTCACGATAACCAACTTTTCAGGCGCCATATCTAAGTAACGCAACCACTTCACGCAGGCAGACCGATATATTTGGCATCAGAAAGATGCTCTTAATCCTGTGAAACAAGAGTCAGCCATATCCCTTATCATTTTTTTTTTTGGTCACGATAACCAACTTTTCAGGCGCCATATCTAAGTAACGCAACCACTCCACGCAGGCAGACCAACATATTTAGCATCAGAGAGGTGCTCTTTATTCTATGAAACCAGAGTCAGCCATATCCCTTATCGTTACCAAATTTGTCGTGACCTCCCGTTCTATTAAATTTACTGAAAAGAACAATCAGTGGCAACACTTTGTGACGTATGCAAGTTCCATCTCGGGAAGAGAATACCTGTTTTATTATACCATGCTGTACCCAAAGGGTAAAAGCGGGACCCTATTACTAAGACTTCGCTCGCTGTCTGTCCGTCTGTCTGTCTGTCAACAGGCTGTATCTCAAGAACCACGATAGCTAGACAGTTGAAATTTTAACAAATTATGTATTTCTGTTGCCGCTATAACAACAAATACTAAAAACAAAAACAAATAAATATTTAAGAGGGCTCCCATACAACAAACGCGATTTTTTATAGATAATGGTACGTAACGCTTAGTGCGCGAATCCGATTCGCACTTGGCCAGGTATTTATTTATTTTTTTGTTTAAAAGGGTATAATTCTGAAGCGGTCCTATAGAAATTTTATCAAAATTGGTTATTTTTGACCTTGGGGTGTGTAAGCCCGTCAACTGTTTAGAGAGGTCTCCACACGTTTGATTGATGTCTCTGGGGACCCAAGACACAGTACATACAGTATTGTATCTTCATACAAACGGTCGGAACGCAAGTTATACCTACGCGCCTCGAAGGTCGGTATACACTTGTTCCGTGACTCGGTATACAAACATTCGGGATTGCGCCGCAGTGGCGTACGGTGTTTTGTTGTAAGCAGCGTGCTATTTGTGAACACTTATTAAGAAGGTATATTATTCTTTTTCTTGTGGGACAATAATATGGCAAAACACAGACAATATTGTGCTGTTTTTGGTTGTTTAAACTCGTCAGTAAAGTAGTTTTTATACGAGTACCTACTAGGTAGTACGTCGATTATTAATTTTTTAATAGGTTAGCATTTCAGTTTCTCTACTGAGTAAATTACCTGGATTAAAAAATAAATAAGTGATAAGGTTGAATTGAAGACAGACTTAACCCACGACCACGAGTGAGCTATTTTACCTACGCTCGCGATAAAAAAAACTAGTAGGTAAGTAGGTAGTGGTTTCCTAGGCTACATGTCTACTTACTAATGTGGGAACTTAGTTACTTACATATACCTATTATTGAAATATGCAATTTATGTTTATTAAATATGCTAATAATCAAAAAAATAACACGCTTCCTTTTTCATTCACCTTACAATCACAAAACTAGTCACTTAAGTGGGTAGATGAAATTAAAATACGGGGCAGCCCTAGCGCACGCGTGGCGTAGGTATGTTTTTCAAGGACAGCGCCGAGTCGTTCTACTGTATGATATCTTTACCGTGCCCAAGAGCTCGTGCGCATTTCGGCCAAAGGCTTAGCCTTGCCATACGACGCGGAAATGCCGCCAGACTGTTGCGGACTCTGCCTGTTCACGGTGGCGACTTGGGATTGATTTTTTACCTAATTTATATAAAAAAATAATTTTAAATTTAATTTAGATTTTAATTACATTATTTAACTCAAATTAAAAATGCTTAGTAGATAAAAAAAAAACAATATGTATATATTTTTTTTAGTGATAGTTTGTATTTATAGTATAGCTTTGAGTTTAATCAAATTTTTGCCAAATTATTACGATATTTTAATGAATAAATATTTTATTAATTTCAGATCTTGCCCAAAAATTTTACGAGTCACTGGTAAGTTTATCAACTAATTTCTTACGTAGTTTAGAAGTTACTGGGCTGACAGAGCTTAGGGTCGGGAGGTCCAAAGAAAAGTAGAATCACAAAATTTGTTTAATACCCTGCATGTAAGTTAAACAAATATGGCGGCCGTCAGCGCTTGTTTAATCACACTAATCTTATAATAAATATATAGGGACAAATTACACAGATTGAGCTAGCCCCGAAGTAAGTTCGAGACTTGTGTTATGGGATACTAACTCAACAATATTATATTTTATAACAAATACGCGGTTAAGAATTTACTTTTTAGATGCCATACTTGTTTTTATGACAGTGACAACCACAAGTGGCAGAATTCGGAACTAAAATCTACAATCTTATGTGAGCTATTTTGTTAAACGTAACACATTGGACGATCTAGCTGAACGATTTTCAGCTGTTTTACAAAACCGAGCTGTAATGCCAAACACTAGAGTTTTAGTCGAACAGCGGATGATACAATCCAACTGCGACATCATCATCTTCCTCACCTTATCCCTATTTGCGGTCGGCTCTTTATGTCAACTCCCTCCACAGTTTTCTATCATTAACCATATTTGTACTAACCCCCCTCTCCTCCATGTCCCGCCTTACACATTCCCCCCACGTCTTTTTAGGTCGTCCTCTATCTTTGTGGCCATCTTCCTTTAAGCTAACCATTTTATTTGCCAGATGTTCGGCATCTCGCCTCTTGACATGGCCGTACCATGTTAAACGGTTGCTTTTTAACTTTTCTACAATCGGTGCTACCTTTAAACTCCCTCTTATATATTCATTCCTGATCTTATCCATCTTCGTCACCCCACACATCTACCTAAGCAATCACATCTCTGCTACATGTAACCTATGTTCTTCTCTCTTCTTCGTAGCCCAACATTCGCCTCCATACAACTCCATACAATCCAACTGCGACATATACATAGATAAACATTCAAGATCCAGGACAATTTGAAATAGGCCATTTTACAACTTGCCCCGACCGGGGATCAAGCCCGGAACCTCTGGGTGGCGGACTAGCATGGTGACCACTATGCCACGGAGGTCTAGATTGCCTGGCCACGTACCCGGATCAGCCTGGGAGGTCTAAAGTACCTATTTAAGAGTACGTCCCGTCCTAGAAACTTATCTCAAGTCGTGCCTTCGTGTATATATTTATATCAATTAACTCATAAAAAACAATGTTATCGCGTGTTTAATTCAATTGTAGAACGTTGACACGTTGATAAATTGGTTTAGCGAAAACTATTTACTTACAAATATCATAGATAATATAATTACTGACGTAACAGATATCTATTGCCATGGAAACTATTGGAGCAGTAAGCAGGCAAAACTGGAGTGACCGGCAGGCACTCAGAGATGGCAGCACATGTGACTTAAATATTTATTTTGTTCTGTACATCATCTCCCATGCTGGTCTGGGAGAAAAAAAAACTTAGAATGTACCAGCTGCTTCTCTTCCTACGCAGATCGTAAAAGCCGATCGAGGGAATGGGCAAAAATGCAAATCATGTTAACAGGCGATGCGGCTAGCAACCCATCACTGTATTGATTGCTTTTCCATCTTCTCGCCCACCATGACGCTAAAAGTGGCTTTTGGGTCTTGCGGCCCTGGGCTTTGCATAGAACCGCAAGACCCAAAATGCTCTGTCTGCCCCATTAGGGATAAAGACGTGATAGTATGTATGTATGTACATCATCTGTGAAAATTTCAACTGTTTAGCTATCACTGTTCATGGGATACAGACGGACGGACATCGGATTCTTAGGAATAGGGTCCCGTTTTTACCATTTGAGTACAGAACTCTAAAAAAGACCACATTTCAGTTCCCGCCTTAAAAATTGATATATAAGTCATCGACTTGTCAAACACTAATGTTTTGCCGTTTTTGCGTGCAAGCTGAACAAACATTCATTCATATACATATAGGTCCCAAAGAGCAGTTTATGTTATCCCACTATCCTACTAATAAATATTATAAATGCGCGTAATATTTGTTTGTTACCTCTTCACGCTTAAACTACTGAACCGATTTGGATGAAATTTGGTATGGATATAGTTTGAGACTCGGGGAAGGACATAGGATACTTTTTATCCCGGATTTCCCACGGGGAGCGAAGCCCGCGGCACAGAATTAATAATAGTATTACATACAGAACGGAAACTCGCACCGTCCCCCGCAATCTGGTGTCCCCGCAACCCTTCCCCCGTTATTGTAAGGTGTAAGTGGCAGTAAAACAGGGTTATTGGTAGTCGAACGTTGACATTACGCGATTCACTTAGGATTATTGAATTATAATGGTGAGAAACTGCGCACATTATCATTGTTTACCCACGGAAAACAATAAAGAACGAAAATTTTATAAATTTCCGAGTGATAAAAACAGGTAAGCTAAGCATCAAATTCTGTGGTGGCGACCCTGATTGTTTAACTCACACATTTGACGTGTGCACGGACGGATTGTTTCGTTTGTAGTAGTACTAGGTATATTTGCTGCTCCGTTTGTATGAAGTGCCATACCTGTGCCCGCGGGTACAGCTAGTATTATATATTATGATCACAGGGAGGCCTATGGCTAGCAGTGGACTTCCTGGGCTGATATGATGATGATGATGATGATCACATGTATTCGAAAAAAAAATTTAAAGCAAGTTTTTTCAATAATTCCTACTAATATTATAAATGAAGAAGTTTGTATCTTATCTTATACCTTTAAACGAGCAATTCTTGTATATATATATATTTATTTATAAATTTCTGTGATCTCGAAAACAGCTCTTAACGATTTCGCTGAAAATTGGTATATGTGGGTTTTCGGGGGTAAACAATCGATCTAGATTAGTCTTATGTTTGAGAAAACGCGTGTATTAGAGTTTTTATGCGTTTTTCTTTCCACGCAGAATATGGTCGCTAATTTCGTCGCGCCGGCCGCTATCCATTTGGCTCAGCGGTTAAGGATGCAGACCGCTAGAAAAAGTGTTACTAGTTTGAATCCCACTCGGTGACTTACCTACTTTTGTTTTATTATGTTCAAATTTATATATAAATTTTTATTTTGTATTGTTTTTAGACAAGTTTAAAAAAATTTAGTTAATGTTTGAGATGTAACCGAGCAAAGCTCGGTCGCCCAGGTACTGTTATATTATATATTATGATCACAGGGAGGCCTATGTCTAGCAGTGGACTTCCTGGGGCTGATATGATAATGATCACTCGAACTCGAAAAATTTTTTTAAAGCAACTTTTTTCAATAATTCCTACTAATATTATAAATGAAAAAGTTTGTATGGATTTATAAATTAGGAAGAGGGTTGTTGTTTTATTTTTACAACATACATACTATTACGTCTTTATCCCTAATGGGGCAGACAGAGCATTTTGGGTCTTGCGGTTCTATGCAGAGCCCAGGGCCGCAAGACCCAAAAGCCACTTTTAGCGTCATGGTGGGCGAGAAGATGGAAAAGCAATCAATACAGTGATGGGTTGCTAGCCGCATCGCCTGTTAACATGATTTGCATTTTTGCCCAATCCCTCGATCGGCTTTTACGATCTGCGTGGGAAGAGAAGCAGCTGGTACATTCTAAGTTTTTTTATTTTTTCCAGACCAGCATGGGAGATGGGGATATTTTTACAAGATTTTATTTAGTTTCACCTGTCCCGTTGTCTGTCTGTCTGTGATCAAATCTTGCAAGTTGAAGACCACTTCCCGATTTCCGATTGAGCTGAAATTTCGCACGCACGGAAGGGACATATCTATACTAAGGTACCTATGGTATGATCCTTCTACGTGTTATTTTTAGGTTTCCGTACCCAAAGGGTAAAAACGGGACCCTATTACTAAGACTTCGCTCTCTGTCCGTCTGTCAGTCTGTCCGTCTGTCCGTCTGTCCGTCTGTCCGTCTGTCCGTCTGTCCGTCTGTCCGTCTGTCCGTCTGTCCGTCTGTCCGTCTGTCCGTCACCAGGCTGTATCTCAAGAACCACGATAGCTAGACAGTTGAAATTTTCACTAATTATGTATTTCTGTTGCC
Organism: Acrobasis consociella; assembly: GCA_963555685.1. Taxonomy (NCBI): domain Eukaryota; kingdom Metazoa; phylum Arthropoda; class Insecta; order Lepidoptera; family Pyralidae; genus Acrobasis; species Acrobasis consociella. The sequence goes on from OY743129.1 coordinate 12,568,605, forward strand.
GCTATAACAACAAATACTAAAAACAAAATAAAATAAATATTTAAAGGGGGCTCCCATACAACAAACGCGATTTTTTAAAGATAATGGTACGAAGCCCTTATTGCGCGAATCCGATTCGCATTTGGCCGGTTATTATTTAATATTACTTTTTACTTATTTATGAAATAAATCTTCCATTCTACCAACTTCATCTTACATATGCAGTGAATTCGAATTTTGGAGGCAATTTCATTACATAATGTCCTCAAAAACCGGCTTGGTGGCTTAAAGTTAAATCGTCCTCGATTGTGCACGTCGCTGTTGCGTGAACAGTGCGTGATAGCAATCCATAGCCTCGGATGACATAAATAAATATAAATAAATACACAGATTGAGCTAGCCCCAAAGTAAGTTTGAGACTTGTGTTATAGTCTATAGGATACTAACTCAACGATACTATATTTTATAACAAAAACAGTACGTGGGTGACCGCGCTTTGCTCGGTCGGTTACATCTCAAACATTAACTACATTTTTTTAAACTTGTCTAAAAACAGTACAAAATAAAAAATTATAAACTTGAACATTTAGCGACCATATTCTGCGTGGAAAGAAAAACGCATGAAAACTCGAACACACGCGTTTTCCCAAACATAAGACTAATCTAGATCGATTGTTTACCTCCGAAAACCCCCATATACCAATTTTCAGCGAAATCGTTAGAGCCGTTTTAGAGATCACAGAAATTTATAAATATATAAATAAATAAATATACAAGAATTGCTCGTTTAAAGGTATAAGATATATAGAAGATAAACATCCAAGACCCAGGACCATTTGAAAAGGCCATTTTCCAACTTGCCCCGACCGGGGATCGAACCCGGAACCTCTGGGTGGCGGACTTGCATGGTGACCACTGCGCCACGGAGGTCATCAATTTGACTTAACTTGGTTGTTAGCCTTTCGGTCCGTCAGCCACCAGGCTGTATCTCATGAAGCGTGGTAGTTCATCATCATCATCAAGTCTGTTTGTCTCCACTGCAGGAGCACGACCCTCTCTGTACTACCAGAGCCATACTTAGCCAGAGCAGACAAAGGACTTGGCCTACACTCTCCTCGCTAGCCAGACGGGTTGGAGAGGTCTCATTGATGTTTATAAGCTGTGTTCAGCTTGTATTCCCTAAGTCGCCTTCTATGACATCCACGGGAGGACTTGGAGCTATTCTACTCTGCCGGAAACCACACGGCAAACGCCAACCGTGGTAGTTAGACGGTTGAAATTTGCATTAATTTTGTTTTTCTTAAGTAACTCGTCGTTTAAATGTCGTTGAATAGTTCTTTCAAAAATATTGTGAGCTTGGGAACACCGTTTTCTGATTTAGGGATCCGTTTATGAAATATTTGGTTTTATATTGCAATTTCTGTTAGAGTCAAGTGTCCCTCCCTATATTATAAGCGAAACGATTGCATATGGATACTTAAAAAAATTCACGGTAGCAGCCTAATAATATAACGAAGTTTAAGTAAAGTCCTTTGTCACTTTTTTTGCTAGTCGTGTGTGCTGCCATCTCTGTGTGCCTACCCCGTAACTCCAGTATTGCCTACTTACGGGCACTCCATTGTTTCTATGGCGATGAATATCTGTTACGTTAGTAATTATATTATCTTTGACACTGCCGTAAAATATTTCTCCTATCTAATTTTACTATCCAAGCAAAACAAAGAAAAAAACATGTCAACGAAAATAAACCCGTAATCGTCTATCAGGATAAAAATATCTCGGAACGCGCCAGCACGCGTCGACATGGCGTCAGACACGGCCAGACGGCGTGATCGCATTTTAAATTTCGAATAGTCGAATTCCAATTTCGAATCGGTGATTGAGCGATTGACAATTCGGAATATTTGACAGTGACAGCTGGGTAACAGATTATGTAGGGTCACGTTTTGCTATCTCGCTTAGAACGTGACGCATGCGTAGGTCACGTTGAGCTTAGAATTATAGTAATGGGATTGTGATGCATTCATGTTGGGACTAGAGATGGGTTTACGCCCGGGCGCATTGCATAAAAGATGAATAAATGTTCATATTAAGGGTCCCCCGACCCTAGACCAAAATACAACTTTCCATACAAACGTAGTCTACGTTTTATTTCAAAACGACATGTCCGATTTGGGCAAAATTTTGTAATTTCAAAGATATTGCAATTATCTAGGTTTGTAACTAGTTCCGACAGTGAAAATATGAACTTGAAATAAAATATAGTGTTTTATATCATTTTTGACCATTAGTATGGGAAACTTCTAAATCGTTATATTTTCTTTCCAGTTCATAATTTTACTATAGGAAACCAGTTCCTAACCAAACCCTACATAATTGCAATTTCTTTACAATTACCAATTTTCACCGAAATCTGACATGTGGTTTCAAAATTAAACGTAGACTACGTTTGTACGGAGAAGTCTAGGGTAAGGGGACTCTTAACAGTAAAAAAGTGTGTCTTTAGGTCATTATTATCATCATCAGGTCTTTTTTAGTCTTCACTGCAGGTGCTCGACCCTCTCTGTACTTACTAGTGTCTTTACATTAAATATATTTCAAAAAAATTTGGGGGCGGTTAAGACAGTAATACAGTAAGAATTAAAAAAATGTTTATCTGTTTATACATGCTAATCTCCGGAAATACTGGACGGATGCGAATGAAACCTTTTAGTTGTATAGCTGTTAATCCTGGTTAACATAAGGTATAAATGATTTTGGAAAGTGTAACGTCTGATGCAGAACTATAATGGTCCAGCTAAACTATAAGAGATATAAAAATAACGCTTTAGCAAAAATTGTTCAGCCTGATGAGCATTTTCCAGAGACATACCGTCTTGACATCTAGTAAAGTGAAACTAACTCATCTGTCAATGTCAACTTGAATGGGTTGGATAATGGTTTAAACATAGTAACAAAGTTAGTCCTGTTTTCATAATGAGACGGATAAGTCCCCGCGAACGAAGTCGCGGGCTTCTGCTAGTGCCTAGTGTAATATTAAGTCAGAAATTTTGTTATTTTTTTACTATCATCAAACGATAACCACAATCTAAGTCGATTAAAATATACTATTGTCTCAATTGAGGCCGCTTTTCTTTACAGATCCATATACCTGCACCAATACTTTATATTTATATTTCCTTGAGACCATATTTACTGAACAACTTTCTCAAACTACTTTAGGGAACTAGCACGTGCGTTACTTAGTACATTTATATCATTGATTAGCACCATGTAAAAGATTTGCTACGAAATATAAATAAAGTAGGTAGTTTTTATGAGGGTTAATTGTTGTTCAATGTTCGCAAGTGCGGCGCTGTAAGTTGTCCAAAGTACACAAAAGCTCGTACGACTGTTAATGGGGTCTTGTTTTGTAGGTTAATACATCAAGATTGATTAGTGCATACATCACTTTGTTCCAAATTCAGCGGTTTCCCTATTAATAGCGAAAATACAGTTAAAATTTAAAAAACTTAAATCTTTGTAAGTTGGGTAGACGTAACTCAAAAACTATAATACCTATAAAAATAAAATTTATACCGTGTAGTAGGTAATTTAATGTAGATTAATTTTGTCATTGACAGTTTTTTTCTAAATCTAACAGTTTTTGTACAAAACGGAGAAAACCGTGGCGAGGGACATATTTTCAATGAAAAGGGGCGGAAGGGGGGGGAAATTGGTCTGACACCGGGCAAAATCGTACTCAGCAGGGTGGAATTAGTGTAAAAAACCCCGGTGTCAAACTGTTACAATAAATGCCGTTCAACATGAAAAGGAGGCTTTTCAGATTTTTCTTGTAGACTATGACGAATGGAAAAATATTTTTGGTCCATCTGTAAGATTATTAAAAAAAATTGCACACGTATTTCTTTTTTCTCTGAGAAACCAAATTGACAAAGATACGTTACGGCTGGGTACGATTTTTACTCGTAAGCCCCTACTCCGGAACTTTGACGCTCCGTTTCTTTGTGATTTTTTTCTTTTTTGGTAAACTGAAAAATACGGGTCCATTATTTTTGGATAATCTAACAGACGGACTTATTACAATCATACTTTTCGGACCCTGTCGTCACCCTATTGATATTATGTTTGATGACTTAGTCAAAGCAGGGAAAATATAACTCTTTCGGCTCGTCAGTTGCGTAGACGTATTGCGAGCGTATAGATAACTAGAATTTACTAGTAGTTCGCCGCGAACTTAGACCTCGCGATTATTTTTCGCAATTCAGTTTCCTAAATAACCCCTAGATGGCGGTATCCAAAGTTAGAACGCGCTATGGTTTCGTTTGCTACATAATCGCGGACATTTTTATTAATATTTCAAAAACTACTGAACCGATTTTGATGCCCAACGAACTTGAAAATTCTATTGATGTTTCCTACATGCCTAGTATGCCTACCAAGTTTCATCAAAATCAAACCATCGGTTCGGCTGCTATCGCGGTACAAACATACATACATACATACATTAATACTACGACATCCACAGGAGGACTTGGAGTGGTCCTATTTTACTAAACCATATGGCATTTATGCCAAATTTGTCGTATAATATACAATTATACCTACTCGTATGCATCTGAATGGTCATACCAAAGAAGTCGAAGGCTGAGTAATGTATAATTTTTCAAAACTAAAAACGACTTCACCCCCAAAGTACACAACCGGTTTTGATAAAAAAATTATAGGACCACCCCAGAAGCATACCCTTTCAAACAATAAAGTATTGTCCAAATCGGTCCAGGCGTCTTCGAATAATAGGTAAAGAACATACATCATCCTATGACGGCCTCCGTGGCGTAGTGGTCACCATGCTATACCGCCACCCAGAGGTCCTGAGTTCGATTCCCGGTCAGGGCAAGTTGGAAAATGGCCTTTTTCAAATTGGGTCTTGGATGTTTATCTATATATATATGTATTTGTTATAAAATATAGTTCGTTGAGTTTAGTATCCCATAACACAAATCTCGAACTTACTTTGGGGATAGCTCAATCAGCGTAATTTGTCCCTATATATTTATTATTATATCATCATCATCATTCTTCTCGCCATTTCCCTATTTGGGGTCGGCTCTGTATGTCAACTGTTTCCACTTCTTTCTGCCATTCACCATATTTGCACTAGCCCCTCGTTCCTTCATATCTGTCCTTACACATTCTATCCACGTCTTACTCGGTCTTCGTACCTTATTAAAAAAAAAACGCGCCAAATTCATAACCTTTTATTTTTTTGGAAGTCGGTGAAGATAAAACAACGGGTTAGTAGCAAAACGACAATAACGCAAAATGCATAATGACTACATTGGGAAACAGTTTTACTTGCAGGTCTTCAAAACAAGATGGCCGCTTTAAAAACAATACCACGCGACGCTCAACGTCATCCGCGTGCTTTTTAAATACACAAAAACAAAATTAGAACCGTCGAAAACAAGAAAAGTAAAAAAATAAACGTAAGCTACGGTCAAGGGCTATCTATTTTAATTGAAAGTAATAATTAGGTAAGTGCGTGTCGGGCCACGCGCAGTGTAGGGTTCCGTGATTCCGAATGCCACTGAATAAAAGTCGAAAAATAATTTTCTACTTCATTTGTATGAAATTTCGGAGCCGACTGAGTTCACGCCACTGAATACATACATACATACATACTATCACGTCTTTATCCCTAATGGGGCAGACAGAGCATTTCGGGTCTTGCGGCTCTAAGCAGAGCCCAGGGCCGCAAAACCCAAGAGCCACTTTTAGCGTCATGGTGGGCGAGAAGATGGAAACGCAATCAATACAGTGATGGGTTGCTAGCCGCATCGCCTGTTAACATGATTCGTATTTTTGCCCATTCCCTCGATCGGCTTTTACGATCTGCGTGGGAAGATAAGCAGTTGGTACATTCTAAGTTTTTTTATTTCTCCCAGACCAGCATGGGAGTACCACTGAATAAAAACTAAAAGATAATTTTGTTTTGAATTAGAATGAAATTTTTCTCTTCCGAAATAAAAGTGATAGTCGACCAACTTATAAAATAGTACATTTTATAAGTTGGTCGACTATCACTTTTTAAATTAAAAACCCTACTCAGCTCTTTCCTTTGAACTATGTTATATGCAATAAAAAAGATTTTTTATTTGGAAGTATTAATTTTTTTACTTACTGGAAATGGCGAGGACAATGAATGAATGATATGCAAAAAAAAAATGTATTTTTGCTTGACTAACCTATCGGTTTTTTTTTTATCTTTTTTTCAAGATTATTATCATATCATGATAAATATATGCCCATCAAATAATAAATCATAAATATATCTCCCATGCTGGTCTGGGAGAAATAAAAAAACTTAGAATGTACCAGCTGCTTCTCTTCCCACGCAGATCGTAAAAGCCGATCGAGGGAATGGGCAAAAATGCAAATCATGTTAACAGGCGATGCGGCTAGCAACCCATCACTGTATTGATTGCTTTTCCATCTTCTCGCCCACCATGACGCTAAAAGTGGCTTTTGGATCTTGCGGCCCTGGGCTCTGCATAGAACCGCAAGACCCAAAATGCTCTGTCTGCCCCATTAGGGATAAAGACGTGATAGTATGTATGTATGTGATAAATATACATAAACATACAGCTTTCTACCACTTACAGTCTCTGAGTGAAACCGCGGGCAGGCAGAAACTACATATAAATATTCCTTCTTTACTACAGAACTCTAAAAGAGTGATACAAAAATAATCTGTTTGTGTAAAGAATCTACTTAAAAGACTTTTTATATTAGAAAAAAATGTTTTGCCCGTCTATAAATAATACATTTAGGTTATCCTGAACTGATAGGTAAGTTGCTAATAAACAAGTGAAAAAATATGTTTTTTTTTTAAATAATTATCTACATAATTATATTAATTATTGGCCTGACAAATATTTGGTCATAACAAGATACAGGTGGTAAAAAAACTGAGGTCGCGGACCGTGGAACACTCTGTTGCAACATGTTGGATCGAAGTTACAAAAAAAAACGACGGGTTGCACTCTGGGAGTGCCGGCAGAAGTGAAAACTTGAATATTAACGTTGTGCATTTTTGATATTTTGGAATGGTTAGGGAATAATTTTGCACGAATTGCTTTAATTATCAGTATAAAATATTTCAAATCTCTTCTGAACCACAGTCTGTCACAAATGTCACAAGCATGACCAAATTCATTTTCAACAAAGTAATTTTCAAATACACAGCAGTATGGCCACTACACAGACGGTCGAGCCATCAGCTGTCACCATCCATGGATGCGCGTAGCACGCTGTAACATAAACACACACGAACATTCGCGCAAGCGCCCTACGCCGTCTTACGAATTTTCGATCAGGTCACGTGTCCTGACGCGAGTTTAAAATTTTTTACCCATTCCAAAAAAAGTGCACAACGCCGCTAAAGAAGTTTTCACTTCAAAAATAACCGGCCAAGTGCGAATCGGATAAAAAATCGCGTTTGTTGTATGGGAGCTCCCCTTAAATATTTATTTTGTTGTGTTTTTAATATTTGTTGTTCTAGCGGCAACAGAAATACATAATTTGTGAAAATTTCAACTGTCTAGCTATCGCGGTTTCGATACAGCATGGTGACAGACAGCGAAGTCTTAGTAATAGGGTCCCGTTTTTACCCTTTGGGTATGGAACCCCAAAATCGAAGCCCCTTAAAAACTCCAAAAATGCCTGCCCCTGTAAATGTTCGTGACGGAACCACGGGCCTGACACGCTTTGATAGAGTGAGATAGTGTTATTGCGCCTTCTAAAGGAAGAAAAAAAATACAGAGCCGAGTTTTGTCCTTATCATCTACCGAACATTTGTTCATGGTCGGGTTATATGCACACTTCAAATTGCATATACTTGAAGTGAGCTAGTCCCAGTAGTCCTACCAAGTTTGTTCCATCAGTAGGACTACTGCGATATTTCGTCCCAATGGAACTACCAATACGCTATTTTCCAACAAGTCAAATGAGATACTTTTTTCTAAACGTCAAAACAAACAGTTTCTATGGGATTTTGTATGAAATACAGGCAGATGACGTCATAGTTTTTTGGAGTCAAATAGCGCTCTTATTATCAATTTTTCTGCAACAATAAATTTAAAATCACGTTAAAATGGATATGTTCAAAGACAATTGACATTATTTTGCGACGTTTTATTTTGTTATCAGTACAAAATAATTTATTTTTGTCCCAGGAAAATACACAATTGGCTGTGACGTAACAGTAGTTCTAACGGGAATATTCTTAATCCCAATAGACTTACTGAAGATTTTTTGGGGATTTAAGAAGGATGAGTAAGGAGTGGTTTTGGGGCTGTGTCTGGACTGGTTTTGAGGTGTATGTGTACATATAGCCCGACCATGAAAAAATATACGTAGTATCATTAATATGTCTTTCTCCTACCCCCGGTCGCTCAGTGGCAAAACTACACTACTTGTATATTCTAAATCTTTGTGACAGAATAAAGTCACGGATAATCTTTACTTTTTTTACTTTTAGGCCCAACGCTGACGACATACTATCTGTGACGCACTTTTTAGTCTGTGAAAATAGAACCCATAGAATCACATGCAGTAACGCACACGACGCGCAAAAAGTCCGGCGCGCGTCGTGTGCGTTACTGCGTATGATTCCATAGGTTCTATTTTCACAGACTATCACAGACTAAAAAGTGCGTCACGGACAGTCTGTCTTCTGCGTTGGGCCTTACTTACACTTTTTTTCGCACGTACAGAAGTCCAAAGATTTGATTAAATCTTTTTCGAGTTCGATCCCCGGTCTGTTCAAGATGGAAATTGATCTTTTTCAGATTGACTTGGGTCTTGGATGTTTATCTCTATATGTGTATGTTATAAAATATAGTATTGTTGTGTTAGTATCCCATAACTTAAGTTTCGAACTTACTTTGGGGCTAGCTCAATCTGTGTGATTTGTCCGCGTATATATATTTAAAGGAATTCAAAGAAATATCTACTCAATATCGTTAACACGTTGAACGCCCAGCGGCCCACCGGTGGGCCTACTAAGAAAACCCGTTCAGGCCAAAGTGAAATCGTGTTTCCCGACGTTTTTCACAATAGCGTTTCATTGTACCAAACGATTAGAAATATGTTATTTGGCATTATACTATTGCAAGCTTTTATTTAACGTACTTGTACGTATGTCTATGTATGTATGAATGTTTGTTTAGGTCAAATCTTGCAACTCAATTTTCATCCAGTTATCCTCAACCGATTTAGCTAAAATAAATAAATAAATATATAAATATATAGGGACAAATTACACTGATTGAGCTAGCCCCAAAGTTCGAGACTTGTGTTATGGGATACTAATTCAACGATACTATATTTTATAACAAATACATGTATAGATAAACATCCAAGACCCAGGACAATTTAAAAAAGGCCATTTTCCAACTTGCCCTGGCTGGGGATCGAACCCATGACCTCCGGATTGGCGGTCTAGCGTTTTGACCATTACGCCAGGGAGGCCAGAGGAAGGAGGAAAATGTTGTATTGTGCTTGTGTAAGTCGGTTGACAATACAATATTATGAAGTCAATGAGCTGTTCTGATGATGGAGCCGGGAGATATTCGACGAAACTCGGTTATAAAATAACATAACCACTTCTTCTTATCGTGTGTGTTAGGGACTAACACTAGTGTCAGAGTTTTTAAACCGCCTTAAAGGCCTCTGACATGGTTTTAGGTAACGACCAATGTCAAAGACAGTGACCGGGACCGACGGCTTAACGTGCCCTCCGAAGCACGGATCATCTTACTTATCAGACAATCAGGTGATCAGCCTACAATGTCCTAACTTACACCACGGAGGCATTAAACTAGACATACATACTATCACGTCTTTATCCCTAATGGGGCAGACAGAGCATTTTGGGTCTTGCGGCTCTATGCAGAGCCCAGGGCCGCAAGACTCAAAAGCCACTTTTAGCGTCATGGTGGGCGAGAAGATGGAAAAGCAATCAATACAGTGACGGGTTGCTAGCCGCATCGCCTGTTAAAATGATTCGCATTTTTGCCCATTCCCTCGATCGGCTTTTACGATCTGCGCGGGAAGAGAAGCAGCTGGTACATTCTAAGTTTTTTCGTTTCTCCCAGACCAGCATGGGATAAACTAGACGTCTTAATAAATAGGCATACATGATGGATGAATAGACAAAATGGCGTCCGATATGACTTCGACAGAGATGTCAATATTGACTGTCAGATAGCAGGATGTGACACTAGCGGGACAAATGTTGACTCGTTTGACCTCATCTTTACACTTGTATTTTCCATTAGCCGTAGCCCGCGACTTCGTTCACGTGGACTTTGTCTCTGGAAAATGCTCATCAGGCTGAACAACTTTTACTAAGGCGGCATTTTTATATTTCTTATAGTTTAGCTGGACCATTATAGTACAGCATCAGGTGTTCCATTTACCAAAATCATTTTTACCCTATTTTTGCCCAGGTTTAACAGCTTTATAACAAAAAAAGTTTCATTCGAATCCGTTTAGTATTTCCGGAGATTAGCTTCTACAAACAGACAGATATTTTTTTTAAATTCTTACTCTATTACTACGTGTCAATCGCCGCCAATACTTTTTTGGAAATACATATAATGTACAGACATACTTTTTTACTGTTTTATATGTATAGATATATGTAGATTCACTCATCAGTAGCGCGACGAACCGATGGCCGATGGGGCAAAAAGATTCTGGAATGGCGACCACGTACTGGAAAGCGAAGCGTAGGACACCCACCTACAAGGTGGTCTGCCGACCTGACCAAGGTCGTTGGAAGGCGCTGGATGCAAGCCGCTCTAGATCGGTAATTTTGGTAATCCTTGAGAGAGGCCTATGTCCAGTAGTGGATGTCGTAGAAGGCGACTCAGGAAATACAAGCTGAACAAAGCTTTTAAACATCAATGAGACCTCTCCAACCTGTCTGGAAAGCGAGGAGAATGTAGGCCAAGTCCTCTAACTGCTCTGGCCAAGTATGGCTCTGGTAGTACAGAGAGGGTCGTGCTCCTGCAGTGGAGACTAAAAGACCTGATGAAGATCATGATGATGATGATAAGATTTTTTTTTCCTTGATTGCTAAGCTCCATTCTTTCATGCTGGTCTGGGAGAAAAGGAAAACATAGAATGTACCAACTGCTTCTCTTCCCGCGCATATCGTAATGGCCGATCGAGGGAATAACGAGATTTGAATCATGGTAATAGGCGATGCGGCTAGCAACCCATCACTATTTCGATTCCTTTCCCATCTTAACGCCCACCACCACGCTAAGCGTGGCCTTTGGGCCTAACGGCCCTGGGCCCTGTCTACCCCGTCAGGGATATAGACGTGAAAATGTATCTATATCTGTATTGATTGCTAAGAAAGCCGGAACTATGAATTTGACATTGGCCTGAATATATCTGAAAGAAAACACGATAAACAGTCTAATTGAAGAGTGTGGACCTTGACATACATACGAACGGACTATTTATAAACGGACAGACGGCCGGTTTGGTTTCCTTTCCAACTCTTTCGCCATTACGGCAGTAACACTCTGGAACGCGCTTCCTGAGACCATTCGAACCGCTCCTAGTCGCGCTAGCTTTAAGACACGGGTGTTTAAACACTTCTTGGCCGATCTATAACAGTAGATTTAAAAATTGCTGCACTTATTTATTTATATATGTGTATAGGTAATGTATTTATGTATGTATTTATATATTGTTTAAATATGTATGTGTGTATACAATGTCCTTTTTTATTAAGTACAAATATTTTAAGGGGTGATTCAGTCCATAATTTCGAACAACTTTTCCCAATAAATGTTTATTGAAATACGAAAAAATAATTTTCATTTTCCATAGTAATGATATCACGTGACTACTTCGATTTCTATGAAAACCTGAAATTTTTTTTACGGATTTCGATATACATTTATTGGGAAAAGTTGTTCAAAATGATGGACTGAATCACCCCTTAAAATATTTGTACTTAATAAAAAAGGACATTGTATATGTGTATGTATATGGAAAATATATATCATTATATGTATCGTTTACTTCTTTATTTTTTATGTACTATTTTTATCTTGCAAAGCTTACCCACGTTTAGACTATCTGCATAACCCAAAAGTTGACTGGTAGACAACGCTTCTAGCGTTAAGGCCATACCCAAATTTTCCGGGGTCCAGTGGCGCCGCCATTTGAAATAAATCATTTGAAAGGAAACGGAGATATCATTTAAAATTGTGTCTTGGTCAAGCCCTAGATAACCCTTAAAACTATTTTATGAACTACTGTTTATAGTTTAAAGTGAGAACGTGAAGCTTTTCTACGCACATTAGCCAAAAGTGGCCGTTTTTCGCAAATGTGCGTCGAAAAGCTTCACGTTCACACTTTAAACTACAAAAAGTAGTTTAAAAAATACTTTGAATGGGTATCTAGAACTTGACCAAGACACAATTTTAAATGATATCTCCGTTTCCTTTTAAATGATTTATTTTAAATGGCGGCGCCACTGGACCCCGGAAAATTTGGGTATGGTTCGCCTATTGTTCTGTACAATTTGTATTTGATCTTCTTCTTCTTATCGTGTGTGTTAGTGACTAACACTAGTGTCAGAGTTTTTAAACCGCCTTGAAGGCCTCTGACATGGTTTAGGTAACGACCAATGTCAAAGACAGTGACCGGGACCGACGGCTTAACGTGCCCTCCGAAGCACGGATCATCTTACTTATCAGACTATCAGGTGATCAGCCTGCAATGTCCTAACCAAACTAGGACAACAACACAAAGTCGTTGCCCCCGCTGGGAATCGAACCCGCGACCGCCGGGTATGAGCCAAAGGCTCCAACCATTACACCACGGAGGCAGTTATTTATTTGATGAACAATAAAGATTAAATAAATAAATTGACGAGCCACCTGATGACCTGACTGACGTCACAGTAGCGTGCATTTCACTACTTAGTTTGTGACTTAGTCTACTTACTATTTACAGTCAGACACAGAATCTGTGAGTGTTCTAGGGCGTTACTAACATAACAGATACCCAACGCCATAGAAACTATTACATACATACATACTATCACGTCTTTATCCCTAATGGGGCAGACAGAGCATTTTGGGTCCTGCGGCTCTATGCAGAGCCCGGCCGCAAGACCGAAAAGCCACTTTTAGCGTCATGGTGGGCGAGAAGATGGAAAAGCAATCAATACAGTGATGGGTTGCTAGCCGCATCGCCTGTTAACATGATTCGCATTTTTAGGGTTTCGTAGTAAACAAGGAACCCTTATAGTTTCGCCATGTCTGTCTGTCTGTCTGTCTGTCTGTCCGCGGTCCTACTCAGAAACTACAAGTACTAGAAAGCTGTTATTTGGCATGGATATGTATATTAATCATGGCGAAAAAGTCGTAAAATAAAATCTGGAACAATATTTCTTTTTTTAGGTTAGCTGCCATACAAGTAAAGAGGTATTAAATTTTTTTTTTCGACAAACATTTTGTGGGGTGTCGTTGAATAGGTCTTTCAAAAACATTGTGAGCTTGTTAACACCATTTTTGGATTTAGGGATCCGTTTCTGAAATATTTGGGTTTAAAGTGAAAAATTTTGTTGAAGGCAAGTGTCCCCCCCCTCTATCTGCTAAACGGTTATATATTATAACCGTTTAGCAGGTATAACGGCCACGTAAAAAAATTCACAGCTATAGTATATACAATGTCCTTTTTAATTAAGTACAAATATTTTAAGGGGTGATTCAGTCCATCATTCCTAACAATTATTCCCAATAAATGTATATCGAAATATGAAAAAAATATTTTCATTTTTCATAGTACTGATATCACGTGACTAGTTCGGTTTGTATGAGAAGCTGAAAATTTTTTTTCGTATTTCGATATACATTTATTGGGAAAAGTTGTTCAAAATGATGGACTGAACCACCCCTTAAAATATTTGTACTTAATTAAAAAGGACATTGTATAATGTAGTTTAAAGGAAAACTATAAGAGCTAAGTAGGGTATACAAATTAAAAAGTTATAGGCGATCAACTTATAAAATGTACTCGGAAAAAGAAGTTTCGTACAAATTCAATAGATAATTAGTTTTTAAACGTTTTTAGTGGCATAAACTCAAAGTTGGCATTCGGAACTACGGAACCCTACACTGCGCGTGGCCCGACACGCACTTGGCCAATTATTGTCCATTCCCTCGATCGGCTTTTACGATCTGCGCGGGAAGAGAAGCAGCTGGCACATTCTAAGTTTTTTCAATAGAAACTATTGGAGGGCAAAACTGAAGTTGTTAGGTAGCCTCACAGAGATGGCAGCACTCACGACTAGCAAAAAAGTGACAGTGTTGAATATACTTTTAAAATATTGCATTTCATATAAATCCATTCTTATATATAAAGCTGAAGAGTTTGTTTGTTTGTTTGAACGCGCTAATCTCAGAAACCACTGGTCCGATTTGAAAAATTCTTTCGGTATTAGATAGGTCGTTTATCGAGGAAGGCTATAGGCTATATTGCATCACGCCCGCGACTTTAGTCGCGTGGATAACGCGGGCGAAGCCGCGCGCTGCCTCTAGTAAGTCGTAATTAATTACTACCACTACTTCATTGGAATAAAAGTAATAAAAGATTTTAATGTTTTAATTATTACTTATAGCGCCATCTAGTGCCAAGGAAGAGATATGTAATTATTTTTTAGTCGATTTTAAACGCGTTTCTTATCCTACTAAAACTGGCCAGTTCTGCCTTGCTTACTGAAGATCATACCCTTATTAAGGCCATACCCAAATTTTCCGGGGTCCAGTGGCGCCGCCATTTAAAATAAATCATTTAAAAAGAAACGGAGATATCATTTAAATTGTGTCTTGGTCAAGTTCTAGATACCTATTCAAAGTATTTTTTAAACTACTTTTTGTAGTTTAAAGTGAGAACGTGAAGCTTTTCGACGCACATTTGCGAAAAACGGCCACTGTTGGCTAATGTGCGTAGAAAAGCTTCACGTTCTCACTTTAAACTATAAACAGTAGTTCATAAAATAGTTTTAAGGGTTATCTAGGGCTTGACCAAGACACAATTTTGAATGATATCTCCGTTTCCTTTTAAATGATTTATTTTAAATGGCGGCGCCACTGGACCCCGGAAAATTCGGGTATGGCCTTAATGACATTGGTACCAATATGGCTCCAGCACAAAACGCCAGAACTTCAAAAAGAATCATACTAGTGACTATATATCTTCCACGTCGTTGGATTCTGCTTAACTGGTACATAATATTAAACACAAAAATAAACATAGCGCGTTGCAATATTGAACAGCGCCATCTAGTATAGATTTTGTGAATGAAATTAATAGGCAAGTGTGAAGTGCCTAATCAAGTATCTATTGAATCTTATACCTTTAAACGAGCAATTCTTGTATATTTATTTATATATTTCTGTGATCTCGAAAACGGCTTTAATGATTTCGGTGAAAATTGGTATTTGGGGGTTTTCGGGGGTAAACAATCGATCTAGATTAGTCTTATGTTTGGGAAAACGCGTATTTTCGATGTTTGAGATGTAACCGCCGCCGGTCGCCCAGGTACTTTATACATAAGTGCGTGCGCTGTACTGGGAAATTGCCTCCATCCAACTGCCTCCGTGGTGTAGTGGTTAGAGCGTTTGGCTCATACCCGGAGGTCGCGGGTTCGATTCCCAGCGGGGGCAATGACTTTGTGTTGTTGTCCTAGTTTGGTTAGGACATTGTAGGCTGATCACCTGATTGTCTGATAAATAAGATGATCCGTGCTTCGGAGGGCACGTTAAGCCGTCGGTCCCGGTCACTGTCTTTGACATTGGTCGTTACCTAAAACCATGTCAGAGGCCTTTAAGGCGGTTTAAAAACTCTGACACTAGTGTTAGTCACTAACACACACGATAAGAAGAAGACCGGCCAAGTGCGAGTCGGACTCGCGCACGAAGGGTTCCGTAGCATTATCTATAAAAATCAAGTTTTTTGTATGGGAGTCCCACTTAAATATTTATTTCTATTTTTTTATTATTTTGACGTGATAACGTCTTTAAAATCGTTTTAGTCGGGTGACATGTTCAGAAACTTGTGTCACACCAAAACCTCACGAGCGCGATCGCAGGTATAACGAGAGAGAGACGGACCGATCTCCCGTCTCATCTCGAGCGCTGCCAGTCATTCCGTGAAACGACGTTATCACGTAAACATCTCGATCGTAAACCTACTTTACAAACAACCAATTTTTTTAAAATAAAAATACAACTGAGTACTTTGTGAATATTTCAAGTGCCTGCTTGTTGCCATTATTTATATCGAGCAAAAAAGCAAAGAAATCGCGTTTGTTGTATGGGAGCCCCCTTAAATATTTATTTTATTTTATTCTGTTTTTAGTATTTCTGGTTACAGCGTCAACAGAAATACATCATAGTCTGTGAAAATTTTAACTGTCTAGCTATCACGGTTCATGAGATACAACTTACAAGCCTGGTGACAGACAGACGGACAGTTAGAACGGGAGGTCACGACAAATTTGGTAACGATAAGGGATATGGCTGACTCTGGTTTTATAGAATAAAGAGCACCTCTCTGATGCTAAATATGTTGGTCTGCCTGCGTGGAGTGGTTGCGTTACTTAGATATGGCGCCTGAAAAGTTCGTTATCGTGACCAAAAAAAAATGACAAGGGATATGGCTGACTCTGGTATCACAGGATTAAGAGCATCTCTCTGATGCCAAATATGTCGGTCTGCCTGCGTGAAGTGGTTGCGTTACTTAGATATGGCGCCTGAAAAGTTGGTTATCGTGACCAAAAAAAAATGATAAGGGATATGGCTGACTCTTGTTTCACGGGATGAAGAGCACCTCTCTGATGCTAAATATGTTGGTCTGCCTGCGTGAAGTGGTTGCGTTACTTAGATATGGCGCCTGAAAAGTTGGTTAGCGTGACCAATAAATGATAAGGTAAATGGCTGATTTTGGTTTCACATAATGAAGAGCACCTCTCTGATGCTAAATATGTCAATCTGCCTGCGTGAAGTGGTTGCGTTACTTAGATAGGGCGCCTGAAAAGTTAGTTACCTGGACAAAAAAAGAAAATTATAAGGTAAATAGCTGATTCTGGTTTCACAGGATGAAGAGCACCTCTCTGATGCTAAATATGTTGGTCTGCCTGCGTGAAGTGGTTGCGTAACTTAGATATGTCGCTTGAAAAGTTGGTTATCGTGAATAAAAAAATTATACCGTAATTGACTAACTCTAGTTTCACAGGATGAAAAGCACCTTTGTGATGCTAAATATGTCAGTCTGCCTACGTGAAATGGTTACGTAACTTAGATATGATGCCTGAAATGTTGGTTATTGTGACCAAAAAAATGGTAATGCAAATGGCTGACTCTGGGTTTACAGAATGCAGACCACCGCTCTGATGCTAAATATATGTCTATCTGCCTGCGTGAAGTGATTGCGTTACTTAGATAGGGCGCCTGAAAAGTTAGTTGCCTTCACAAAAAAAGAAAATTATAAGGCAAATGGCTGATTCTGGTTTCACAGGATGAAGAGCACTTCTCTGATGCTAAATATGTTGGTCTGCCTGCGTGAAGTGGTTGCGTTACTTAAATATGTCGCTTGAAAAGTTGGTTGTCGTGAACAAAAGAAAAAATAATAACGTAAATAGATGACTCTGGTGTCACAGAACAAAGAGTACCGCTCTGATACAAAATTTGTCGGTGAAGTCTTGTTTGTTTTGTCGGACTGCCTACGTGAAGTGCTAGTGTTACTTAGATATGGGTATGGCGCCTGAAAAGTATGTTAAAATGATCAAAAGTAAAATTATAAGGTAAATGACTGACTCTGAACGGCTGCATATCGAGCAAAATACATCTATCGTTAGTATCCGATATTATATATACATGCCGCAGTTCACAATTGTACTAACAACAGTTTTGTCAAATTTTCAGAAGAGCATTTAATTTAGAAAGTTTTCTAAAGTTTAGTCCAGAACGGCACAAAAATAATTACATAATTTCACGTCTATTCAAGAGTTCCTTTGACTGCATTAAATCCAAAAATTGTGATATTATAATTATCTAATTTAAAAAATAGTAAAATAAACTTTAGTCCATTTGTGCACTAAACCTCATTATGTTAGCAGGCAAATATTTTTTCAAAACTAAAATACACTTCCCCCAAACTACACAACCGATTTCGATAAAAGAATTTTCCAAATCGGTGAAGGCACCAAATAATCGGTAACAAATTATGCACTTGCATAACTTTAACACGTGTGTAAATGTTATAAATGCGTATGATACGAGAGACTTTGAAATTTTGTTAAAATCAGTCAATACTTGAAGATTGAATTTATAAAAATATAATTCCGGCGTTAACGATAATACTAATTATTGTTAACGCCGGAATCTCAAAAAGTACAACTGTAACACTAAGTTTTTGGTAGAAAGAGTTCATTTATCTGGTACTAAAAAAGTAAAAATCGAAGATTGTGTAGTTAGTACATTTGTGAACTACGGCATCAATATTAGGGTGACACTGGGTAGACAATTTCATGTGTTTGTATGAACGCACGCTACTGTATCTAAGTAACGCAACCACTTCACACAGTCAGACTGACATATTTAGCATCAGAGAAGTACTCTTCACCCTGTGAAACTAGAGTCAGCCATTTACCTTATCATTATTTTTTCATCACGATAACCAAATTTTTAGGCATCATATCTAAGTTTCACAACACAACCATTTCACGCATGCAGACCGACAAATTTTGTATCAGAGAGGTACTCTTTGTTCTGTGACACGAGAGTCAGGTATTTACGTTATTTTTTTTTCTTTTGTTCACGATAACCAACATTTCAAGCGACATATTATCTTAGTAATGCAACCACTTCACGCAGTCAGACCAACATATTTAGCATCAGAGAGGTGCTCTTCATCCTGTGAAACAAGAGTCAGCCATTTACCTTATAATTTTCTTTTTTTGTCCAGGTAACTAACTTTTCAGGCGCCCTATCTAAGTAACGCAACCACTTCACGCAGGCAGATTGACATATTTAGCATCAGAGAGGTGCTCTTCATTATGTGAAACCAAAATCAGCCATTTACCTTATCATTTATTGGTCACGCTAACCAACTTTTCAGGCGCCATATCTAAGTAACGCAACCACTTCACGCAGGCAGACCAACATATTTAGCATCAGAGAGGTGCTCTTCATCCTGTGAAACAAGAGTCAGCCATATCCCTTATCATTTTTTTTTGGTCACGATAACCAACTTTTCAGGCGCCATATCTAAGTAACGCAACCACTTCACGCAGGCAGACCGACATATTTGGCATCAGAGAGATGCTCTTAATCCTGTGAAACCAGAGTCAGCCATATCCGTTATCATTTTTTTTTGGTCACGATAACCAACTTTTCAGGCGCCATATCTAAGTAACGCAACCACTCCACGCAGGCAGACCAACATATTTAGCATCAGAGAGGTGCTCTTTATTTTATAAAACCAGAGTCAGCCATATCCCTTATCGTTACCAAATTTGTCGTGACCTCCTAATCTAAGTGGAGTCTTACTATTATGGTCCCGTTTTTACAGTTTGGGTGTCGAACCTTAAAAATCAGTTCATTGAAAGAGCAAAGTTATCTAAGCCTATTACATTATATTAAAACAATCCGGCATTTATATGTATACATACATACATACATACTATCACGTCTTTATCCCTAATGGGGCAGACAGAGCATTTTGGGTCTTGCGGTTCTATGCAAAGCCCAGGGCCGCAAGACCCAAAAGCCACTTTTAGCGTCATGGTGGGCGAGAAGATGGAAAAGCAATCAATACAGTGATGGGTTGCTAGTCGCATCGCCTGTTAACATGATTTGCATTTTTGCCCATTCCCTCGATCGGCTTTTACGATCTGCGTGGGAAGAGAAGCAGCTGGTACATTCTATGTTTTTTTTTCTCCCAGACCAGCATGGGACATTTATATGTATGTAAATATAAATAATAAACAAATATAAACAGACAAATTACACAGATTGAGCTAGCCCCTAAGTAAGTCCGAGACTTGTGTTATGGGATACATACTCAACGATACTATATTTTATAACAAATACATATATAGATAAACATCCAAGACCCAGGACAATTTGAAAAATGCCTTTTTGCAACTTGCCCTGACCGGGGATCGCACCCGGGACGTTTAAGAGTCCCCCGACCCTAGACTTCTCCATACAAACGTAGTACACGTTTAATTTTGAAACCACATGTCAGATTCCGGTAAAAATTGGTAATTGCAAAGAAGTTGCAATTATCTAGGATTATAACTGGTTTCCTATGGTAAAATTATGAACTGGAAAGAAAATATAACGATTTAGAAGTTTCCCATACTAATGGTCAAAAATAATATAAAACACTATATTCTATTTCAAGTTCATATTTTTACTGTCAGAAACTAGTTATAAACCTAGATAATTGCAATATCTTTGAAATTACAAAATTTTGCACAAATCGGACATGTCGTTTAGAAATAAAACGTAGACTACGTTTGTATGGAAAGTTGTATTTTGGTCTAGGGTCGGGGGACCCTTAAGTGGCGGACTTACAAGGTGACCACTACGCCTCATCGCTCGTATCACTATCTCGTTAACCCTTTCACCGGGAGACTTTATATCAGTTGTCGTGCCCCCAGCGCGAGACATGGTAAATCTAACATACCTATCTACAACCAAAAACGGATATGGATACGTAAGTTATGTGCCATACGAGCATTTTTGTTTGTCACAAATACGCGACCTTCGCGGAATGGGCCCGACAATGTTTGTCACATATATGGGACCTTCGCGGAATGGGCCCGACAATGTTTGTCACATATACGCGACGCTCGCGGTTAAAGGGTTAAAACAAACAGTAGTTACAGACATATGATCTTCTAGACAACCACAGATACTACTGTTGCAAGGTGACGCGACCGCAGGAAAGGCGGCGCTAGGCTATTTATAGTCTGTATTACACGTGTCAGTGTTACATACTTGGCCAGAGCAGCCAGAGGACCTGGCCAACACTCGACGCTGGCCAGACGGGTTGGAGAGGTCTGGATAGACGGCGCTAGGCTATTTATAGTCTGTATTACACGTGTCAGCGTTATATACTTGGCCAGAGCAGCCAGAGGACCTGGCCTACTCTCGACGCTGGCCAGACGGGTTGGAGAGGTCTGGCTGGCGGCGCTACGCTATTTATAGTCTGTATTACACGTGTCAGCGTTATATACTTGGCCAGAGCAGCCGGACGACTTGGCCTACTCTCGACGCTGGCCAGACGGGTTGGAGAGGTCTGGATAGACAGTGCTAGGCTATTTATAGTCTGTATTACACGTGTCAGTGTTACATACTTGGCCAGAGCAGCCGGACGACTTGGCCTACACCCTCCACGTTGGCCAGACGGATTGGAGAGGTCTCATTGATGTTTATAAGCTTTGTTTAGCTTGTATTCCCTATAGGAAATACAATGAGTCGCTTTCTACGACATCCACGGGAGGACTGGAAGTGGTTATATTTATTTTTTTATTTATTAAGCTATTGCATAGCTTCTATCGCGGGCTTTGAGCGCGGGGACCGAATCCAGAAATTCCGTAACGAAAAAACCTCACGCTCCACACTCCGCCTACCATGTAGGTTGCCGCTTCGTCTCCGTCGTCCGTTTGCGACGTTGCCGTCCTTCCCTGTTTGCAATAGCTTTACCGCGGCAGTCCCCGAGTGCCACACGTCTTTTTTTTTACTTTATTACAAGAATTGTAACAGGCGGCCTTTTCTACCAGTCAACCTACAGGTGATGCCGAAAAAAAGCTAATTTTGGACGACAAGACACATTCTAATTTTTAATTTTCTATTCTACTCAAAAAAATATTTAGCCTGATGAGCATTTTCGGGAGACATAAAGTCCACGCGAACGAAGTCGCGGGCTTCGACTAGTAATTAATATAACTTAGACCTCGCGATTATCAATCCACAGGTTTTTTGCCATGCAAATAAAAACCCCGATTTTCAAGCGTTCATCCCCATATAACATTAGATTGACCCCCCACATAACTTTTCAACCGATATCTAAAATTCCGATGTCGAAACTGGCTGTGACGTAAATAAACCGCCTCTAAATCTTTCCATCTGTTCGAGAGCTACAATGCCACAGACACACAGACATTAGCGTCAAATACCCCTCTTTTTTTTGTTAGGGTTTAAAAAAACGATCGAAACAAGGCTCGGCGCATACGGGCCACCACAAAACGCGGTCGCCGACCACTTTCATACTGATTTAAGGGTCCCCCGACCCTAGACCAAAATACAACTTTCCATACAAACGTAGTCTACGTTTTATTTCAAAACGACATGTCCCATTTGGGCAAAATTTTGTAATTTCAAAGATATTGCAATTATCTAGGTTTATTACTAGTTTTCGGCAGTAAAAATATGAACTTCAAATAGAATATAGTGTTTTATATCAATCAGTGTAATTTGTCCGTAAAAAAAAAAAACATTTTTGACCATTAGTATGGGAAACTTCTAAATCGTTTTATTTTCTTTCCAGTTCATAATTTTACTATAGGAAACCAGTTATAACCCTAGATAATTGCAATTACCAATTTTTACCGGAATCTGACATGTGGTTTCAAAATTAAACGTAGACTACGTTTGTATGGAGAAGTCTAGGGTCGGGGGACTCTTAATGGCCGCCACCGGCGTCACCGTGTGCGGCCAGTCCATCCATACAAAATGTATGAAAAGTACAGGAAAGTGGTCGGTGGCCGCCACTGGAGGCTGTGGTCGGTGGCCCGTTTGCGCCGAGCCTAACGCTCCTCCTGGCCCAGTCGGATAAAAATGATGTCATGTACATAATGGCATTCTGCATGAGGAAGGACACACTGGCCTGCGATAACTTGAGATAAGTGACAAAAGCGTGAAAATAGGATTTGTACAGAAAAATTAACCGTTTGTTAAACCTATTTTAGTTAAAACATGTTTTATTTATTTTCGTTTTTTCAATATTTGACATTAAAAGAACGAGACAAAACATTTGACTAAAATATAGGTTTCCTGCAGAGTATAATAGGACCACTCCAAGTCTTTCCATTTGGATGTCGTAGAAGGTGACTTAGCAGAACAAGCTGAACAAAGCTTAAAACATCAATGAGACCCCTCCAACCCGTCTGGCCAGCGAGGAGAGTGTAGCCCAAGTCCTCTGGCTGCTCTGGTCAAGTATGGCTCTGGTAGTACAGAGAGGGTCGTGCTCCTGCAGTGGAGACAAAAAGACCTGATGATGATGATGATGACCCCTGTTTTTTGTCAGGGTTTAAAAAAAAGATTAAAAAACATAACCCTTTCTGGCCCGGTCGGATAAAAATGATGTCATGAACATAATTGCATTCTGCATGAGGAAGGACACACTGGCCTGCGATAACTTGAGATAAGTGACAAGAGCGTGAACTCACGTGATCTTGTAGAACGCTCTAGATTTATACAGGGTGGTATGGTTCAACTCGGTCGACAGTAATTATTACAAGTACCTAGTGAATCAGCCCTTAAGGCTTCCGTAGTGTAATGGTTAGAGCGTTTTCGGCTCAAATCCGGAGGTCGCGGGTTCGATTCCCGGCGGGGACGACTTTGTGTCGTTGTCCTAGTTTGGTAAGGATTAGGACATTGTAGGCTGATCATCTGATTGTCTGATAAGTAAGATGATCCGTGCTTCGGAGGGCACGTTAAGGCTCCTCCCTGCGCTAACGACCTTGAAAACACAAAAAAATTAATTTCTCTTTCTATAAGTGAGATTATTAGAAACCCTCCTACAACTTTTTAGCTAGTATCCTGAAGTTTCATTAGAACCTCGAAAGTCATTGAAATACTATCCGGTTTAGAAACCTTTACAAAAAAAGTCAAAAATGGCCGTTTTTAGTATTTTTTGCAAAGGAAAATTCAGGGTATTTTATTTCAATGATTTTCGAGGTTCTAATGAAACTTCAGGATACTAGCTAAAAAGTTGTAGGAGGGTTTCTAATAATCTCACTTACAGAAAGAGAAATTAATTTTTTTGTGTTTTCAAGGTCGTTAGCGCGGGGAGGACCCTTAAGCCGTCGGTCCCGGTTTTTAGGGTTCCGTAGCCAAATGGCAAAAACGGAACCCTTATAGATTCGTCATGTCTGTCTGTCTGTCTGTCCGTCCGTATGTCACAGCCACTTTTTTCCGAAACTATAAGACCTATACTGTTGAAACTTGGTAAGTAGATGTATTATGTGAACCGCATTAAGGTTTTGACACAAAAATAGAAAAAAAAACAATAAATTTTGGGGGTTCCCCATACTTAGAATCGAAACTCAAAAAAAAAATTTTCAGCAAACCCATACGTGTGGGGTATCTATGGATAGGTCTTCAGAAATTATATTGAGGTTTCTAATATCATTTTATTCTAAACCGAAAACTTTGCGCGAGAGACACTTCCGAAGTGGAAAAAAGTGTGTCCCCCCCCCCGTAACTTCTAAAATAAGATAATAATAAAACTAAAAAAAATATATGATGTTCATTACCATGAAAACTACCAGCGAAAATTGGTTTGAACAAGATCTAGTAAGTAGTTTTTTTTTTAATATGTCATAAACTGCAATTTACCTTTCATTCAATTAACTCAAACATAAAAATTAAAAAAAAAATACTAAAAGACTTTTATATTATGTTATTTGCTACTACGGAACCCTTCATGGGCGAGTCCGACTCGCACTTGGCCGCTTATTGTCTTTAACATTGGTCGTTACCTAAAGGCGGTTTAAAAACTCTGACACTAGTGTTAGTCACTAACACACACGATAAGAAGAGCCCTTAAGGGACTACCTGCCAAAAAAGCAGTCTTCCTCAGCCAAACGACATCGTAACACTATGTAATAGATCGTAACAAGTAAATAAATCATGTTTATTACCATTTTATTTTGGGACGCGTGTTTTTGCCAATTTTTCGCTGACGTCCGGTGCACGCTAAGTTTATTGGCCGGCCGATCCGGGTTTGAATTCAAATGCTGATTATTTAGTTAATATTATATTATAAATACATTAAAAAAAATTTAGAGATTATAACTATATGATTATTATATTATATTATTATGAGATTATCATATGATTGTAAATCATATTGTAACCCCTACAATATCAATAAATTAGTTAATATTATATTGTTATATTATGTTCAAATGCTGATTTTAATATACACATTCTTCACTTTAGCGTTCCCGTTATCTTCATTCGAAATTTTTCAAAGCGGCCGATATGCGATTCCTTGTTTCGAAATTCTCAAAAGGCCTCTACTTACGTCCGCCATTTTGAAAAAATCTACAGTTAAAAAGTTATAATGCTATTAAATGTGGTCTTCAGCTCACAGAACAGCCTCCGTGGTGTAGTGGTTAGAGCGTTCGGCTCATACCCGGAGGTCGCGGGTTCGATTCCCGGCGGGGGCAACGACTTTGTGTTGTTGTCCTGGTTTGGTTAGGACATTGCAGGCTGATCACCTGATTGTCTGATAAGTAAGATGATCCGTGCTTCGGAGGGCACGTTAAGCCGTCGGTCCCGGTCACTGTCTTTGACATTGGTCGTTACCTAAAACCATGTCAGAGGCCTTTAAGGCGGTTTAAAAACTCTGACACTAGTGTTAGTCACTAACACACACGAGAAGAAGAAGAAGACAGCTCACAAAGACACTATCATCATCATCAGGTCTTTTTGTCTCCACTGCAGGAGCACGACCCTCTCTGTACTACCAGAGCCATACTTGGCAGAGCAGCCAGAGGACTTGGTCTACACTCTCCACGCTGGCCAGACGGGTTGGAGAGGTCTCATTGATGTTTAACTCTTTCACCGTGAGACTTTATATCAGTTGTCGTGCCCCCAGCGCGAGACATGGTAAATCTAACATACCTATCTACAACCAAAAACGGATATGGATACGTAAATTATGTGCCATACGAGCATTTGATTTTTGTCGCAAATATGCGACCTTCGCGGAATGGGCCTGACAATGTTTGTCACATATATGCGACGCTCGCGGTTAAAGGGTTAAAGTTTTGTTTAGCTTGTATTTCCTAAGTGGCCCTTTTCTACTCTGGTGGAAACCACACGGCACCATGCAGTTCATATCCCGTTTATATATTCTAAACATACTCAGCTACGCCCGCTTCGCAGCCCGCGACGCGTAGGTTATCAATTCGACTGTATGTTTTTTTTTAAGCTATTGCATAGCTTCTATCGCGGGCCTTGAGCGCGGGGACCGAATCCAGAAATTCCGTAACGAAAAAACCTCACGCTTTCCACTCCGCCTACCATGTAGGTTGCCGCTTCGTCTCCGTCGTCCGTTTGCGACGTTGCCGTCCTTCCTTGTTTGCAATAGCTTTACCGCGGCAGTCCCCGAGTGCCACACGTCTTTTTTGTATGTATGTTACAAGATATCTTTGTCAACAGTGGACTGGTTTTGATGATTCTTTAATTTGAAAGCCTTTACTACCAAGTTGGTCCCATATTAACTTGGTGAAGACATGATGAAGAACTTTGGAGATATGGAAGGAACTTCTAAAAGACAATGATGTCGGTTGTTTAAAATTTTTATAATATACTAGCTGTATCCGCGGGCTTCGCTCCGTGGGAATTTCGGGATACAGAGTACCCTATGTCCTTCCCTGAGTCTCAAACTATATCCATGCCAAATTTCATCCAAATCGGTTCAGTAGTTGAAGGGTGAAGAGGTAACAAACAAACACAAATATACAAACTCACTTTCGCATTTATAATATTAGTAGGATAGGATATTTGCAAAAAGATCTCTAATTAGCATGTCAATTGTCACCCAAGAATGCTAAAGACTTTGCGAAGTAGGAAGTACATAGCCAGCACAGTTTAAAAACACTTCGAGGCCGGAAGCAACACGGCCACCTTGTTGTTATACCTTGTAGTTTTGTTTTAAATTAATGAATTAGCGTGTGTCATCTAGTCTAAAGGTTAAAATAAGCGGCCAAGTGCGAGTCGGACTCGCCCATGAAGGGTCCCGTAGTAGCAAATAACATAATATAAAAGTCTTGTAGTATGTTTTTTTTAATTTTTATATTTGAGTTGATTGAATGAAAGGTAAATTGCCGTTTATGATGATGACGTATTAAAAAAAAACTACTTACTAGGTCTCGTTCAAACCAATTTTCGCTGGTAGATTTCACGGTAATGAACATCATATATTTTTTTTAGTTTTATCATTCTCTTACTTTAAAAGTTAAGGGGGGGGGGGGGACACTTTTTTCCACTTTGGAAGTGTCTCTCGCGCAAAGTATTCGGTTTAGAAAAAAATGCTATTAGAAACCTCAATATCATTTTTGAAGACCTATCCATAAATACCCCACACGTATGGGTTTGATGAAAAATAATTTTTTGAGTTTTAGTTCTAAGTATGGGGAACCCCCAAATTTTACAGTTTTTTTCTTTTTTTGTGTCAAAACCTTAATGCGGTTCACACAATACATTTACTTACCAAGTTTCAACAGTATAGGTCTTATAGTTTCGGAAAAAAGTGGCTGTGACATACGGACGGACAGACAGACAGACAGACATGACGAATCTATAAGGGTTCCGTTTTTGCCATCTGGCTACGGAACCCTAGAAACCGAAAGATGCTCCACTATTAGGGGGTAGAAAAATGTTTTTGTATATATTTTTGTACTCCCTTGAGATAGATAATGCTTTAATAAATAAAATAAATAAATATTACTATTATTTAAATAAAAGTAATACTCAAACTATTTAAATATGGCTTATGTGAAATGCAAAAATATTATTAAAGCATATTCAACACTTACTTTGTCCATTTTTGCTATTTTATTTCTTAACTCTTTAAATAATTTATTACCATGCTCCCATGCTGGTCTGGGAGAAATAAAAAAAAACTTAGAATGTACCAGCTGCTTCTCTTCCCACGCAGATCGTAAAAGCCGATCGAGGGAATGGGCAAAAATGCAAATCATGTTAACAGGCGTTGCGGCTAGCAACCCATCACTGTATTGATTGCTTTTCCATCTTCTCGCCCACCATGACGCTAAAAGTGGCTTTTGGGTCTTGCGGCCCTGGGCTCTGCATAGAACCGCAAGACCCAAAATGCTCTGTCTGCCCCATTAGCGATAAAGACGTGATAGTATGTATGTATGTTTAATTTATTACTTCAAATACCAAACATTTCTACCTTTACCAGTATAGCATCTAGCAATTTTTTGACTTTCAGATGAAAAGGTGAATTCACAGAATCGTCAATATCTCTTTATCATGGAGTTTGCGAATTCACAACAACACTCACATGGCTCGTATCAATATAATAACACAAATACCCATTTGCGGATAACTTTCTTCGACCCGAGATAGGCAGTTATTAATATGCGGATTGTTGATGTTTTTATCTCGAAATAACTGCATATTGCACGGTGCATCGTGTGTTCTGTTTTCTTACTGAACTGGAGCCACTGGGACTGGAATTGGGAACTCATCATCATCAGGTCTTTTTGTCTCCACTGCAGGAGCACGACCCTCTCTGTACTACTCGAGCCATACCGGAGCAGCTAGAGGACTTGGCCTACACTCTCCTCGCTGGCCAGACGGGTTGGAGAGGTCTCATTGATAAGCTTTGTTCAGCTTGTATTTCCTAAGTCGCCTTCTACGACATCCACGGAAGACTTGGACCAATTCTACTCTGCCGGAAACCACACGGCAATTGGGAACCCATGGCCACATTATTATTTATCTTCCTTGTCACTAGATAGCGCTTTATGGTAATAAGTAAAACATTAAATTGTTTTATTCCTATTATTTAAATAAAGCAGTACTCTAATTAATCAAATATGAAAAATAAAATGCAATAAAGCTTTTTGAAGCATATTTAACACAACTCAAATGTATAGGAAGACGATGGGAGAGACCTTTGCCCAACAATGGGACAAAACAGGTTAATAAAAAAAAAAAAAAAAAAAATTAACACAACCTTTATCACTTTTTTGCTCGTCGTGTGTGCTGCCATCTCTGTGTGTCTACCCCACAACTCCAGTTTTGCCTACTTACGAGTCCCCTAATAGTTTCTATAGCGTTGGGTATCTGTATTAAGTTAGTAATTATCTTAGGTGTAGACTATAATACACTTTGTAAAATAAAGCAATTTTACAGCACGCTGAACAAATGTAGCTAACTTTAGTTTACAAAGCAGTAATTAAGTAATTAACGAGCTAAATTATGTTGTTACAGATGCGGTGCTGGGATTACGTGTAAATAAAGGAGAAAACAGTCTTCATTATAAGTAAGTAGTATATTATTTGATTAAAACTTCTTCGTTTCTTTATCCGACTTTAGATGGAGTCGGCACTGCTCGGCACAGTGGAAATAAACAACCGGCCAAGTGCGAATCGGATTCGCGCACTAAGGGTTCCGTACCATTATCTATAAAAAATGCGTTTGTTGTATGGGAGCCCCCTTAAATATTTATTTTGTTTTTAGTATTTGTTGTTGAAATGCATAATTTGTGAATTTCAACTGTTTAGCTATAGCGGTTGATGAGATACAGCATGGTGACAGACAGACGGACAGACGTACAGACAGCGAAATCCTAGTAATAGGGTCCCGTTTTTACCCTTTGGGTACGGAACCCTGAAAACGATCGAATCTGCAAATTGGCAAAATGTAAATGAAATATGTAGGTTATCGCGACTAAGTGCTGCTTTTGTTACATTTGGTAACTATTTAATGTTCAGCTTTGCCTGAAAACATACATACAAACGTTCGCATTTATTGGAATTAACCAAACTTTGAATCTAAGAATAACGCTTACTCTCAGATATCGGAGATATATCGGAGAGTAGTAATTATTCTTGGAATTCAAATTCAAATATATCTTTATTATCATAGGATATTTATAATATCTCTTAATAATCGTCATTATTTTGTTGCACAATTGTTGACGTCAAATGGTTACTTACAGCTAAGTTTACTGCCGCTTCCAAAGCGCTAGTACAGAAGAAGCGGTAACAAACTGCACTGCAGCATTTTCTTCAAGGACGTCAACTCACAATTAAATTAATACTTAAAGTTAATGTGGACAGAGAATACATTGTTTGTTATGTCATATCATAATATAAATTTAATTTTTAGAATGTCAAAATTTTAAAATAATGTCAAGTTGTAGATTCAGTTTGTACAAAATGTACCAAATTATGACATTTTCGAGTACCTATATTACAAACTTTTAGAGGGACCCGCGTCAAGCTCAAGCCGGACTTTTTTGTCTTTAAGGTAGTTATCGGTCCTATAATAAGCCTTCTCACAAAGTACTTTCTTTACATAAGTTTTGAATTTTTTGTCTGGCATATCAAGGATCGATTTTGGCAATTTATTATAAAAAAGTATAAATTTTTTACCGAATCCGGCCTTAGTAAATTTTTTTTTTAAAGATAAGAATCGAGGCTGGGCAAACATCATAGATTACTAAGTTCACCGCTGCTAAGGTTAACACGGGAGAGGTTATCAATATTAGAATGCTGATGAGAGGTCGCAGAGCAGAGCTATCGCAGTCATAACGTGGCCGCGTGAATCATTTGTACGCTAGACGAGGATAAGCAACGTGGACGATGGTATATGGATGATGGGTAACTTACACACTAGTTAACTAGTTCTTCTTCTTATCGTGTGTGTTAGTGACTAACACTAATGTCAGAGTTTTTAAACCGCCTTAAAGGCCTCTGACATGGTTTTAGGTAACGACCAATGTCAAAGACAGTGACCGGGACCGACGGCTTAACGTGCCCTCCGAAGCACGGATCGTCTTACTTATCAGACAATCAGGTGATCGGCCTGCAATGTCCAAACCAAACTAGGACAACAACACAAAGTCGTTGCCCCCGCCGGGAATCGAACCCGCGACCTCCGGGTATGGGCCGAACGCTCTAACCACTACACCACGGAGGCAGTTGCACCATTTTACTGGAATAATAATACCCATCTATCACACCACTAAGCCACAAGGTTATCATGGAGCGAAAATAACAACTAAAGTGATAGTATATAATTACTTTTTATCTTAATGAATCCATGTCAAGTATCACGTAGTAAGTTTCAGAGAAATTTTCTACCGTTTACAAACTTTGGCATGCTGCTATCTTTTTCTGTCGCTCAGTACCGTAATTTGCTAGAGCGAGAGAAACCGATGGAACGCTTCAGCACCGACTATGCTGAAGCGTCGACAGAAAATGGTAGCAGCATGCGAAAGTGAGAAAGAAAGAGGAAGAAAGAAAGAAACGCCGTGTGGTTTCCGGCATAGTAGAATAGGACCACTGCAAGTCCTCCCGTGGATGTCGTAGAAGGCGACTTAGGGAATACAAGCTAAACAAAGCTTATAAACATCAATGAGAGCTCTCCAACCCGTCTGGCCAGCGAGGAGAATGTAGGCCAAGTCCTCTGTCTGCTCTGGCCAAGTATGGCTCTGGTAGTACAGAGAGGGTCGTGCTCCTGCAGTGGAGACTAAAAGACCTGATGATGATGATGATGATATAGGTACAGCTTCGTACGGGAAAGCACTGAGATGCAGTAGCGAAGATTCCTTATAACTCGATTCCTTACGGCTTGGCCTAGCTGATCCTAATATATACATTTTTTTATTATGAACAATTATGGCTTATAAATATCTATTTTTCAACTAGCGTAAGCCCGGATCAAGCGGCATTACCCACGGCTCACATCCAGGTAAACAAACGCACTCACGCACACATTCATAATTGTACTATACGTTCACGTACTTATAAAATCTGCGATAACCCGCTCGTCTTTTCGGGAATCCAATATTTCGACAGTATGCAATACACGCACACAGCGACAACATTCACACATAAGAAACACTGTCGCAATAGAGCGAATATAAGCCGAAGAACGTCAGCTTATAAAAATTTAGTAAACTCTATCTGCATATCATTAAAGTCCTATTTTGCCCTTAATAATTGAAAAGTGGCATCCACGTGGACTAAAGGAATTTGATTGGGGGTGGGGTGGCCAATCAAATTCATTTGAATGAAAACTGTATCCCGTCGTCATTTAGCGCTCTCTGAATGCAATGTATGCAAATGATTATTTCTAATTATTGTAATATCTTGTGATAAATAGATTTAAAAGAGACGAAATCAGTGTAATTTGACTTGCCAAGTGTCGTGTGTGTTTTTGTATAGTGTTTTTATGTCTTCTCGTATCAAGTAAGTGAAAATGGCTGGTACCTACTTGCTCAGTGAGTCAACTTGTTTTTCTATATTATCATTTGAAAATAAAAAACTTCCCTGTCTGATGATTTCCCATACAAGCAGCGCTTGGAATCGAGCTGGATTTTCAGAGATCAATAATATAGGTATATAACGAACTCAGCTAAAAAACATGTACAAAGTGAGAAACCTTTATGCAGTTGTTTATTAATATATGACTTTGGTAATAGTAGAATCAAGACATTTTTCGGCAATAATTTCGAAGCCCATAACCGTAAAGTGTAGCGTAATCGAAACTTGATGAAAAGTTTAATAGATGCGGTTGTTCTTCTCGAAAGACAGGAATTACCTTTCTTAGTTATAAGGTATGTAGATAAATGCATGTATATTTTTTACTTATACCCGTTTTTTGCTCCGGCTTTACTTGTCTTTTTTTTTACGCTGCGCCGCTGCTAGATGAAAAGTTTTTAATGTTTTATATTGGCATTTGTGTTGAGAAATAAATTAGAATAACCCAGTTTAATTTCTTTCTATGCAATATTCGTTCTGCTTACTTAAACAATAAAACAAGCGAAGAATTGGAAATATACAACAAATCATCTATCATATGACGAATTGGAGACATTTATTAAAAGAATCATTATTTAAATTTATACTTGTATGTTCATATTTGTACACACAAACACACCCTCACACATACATACAATATTCATACATACATACACACACGTTGATGGATGGTAAGTTTTTAACAATTTTCCACACAAATCAAATTGATACGGTCGAATAAAAAAATGACAACTAGAGATATCACTTGTAAAAAAGTACTCTTATTAAATAATTACACACCTGACTTGGTCGGTAAGCACTGCAATCAACTCAATTAATATTTTCATAACTCGCTCATGCAATCGAGATTACAGCGTGGCCCGAAAATCCTGTCCCATTTAGGTCTATTTTCAAAATTAAAGTCAAAATTATTTGGTTATCTTTGGATGTTTATATCACTTGTTTTATTGCTTTTATTTTGTCCAGTCTACAGTAGGGTAAGTGCAGATTTTCGGCCTTATATTCATTTAATCTACGCCATTTCGTCTCGTCTTATGTCACAGAATTGATTTGAGTATGACATACAGAGAGTACCTAGGCATCACAATTAGGCACCAGAGATCTGTCTAAGATGAAAAAAAAATGTTCTTTGTTCATTTGTTTTTTTTAAACATATTTTTTCCAGATTTTCTTTTTTATTTCAAAGAATGGGAATATGACTTATATTACAGGCTTACGTGTCTGATGTAGATCTAAGTAACTACTTTTCGGGACAAGCTTTTGGGCCACAACGTAAATGCAGGCAACAAAACAAAAAGTCTTACACCCGATGGGTGCAATGTTTTTCTTTGCACTCAAATAAAAAAAAATTATCCTGCCACCATTTTTGACCCTGCCTCCGAGTCCGATAAATCAAATTTGAAAACTCCGACTCCGGCTTCGGTTTCGATAAAATGACCTCCGATACGTCCCTAATGTAGATCTGAGTAAGTACCTAATTAATTTTCGAGCCAAGTTTTTGGGCCACAACGTAAATAAATGCAACAAAACAAAAAGTCTTACACCCGATGGGTGCAAGCGTTAACCGCAGTCACGCGAACGAACAAAAAATAACACGAAAAGAAATTAAATTGTAGAAATTGCAACAAAAACATTTTGTTTGCCGCGTGGAGGGAGGTTATTTATAGACGCCTGGACTAGGCAGATTTGGAAAATTCTTTTTTTAGTTTGAAAAGGAATACTTGCAAGGTCCCATAGAAAATTTATCAAAATTGCTAGGGTAGTTTGGGGGTGAAGTCGTTTTTTAGTTTCAAATAATAAATTATCCTTTTCCTAAACGTTGACTGGCAGAAAATGCTTTAGTACAACTTTGGCTCAATATTTTTAAGCTATTGCATAGCTTCTATCGCGGGCCTTGAGCGCGGGGACCGAATCCAGAAATTTCGTAACGAAAAACCTCACGCTCTCCACTCCGCCTACCATGTAGGTTGCCGCTTCGTCTCCGTCGTCCGTTTGCGACGTTGCCGTCCTTCCTTGTTTGCAATAGCTTTACCGCGGCACTCCCCGAGTGCCACACGTCTTTTTTAGGGTTCCGTAGCCAAATGGCAAAAACGGAACCCTTATAGATTCGTCATGTCTGTCTGTCTGTCTGTCCGTCCGTATGTCACAGCCACTTTTTTCAGAAACTATAAGACCTATACTGTTGAAACTTGGTAAGTAGATGTATTATGTGAACCGCATTAAGGTTTTGACACAAAAATAGAAAAAAAACAATAAATTTTGGGGGTTCCCCATACTCGAACATACGAACTGAAACTCAAAAATTTATTTTTTATCAAATACGTGTGGGATATCTATGGATAGGTCTTTAAAAATGATATTGAGGTTTCTAATATCATTTTTTTCTAAACCGAATACTTTGCGCGGGAGACACTTCCAAAGTGGAAAAAAGTGTGTCCCCCCCCCCGTAACTTCTAAAATAAGGGAATTATAAAACTAAAAAAAATACATGATGTTCATTACCATAAAAACTACCAGCGAAAATTGGTTTGAACGATATCTAGTAAGTAGTTTTTTTTTAATACGTCATAAATCATAAACGGCAATTTACCTTTCATTTAATCAACTCAAATATAAAAATTTTAAAAAAACATACTACAAGACTTTTATATTATGTTATTTGCTACTACGGAACCCTTCATGGGCGAGTCCGACTCGCACTTGGCCGCTTATTTAATAAATATATAATTTATCCAGTATGTGGTGATATTTCATGCTAATAAATGTACAAAAATATAAAACTAAACAGCCAAATTAACTTAAAATAAAACTATAAACTAAAATAAACTAATCAAAAATAAAAGATAGATTAATCGTTGGCCAAAATGCGCACCAGCTCTTAGGTCCTCAAAAACGCCAGACTTTTTGAGATATCTTTGATGTGGTGATATTTAAAACCGGCTAAGTGCGAATCGAATTCGCGTACTAAAGGTTCCGTACCATTATCTATAAAAAATCGCGTTTGTTGTATGGGAGCCCCACTTAAATATTTATTTTATTTTGTTTTTAGTATTTGTGGTTATAGCGGCAACAGAAATACATAATTTTGTGAAAATTTCAACTGTCTAGCTATCGCGTTTGTTGAGATACAGCCTGGTGACAGACTAACGGACAGACGGACAGACAGCGAAGTCTTAGTAATAGGGTCCCGTTTTTACTCTTTGGGTTCGGAACCCTAAAAACGAATATCTATAACCCAGTGTGGTACCAGAATCCTTGACATTGAATTTTAGGAGTGATAAGCGAGCAATAACCCCACTTATCATGTGTTGCCAAGATAGCGACAATGTTTTTAACGTTACGCAATTAAGATATGGTTGTTTTATTGTAGACTAACCGAAGTCCGCGACTTCGTTCGCGTGGACTTTTTGTCTTTGGAAAATGCTCGTCAGGCTGAACAACTTTTACTAAGGCGTCATTTTTGTATTTCTTGTAGTTTGGCTGGATTAATATAGTTCTGCATCAGGTGTTCCATTTTCCAAAATCATTAATACCCTAAATGTTGCCCAGGCATAACAGCTATATAAAAAAAAAGTTTCATTCGAATCCGTCCAGTATTTCCGGAGATTAGCGAAATCATACATACAGAAAGACAGACTAAAAAATTAAAACAAAATTTTTTGCTTCCTTTTATTCTTTCCATTTCAGTCAAAAATACTAAATGTACAAACAGAATATTTTAACTG
This sequence comes from Acrobasis consociella, assembly GCA_963555685.1. Classification (NCBI taxonomy): domain Eukaryota; kingdom Metazoa; phylum Arthropoda; class Insecta; order Lepidoptera; family Pyralidae; genus Acrobasis; species Acrobasis consociella. The sequence continues at coordinate 12,604,737 of OY743129.1, forward strand.
TTTTATTATATGCATAGATAGATTGTTATTTGACAAATAGAAAGTAGCCGTTTTTTTAAGTCGTAAGTTCCTAAGTCGCCTTCTACCATAGATTTAAGATACTGCTAAAAAATAAATTCTATGTCTAATTGTCTATGCCTTCTACGACATCCACGGGAGGACTTGGAGTGGTGCTATTCTACTCTGCCGGACACCACACTCTCTTATACACTACACAGTACCTGGGCGACCGAGCTTTGCTCGGTTACATCTCAAACATCGAAAATACGCGTTTTCCCAAACATAAGACTAATCTAGATCGATTGTTTACCCCCGAAAACCTCCATATACCAATTTTCAGCGAAATCGTTAGAGCCGTTTTCGAGATTACAGAAATATATAAATATACATACAAGAATTGCTCGTTAAAAGGTATAAGATATCACTTATTTCTCTTCCTTGTCACTAGATGGCTCTATAAGGTAATAATTAAAACATTGAAATCTTTTATTACTATCATTTAATTAAATAAATTAGTACTCTGATTAATTAAATATGACTTACATGAAATTCAATATATATTTATAGTCACTCGCAAAGTTTTGCCTACTTACCTTTGCACTCTAAAGGCCTGCGCAGACGAGGGATTTTTGTCCGCGGACTTTTTTGTCTGCTAAAATAGATCGCTTACAACTGTATCAAGTAACGCAAACGGGCGACAGGGCAGGCCAACAAGGCCCAAAAACGGGGGAGGTGTTGCGGGGACGCCAGATTGCGGGGGACGGTGCGACTTTCCGTTCTGTATGTAATACTATTATTAATTCTGTGCATAAATCGCCTTCTACGACATCCACGGGAGGACTTGGAGTGGCCTAATTCTTCTCTCTGCCGGAAACCACACGGCTTCAAGCAAGTCTTCTGGCTGATCTGACTAAGTATGGCTCTGGTAGTACAGAGAGAGGGTCGTGCTCCTGCAGTGGAGACAGAAAGACCTGATGATGACGAAGCGATAGTGGCAGGTTTAGGTATTGAATACTTTGATTGTTCCAGCTACTTTAGGTCGTAAAAGCCGATCCAAAGGAATGGATGAGAATCTATCGCGGCAACCCATCACTATTTTTTATTTATTTAAATTTATTACAATACATGTAGGTAAATGGTGGAGTTAACGCCTAAGGCCTTTTTACCAGTCAACCACCATTGATTCCATTTTTTGAGTTCCTATATAGCTGCGCCATGTCTGTCTGTCTGTCCGTGGTTCTACTCAGAAACTATAAGTAAAAGAAAGCTGTAATTTGATTGAACCCGACACTGCGCATGGCTCGACACGCACTTGGCCGGTTGTATTCACACCGACCATCTCCCTCAACGTTGCTTTAGGTCTTACGGCCCGAGGCTCTGTCTACCCTGTACGTGTAGTTATCTGTATTATCGTGTTTTTTGTCTGCCTGTCTAGACACTTATCACGTGGAAACATCCCAATATTTGGGTGTTATCGGCGTTATCCATAGTTATCTTATTACTGGGATCATTCAGTCAATATTTTGGACAACCACGCGGACGTATCGTGGAGATAAGAGATATATTGGCAATGGCATGTTCTGTTGCTCAAGTCAAGTCAAGGCAAGGCAAATATATCTTTACTATCATACGATATTTATCTCTTAACTAGCCGAAGCCCGCGACTTCGTTCGCGTGGACTTTATGTCTCTGGAAAATGCTCATCAGGCTGAACAACTTTTACTAAGGCGACATTTTTATATCTCTTATAGTTTAGCTGGACCATTATGGTTCTGCATCAGGTGTTCTATTTTCCAAAATCATTTATACCCTATATGTTGCCCAGGCTTAATAGCTATATAACAAAAAAGGTTTCATTCGAATCCGTCCAGTATTTCCGGAGATTAGCGTGTACAAACAGACATACAGACAAACAGACAAACAGACAGACATTTTTTTTTAAATTTTTACTCTATTACTATGTCTCCATCGCCCCCAAGATTTTTTTTGGAAATATATTTAATGTACAGACACACTTTTTTTACTGTTTTATTATATGTATAGATATAGATAGATATAGATAATAATCGTCACTATGTTTTGTCAGGCCTGTGTCACCAGTCACCACTCCCCGTTCAGGTATCGAAAATATACCTACATTATTACTATACGCGCGGCGACCACTCCGGAGTTGCACAATGTTGACGTCAAATGGTTACTTACAGCTAAGTTTACTGCCGCTTCCTAAGCGTAACTGAAGAAGAAGCGGTAGTAAACTTGCTTACCTACATACTATACTACATACATACTCCCATGCTGGTCTGGGAGAAATAAAAAAAAACTTAGAATGTACCAGCTGCTTCTCTTCCCACGCAGATCGTAAAAACCGATCGAGGGAAGGGGCAAAAATGCAAATCATGTTAACAGGCGATGCGGCTAGCAACCCATCACTGTATTGATTGCTTTTCCATCTTCTCGCCCACCATGACGCTAAAAGTGGCTTTTGGGTCTTGCGGCCCTCGGCTCTGCATAGAACCGCAAGACCCAAAATGCTCTGTCTGCCCCATTAGGGATAAAGACGTGATAGTATGTATGTATGTATACTACATACATACATACATACATACAATTAGGTACGTCTGTATCCCTAATGGAGCAGACATAGTATACTGTGTCTTACGGCAAAGATTATATAATCACTAACGTAACAGATACCCAACGCCATAGAAACTATTTATTATAGCCTGCGCAGACGACGACGGAGTTTTCTCCGCCGCGGAGAAAAAAGTACGCTCGGATTTACCGCGAACTCAACGCACACGTATCGCCGTATATAAGTACGCCACTCAATACACCTAGTCATCATCATCATTCATCATTTCAGCCGCATAACGTCCACTGCTGGACATAGGCCTCCCCCAAAGATTTCCAAAATGACCAATCAAGAGCGGCCTGCATCCAGCGCTTTCCAGCGACCCTGGTCAGGACTTCGCCTAGTCACACGTACTTTTCCTTTCATACATTACATTCCCGTACTTTTGTCCGGTCCGCTCCCTGCGTGTCCTCGGTTATTCGGGGGACTTTTTGTACGCGGTACTTTTAATCCCTGTCGCCTGTACAACAGGGTTGTTGCTAGTCGCACGTTAACGTTACGCGAGTCACTTAGGATTATTGAATCATACTGGTGAGAAATTGCGCATATTATCATTGTTTATCTACGGAAAACAATAAAGAACGAACATTTTATAGATTTCCGAGTGATGAAAACAGTTAAGCAAAGCAATTCTGTGGTGACGACCCTGATTGTTTAACTCACACATTTGACGTGAGCACAGACATATTGTTTCGTTTGTAGTAACGTATATTTGTTACTCCGTTTCTATGAAGTGTCATACCTGTGACTTAGGTAATACAAGCTAAACAAAGCTTATAAACATCAATGAGACCTCTTCACCCGTCTAGCCAGTAAATAATTCATTATCAAATGTTGATTCTAAAGACTACCGACCCCCAAATTGCAAAAAAAGTTGTTTACTACTATAAAACACTGTTCTCCCACGTGCGATGCGATAGCGACCTATTTAGCATATCTTGAGCATATCTTGTATATCTTAATCATATGCCAACCACGGTGTCAACGCGTGGCGCTGGCGCCTGATTTACATACATGTTGTATATAATTAGCTGAATTATTTATATCAGACGTGTAATTACATATTTGTGTAAGATAATGTATGTTAAATTGTTAACTGAGATGACAGCTTTTTTTCAAGATTTTTATTCACCTTCCGAGGTTTGGGTGTTATTTTTAGATATTAAGTTTTTTAATATTTAACCTGGAAATTACATACCCACCCGTAATAAATCGAACCACGGGCTATACTAGATCACTATATAGTATAATAGAATTAAAATAAAATGAAAAGTAAGAAAAAAAATGGCATTTTTGTTCAAAAAGTGTACAGCAACACGTGCTATTTTAGAATTTTTTTAAAAGTTTTCAACCCCATATTTTCGCGAGTTTGAAAATTTTTGATGAACTAAATCGACAAAGAAATTCTATATACTTAATTTTCGAAACTTTTCAGAAAAGAGAAATGTGACAGAAAGTTTTATCAATAATAATTAATTATTTGCAAAAATCTGCCATTTCAAGCACTACGAGTAACTGTATAAAGTGTGAACGTAAAGCTTAGTTTCGGCAAATGTGCGAAAAAATTGTTTGAAGGGTTATCTAGGGTCAAGCCCTAGACAAAATTTTATATGATATCTCCGATTCCTTTTAAATAATTTATTTCAAATGGACTGGACCCCGAAAATTTCAGGTAGCTAGCTTAAGTGTTTAGTCAGCCGTGTGGTTTCCGGCAGAGTAGAATAGGGCCACTCCAAGTCCTCCCGTGGATGTCGTAGAAGGCGACTTAGGGATACAAGCTAAACAAAGCTTATAAACATCAATGAGACCTCTCCAACCCGTCTGGCCAGCGAGGAGAGTCTAGGCCAAATCCTCTAGCTGCTCTAGCCAAGTATGGCTCTGGTAGTACAGAGAGGGTCGTGCTCCTGCAGTGGAGACAAAAAGACCTAATGATGACTAAGTGTTTACTAGAGACTATGTCGAGCCCCGTTCTTAACAAAGGGGCCTGGCCCGACGTCTGACGTATTGCGTAATAAAGACAACAAGTCATAGTAAACAAACACCCATGACTGACTGACGCCCTGTGACGTCACTGTCATTGACAACGCCCTCTGACGTCAGCCGGCGACCACGTGTAGGGTGGTTTGCCAAATACGACAAAGGAATTTTAGATGATCACTATGTGATGACAAACGAACATACATAAATAGGTACAAACGTTGAACTGTCTCCTCCCATGCTGGTCTGGGAGAAACGAAAAAAACTTAGAATGTACCAGCTGCTTCTCTTCCCGCGCAGATCGTAAAAGCCGATCGAGGGAATGGGCAAAAATGCGAATCATTTTAACAGGCGATGCGGCAGCAACCCATCACTGTATTGATTGCTTTTCCATCTTCTCGCCCACCATGACGCTAAAAGTGGCTTTTGGGTCTTGCGGCCCTGGGCTCTGCATAGAACCGCAAGACCCAAAATGCTCTGTCTGCCCCATTAGGGATAAAGACGTGATAGTATGTATGTATGTATGTAAACGTTGAACTGTCTTGTTTTGTTTTTAGGGTGTGAAAGTGGCACATACTGGTGTCAGATTTGTAAGCTATCTAAAGGCATCTGACATAGCTTGACGACTGCCATCTAATGATGGGGGTCTTTGGTCCCCATGTTGTGGCTCCCGTATTCATGGTTGCATCCTCAGCAGTAACGCTTCAAAACCCGGGGTCCGGTTGTGACGGTAAAATTATTTTGAGAGAAACAATATTTTAAAAGACCAAATTCTTTAATTTAATTTTTAACAATTTATTCACTAAGTGCCGGAAGTAGTCACAGGTAAGGGTCGTAGGTTCACAGCCACGAGATTCGTTGTTTCAGAAGAGATTTCCAAAAGTACTCAGCTTTGAAGCAGCCCGGCGTCCAGTGGTGGTCGAAAGAGGACGAGACTCCTCACGCCTCCGTATTTATATGGGCCGCGCGGGGTGGAGAGCGGGGTAAGGAGGGAAGCACAGGTGCGGACTTCGTCACACGGTACCTAACCTAGGTGATTGGACGAGGTTATATTGGTTTTACACAGTATTGATATCTGATCTCCGCAACCCAAATAGACCAGAACCAATCCTTAGAAAGTTTGAGCAAAAGGTAGATGGCGTTTGGGACCCACAATTTATACGTGCCTTCCGAAACACGGAATCATCTTTAGGTAGTTTGATGATCAAACGCTAAATAGCGTTCGGGACCCACAGTTTATACGACGTGCCTTCCGAATTACGGAACCATATTGCTTTTCGGATAATCAAAAATAAATAATCAAGCCTGCAATATCCTAACCAGACTGAAAACTACTTTTTCCACAAAGTATGCTTTCCAGTGGGATTCGAACCCACGACCTGCGGATCTTAAAGTGAATGCCTTGACCACCGCACCGCGGAGGCAGTCACTCACCCAATCAGTATAGTGTATAGTATATGGCGCCTTAATAATTATGTGGTGACGTCACCCTTAGGTATGAAAATACTTAATTGCTTACACGCGCTTGTTAAATGGGGCATAAAAACAAAGTAGACATGTGATCTAGTGAGCCATCATATTTATAGCCAACTGACCAGTTGCTTTACTTGCATTATCATCATCATCATCAGGCCTTTTTGTCTCCACTGCAGGAGCACGACCCTCTCTGTACTACCAGAGCCATACTTGGCTAGAGCAGTCAGAGGACTTGGCCTACACTCTCCACGCTGGCCGGACGGGTTGGAGAGGTCTCATTGATGTTTATAAGCTTTGTTTAGCTTGTATTTCCTAAGTCGCCTTCTACGACATCCACGGGAGGACTTGGAGTGGTGCTATTCTACTCTGCCGGAAACTACACGGCGATTGCATTATCAGTTTCTTATGTATTGTCGCGAACGAGATAGATGTAGAATATTCGCGAATAAGAACTCTGCTGGCGAGATAGACTTGGAATGTTCGCGAGTGGAATCATGCAAGCGAAACTAGGCCTTATTTTCTTAAGAGCATAAAGGCTAGAGTTCTTTGAATGGTCGTCGGCTTAGTCGCACTCACACATACATACCGGCGTCTCGATGTTTCCCGTCAATCGAAATACATTCGTCAAGTGAGGCGAATATTCGAGAAAAGTGTAGACCTCTGTATTGGCGCATATAAAAAGGCGATCGAGTGCGTGTGCCGCCAGTTCAGTACGAGCTACGAAAGCGATAACTTCGAAGCGAACCGAAGCGAAGGAAACCTACCTCAGTGCGACAAGTGGAAGTAAGTACCTGCGACTACTTTGGCGAGATACCTGGACCTCAGCTGCTACGCGACTTGGACTTGGACATCAGGAAGACTATCTTCACGTGTCAACCTTTGGGTTCCGTAGTGAATAAAAATTCTCATACGAACTTTGGCGTTTTACTCCAAATCTCGAACCCAGTTTCGTAACATTTGGTGTCGGAAGTGGATTTGGAGATGCCAGTTCTACCGAGAGAAGAAGAGGATACCACCAGGGAGGGCGTCAGGACCAGGGCCCAGCGTGCCATGGAGGCTCAAGGGGGCGTGGCTCAGGACACGCCTACTGAACCTCAAGCCACGCCCACTGACCCTGAGACCACGCCTACTGCCAATCAGGCCACGCCCACCGCCCATCAGGCTCCGCCCACTGGACATCAAGCCCCGCCTACTGGACCTCAAGCCACGCCCACCAGTCATCAAGCCACGCCCATTGGACTTCAAGCCACGCCCACCTGTCATCAAGCCACGCCCACCATTCGTCAAGCCCCGCCCACTGGACCTCAAGCCACACCCACCAGACGTCTAGCTCCACCCACTGGCCCCGCCCACCTTGGCCAGTCCACGCCCACTGACCACGCCCACCAAACAGCGCCACGTTCACAAGAGACGCCAAGCGACTCAAATAGTTTATTGCACGTATTAGAACTAATTCGGCAAGAACAACAAGCACAACTTCAACGTATAGAAGAGACACTAGATTTACGATTTGCACGCTTGAGTGAGCAACAACAAATAGTCTTGGGAAATTTCTGCAAACTCAACCAATCAGTGGAGCAGATCCGTAATGATGTAGACGCTGTCGAAAACCGTGTGACTGATCTGGAAAACAAGGTGGAAAATAGAGTAACCGATTTGGAAACTAATTTCGCCGGTCTCCAAAAGAAAGTGTTGCGTCTAGAGACAGTAGGAACGCCAAGTACATCTGGCTGTGAAACGAAGGGGCCAAGTGTAAAAGTGCCATCTTATGACGGTACCACATCTTGGGCCGCATACAAACAACAATTCCAGACCGTCGCTAGTTTAAATGGTTGGACCGATGAACAGAGCCATACAGCCCTTACTGTTGCTCTGAAAGGCTCAGCACTATCAGTCCTGGAGGCACTGCCTAGCTCTGGAAGCACCTTTAAAGAATTGATGGAGGCGTTAGAAGCCAGGTATGGGGAACGTCATCTCGAACACGTTTTTCGAGCCCAGCTGCGTGAAAGAGTTCAGCGCCCAGGAGAAGGACTTCAACAGTGGGCATTGGAAATAGAAAAACTAGTGCGTAAAGCCTACTCGTCTGTTGACTCCAAAATGGTCGACACAAATATTCTACAAGCATTTATTGCTGGAATTAGAGATGTTGAGGTAAGGGCTGCAGTGGGGACTCAACATCACGCGTCACTAAAAGATGCCTTGGCACATGCTCTAGAGTACGAAGCTTTAAGGCAGGACATGCGCACACATAAGTTGCGAGAAGTCACGGAAGACGTAAAGGCAATCAAGAGCCCGCCAAAGAAGACCAATAGCTCTGCGCCTACTTGCTACAGGTGTGGTGAAAGAGGACATTTGCGGCTCTCTTGTCCAGAAAAGCAGGAATTAACCAAATTAAGGGAAGAGCTGAAGGAAATTACGAAAAGGCAGGAGTCCTCGTTTCCTGCAAGAAACCAGGGAAACGAGTAACAGCCAGGACTAAGGGGCGGGTACTGGCTGGCGCAGAGAAAGCCCCAGCAATTGTCATCTCACAAGTAAGCAATAGGAGCAGTTTGACGATATGCGGACAAGTGAATAGGACAGATTGCAAATTAACCATAGACACCGGAGCCTCCAGAACAATAATCAACCCACATCTGGTGAAAGCTGCGATGAAATACAAGAACGTCGATTGTCGGCTTCTGTCTGCCTCTGGCCAGCCAATATCTGTCTTAGGAGAGACGACAGTGACAATATACGTGGGAGATTCACCATACACGCATGATGTCATTGTGGCTGAAATTATGGATGAGTGTATATTGGGCCTAGATTTCATGAAGAAATACAATTGTAAAATCGATGTCGCAAATGGAGTTTTCAAGTGTGGTAATGAGGAAATTTTCATCCTTGGAGGCCCCACCGGAAAAGTGACTTGTTTAAACAAAATCGTCGTACCTGGTCGAACACAAGCACAAATAATGGTGAAACTGCCATCACCTAAAACACACAAGCCTTCTAGATGCGTTCTTATTGAGGATACATCAAACAAGCCAACTCAAAGATTCCTGACAGCAAGAACATTAGTCACTGGAAAGGATACTGCAGTAGTGAGAATAGTCAATCTAGAGGACCATGAGATCATCTTAAATGAAGGCGATGTTGTTGGAAGATGCGAGGAAGTTGTCTGGATGAAAAAGTGCCAATTAACAACAAACTCAGATGCATCTAAAAACTCCAGTTGTTCTACAGTTTACGACCTTCTAAAAGATTACAAAAGCAACCTAACTTATTCACAGAGCTTGAAGGCAAAGAAGTTGCTGCTGGATTTTGCTGACATTTTCTCTTCCAAGGAAGGTGATCTAGGAAGAACTTCGCTAGTTCAGCACAGAATTGATACTGGAAGCGAAAGACCTATACGTCAGCGAGCGAGAAGAATTCCATATGCTAAGGAAAAGGAAGTACAAGATCTGCTGGAAGACATGAAAAGAAATAAAATCATCGAACCGTCTGCAAGTCCATGGTGCTCCCCGGTTGTTTTAGTTAAGAAGAAAGACGGCAGCACACGATTTTGTGTCGACTATAGACGACTGAACGACGTCACAAAGAAGGACAGCTACCCATTACCAAGAATTGATGACACATTGGACACCCTTAGCGGAATGCAGTGGTTTTCAACCCTAGACCTGAAATCTGGTTACTGGCAGGTGGAAATTTATTCTAAGGATAAAGAAAAGACAGCATTCTCAACAGGAAAAGGTTTATGGCAGTTCAATGTTATGCCTTTTGGATTATGCAACGCCCCCGCCACTTTTGAAAGACTTATGGAGTGTGTACTAGCAGGATTAGTAGGAGACGCCTGCCTAGTTTATCTGGATGACGTCATCATCATGGGTCGAGACTTTGAAGATCATCTACGGAATCTGGAGCAAGTCTTGATAAAGATACGGGGTGCCAACTTAAAACTAAATCCAAAGAAATGCAGTCTATTCAGAAACAAAGTGAATTATCTCGGACACGTTATCACCAGCGAGGGCATCCAAACTGATCCTGATAAAGTTGCAGCTGTGAAAAACTGGCCTACCCCCAAAGACAAGACAGAAGTACGAGCATTTATGGGGTTATGCTCTTACTATAGGCGATTTGTAAAGGGATTTTCTGAAATCGCTAAACCACTGCATCGTCTGACAGAAGACAAACAGCCTTTTAAATGGGATGATACCTGTGAAAATGCCTTTCTCAAACTAAAAGATTGCCTTTGCAATACTCCAATCTTGGGATACCCGCAAGCTAATGGCGAATTCATCGTTGACACAGACGCTAGCAACACAGCGATCGGAGGGGTACTATCTCAAAAACAGGGTGAAAATGAAATAGTAATTGGATATTTCAGTAAATCTTTGTCAAGGCCTGAAAGGAATTATTGTGTTACAAGAAGAGAACTCTTGGCCGTTGTAAAGACGCTGCAACACTTCAACAAATATCTCATTGGTAGACAGTTCAAACTTCGCACAGACCATGCTGCTTTGAAATGGCTGTTACAATTTAAAAATCCGGAAGGCCAAGTTGCACGTTGGATTGAACAACTCCAAGAATTTGACTTTGTTACTGAGCACCGTAGTGGAAAGGCCCATGGAAATGCTGATGCACTCTCAAGAAGACCATGTGTGGAAGACTGCAAGCATTGCGTTAAACAAGAGACAAAGGAGCTTACGGTTAACATCACAAGAACAATCCCTACAGGGCAATGGGACGATGACAACCTTAGAGAAGCCCAGGAAGATGATGAAGATATAAGGCTCATCATCGCATGGAAAGAACGTAGTGCTGATAAACCTAGATGGGCAGAAGTTGCACCTACGAGCCCCACCACCAAAGCGTATTGGGCTCAATGGGACAGTTTTATCCTGCAGAATGGAATACTTTACCGTAAATGGGAGAAACCAAACGGCAAAGAGTTTCACCTACAGGTTGTTGTTCCAAGAGACAGAGTGAAAGACGTTCTCCGTGAAGTACATGATGGTGTAACAGGTGGACATCTAGGCGTTAAGAGAACGTTAACAAAGATTCGGGAACGGTTTTACTGGCTGAATTGTCGGGAAGATGTTCAGGATTGGTGCCGCAAATGTACAACTTGTGCAGCCGTAAAAGGCCCGTCAACAAGAACTCGAGGATGTCTACAGCTTTACAATGTCGGTGCGCCCTGGGAACGGATTGCAGTAGACATTGCTGGACCATTCCCCGTAACTGAATCAGGAAATAAGTACTTCATGGTTGTCATGGACTATTTTAGCAAGTGGCCGGAAGTATTCGCTATACCTAACCAAGAAGCTTCGACAGTAGCCTCCAAGTTGGTTGAGGAAGTAATCTGCCGGTTTGGTGTACCACTAGAAATCCACTCAGATCAAGGAAGAAACTTCGAGTCGCAACTATTTCAAGAAATCTGCAAACTTCTGGGGATTCATAAAACGAGGACCACTCCATATCACCCTCAGTCTGATGGCATGGTGGAGAGATTTAACCAGACTCTGGAGAGACATCTAGCGAAACTGGTTGACAAACATCAGAAAGACTGGGACAAATACATACCGCTTTTTCTCCTGGCTTATAGGACATCGGAGCATGAAAGCACAAAACTTACCCCAGCTCAGGTGAATTTCGGCAAAGAACTTAGATTACCTGTGGATCTCCTAACAGGGAGGCCACCAGAAGACCCATGTACTGTGCCAGACTACGTCTTCAATCTTCGAGAGCGAATATGGAACATCCATGACTTAGTTCGCGAAAACGGTTTACAAGCAAGTGAAAACATGAAAACTAGATATGACCGAAGAGCGAACTCACGTGGCTTTGAAGAAGGAGTCTTAGTATGGCTTCATAACCCGATTCGCCGGAAAGGAAAATCACCGAAATTACAAACGAGATGGGAAGGTCCATACAAAATCATTACGCGAATAAACGACGTGACTTATCGGATCCAACGTCAACCAAGAGGGGCACTCAAAGTGGTGCACATAGACCGTCTAGCACGTTATCATGGCAGCAATAGTGACGCTCGGGACGCGCGTCTTTAAGAAGGGGGCAGTGTCGCGAACGAGATAGATGTAGAATATTCGCGAATAAGAACTCTGCTGGCGAGATAGACTTGGAATGTTCGCGAGTGGAATCATGCAAGCGAAACTAGGCCTTATTTTCTTAAGAGCATAAAGGCTAGAGTTCTTTGAATGGTCGTCGGCTTAGTCGCACTCACACATACATACCGGCGTCTCGATGTTTCCCGTCAATCGAAATACATTCGTCAAGTGAGGCGAATATTCGAGAAAAGTGTAGACCTCTGTATTGGCGCATATAAAAAGGCGATCGAGTGCGTGTGCCGCCAGTTCAGTACGAGCTACGAAAGCGATAACTTCGAAGCGAACCGAAGCGAAGGAAACCTACCTCAGTGCGACAAGTGGAAGTAAGTACCTGCGACTACTTTGGCGAGATACCTGGACCTCAGCTGCTACGCGACTTGGACTTGGACATCAGGAAGACTATCTTCACGTGTCAACCTTTGGGTTCCGTAGTGAATAAAAATTCTCATACGAACTTTGGCGTTTTACTCCAAATCTCGAACCCAGTTTCGTAACAGTATTTTAGTTTTTTTTTAGATGAGTGGCGATAGTCATTCATTATCCAGACCATATGGTCAGTTGCTTAACCTGCATTATAGACGCTCCCACTGAGCGCTTCTACGTATTTTGGGTAAAATTATTTCTTATATCTTCGGTATCCATCATTTTGATTTCCACATAAGTAGTTGCTTAACCTGTGTTATCATAATTTTCCCCATATACTTTTAGGTGACATATCACGACATTCGGATGTGATGATATGTCGACCCATCATTTTCTTGACCTCAGGGCTAGTTGCTTAACTTGTATTATCAAAGTTTTAACGTATTTTCGACATTTTCCATAATTATTTCTGTATTACACCCACTCGTGCTAGTGCTAGTAGTATAATTATGTAAAGCGATGGTGACCCATCATTTTCCCGGCCAGATGCTTAACTTGCATTACCTATGTTACCCAAATATTTAGGGCGTCTATTAACTTTCATCAAAACGCCCTAAAGTAATGTGGACGTCGATGGTCACCCATCATTTTCCTAGCCAGTTGCTTAACTTGCATTACCTATGTTACCCAAATATCTACGATTGCATTGTAACTCCATCAAAACGCCCTAATGTAATCTGGACGTCGATGGTCACCCATCATTTCCTTGGCCACTCGGGTAGTTCCTTGACCTGCGTTATCGAAGTTCCTACGTATTTTTGGGCGAAATTCTTTCACATACACACCATATCGCGTTGTCGCCACGCGCCGATCACGATAAGCCCACGTGTGTTGTTAGTGTGACCAAATTGCGAAAAAAATTGGGATAAAAAAAACAAATAAAATGTTGTTGATCGTTTTGATTAAATACAACGTGCAAGGGACATACCCGTAAAAAATGAACTACGGGCTATACTAGATCACTATAGCATAATAAAATTAATATAACAGTAAAAATAAATGAAGAAAAATATAGACATTCCCATACAAATTGCCCGGGCGGCTGCAAATTTTAGTGTGGTAATGCAGATTTTTTTGTTTTTTTTTTTTTATAGCCTTTGTAGTAATTATATTTATGGCTGCAACCTGCCTTGGATTGTAAATCGTGGAAGCAGGAAGGGGAGGCCTTTGCCCAACAATGGAAACTGTTATTTTAATTCCATTAAACTATAGTGATCTAGTATAGCCCGTGGTTCGAGAGATGCTCATCAGGCTGAGCAACTTTTGGTAAAGCGTCATTTTTATATTTCTTATAGTTTAGCTGGACCATTATAGTATTGTATTGCATTTCTAATTATAATATAGTATAGTTCTAATTTTAGATATAGTATGTCGCTAGAAAGGAGGCTTGGCGGAAAAAATTAAGACCAAAAGTTGTAACGACACTTTTTGCTATAGTTGTAAGCCGTGCGGCGTGCGCGTGTTTCTCTGTCTGTCTCTCTCACTCCTAATTAATCGAAAGGGTGTCCGTTGACACCTGTCAAGTTTTTTTTTTCAATGGACTACGGATGCAGGTCGCTTTAGATCGGTAATTTTGTAAATCCTTGGGAGAGGCCTGTGAGCAGCAGTAGTTATGCGGGTGAAATGATGATGATGATGAATTGATACAAACAAACATGATGCACGTGTCTTGCCACGGAAGAGGAAATCACTGACTCTAGACAGTAGACACTCACATCTGACCTGCGATAAACTTTGCAATAACTATGGTATAGTTATTATTAAAGCATCACGACACTAATTGGAATTATTTTTAGAGGTACCTACTATTAATTAGTTAGAATATAATTAATTCAGCTTGGGTGGTATGATTTATTATCGGACGAAAATATTAAACGCAACGTTAGTTATTACTCGTATTTAAGGTAACGTGAGATGACTTCTATACATATAATAAAACAGTAAAAAATGTGTCTGTACATTAAATATATTTCCTCTTCCGTGGCAAAACACGTGCATTATGTTTGTTTGTATCAGGTCATCATCATCATCATTTCGGCCGCATAACGTCCAATGCTGGACATAGGCCTCTCCCAAGGATTCCCAAAATGACCGATCTAAAGCGGCCTGCATACAAAATACATCGAAAAATTATGTATTTTACTAGCGACATACTAGACATGCATGGGAATTTCGGGATAAAAACTATATCCTATGTCCTTCCTTGGGTCTAAACGTTCCACTTCACGTTAAACTTCCATACCATTTTTCATTTAAATCGGTCCACCCGTTCACGCGTGATGACGTGACCAAGGGAAATAGGGATTCATTTTTTTATATAGATAGATATACTATTAAACATCTACTTTTAATGATAATTTTTCAAAACTAAAAACTGACTGATTTTAATAAAATTTCAAACAAAAAACAAAAAGAATTTTATATCTGTCCAGGCGTCTTCAAATAAGCGATGAACACACATAAAATAAAATAAAAGATCGAGTCGATGAATTGAAAACCTCCTCATTTTTGTAAGTTGGTTAAAAAGATGATATCTTACTAAGCTAGTTTGCACGTGACTTCTATTTATTACAAAATGTGTTTATTTTGAACCAAAATTTTATGTTGAACGGCTACTCAGATATTTTGTAAAAGGCGTAAACATTGATAAATTTTTATCATAAGTGCTACAGTAATGCAACCGAAATTAGGTCTTGCTGACTGGAGAATAAGGTATAGAATCCAAAGTGACTTAAGTCATAAATTACAAGCAACTTTGTTATTTGATCGGGAATTTTCCAGAAATGTACATGTAGGGATTCCAATCCAATTGGGATAAATAAAAACAATTCGAATAAGGATTCCAACTTTTTTTTTTAATTATCCGTTTATTTATTTTATTGTAAGACTAAATACAACGGTTTTTTTACCAATTACAGTATCTAGAGAATGTATAGCTAAATATAACTAAATGTACTTACAGTTAAAACATATATTATATACAAGTCGACTCACTTTCATCATACTCGCAATATATAAGCAGTTTCCTTACAATCACATTCGCTCCATCAGCAAACACATCACATTCAGGTTGCTGATTCAGGAATGCGTTAAGGTCTGTAAGCATGCGACATAGAGGAGCTTGCTCATGCGATACCGTGCGTGTTATCGGCGGGGCGAACAGTTTATGTCCCACTGCTGGGCAAAGGCCTCCCCTCTTTCCTTCCATAACTCTCTGTCTCTGGTTTTAACTTTCCAATCCTCTTTAGGATTCCAACTAATAATTAAAAAAAATATTAAATATAAAATTTTAAGAAGAGAATATATTTTTACCAAATTAGACAGTTTCCAACAATTCAAATCAGATACTTTTTTCTAAACGTCAAAACAAACATTTTCTAAGGGATTTGTATGAAATAAAGACTAATGACGTCATTGTTTCTTGGAGTCAAATAGCGCTCCTAATATCAGTTTTTCTGCAATCTGAAATCACGTTGAAAATGGATGTGATCATGACAAGTGACGTTTTTGACGTGATAACGTCTTTAAAATCGTTTTAGTCGGGTGACATGTTCAGAAACTTGTGTCACACCAAAACCTCACGAGCGCGATCGCAGGTATAACGAGAGAGAGACGGACCGATCTCCCGTCTCATCTCGAGCGCTGCCAGTCATTCCGTGAAACGACGTTATCACGTAAACATCTCGATCGTAAACCTACTTTACAAACAACCAATTTTTTTGGTGACTTTTTATTCTATTAATAATTCCAAGTAATTTAATTTTATAAGATACTAGGTTTAAACCTTTATCTGACCAAATCAAGTTGACATTTTCAGATCAGACAATGGCATATGCATATCGACTTGTATATAATATTATTTATTACATACATACATACTATCACGTCTTTATCCCTAATGGGGCAGACAGAGCATTTTGGGTCTTGTGGTTCTATGCAGAGCCCAGGGCCGCAAGACCCAAAAGCCACTTTTAGCGTCATGGTAGGCGAGAAGATAGAAAAGCAATCAATACAGTGATGGGTTGCTAGCCGCATCGCCTGTTAACATGATTTGCATTTTTGCCCATTCCCTTGATCGGCTTTTACGATCTGCGTGGGAAGAGAAGCAGCTGGTACATTCTAAGTTTTTTTTTCTCCCAGACCAGCGTGGGAGTTATTACATACAAGTTTTAACTGTAAGTACATTTAGTTATATTTAGCTATAAATTCTCTAGATACTGTAATTGGTAATAAAACCGTTGTATTTAGTCTAACAATAAATAAATAAATAAATTCTTAATCTTCGGCATATTACTAGATGTTAATTTGATTTGATTGGTCGGATAATGGTTTAAAACAAAGTTAGTCTGCTTTTTATAATAAGACGGTTTATGTTTTGTGTAAATTAATAAATAAAATAAAATAAAATTTTATTTCAGGCTTAAGAATCCATATAGAGTACTGTGTATTGTAAAAAACAATCACTTATAAAAAGCAGTTCTTAAAAATACGCCCACTATCAAAAGCTATATAAACAGTGACCTTTATTTACAATGATATTAATAACGTAATTTCACGCCAGCATTCCTGCAACAAATATAGCTGAAATATTCAATGTATGTTAGATTGACAGGTGGGTTGGGTGACGTACAAGCGAGTCTAGCGACGCGTGATCAAAATTTGGCAATAGATTAAAGAGTTTTTGGTAGGTGTAAATATTGTGCTTTGGTATACCGCGTGGTTTCCGGCCTATAGGGCCACTCTATCTCTTTCTCTTGGATTTGTAATTATATATAATTAATTTATAATAATATGATGTATTACTCGTATGGGTAGGTATGTTCCTTCCACGTTATAAAAGGACAAATCACACAGATTGAGCTAGCCCCAAAGAAAGTTTAAACTTGTGTTACGGGATACTAACTCAACGATACTATATTTTAATTAATACATATACAAATATACATTTTCCGTCTTGCCCTGGCTGGCGATCGAACCCAGAACCCAAAAAAAAGGTGGTTGGTAGAAAAACCATATCCAAATCGTTATAGGTACCGGATTTTCTTTACACTTTTCCTTGTATAACAAAAAGATTTTGCATTAAAAATAAGCGCAAAAAATTGCCTTCAATAAGAGACAGATTTATGTTTCAATGATAAGAAATGACCCCACAATTACTATCGTAGGCACTTATAATCTATAGACTATATACAGTTGTTATATATTTTTAATTTTACTCTCTTCTCTATATTCCATGATGGTCTAAGAGAAAAGAAAAAACTTAGAATGTACCAGCTGCTTCTCCTCCCGCGCAGATGCGGCTAGCAACCCATCACTATTTTGATTCCTTTTTTCACCTCGCCCACCATCACGCTAAAAGTGGCCTTTACGTCTTGCGGCCCTGGGCTCTGTCTGTTTAAAGCCGCAAAACCCAAAGTGTTCTGTCTGCCCCGTTAGAGATAAAGACGTGATAGTATGTATGTATTTGTAATTTTAACTAAAAATATATGCCCTGGGGACATAGGCGTGATATTATGTATGTATAATAAAATTAATAAAGAATTATCCATCATCATTAGGTCTTTTTGGTCTCCACCACAGAAGCACGACCCTCTCTGTACTACCAGAGCCATACTTGGCCAGAGCAGCCAGAGGATTTGGCCTACACTCTCCTCGTTGGCCAGACGGGTTGGAGAGGTCTCATTGATGTTTATAAGCTTTGTTTAGCTTGTATTTCCTGTCGCCTTCTACGACATCCACGGAGGACTTGGAGTGGTCCTATTCTACTCTGCCGGAAACCACACGGCAAACAGATTTATTGATAGATATATTTTAAAACACCTATTGAACTCTGACAGTTCAATGGTAGTAGTGACAATAGTATCTCGATCACTTAAACAGCAAATGTAATGAACACCACACTAATCACCCAACATAATGATAATATTACAACTGTATCCATACGTTTGTCACGCGAGTGTACAGTGAGATCAATCTATTTGTGTATAATGCACATGTTTATCTGATATTCATGTTTGCACTTCTTATTTACCGTTCTACTTAAATATTATTTCATTAAATGTTTACGTAAAGTCCTCTTATTAAACAGTGCGAGTGCGGCTTCTGTTCTCAAACGATGTCCCGCCTTTTATTATGTCCGAGGTGTCTAAATACCTTGGATGACTATGTCACTGCCAACAAAGCAATAGAGGTGGCCCGATTCTGGTCAATATAAACATAAAACCATCGAAACTGCCTTCGGTCTAGTGGTTAGAGCGTTCGGCTCATACCCGGAGGTCGCGGGTTCGATTCCCGGCGGGGGCAACGACTTTGCGTTGTTGTCCTAGTTTGGTTAGGACATTGCAGGCTGATCACCTGATTGTCTGATAAGTAAGATGATCCGTGCTTCGGAGGGCACGTTAAGCCGTCGGTCCCGGTCACTGTCTTTGACATTGGTCGTTACCTAAAACCATGTCAGAGGCCTTTAAGGCGGTTTTAAAACTCTGACACTAGTGTTAGTCACTAACACACACGATAAGAAGCAGAAGACCATCGAAACAAGAAAAAGAAGAAAGAAAAATTGAAAAATCCTGGCTTGAAATTTTGAATATAAAAAGTGAAATCCACAAGGTAGCAAAAGTACTTATCAATGTGAACAACTTTTTCTATGGGACCATGGCAGAAATCCCAAAAAAAATGTGCAGTTCCATACAAAATTAAATACCGTGCCAAAATATATGAAGCTTCAAATCTTTTTGCGTGTTCAGGCATGGTCACATAGTAAAAGTTGTTAACATTGATTAGTCTTTAGCTCCCTTCCGGTTTACACTTATGTTTCACTATTTCTTACTTCTTCTTCTTTTCGAACATCTCTCAACATCGAGTATCTCAATATTTGCCTTACACGTTGCGGTACAGGGGTAAATATACAATTAAAAACAACAATGAGTACGTTTATAGCTGTAAGTGGCCCAGAAAGTGAAAACGTATTCCTCGTTAAATTTTGTTTCTTGTTTTAGCTCGTAAATTGTAAAGGAAAATTTTCATGTCTAAATCGAGATAAGCCTCGTCCTATATCAAAAATGTCCCAGCCTTTAACAAGCCATAAAAACGCATCGTAAACACAGTAACGGAAATTCTCCGTCATTGACCCGAATAAAATCAGATGCGAACAAACACTGTATCCCATTTTTAACTTAAATCATTGTCACCCTATCTTTTAGTTGGCGCTGCGCCCGCGCGTCTATATAAACCGCGAGCGCCAGCGCCAGCGTTTAGTTCCACTTTAATCGTAAGACTGATCGCACGTATTGCTCCACAGATGTGTGCAGCGATCGACATGCTCGCTTCAGAACAGCTGTTCTACGGACACAGCCCTCCTGCTGGCTTTCTCACTGACTACACGCCACCAGTCAGAAGACCAACGAAGCTTACTTCAAGGGGCTTCTCAGCACCATGCTTCACGAACCTCAAACCTGTGCAATTAACGCTCAAAACTGCCCCAAGATCGTGCCTGAGGATGCCGACGGAACAGAAGAAGAAGAAAGTCGTCTTCGCGGACCAAAGAGGTTTTGCTTTGGAACAAGTGAAGTTTATGACGGAACCCTCACACGTTCCACCTTACTGGGCTTTGAAGGTGGTCAGTAGCCCGCCTCAAGAGAGAAAACCACCTCCTCAACCGGTAGTAGACTTATGGGAAACGAGGTTCGTGCAACCAGCGTCGGATTACGTGGGATTCCGGAGAAGAATAACAGAAGAATGTGTTGCGTTAGAGAACGTTATAGTGAAACAGAATGAGTGCGCTGTAGACGGGACGGTGAAAGTGAAAAATTTGGATTTCGGGAAAGAAGTCTTCATCCGAGCCTCTTCCGATGGCTGGGCGACGTCAGAAGACACGTATTGTGCCTTCGTGGAATCAGGACCGGCTTCGAAGAACGGTACTTCACTGTACGACACTTTCGGATTCAGATTGCAACTGCCGATACATTCGAGAAGATTAGACTTTTGCGTCTGTTTCCGCTGCAAAGGAACGGAGTTCTGGGATAACAACAAAGGTTTGAACTACACAATAGAGAAGTCTTCAGTAAGAAATGTGCCGGCGGTTGCGTGTGCGCGGATAAAGTACGGTAACTCGTGGACGGCGAGGTCGGATGGCAATGGAAATACTCCTTACTGGTGAACGATAGATTCGGTTCTATTGGTGTCAATCTGGAACCGCAAAGTGCCATAGTGCAGTGCCTTTACTCAAGGATTTGGAAATGTAAGTCTTTTGAGTTCTATCACTAAGATTTCTGGCAAAAATCTTTGTTCGAAAATTGTAGACCACGAGTAGGCAATGAATTTCATAAATTGATACAAATTAACTTTATTGCACCATGATAAACATAAAAATTACAACAACAAGAAACAATAAAGGCACAAAGGCAAACTTATCGCTATAAATGCAATCTCTTCCAGCCAACCTTTGGGTGGAGGAAAAAAATACTCAATGATTTGAAAACTTAAGAGCTTAATAACTGAGATTTTTGGCAGAAATCTAAGCTTGCAAATCGTAGACACCCTACTACATAGGCAACGAATTTTGTAATTGAAGTTTTATGTCCGAAATGTGACGTTTTTGTGGTTACTAATTTCTAAGGCAAATCGGGTGCTTTGATATGAATTGCCAAATTTTGTAAGAGTTTATGAGATAAGGATATAGAATTGCTAGCTAGATTTGTATGTAAATTAGCTAGTCCTGTGTACCTACGTGGCAAAGAAATGAGACTTCTTTCGAGTCTTACGTTACCTATAAAACAAAATCCTTGTGCCATTGTCTTTAGGATCTTAAAAATTAATGGCAGAACTATTTTCATGAGTCTGAGAAATTATTTTTTGAAAGAAAAAAATATATATCTAAAGAATAATTATTTGCGCTTCAAAAGCGAAGAAAACTGGTCTTTAATACAGTATCTTTTGATGTTTATTGGAAATTGTTGAAGAATCTAGAAGTACTTGTAACTTTTCTTGGTCCAATAACATAACTAAGATGCACAATTCTGTAGAAACTATATATTAAGATATAGAAGGTCATTCCATTTAAAAAAATTATGGTTCAAGAGCGTCCTTGTTTGAAAATCAATGGTAGTTAAACCATGTAGCTAAGTCGTGAAATTATCCAAATATCTCTTAAAATTATTAAAATTAGGTAACGGGTTACTCACGTATAGAGTCAGCTACTGCCGACATGTTTCGACCTCATCCGGAGGTCTTCATAAGTTTAATATCTGTCTCACGTTATTTTTAAATCTCAAAATATAAAGAAATAAACTTAAATAGAAAATCAGGGCGTGGTTAGTCATCTGACGCAATTTGATTATATACCAAGAACGATTTTTATTAACCCCCTCGTTCCCTCTTTGAGAGTTTGCCAAAAATCGGGACGGTTTCAACCAAGGTCGCGTCTGTAGACGTCACAATACCGGCGTCATGTGAAAAATATAAGATTTTTGACCTTTTTCTATTTTTAAACTCATTTCTATTTTTTTATGGTGGAGTGATGTGTTACTAAGTTGAGATCTATGTTTGTATACAAGGTTAAAAAATATACTTAAACTACTTTCAGGGTTAATTGAAACTTTCCCCGTGAAACATATATCGAAATTTAAATAATTAAATTTTTAACAAAAAAACCAACCGATTTCAATTTTTTTTTAGGAATTTCTTCCATATTTCCAAAGTTCTTTATCGTGTCTTCACCAAATTAATATGGGACTAACTTGGGAGTAAGGGCTTTCAAATAAACAAAGAACCATCAAAATCGGTCCACGGTTGCCGAAGATATCGCGTCACATACATACAAAAAAACATACAATCGAATTGATAACCTCCTCCTTTTTTGAAGTCAGTTAAAAATAATTTTTGGCTTTTCATACAAACTCTGATCAGCTGATCGGTCAACTTGTATGAGAGGCCAAACATTACTTTTCATATTTCGATACGAGTTCCTTGGGGAAAGTTTTTCAGTATCACGGACTGAATTCACCCTTAAAATAGTTTCAGTATATTTTGTTACACCTTATATACTTTCATACCTTCATCTTTTTTTTATTATATAATATAATAAGAATTATAATTTGTTTGTATATATTGGCAATTAGAATTATAATATTTTTTTATAATGATACTATAAACATTCCACTTGTATGAGACTAGATCTAACACAATAAATGATATAAATTGAGAAGCTTCCGTTCCACGATTCGTTTATCCTTCATCAAATTGAATAAAACATATAATATAGTATTAATTGGATAGATACAAATTTACTTGGCAACAAGCAAAATAACAAGAATTCTTGTATGTTTATGCAAATTATCTATCTGAACTTGCGTGAATGTCACTCCGTTGTATAATGACTTTGAATGTGTATTATAATTATGTGTGTGTTTATATACGTGAGTCATGTCAGTTTATTTGTTCAAATGGTTCAAATGCAAACTAGTGCAGAATAACCTTTTTTTTAAATTGAATGCACAGGAAACGGACTATTTCTCAAAATTACAAAAATACTTTTCATGTAATTTTCTATTTATTTTTTGGAAGAAATGAACATAGTTAAGTATTGTTTCTGTGAATAAAATTATATTACTTTACATAAGATAAATAATTTTGTGTAAAGTAGTAGGTATAACTTCATTTGAATTAATTTGATATAAAATATTTTAATACATACAAATTTTTTACAGAATTGTGCATCGAAAGTGTAATAATAATTTCAAATTAAACCAGTTAAACTTTAATATCATTTACTTAATTTATGTAAACTACACAAAGAAAGCGCAGGAATCTTCATTTTGATTTTTCAGTGACAACTCGACAATACATAAGTGAAAAATGAAGTGTATAAAATTAATGTTTCTAAAAACGATTATATTATTATTTATATAAATATGAGTATAATATCAACCATCTAATTATAAAACACAGACTTTATTACTCCGTTTAAACCATAAAGTAATTTAGGTTTAAACTATTATCAACCTTGCCAAGTTGACATCTAGTAAAATGAATATCAAATCTAGTAAAAAAAAGCCAAATTAATAAACTAATACTAAACTCCAAAGTTAATTAAAATCTGTTAAAAATGAAATAAACCATCCATATTTTTCGTAAAATTACATTAAATACCATGTTGATTTGGGCGAATTATGGTTTAAACTTCAAAGTTAGTCTGTGGTTTATAAAAAGACGCGAATTGTTATTGTTTCGAAATGTATTGTCACTGCAAAATAAGTTGGATGTAGTTGATACGAAAATGTGAAATTACTATACTCCATTTGGTTAGGTATTTAAATAAATGTAAACAATCTTGACATGTCTTTTTCAAATCAATAATTTTGCTAATTACAAAGTAATTATGTTATAAATTATATAATTACTTTGTAATTTACAAAGGTATTGATTCATATAAAAAGTGTATATTTCAATAAAAAGACATGTCAAGATTGTTTACATTTATTTAAATACCTAACCAAATGGAGTATAGGATATGACAATGTTGGAAAGACCCCATGTACTGGTCATTTGAAGCATCACATTTATAGTGCCAATAGTTCTAGTCATTTACCTTTATATTAGATGATGTCAGCGAATATTACTATATAAAAGAGATATTACAAATTATCATTGCGCAAAACTTCCCCACATAATTTATACAAAATGGCTGACGCATGACGCTCCGACAATAGGGAATATGCATAGAGAATACCTGTTATCTAATCAGTTTATCCATAAATATTCAATAGTAAAGTACTAACAGTGAAAACAGAATAAAAATTGATTGAAAAACGAACGAGATATAACGATTTTACGAAAATATGTCTATCTCACTCGCAAAAACGCTATTTTCTATGGCAAATGTATAGTGACATGGACGTTGACGTCACCAGTCTCAGACTTCTCTTTCTTATTAAACTTTAAACTATCACAAGTTCGTCGCTGATTAAGATATTTTTTAATTCTTTCATATTTGTTTACTGTGGTTAGTAAGCATTTTATTATGGAAATTAAAAAAAAAATGTGCATATTCTCTATTGCCGGCCAATGTTTGCTATGACGCAGCGTTATACAGCAGCTTCTGATTGGTCAAGAGTAATGTCAGTAATATTATTGGAGGAAAAATACATGTACTTTGTAAGTACTAAATACTTGAAGGTACGTTTATGTTTTTTTTTGCGCTAAAATATGCGATCATGCTTCCATAGTATTTATATTCGCGGGAATTAAGTTTATTTCGGAAAACACAGACCAAATATAATTTTTCCTATTGAAATATATACATTTGCAGACATGTATTAAAACTTGAGAATGGAAATGAAAGCTTTTGCATAGTATAGGACTAAAAAGACTGAAGTAGTTGGTTACATAATATATAATACATATAAATATAATATTTTTTAAAATAAATGTCTGATTGGGTGGTATTCTAATCAATTTTACTAGTGATGTTTAAAATGACCCAGTATATTTTAAATTGCTCAATGATTATGATACAATACAACAGTCAAAAATAAATATTGTATTTTTTTTTTATTCTTTGCTATATTTTTATTAATACGCAAGAATTTCACATGAATTATTTATTAATTTTAAATGTCAAATTAAATAAGGTGCCGTGCGATTTTATGCTAAATAATTTATATTAAATATTATCGTTGTTAATATTTATATTTGACTGTTGATATTAAAATGAATTTGTGAATTATATACAGACACGCATACTACATTTTTGTTGTTAGTCAAAAATGTCAAGTAATGTATATTTTTAATAATAGATATATAATTATATATTCCATTAAAAGATTGATGTATGTTAGTAATTTATTGGGCAATGAACGAATTATATTTTATAATTTAATTTTAAGTGTTAATTGTATAAAAGGTATAGTAATTTTTATATGTTTTTTTTTAAATGAAAGAACTGATTAAATGTTAATTTTAATGAAGAAATAAATGTATTGAAAATAGTAAATGACGGCGCCCGCATCCTTTACTGTAATAAATAAATATAAAATACTATATTTTTTGTTTTATTGTCCCTTTGCACACTTAAAGAGATATATAAATGACATACTACATACAGACTATTTTTAAACTTGCGGCCCCAGGGCCGCAAGACCCAAAGTCCACTTATAGCGTAATGGTGATGGCTTTTAACGTCATGATGATTGATGATGAATCAAAATAGTGATGGGTTGCTAACCGCTATGATTCACACTTTTCCCCACTTCCTCGATCGGCTTTTGCAACCTGTGCGGGAGGAGAAGCAGCTGGAACATTTTTAGTTCATTTTTCTTTTAGACCAGCTTGAAAGAATTCTATTATCTCTGTAAAAATATATACAATGTCCTTTTTTATCAAGTACAAAATCATTTTGAACCCGTGGTTATACCGGATTATGACACGCGCCACGCCCACTTCCACTTCTCCCGTAGTACAGAGAGGGTCGTGCTCCTGCAGTGGAGACAAAAAGACCTGACGATGATAATATCGATATCACGGGACTACTTCGATTTCTATGAGAACCGAAATTTTTTAAAGGGTTTTAATATACATTTATTAGGAAATTTCGAAATTATGAACTGAATCACCTCTTAAAACCAATAAATATGTATAAATAAAATATATGGGGACAAATTTCACAAAAAAATTGTACTTAATAATAAAGGATATTGTATATTTCTGTTCTTCATGTGTGTATGTCCCCAGCGGAAAAGTGCCGAATAATATAATGTAAAGCTGCCTTCAAATGTTTATCGATAAATGAAATTTGTGTGTTCAGTATCTTATGAGAAATTCGTCAAAAACGCTGGCGACATACACACAAAAAATTTAAGTGCTAGAATATTTTTGTTTTACTCAAAATCTCTATTATCTTCTGTCAGTAAGTAATATTTGTAAAATTTGAAAATGTGGTCACCCTAATAGTTTTTTTATACATTTTAATTTTTTGATGATCTTTTTTCGGGATGTATGTCAGAAGAGTAGATTAGCCAACAACTCAACGATAATGTCAGATGCTCCAACTATTTTAACAAGCTGTTATTTAACTTGCAATGTATCTTGTATGTATGTATGAATGTTCGTTTTGGTCAAATCTTCCAACTCAATTTTCAACCAGTTTTCCTCGACCGAATTGGCTGAAATTTTGCATACTTGTGTGAGTCGGATGACAATACAATATTATTAAATCAATGAACTGTTCTGATGATGGAGCAAGGAGAAATTCGCCGGAACTCAGTTATAAAACAACATAACCTCATTGAGTAGGACTCGTTTGATTTGTCTTGATGAGCACTATCAAAAAGACTATGCCTAGGGTCTGATCACGGAGACGGAAGGTGGTCGATGGAACTCAGTAATAAAACGACACAACTCCATCGAGTTTGGGCTTATTTCATTTGTCTTAATACGTACTTTAGCCTCAGAATAAAAGCTTGTATATTTTTTTTTAACATTTAAAAGTTAAAGTCAGTTTGTGGTACTAAACAACTTTACCTACTGTTATTAGTATTACGGGACCAACTGCGATCAATATCGTTTATATCATGGTATAATAAAACAAGGTATTCTCTTCCCGAGATGGAACTTGACTACGTCACGAAAGTGTTGCCACTGATTGTTCTTTTAAGTAAATTTAAGGACTTTCTCAATTAGTTCATGAATATTAAATAAAATACTAAGTAACTTAGATATTTAGTATCTTGCGATTCTCGCGTGATTCATCAATTCAATATTTTATAAATTGATATAATGGATTATGAATTCGAAATTGGTATATAAAGTTCAAAAATGCATTACGCTCGGGTAATTTAATTTCACACAGTGGCAACACATCAAACTGATGACGTAGTCAAGTTCCACCTACGTCATCAGCTGTCACGGGAAGAGAATACCTTGTTTTATTGTACCAAGGTTTATATTATATTATGAATGGTATATATTATATTCATAGTTAGCGATATTAATCGCGGTAAGTCCCGTAATACTAATAACAGTAATTGTGACCGCGTAACTCTAAAATGAACTGCCTCCGTGGTGTAGTGGTTAGAGCGTTCGGCTCATACCCGGAGGTCGCTGGTTCGATTCCCGGCGGGGGCAACGACTTGTGTTGTTGTCCTAGTTTGGTTAAGACATTGTAGGCTGATCACCTGATTATCTGATAAGTAAGATGATCCGTGCTTCGGAGGGCACGTTAAGCCGTCGGTCCCGGTTACTGTCTTTGACATTGGTCGTTACCTAAAGCCATGTCTTCAGCCTTTAAGGCGGTTTAGAAACTCTGACACTAGTGTTAGTCACTAACACACACGTTAAGAAGACTCTTAAATCATATACCGAACAACTTTCTTCAAGGAACTTTATCAAAATACAAAAAATAATTTTACAAGCTGATCATCTGATCGAGGGAATGGGCAAAAATGCGAATCATGTTAACAGGCGATGCGGATAGCAACCCATCACTGTATTGATTGCTTTTCCATCTTCTCGCCCACCATAACGCTAAAAGTGGCTTTTGGGTCTTGCGGCCCTGGGCTCTGCATAGAACCGCAAGACCCAAAATGCTCTGCCTGCCCCATTAGGGATAAAGACGTGATAGTATGTATGTATGTATGTATCATCTGAATGAAAACCAAAAATTATTTTTATTAAAGGTAGGTATTTTTCATTTTTCGATATATTTTAATTAAATAAAACTCCTGGAAATAACCAAGTGTTAAGTTACTTCCGACATCATTCGTCATGCATGCAGTGTAGCGCATGACCTGATATGCTTTAATTTATTACATAAACCAAGGTTTTGACCTTACAGATATGCAAATGTACGGACACTTACATACCGAGAGAAGACATTTTATCTACCATGCTTTCATCTATTTAATTCACGTCAAGTTGGAGATTTACAATTATTACTAGCTTTTCTGTCAGCGTTCTATTATTACGAGCGTCATTTGTTTTTTTATTTTTTTCAAAATCCAAGATGGCCGCCATGCAAGGACAATTCCCCTCCATACAACCTTACCCATTTTCTCAACTCCCTTCCACATCAGATTTCCGCAGATCCTCAAATGTCAGATTTTTCTGGTACTCACTGGAGCACCCTCTATACGACCACATATCAACCTTAACCCCACCAACCCCGCAACAGGGCAAACAACTATGTCAATCAGTGAGTCAGTGAGTGAGTGGTAATGTAGGTTTATATTATTATTATGTAGCTACCAATTTAACCAAATTATGACATTGCGTTTCTATACATACTCGTACAAATCTTTAACAGGGACCTTCGCCATTCAAGCTCAAGCACAGGCTCAAGCAAGACTTTTTTGTTTCGTTGGTCCTATTAGACTAAGAGGGAGGAATCAAGCTCAGGCTCAAGCAAGACTTTTTTGTTTCGTTGGTCCTATTAGATTAGACTAAGAGGGGGCCGTATGCAACCCTACCTCATCGAGTAGCAAAATGTGACATATGTAGGGTGTTGCATTAAAAAGATATGTCTTAATGTACAGGGTTGCCTGGCCCTAATCTGGAGCATTTTGTATAGTCAGCAAAAAAGTGATTATTTTAAAAGGTTGTGGAATATAATACAGGTTTCTCTTCGGATTTAAATCAGTAAAAATAACCGGCCAAGCCCGAATTGGATTCGCGCTCTAAGGGTTCCGTACCATTATCTATTAAAAATCGCGTTTGTTGTATGGGAGCACCCATTAAATATTTAAATATTTATTTTATTTTGTTTTTAGTATTTGTTGTTATAGCGGCAACAGAAATACATAATTTTTGAAAATTTCAACTGTCTAACTATCGCGGTTCTTGAGATACAGCCTGGTGATAGACAGACGGACAGACGGACCGACAGCGAAGTCTTAGTAATAGGGTTCCGTTTTTACCCTTTGGATACGGAACCGTAATAAAAAATGATCAAACTACCCAAGTATTGGTTCTGAGTTCTGGTTTACCCTTTGGATTAGGTCAGACGGCAGTCGCTCTGTGTAAAAACCAGTAACCTCGTCAAATCTCCTAGGTTAGGTAGCGGACCCCGGGCTCTGAAGCATTACTGCTGAGGATGCAACCGGGAAAATACGCTCGGATGATGATGATAGTCTGAACAGGTCGCGTGTTTCCGGTTGACGCAGTTTCCTACACCCTTTTTTTATTTTTGAAGTGAAAACTTCTTTAGCGGCTTGTGCACTTTTTTTGGAATGGGTAAAAAATGTTAAACACGCGTCAGGACACGTGACCTGATCGAAAATTCGTAAGACGGCGCAGGGCGCTTGCGCGAATGTTCGTGTGTGTTTATGTTACAGCGTTCTAATAAAATGTCATGTTTGTGTACGATAGCCCAATAAATAAATATTGTATTCTACCACATAAATGAGAGTACTTTTATACTGATAATTAAAGCAATTCATGCAAAATTATTCCCTAACCATTCCAAAATATCAAAAATGCACAACGTTAATTAATATTCAAGTTTTCACTTCTGCCGGCACTCCCAGAGTGCAACCCGTCGTTTTTTTTCGTGTGTCCAACATTGGTGTCAGATTTTTTAGGCTTATTAAAGGCATCTGACATAGCTTGACGACTGCCATACAATGACAGCCGGGACCAAAGGCTTATACGTGCCTTACGAAGCACGGAGGACCTCGGACCTCGAAAAGTTTTTGTGCTACTTGAGTGGTCACCCATCCAAGTGCGGACGATGCCCGGTGTCACTTTACTTGCGAAAGCGCTAGCAATGTGCTCTCCCGCCGGGCCATCGAGCTTATGGGTGGGCATGACGAAGTTTACCTATGCCACAGGTATGGCACGTCATACAAACGGAGCAGCATATACGAGTATACCTAGTACAGTAACTTATTAGTAATCTGTGCTAGTACTTCTACAAACGAAACAATCCGTCCGTGCACACGTCAAATGTGTGAGTTAAACAATCAGGGTCGCCACCACAGAATTTGTTGCTTTGCTTACCTGTTTTTATCACTCGGAAATCTATAAAATTTCCGTATTTATTGTTTTCCGTGGATAAACAATGATAATGTGCGCAGTTTCTCACCATTATAATTCGATAATCCTAAGTGACTCGCGTAATGTCAACCTACCAATAACCCTGTTTTACTGGCGCGTACACCTCACAATAACGGGGGAGGTGTTGCGGGGACGCCAGATTGCGGGGGACGGTGCGAGTTTACGTTCTGTATGTAATACTATTATTAATTCTGTGCCTATGCCCTAAAACGCAGGTAGACGTATTTACTACCACAACCCACATGAAACACATACCTACACGTGTCGCATGGCATGGTCGGTAAGCGCTTGTCGAGTTACGAATACAATATGTGCTACTGATTAGAGGAACAAGGAGATAAGTATTTAAAATATTTTAAAACGACTTTCAAAAAAGGAGGAGAGGTTTTTTTTATGTGTTCACCGAATATTCGAAGACGCCTGGACAGATTTAAAAAAGTTTTTTTTTGTTTGAAAGGGTGCAAGCGAAAATCGATTGTCAAGTGTAGCTTTCTATTCTAGTTTTGAAAAATTATGTTAGGTACCTAGTGAATTTGACAGTTTTCGTGGCACTTTGGTCCCGGTAAGTCCCGTGATACTATACTAATACTAATAACAGTCGCGTGTTCCCGCTAGACGCAGTTCCTACGCCCTAAACGCAGGTAGACGTATTTACTACCACAACCCACATGAAACACATACACGTGTCGCATGGCATGGTCGGTAAGCGCTTGTCGAGTTACGAATACAATACGTGCTACTGATTAGAGGAACAAGGAGATATGTATTTTAAAACGACTTTTTAAAAAAGGAGGTTTTTTGGAACGAAGTTCCTTATCGCGCGTTGCGAAAGGGGGCTAGACGGAAAAAAAGCGGCCAAGTGCGAGTCGGACTCGCCCATGAAGGGTTCCGTAGCAGCAAGTAACACGTTGATTGAATGAAAGGTAATTTGCGATTTATGATTTATGACGTATAAAAAAAAAACTATTTAATAGATCTCGTTCAAACGAATTATCGCTGGTAGTTTGCATGGTAATGGACATCATATATTTTTTCTAGTTTTATAATTCTCTTATTTTAGAAATTACAAGGGGGGGGGGGGACACATTTTTCCACTTTGGAAGGGTCTCCCGAGCAAACTATTCAGTTTAGAAAAAAATAATATTAGAAACCTTAATATCATTTTTGAAGACCTATCCATAGATACCGCACACGTATGGGTTTGATGAAAAATTTCAGTTTTAAGTATGGGGAACCCCCAAAAATTATATTTTTTTTTCTATTTTTGTGTAAAAATCTTAATGCGGATCACAGAATACATCTACTTATCAAGTTTCAATGGTGTAGTTTTTATAGTTTCGGAAAAACGTGGCTGTGACATACAAACGGACAGACAGACAGACAGACATGACGCATCTATAAGGGTTCCGTTTTTGCCATTTGGCTACGGAACCCCAATTAAGACCAAAAGTTGTAACGACATTTTTTGCTATAGTTGTAAGCCGTGCGGCGTGCGCGTGTTTCTCTGTCTGTCTCTCTCTCTCTCTCTCGAACTTCGTTCCATCCGGGTGTCCCTTGACACCTCTCAAGTTTTTTTTAATGTTTCCACCGAATATTCGAAGACGCCTGGACCGATTTTAATTTTTTTTTGTTTGAAAGGGTGCAAGCAGAAATCGGTTGTTAAGTGTAGCTTGGAGATGAAGGCAGTTTCTAGTTTTAAAAATTGTATTAGGTGCCTAGTGAATTTGACGATTTCCGTGGCGCTTTGGTGCCGGTAAGTCCCGTAATACTAATAACAGTCGCGTGTTCCCCTTTGACGCCCTAAAACTACAGATTACTAATAAGTTACTACCTAAAACGCAGGTAGACGTATTTACTACCACAACCCACATGAAACACATACACGTGTCGCATGGCATGGTCGGTAAGCGCTTTTCGAGGTACAAATACAATACGTGCTACTGATTAGAGGAACAAGGAGATAAGTCTTTAACGACTTCCAAAAAAGGAGGAGGTTATCAATTAAAATGTATGTTCACCGAATATTCGAAGATTTGAAATATTCTTTTTTGTTTGATACTTGCGAAGTGGACCCATAGAAATTTTATTAAAATTGATTATGTAGTTTAAGGGTACCTAAAGGCGGTTTTTAGATTTGAATTTTTTTATCAGGTAAGTCTAGCTTTTATTTAAAAACGACGTTTCAACTTTATATTTTGCATTTGAAAACTAGTTATATGCTTAGATGTATTCAATTTCTTTGAAATTACAAAATTTTGCTGAAATCTGACATGTAAATTCAAAATAAAAGCTAGACTACGTTTGTATGAAAATTGCTATGTTAAGGGGACTTTTAAGGCCCTAGGCCTTTTCTACCAGTCAACCACAGGTGATAGCATAGATATTACTTAACGTATGGAGGGAATGTGGAGTGGGACCTGAAAATATTATTATATTTTTGACGACCTCCATGGCGTAGTTGTCACCATGGTATTCCGCCACCCAGAGGTTCCGAATTCCATCCCCGGTCAGGGAAATTTGGAAAATGGCCTTTTTCAAATTGTCTTGGGTCTAGGATGTTTTTCTATATATGTATTTGTTATAAAATATAGTATCGTTGAGTTAGTATCCCATAACACAAGCCTCGAACTTACTTTGGGGCTAGCTCAATCAGTGTAATTTGTCCCTATATATTTATTTATTTAGTCTATCAGTAAAGATTACTAAGTAGTTAGTTAATGATGTTTTGTACTTTGCGTCTCACGGACCAAATATAATCCAGACTTACAGCAGTACTTGCCAGATCGCCTTCATATCCATGATCTATCACGTGTAGTTTTATTTCAAATGGTCTTTTATGATCTCGATTGTGCCGCTCGTTTGCCTCTGTTTATCTTTGTGTTTTGATTGGCTTATGGAGGGGGTCCTACCACGTGACCTGACACAAAACCTGCGATTTTTACAACATACATACATACTTCTTAGTAGCGTGCATTTCACACAGTCCCATAGAATGTGTCTAGTAATTTGTAATATGGGGATATATTTTGGAAAATATAAAACATAATCTTATGTAGCAATTATGAGACCAAAGTACCTATACATTTCAAATCGATCAATTTGTAGAAATCTAAATTAATATCTAATTTACAATCTAAATTAAAAATCTTGATCATGTGGCATGGTGCCAAGAACACTGGCTGCATTCCCGCGCTGAATAGCTACTGCAATCCTCTGCGCAAGATATGAGCCAGCCCTCTTGTCACTAAATTTGTAATTAGTTAGATACTACATTATTGTAACCTAAATTAGAGTTACCTATCTTATTTTAATAGATATAAAAGTCAGATTAAAACATTAAATAAATATTTTTTGTGTAAATTATGTATTTAGATGCAGTAAATTATGGATTTAGTTTGGGGGGAAGTCGGTTTTTAATTTTGAAAAATTATTTTTCATTTTTTATATAAGTAGGGTATTGTTTGTTTTTTTTCATGTGTGTAAGTGGCCAACACTAGGGTCAGTTCAGGCTGCCTAAAGGCATCTGAAAGCTTGACGACTGTCATACAATGATGACAGCTGGAACAACGTGTTTGTATCTAAGTTGCCTGATTACTCGAAGACGTCTGGCCTAATTTGGAAAATTCTACTTTTGTTTGAAATTCGGTATACTTTCCACAGAAATGTAGAAATTTATCAACATCTGTAAATTTGATCATCATCACCAACAGGTCTTGTTGTCTCCACTGCAGGAGCTCGACCCTCTCTGTACTACCAGAGCCAAACTTGGCCAGAGCAGACAGAGGAATTGGCCTACACTTTCCACGCTGGCCAGACGGGTTGAAGAGTTCTCATTGATGTTTATAAGCTTTGTTTAGCTTATATCTATATTTTATCGGTAAATTTGCGCGAATTGATATAACCTCCTCTTTCTTTTTTAAGTTGGTAGAAATAAAACCAAATTCACAGTAACATAAATGTATTCTGTCATAAAATATAATATATAGAGCTGTATGACAACTAAATACATCTAATATATGAAACACATCTTGTATTAGCGTAAAATAATATATCTATATAGTCAATGATACCTATATTAATATATAAAACAATTAGCTATGAGATCAACGCTTTAAAATAGTTAACATAAATATATATCAGTAGCATTTATGAATATAGTTTGGTTTATATTTTGGTCAAGGCATATAACTTATTTTAAAAAGGCAATGGATATAGCTAAATATTTTTTGGAATTTGCTAAATAGGTACCTAGTTATATATATAAAGACTCAACGGGAAGTAATTGAAAAGTATAGTAAAATAATACTTCATATTATAGAACGATCCGTTAAGGTAATGTTGGAAAGCTTGTGTAGGTTCTATTTATTGGATTTCCCCATCCCTGAAATTTTAAAAAAATCTGCAGCTTCATTACAGTAGGTATTTATTGTATGGAGGCGCAATTTATTTTGCGATTTCGTTGATTTGGACAGGGATTTTTAACATACTGTATGTTATATTTATAAAATGATTTAGTTTTATTGCTATTAATAAGATTTTATAAAAATAAAGAACAGATTACATATTATCATTTCATTGTATTTTTACTGAAGTATATCTTTTTATTTTCCCGAGGAGTCGTCATTTTTTAACAGATTTACATAATATAATGACAGTTTTTATATCAAATTATAATATAAAATTATAGCTAGGTACATACTCAATTTAATAAAGACATATATATTTGTGAATGTATTATGTATATTATTATAGTATATTTTCACAATTTAACAATTAAACAAGGTCCAATTATAATAAGAAATAATATCTATACAATATGACTAGTACTATACTCCATTTGGTTAGGTATTTAAATAAATGTAAAGAATCTTGACATGTCTTTTTTTTTATTGAAATATACACTTTATAAATCAATACCTTTGCAAATTACAAAGTAAGTAATTTATAATTTATAACATAATTACTTTGTAATTAGCAAAATTATTGATTTATAAAGTGTATATTTCAATAAAAAGACATATCAAGATTGTTTACATTTATTTAAATACCTAACCAAATGGAGTATAAGTGGATACAGAAAATATTTACTTACAAATAATATATTTTTTAATCAATTAGGCAACGATATTACATTATTACATGGGTTTTTTCATTAAATCATTTCTTATATGATAATATAATGCATTACATTTGGTTATTTAATAAATATTTTAAATTACTTCTAAACAGCAACATAGTATTTTTTATTATTAAGTAGGTACGTATCGTTCTGATGAAATGCTTTGAACACACGTTAATATTAATAAAGGATTTTAAACATAAATTATATTGGTCCAAACCTCAGATACTGCTTTCTTATAATTTTTCAAAATTAATTACCTTCTTCTTCCCTAAACTACACAACCGGTTTGCGAATTCCCAATGACCTTCACTTTCAAGCAAGGTCAAGCTTATTTGAGGAAGTGACGTCACGATGAAGATTCTTTGAGTAAAGATGGCAATTGGGTATTTTCCTACGCTAAAAATAAATTATTTTGTACTAATAACAAAATAAAACGTCGCAAAATAATGTCACTTGTCTTTAAACATATCCATTTTAACGTGATTGTAAATTAATTATTGCAAAAAACGGATAATAAGAGCGTTATTTGACTCCAAAATAACTATGACGTCATCTGCCTGTATTTCATACAAAATCCCTCTAACTGTTTGTTTTGACGTTTTGAAAAAAGTATATTTCCACATTCAGTACTTTACTGTATTGACACTGTCACTGTCAAAAAAATGTTATTATAAAAATCCCATAGAAAATATTTGTTTTGACGTTTACATAATCATCTGTGTTAGACAACTCATTTCCATCAACACGCACGTCATACAAATAATGTATGTGTCCATAAAACAGAAAAATAATTTATTTAAAAAAAAATTTTGGCAATTTATTGAAGGTACAAGCTTTATTTTGATGTTTAAAATCAAATATAATAAATGGGCTAAGTTTTTCAGGCAAATAAACAAAGTACATCAATTATTTATAAAGTTAAAAAAAACAATTGCTCAAATAATTTTAATAACAATAATGTTCAAACGTAAAAAAAAAATTGCAAAATTGCTACACCATTTTTTGATTTGATATATTTTTTTGAACTTTTCTCACTAGATATGTGCATACATTTTCTAAATAATTATAATTACTTGAGTGGTTTACATATTTAAAGGTGACCGTTGCTAATATTTAACTATGTCTATATAATTATTTTAATATATGAAAATCTCACTATTTGTTTGCGGCACAACGGGCCGGTAGTATAGTAACGAACGATTAAAAAGATGCGACATATTTTTAATTAAAATAGTTTTTTGGTTAAATTTTAATTATTTTTGATTAGTATATTTTTTTATATTATATTATTTTATGTTTTATTATCATAATTTATGATTTATTATCATTATTTAAATTTTTTTTATCATCAATATATTTTTTTCGAAAATAAAATGGGTTTTTAAAACAATTACTTAGAGTATTTTATTTAATACATTCAATTAAAAATATGCCGTCTATATAATATTTATATTAAATTGCACTCACCCATACTAACACATCATTCACTAGGCAAATATTTGGCTTAAATTTTGCCACTTAATTTGGTACAAAATTTTTATTTTTTACAAAATCACCATTGACAATATCAGTGATAAAATATTTTTATAATATTTATTTATATATTTTTTTTAGATTTCTTATGATTAATTATTCAATTCAATCATGATTGTCGTTTCTATCCATTGAATTGTCATCGTCATTACCGATTTCTATGTTAGAATTTTTGTCTATATCATTATCTTCTTGCAAATCTTCAACATCGTCCAAACTAGCTTGTCCAGCTTTAAGATCTTTCTCACTCGGGCTTTCAGACTCTAAATTTGGTTTAGGACTTCTCAATTTCTCCGCATGTTCCTCTAAACTCTCATCAATAATTTCTAAGCGAGATTTCGAAAAGAATTTATGTAATGATTCTAACTTATCCAAAGCTCTTTCGTTTCTTTCCGAACTTGTCGTTAATGTTGTATCTTCAGTCATGCAAGCTGAATCTATCCTTTTAGATAAATCAGAAATCGAGTCAGAGATTTCAGTTGTAGACGTCGATCTATCGATTCTTATTACTTTAGGTTTTATAATCATGCTTGGTGGCAAATCTGGTATACATCTTAAATCTATTAGACTTATTGATGACCTCTTTAAACTTGCACTTATATCAAATTCGTCTGATGAGTCATCATCTTCGAATTGATCTTGAATTTTTCTTTCTATATAATCTAGTAGTTCTTCAGCGCATTGTCTAATATAGTTTAATCTATATTCTTCAGATAATTTTCTAGATGATGGTTCATCTTCTTCTATGATATCAGACAATTCCACGCTATACGGCAAATATTGTATATACTGTAATATAGGAGGTTTAGTATACGAGTTAAAATTCTCAATATCTTCCTGATCAGTCATAATGTCATCTTCATTTCTTGGTTTATAATATTCGTAGACTCTTATTATCGCTTCTGTAAATATACTTTCTAAATCCTGTTTCACGTTACTTAAGTCGACGACAGTCTCAGAAATACGTCTACTTCCAGGCGATTTTTCAGATCTCATATCTTCTAATCGATCTATAACTGTATCTTGAGTTTGAGTTAACGTAGAATCAGATTTAGTTTTACTCATATCACTAAAAGTTTCTAATTTACTTATTGTTACATCCGACTTAGACTTTTCAGACAAAGAAGGCGTTACAGACATAGATTTAGGAGGCTCTTTTAGTTCTTTCTGTCCATAATTTTCCATATATTTCAGAAGCATTTCTACTAATGTTTCATTTCCTTCTTCATTTGGGGTTTCATCTATATAAGATAGATCTTTAACATTAATATTCGACTCAGATAGACTGATTCCTTTATTGATAGTAGGCTCTGGATTGATTTCTATCACCGGTTTTTCAAGCCATTTCCTGTCTTCAGGTCCAAATAGGAATTCCATCAAAGTTATTTTCTTATCATCTGCATTAGTTACTTCTTCTTTATTCATACATCCAGTGGACGCTAAAAATTCTATCAATGTTTCCATTTTTTGTTCTAACTCGGTATTAACTTTAGCTGGCACGTATGTATCTAATTTATTATCTGTAGGGCTTGCTTCACTTCTAAAACAACTACCCCCGCTGCCTTTGCGTTCTTCTTTTTGACTTTTGACGATGGTGAAGAAGAAGTCTATAAGATTAGCTATTCTTCTTTCATTCTCATCTTCTTCTTCGTCGCTTAGATCAGATTCTTCTTTGACTAGCGGACATCTTTTGGGAGGTTCGTCGAATCTTTTGAGGATTGTTTCTTGTACTACTTGAAGTAGGTCTCTGGCGAGTCTGATGGGTGATTTGGTGTCTGGATGTATAGGTTCGTATGTACCTGCTAATCAGAAAATAACAATAATTATAATGGTGTTCCTCCTTTGGCAACTACTGTCGGT
Source organism: Acrobasis consociella (assembly GCA_963555685.1). Lineage (NCBI taxonomy): Eukaryota > Metazoa > Arthropoda > Insecta > Lepidoptera > Pyralidae > Acrobasis > Acrobasis consociella. The sequence goes on from OY743129.1 coordinate 12,643,912, forward strand.
GCGTTTGAGGGGCCCATCTAGTGGGCGGCAAGCCACCACCTGCCTATAATAGTCGGTAATCATGATTATGGCAGGTGACGTTTCTATTGCAATAACCCAGCATCAGTCCATCCCAAATTCATTCCATAACCTTTAAACCTTTTTCATGCAATAGATTTTTCTTCTGCCAAAACCTATTCAAGGGTACACCTATAATAGGTATATCCAGGAATAGGTTTTGGCGGGAGCGCCACATGACAACAACTTCTCCAAAGGGCCTCTACGTGTTGGATCTGTATCCCCACGCAAGCCTCTCAAAGGACCGGGGTGAAAAGGCCCGTGATTCTCAGAGGAGATACATTATAATGGTAACAGTTGCAGATACTATCGTGTGTGTATCGTGTAATGCTGCGAACGAAAAAACATGCCAAGGTCGCATACCATCTACTGCAATCACCAACTAAGCAGGTTGGTGATTGCAGTAGATGCCCAGCGTGGTGACTATGGGCAAACAAAAGTCTATCAGTAAACTAACATAGGCCGTAAAGACAGTGCCGTAAATAGCCTTTTTTGAGCCCTGTGCGAGCTTCTATAACTGCGCCCTTGTTTTTTTTAGATATTATAGGTACCCTAGAGCAATGCTATGTATAGGTCTACTTTATTTCATTCAGGATGATAAAATAAAGCACGAGGAACTTGGTGTTGGTGGACCAATTATCTAATATTTTGGAAGAAAAACCTATTTTTTTAAAGAATTGATGTGGGCAGTCAAGCAGATGAGCCATCTGATGTTAAGTGGACCCTTCGCGTATTATACCACCCACGGTGTCTCACTCACTAAAACTCAATGGCAAGTTCACTAGTGCAAATGCGTTGCCCACCCTGATCTTGAACTTATCAGGAGCAAACCGAAAAAATAATAGTCCTGCCTGATCTGGCCGTTCTTGCGCCCCCCAGAGTCTACGCCCTGTGCCTGGGCACCGGTGGCACCGCCCTATTTACGGCACTGCGTAAAGAAGATGTTTGTACGTCTGTACCTGCCGGTGCGGACCGCCGCCGGTCGCGGTCTATCCTGATGAAGTCCCACAGGGAGCCGAGTTCCGAAGACAGGGACGCCCGATGTGTGGCGAGGCGGGAGCCCAGCCGGCGGAAGACCTGGACGCAAAGTATCATATTCCAGCAACCGAAGATAATATAATAGAAAGAAAGAAAAATTAAATTACTAACGTAACAGATACCCAACGCCAGAAACTATTGCCCGTAAGTAGGCAAAACTGGAGTTGCGGGGTAGGCACACAGAGATGGCAGCATACGATTGCTACTCGTGTGTGCTGCCATCTCTATGTAAGATGTGACAAAGTGTTGAATATGCTTTAAATATATTTATTGCATTTCATATACCTAAGTCATATTTAATGAATTAGAGTACTACTTTATTTAAATAACAGGATTAAAAGATTATGATATATAAAAATAAAGCACCATCTAGTGACAAGGGAGAGAAATATTTTTATATGACGATGGGTACTGGGTAGGCATGAAGCAAAGTAAAAATTTAGCTCACAAGGTCATTTTTAATTTATAGCAAATATTTTAAGTGCTGATATATTTTTTTCACGAAGATAAATAAATAAATATATAGGGACAAATTACACTGATTGAGCTAGCCCTAAGGTAAGTTCGAGACTTGTGATAAAGGATACTAACTCAACGATACTATATTTTATAACAAATACATATATAGATAAACATCCAAGGCCCAGGAAAAATTGAAAAAGGGCATTTTCCAACTTGCCCTGGCTGGGGATCGAACCCAGGACCTCCGGGTTGGCGGTCTAAGGTGTTGACCATTACGCCATGGAGGTCGTCGAAGATACATAGCGCTTCGAAGTTACGAAGTGAAGATGATTTACGTCACCGTTAGTTAAAAGTCGTAGCCAATCGTGACGTCACGCGAAATTTAAATGCGCTGTATCTTCGTAATCTTATACCTTTAAACGAGCAATTCTTGTATATTTATTTATATATATATTTATTTATAAATTTCTGTGATCTCGAAAACGGCTCTAACGATTTTGCTGAAAATTGGTATATGGGGGTTTTTGGGGGTAAACAATCGATCTAGATTAGATTTATGTTTGGGAAAACGCGTGTTTTCGAGTTTTCATTCGTTTTTCTTTCCACGCAGAATATCGTCGCTAATTTCCTCGCGCCGGCCGTCATCCGCTTAGCTTAGTGGTTAAGGATGCTGACCGCTAGAAGGAGTGTTACGGGTTCGAATCCCACTCGGCGACTTACTTTTGTTTTTTTTAATGTTCAAGTTTATATATAATTTTTTATTTTGTACTGTTTTTAGACAAGTTTAAAAAAATGTAGTTTATGTTTGAGATGTAACCGACCGAGCAAAGCTCGGTCATCCAGGTACTTTTTTGCGAATGAGAGAAAAGAAAAAATACATATACCATACTTTTTAATAACCTAATGAGTCCAAAAAAAATTTTTAATCCATGTCCCTATTCTTTTATATCAGAAATATTTATAATTGAACTAGCTGATACCCGCAACTTCGTTCGCGTGGAGATATAAGCTAACTATCTTTCAAGTTGGATCAAATTGCACACGGTGTGCGAATCAAATTTAAAATTGGTTCAGTAGTTTCGGAGTCCATCGGACTTCTTCTTATCGTGTGTGTTAGTGACTTACACTAGTGTCAGAGTTTTTAAACCGCCTTAAAGGCCTCTGACATGGTTTTAGGTAACGACCAATGTCAAAGACAGTGACCGGGACCGACGGCTTAACGTGCCCTCCGAAGCACGGATTATCTTACTTATCAGACAATCAGGTGATCAGCCTGCAATGTCTTAACCAAACCAGGACAACAACACAAAGTCGTTGCCCCCGCCGGGAATCGAACCCGCGACCTCCGGGTATGAGCCGAACGCTCTAACCACTACACCACGGACGCAGTCCATCGGACTAACAACGTGACACGTAATTTTTATATAAAAAGATTAAAATAGGTCTTCCAACTTGCTGGGGATCGAACCCAAAACCATTGGCAGACTAGCATTTTAACCATTACGCCAGGAGCTCGGTGTCCCGGCGGGAGTGCGCATTACTAGCGCTTTCACAAGTAAAGCGACGCCAGGCGTAGTCGGCACTTGGATAGGTGACCACAAGTGGCATAAAAAATTCTCGAGCTTCTCCGCGCTTCGGAATAAACCTATAAGCCGTTGGTCCCGGCTGTCATTGTATGGCAGTCGTCAAGCTCTGTCAGATGCCTTTAGGCAGCCTAAAAAATCTGACACCAGTGTTGGCCACTTACAAAAACAAACCATTACGCCAGGGAAGTCGTCGAAGGAAAAGGTTTACCTGCCACACTCAGGAGCGCCACGCGCGTAACTTCCGCAAAGACACTCTCTTGAAGCGCGCTACTTGAGCTGCCAGGGCTTCGGCCCCCAAAGAACCCCCAGTCTCGCCTTCTGAGTGCACCTGGAAGAAAATAAGAAAACATTACGGTTTCATGCCTTTTTTCTTCAAAATAAAGACTAAAAACAAAAAAGTTTCGTTTACTTGGATGATATATTTGTTCAAGAGGAATGATTATTGGGGTGATCTATGATTTCGTCGTCATCATCAGGTCTTTTTATCTACACTGCAGGAGCACGACTTTCTCTCTACTACCAGAGCCATAATTGGCCAGAACAGCCAGAGGACTTGGCCTACACTCTCCTCGCTGGCCAGACGGGTTGGAGAGGTCTCATTGATGTTTATAAGCTTTGTTTAGCTTGTCCTTGTATTTGCTAAGTCGCCTTCTACGACATCCACGGAAAGACTTAAAGCTGAAATGATTTTGATAAAAATTCCACCCTCACCTCTCTGCTGGCGGCTCGTCGCTGCATGAAAGACCTCATGTCCTTGTCGGAGTGGCCTTTGGCCCGCGCGATGCCTTTGCCCAGGGGCGTTGAGGATACTCTCCTGAAAGGTAAGGTAAGCATTGGAGTTTTTGGCAGGAAGTCAAGGGGTTCAGTTGGAGTTCGCTTTAAATTGTTTTGCAAATTGATTCTAGTGGACTTTATAATAAGGAATTGGTGTAGTTTGGTGACGGAACACTTTAGCACCGGTCCAACAATTTCTGGAAGGATCTGTGAATTATTTTGTGAACGACCGTTGATAGTAATTGCGTAAGTCCGTCTGTTTTAAAACGAGTTTTTCGCCTACCTGAATTTAAAGTGAGAAAGTGAAGCTTTTCTACGCACATTTACGAAGTTAAAAAAATACTTTGAACTTATCGAGAGCTTGGTCAAATCTCAATTTTAAATGATATCTCCGTTTCCTTTCAAATGATTTATTTCAAATAGCAGTGGACCCCGGAAAATTCAGGTAGGATAATGTTTGGACCGTACCTGCAGTGCGTGGGGTCGCTGTAAGCCGCTTGTACCGGAGGCTTGCCTTCCACGGGGTTGTCTGGGGTGTTAAAGCTTCCCAGCGGGAACCCTGCCCCTCCTGGAAGAGGATTAACATATAAGTTTCGCTGTATCATCATCATCATCAGGTCTTTTTGTCTCCACTGCAGGAGCACGACCCTCTCTGTACTACCAGAGCCATACTTGGCCAGAGCAGCGGGATGTCTTGGCCTACACTCTCCTCGCTGGCCAGACGGGTTGGAGAGGTCTCACTGATGTTTATAAGCTTTGTTAGCTTGTATTTCTTAAGTCGCCTTCTACCAGTGGCGGAGCTTCCTTAGAAGCCGATTCCCATCGGGTTTCCTCAGGGGCTTCTAACATATATTCATTTATTGCTAACAACAATTATAACTTACGTATATCTGCACACTTACTATTTTCATAAGCCGTAAACTAGCAGCATGACTGGATTGCACACACACCCACATATTCAAAATTCTTCTGATTATTGAAATACACTCACAGTGATAAATGTATAAACACGCTCAGATACAGGGTGGCCAAATAACAGGTATACACTTTAGTTTTGTAATTTTATTCTATGAAATTCAAAATATATCAAGTATTCCTTGTTAAATATAATATTGTCGCGAACGAGATAGATGTAGAATATTCGCGAGTAAGAACTCTGCTGGCGAGATAGACTCGGAATGTTCAGACATCAGGAAGACCATCTTCACGTGTCAACCTTTGGGTTCCGTAGTGAATAAAAACTCTCATACGAACTTTGGCGTTTTTCTCCAAATCTCGAACCCAGTTTCGTAACAATATTTAGGGCCGGCAGTTAAACATGGAAAATAATGTCAGGCATGTCCACCTCTAGCAGCATCACAGATGTGAACCCTTTTCATCGCGTTTTTCCTCACATTTTCACACATTTCCTACAATATCTAAGTGACTGTGCCTCGAATATTTTGTTTTAATTGCTGAAGGTTCATTGGCCTGTTAGCATAGACACGTCCCTTTAGATAGCCCCACAGAAAAAAGTCAGGGACTGTTAAATCAGGCGATCTTGGGGGCCAATCAATGTCACCGTTTCTCGAAATTAATCGACCGGGAAACATTCTTTTCAATGTTTCGTAAAACGTTTTAATAATTAAAATACGTTGTTCCGTTGTAAAATGCTCCATAGTAAATTTGCCGTATCTACACAAAGTAATATTCATGCAATAACTGTCATATTTAACCAAAACAAAATGGCAGCAAAAAAAAGTTGTATACCTCCAAGTTGGCCATCCTGTACATATTACTTACACTAAGTTAATAAAAATAAGCCGGACATGGAACGGCTTATTAACTTTTATGTAACCTAATTAGGTAGGTATTTAATTCTTTTCGTAGTTTTATAGCTGTACTAGCCCAAATTCTCACCCAACGCCACAGCCTTCTACGACATCCACGGGAGGGCTTGGAGTGGGCCTATTCTACTCTGCCGGAAACCACACCGCATAACGGAACACTCGATGTATCAGTCCTGAAGCTATTTCTTAATAAGCAATTTGTGTTTAACTCGTTCAGTCAGACATGCGAATCAGAAGATGCTTGTCGAGTCACGTTGAACGATGGCATAAGTACTAGGCTGGTAGAAAGTTCAGGAGATACCTGTCTCAGTCAGACACACGCATTCGTAACCTGACATCACTGTGCTGCCATCCGGTATATTTTAAAACCCAAATTTGGATAAATGTAAAAAAAAAGGTTTTTCCTCACCAGTGATAGCTCCTCTGGTCATGCTAAGCCCTCGTTGTATCCTGGCTATAGCTGCTCGATGACGAGGAATGGGAGCCGAGCTGCCTTTCTCTTGAAGAACGAACCGACCGAGGGTTTTCCAGCCAGCCTGTGAATTCCAATTTGTGGGATAAAACAGTTTTGAATGGAAAGAAACGTTCGATTTGTAAGAGAAGGATAAACGATACAAGTAAGATGGTGTGGAAGAGAAAGGGATAGACGCGCGGAAAAGAAATATGAGTCAAAAATTTGAATTTGGAGAAATTAAAAAAGGCGCTAAGCTAAGAAAAGACTAATTGTAATTAACCCTTAGCCAGGCAGTGATCACACAGCGAATCATCTCAGAAATATTTTTTTTTCTGACGAGCAGATGCTAGCTAGAAACCACAAAATGTCATCAGTCTATTGTCTAGGATACAGTTGATTTCTGAACGAAAAAAAATACGCCTCTAAAAAAAACTTGACATTTCGCTTGTCAAAGTCAAAATATTGGTCGAACGGCGAATTTTTGTGCAAATTGAAAGTGTGATTTAATATTATGGCGAAAATAATCCCGCGAAGTGATATTATTTGTGTTTTTATAATAGCAGATAGGTTGAATTAAATGTAATATGTTTCGGTTTTACATGATATTTGTTTTTCTTTGAAATATTTACGCCGAAAGTTTGTGTTCAACATGTGACCTCTGCCTATCTGGAAAAACTTTTTATGGTTGTTATGTAACCACTGTCCTACAAGCGTTTATTCATATAAATAAAGGCAAAACCATATTAACACATCAAATATTTTGTATGGTAGATAGATAGGTTCTTAATTGGATCGAAGAATAACCGATACCCAGCCTATGTCCTTCTCCATGGTCCAATATAACTCTACGTTAAATTTCATCAAAATTGGTTCGGCCGTTTTAGCGTGAAAATGGATCATACATACATACATACAAACATACACACTTCGGCATTTATAATATTAGTAAGGATTCGGCAATGCCGTTTATACACAAAATTTTGATACCTCGGGGTTACATTGATGTTTAAATAAGGTTTTATACAAAGAAACACACAACCTCTTTATAATATTAGGCTTAGATTTAAAATTCCTTAATTATGATGTGGATTCAACTATATTTTTTCCATACTTACATGTTGTGACCTAACTGGGCAGTGGTCAGATATAATCCACATCATATATATTTAAATGGGCAGTGGTCATGTCCAGACCACACGGTTTTTTTATAGGATATTGTAGGAATAAAAAAAATTAAGAAATTAGTTTTTTCATTATCATCAGAACTACTATTATCTGTATATAAAGATAAAATAATTGCCAGGCCTGGCTAAGAGTTAAAATAAGATAATCAGTCTTATTATAATTTTAGAATTAGTCTTCTTTTAATTTTACAAAAACCACGGATAATTTCGTGATTTACTTTGAACTAGTTTCTGTAGATTTTTCTTAGCCCTAAATCCCATATTCTTGGACTTTTTGATGATACATCATTTTGAACAAAATTCATTACTGTCATGCATTTTTACCTACCATGTGGTAGATAGGAGTGAGTAAAAGACGGCTTTAAATTAAGGGCGATAGATAAATCAGTTTTCACGTTTAATTTTTCTTTTATTTGGTCTATAAATTTTCTTCTGGGTTTTCCTACTCCTCTCTTTCCTTCTATTTTTCCTTCCATTATTGTTTTAAAGAACGCATCGTGGCGTAGTAGATGACCGAACATTTTCCCTCTTCTATTTTCTATAATTTGTATTATTTATTAAACGTGAAAACATATAAAGAGGTTAAGAACTTAGAGGAAGGAAGAGAGACATGGAAAGCACTCCACCGACAAGAGCCCAGCTCTTAAATATAAGAAGAAGAAGATGAATCAGTGAAGGATTCTAATCAAAGGGAGTGATTCATGGCCCTCAACATAAATCCGTTTTTTTCAAGAGATGCATACTATACTTTATATCATGACTACGAGAAAAAAATATTTAAGCGAAAATAGAAAAAGGAAGGCAAATTTAATTTAAAATGCACATTCAAATTGGAACAATTACTAAAATTTTAATTGTATTAAATTTAAAAGTAATTGTTCTAAATTCAAACTCCAAAATAGTGATTAAAGGCGTTTTTTATTCACTGTTTTCAGTCAATAAAATAAACTTTTTAGAGGAGGAATGGTATAAGGAATCTAAGTAGTTTCATGCAGTTTTATGTTACCTGAGCCGTGTAAACCACTTCATCATCAGCCAAAGCCCTTTGCTGAGGGCCTGTACCAGCTCGGCCGCCCCACTCCAATTCCTCCACCAGGACAAACCTGAAATATACCAAAAAACTTGTTTCGATGGTAGATTTATATTATTTGTACACAACTGTGGTATTTCAATACCCTTTATTGCACATAATAAATAAATACAGGACATAATTATCTTAAAAACGGAATAATTATCTTAAAAACTTAAATAATTATCCTAAAAAAAGGCGGCCTTGCCAAGCAATTTCTTCCAGGCAACCTTGATAGAAATAGGTCTTGTTAAAAAAAACAACATTTTTTGTACTTACAAGTTATTAAATTGTAAAATAATTTGTAAAATTGTAACTGTATACATATTTCGCTAATAAACCATATTCTATTCTATTCTATTATTTTGAGGCCACAGTACTTATTAAGACAAATGAAATAAGCCGAAACTCCATGGAGTTGCGTCGTTTTATTACTGAGTTCCATCGACCACCTTCCGTCTCCGTGATCAGACCGTAGGCACAGTCTATCATAACATAACGTGCTCGTCAAGACAAATCAAACGAGTCCTACTAATGAGGTTATGTTGTTCCGTTATATCTTATACCTTTAAAACGAGCAATTCTCACATATTTATTTATTTATATATTTATATGTTTATAAATTTCTGTGATCTCGAAAACGGCTCTAACGATTTCGCTGAAAATTTGTATATGGGGGTTTTCGGGGGTAAATAATCGATCTAGATTAGTTTTATGTTTGGGAAAACGCGTGTTTTCGAGTTTTCATGCGTTTTTCTTTCCACGCAGAATATGGTTGCTAATTTCGTCGCGCCGACCGCCTTGATTTTAGCTCAGTGGTTAAGGATAGCGACCGCTAGAAAAAGTGTTACGGGTTCGAATCCCACTCGGTGACTTACTTTTTTTATTATTTTATGTTTAAGTTTATACATAATTTTTTATTTTGCATTGTTTTTAGACAAGTTTTAAAAAAATTAGTTAATGTTTGAGATGTCGCCCAGGTACTACCTTTAATCGAGCAATTCTTGTATATTTATTTATATATTTATAAATTTCTGTGATCTCGAAAACGGCTCTAACAAATTTGCTGAAAATTGGTATATGGGGGTTTTGGGGGTAAACAATCGATCTAGATTAGTCTTATGTTTGGGAAAACGCGTGTTTTCGAGTTTTCATGCGTTTTTCTTTCCACGCAGAATATGGTTGCTAATTTCGTCACGTCGGCCGGCGATCCGTTTGGCTCAGTGGTTTAAGATGCGGACCGCCAGAAAGAGTGTAACAGGTTCGAATCCCACTCGGTGACTTACTTTTGTTTTTTTTTATGTTCAAGTTTATATATATTTTTTTATTTTGTATTGTTTTAGACAAGTTCAAAAAAATGTAGTTAATGTTTGAGATGTAACTGAGCAAAGCTCGGTCGCCCAGGTACTTATCTTTGATATAAGCATGAAGTTAGAAGGATAAGTGTGTCAAATGTCAATACCTTTTGGGGTCATCATGGCATCTCGCTTTTGTCAGTGCTTGATATACGACGTACGATGCGGTGGCTGTGAGTGGTACCTGAAAGAAAGAAGGGTGTTAGTCTTCTTCTCGTGTCGAAAGTTCAAAATAAAATCAGATTTATTCCCTCCAGTAAGTCCTCACTTTCACAGCATCGTCGGCGGCCTCATATAGGTCACGTTAAGTGTACGATATGCAGGAGAGGTGTGTTATAGTCTGGCAGTTATGACCACATTGACACTGTGTTGCAGTTTGGTCAATATACCGCCAACGGGGTGAATTATGCACCGGCCTTCCTCAGTTCGGAGTCGGTTTAAACTTTTCCATGTGGCCCATGGTAGCTCATGGTGTTAGTACTAAATCGGAGTCTTTAGACGTTTCAGAGAATCTAGTCTTATTATAAAACGCGGTTTAACTTAAGTACACACCTACGTGCACAACCGGCGGTCAACGTGACCTATTAAGATACCATTCCCAAGTTAAAAATAATGGAACACAGTGCTCAATACCAAGCATATAGGGCTTACAACCAATTGCCTAAAGAAATTAAAAATACTAATGGCCTTAAGGCCATACCCAAATTTTCCGGGGTCCAGTGGCGCCGCCATTTAAAATAAATCATTTAAAAGGAAACGGAGATATCATTCAAAATTGTGTCTTAGTCAAGCCCTAGTTAACCTTTAAAACTATTTTATGAACTACTGTTTATAATTTAAAGTGCGAACGTGAAGCTTTTCTACGCACATTAGCTAAAAGTGGCCGTTTTTCGCAAATGTGCGTAGAAAAGCTTTACGTTCTCACTTTAAACTACAAAAAGTAGTTTAAAAAATACTTTGAATGGGTATCTAGAACTTGACCAAGACACAATTTTAAATGATATCTCCGTTTCCTTTTATATGATTTATTTTAAATGGCGGCGCCACTGGACCCCGGGAAATTTGGGTATGGCCTTAAGCCTTTTAAATTGACATATAGGTACAAATAGTTTGTTAAATAGAATTATAGGATGTTAGTTTTAAGTAATTCCGACACAATGTAAATTTGTTATATGGAAATAAATGAATGAAAAAAATTGGTTGTTTGTAAAGTAGGTTTACGATCGAGATGTTTACGTGATAACGTCTTCTGGCAGCGCTCGAGATGAGACGGGAGATCGGTCCGTCTCTCTCTCGTTATACCTGCGATCGCGCTCGTGAGGTTTTGGTGTGACACAAGTTTCTGAACATGTTACCCGACTAAAACGATTTTAAAGACGTTATCACGTCAAAAATTAAATGAACTCCATCATCATCAACATCATATCAGCCACAGGAAGTCCATACTGGTCATAGGCCTCCCAAAGATTTCCAAAACGATCGGAAGCAGCTTGCATCCAACGCTTTCCTGCAACTTTGCTCAGGTCGTCTGACTACGTAGAAGGTGGGTGTCCTACGCCGCGCTAGCCGGTATGTGGCCGCCATTCGAGAACCTTCTGCCCCATCGGCCATCGGTTTTTCGCGCTATGTGCCCCCCCCACTGCAGCTTAATACTACTGTCACTTAGTGGTTTAAACCACTTCTTCTTATCGTGTGTGTTAGTGACTAACACTAGTGTCAGAGTTTTTAAACCGCCTTAAAGGCCTCTGACATGGTTTTAGGTAACGACCAATGTCAACGACAGTGACCGGGACAGTGACAGTTTAAACCACCATCCGCCCGGAACAAGAATAACCTATCCGTAATAATCACCTACCCTTTCGTAACTGTCCACTTCATGTGGGTGAATTATAGTTTAAATTAGGGCCTTAAAGCTAATCTGCGTTTTGTAATAAGACGGATTGTAGGGTAGGTGGTATAATCTATGCTGTGTATGTGTTCTTGGCATCTTAACCAGGCCTGTGTCATTCCCCGTTAAGGTATCAAAAATATACCTACATTATTACTATGCGCGTGGCAACCACTCCGGAGTGGTAAATTCAGTGACATGAATCGTATGTGCAGAGTAATAAGAATGAAATTGGCTAGCAATACACATATAGGTATCTAAACCAAATGGTGCCGAGTTTTGACGCGAGCTAAAACTTAGATGTTATTAAATAAGGGTCCCCCGACCCTAGACCAAAATACAACTTTCCATACAAACGTAGTCTACGTTTTATTTCAGAACGACATGTCCGATTTAGACAAAATTTTGTAATTTCAAAGATATTGCAATTATCTAGGTTTATAACTAGTTTCCGACTGTAAAATATGAACTTGAAATAGAATATAGTGTTTTATATCATTTTTGACCATTAGTATGGGAAACTTTTAAATCGTTATATTTTCTTTCCAGTTCATAATTTTAGTATAGGAAACCAGTTATAACCCTAGATAATTGCAATTTCTTTACAATTACCAATTTTTACCGGAATCTGACATGTGGTTTCAAAATTAAACGTAGACTACGTTTGTATGGAGAAGTCTAGGGTCGGGGGACTCTTAACAGAAGTGAAAGAGGAATGAGTGATGAGAAAATTAAGAGCAAGGATGGTGTCTAGAATTTAAAAATTGAATTTAGAAATGAAAGCTGAGGAAATTGAAATGATAGAAAGGAGGTGGGTAGGGATATGAAGGATGAACCTTATTGCAACAAATTTACACATTCATGTATCAACTGCTCACCTTGAGTATGGCGTAGGGTATCTCATGCGACACGTTGTGAACACACACCAGGAAGCTGTCAGGTCTTCTCGGCTCTTCCTCCTGCGTGCTGGGTTCCTCGTCTGAAGGAACTGACTTGTCGCGGGATCGGTCCGTTGAGGCCGATCTGTGGAGATGTTAGTAAATAAAGAAATAATGATTTATTGGAAAAATTTAATTTAACTTAAATTCAAACTATACAATCTTATTAAAACTTAAATTAAAACTAAATAAGAACTAAACTAAAACTTAAAAATTACAAATTATGAAGTCCCACTAAAATAATACCCCTCGGCAACGTGCGCACAAGGTTGGCAGAATTGCCACGTTGTATGGCAATGCTGATTCTTTGTGCCAGATAGTTACCAGCCCTTTGGTCACGGGATACCTCGAATAAACGTTTAGAAATAATTTTAAATAAATTATGGGCGGAAGGACCCTACGGACCAAAAGTTAAAATAAATCATCATTATCATCAGGTCTTTTTAGTCTCAACTGCAAGAGCACGACCCTCTCTGTAATACTAGAGTCATACTTGGCAGACAGAGGACTTGGTGTACATCTCCACGCTGGCCAGACAGGTTGGAGAAGTCTCATTGATGTTTATAAGCTTTGTTTAGCTTGTATTCCCTAAGACGCATTCTACGACATCCGCGGGAGGACTTGGAGTGGTCCTATTCTACTTTGCCGGAGACCACACGGCGAAATAAATAAATATATACGGACTAAACACACAGATTGAGCTAGCCCCAAAGTAAGTTCGAGATTTGTGTTATGGGATACTAACTCAACGATACTATATTTTATAACAAATACATATATAGATGAGCCCAAACCTGATGAAGTTGCGTCGTTTAATTACTGAGTTCCATCGACCACCGTCTCCGTGATAAGATCCTAGGCATCGTCTACCACAGTGGTTCCCAAACTTATTTTGTCTACTGCCCACTTTGAGAATAAATATTTTTTTAGCGCCCTCATTTTTTCACCTATTTAAAAACCAGCCAACTGATACAGGAATGCACAATTCGGGTTATTTAACAAAAACTTGTTAAAACATGATAGATATCTACAAGTACTAATAACTATTAAAATGCGAAAGTGTGTCTGTTGCCTTTTTATTTGTTTGTTTGTGTCTACTTTCATTACGAAACGGAGCGACCGATTGACATGATTTTCATTTTTTCTATATTCAATAAAATAGGACAGATATATGAACTACGCGGAGAGAAATATAGAACCGAGTTTGAGCAATCTTTTAATTCATATTAGTTGATGTTCACAAGTTGTTGTTGAGAGTCGAGAGCTCTTGCAGTCGTTGTTTAAGAGGCCTCCTAGCTAAATAAAGCTACTAGCAAAAAAAAAAAACATTTTCTTTCTGGGTCTCTTACCGCCCCCCTTGAGACCTGCAGCGCCCACAAGGGGGCGTTATCGCCCACTTTGGGAACCACTGGTCTACCATAATGTGCTCGTGAAGACAAATCAAACGAATCCTACATAATAAGGTTTTAAAACTGAGATCCATCGAATATCTTCTGGCTCCATCATCAGAACAGCTCATTGATTTCTTTAATATTTTACCTAAATGGGATGAGGTTAACTGGTTGAAAATTAAGTTGCAAGTTTTTTAAACAAACATTCATTCATACATACAAGATACATTAAAAGTTAAAAAAAAGCTTGTAACAAATGGTGTGCTTCAAGGGCGTAACTTGGCCCCTTCGCTATTTATAGATTTTTTTATTATTGAAAGAAATGATAGACATTTTTCCTACCTGATGCTGGTAAGCCAGGCTCGACTGCTAGGGTCGTCACCCACCCGCTTCAGCAACAATCTGGCCCCAGGTCTCGCTGTAGCACACCTTAGCACCCTCTCATGCGGAGCTAAGACCCTCTGTGTGGGAGCTCTGGATGGGACTTCTTCAACTAACACGTAGTTCCCTCGGGATGATCGGCAGACGCCCGCTTTTGTTAGGCATTGGGCTATGGCCTGGAGAGAAAGGAATAAAGAGATTATATCCTTAAAGGTAATCTAAGGAGTATTTATTTAAGGAAATAAGAAGGATAAAAAATACATATTTACAAATATACATACAGAAAAAAGTTAACTACTAATTTAGTCTAAAAAATCTTGCCCATGTGGCATAGTGCCAAGAACGCTGGCCGCATTTCCGCGTTGGATCGCAATACTGATTCGTTGTGCGAAAAAACAGCCAGCCCTCTTGTCACCAGCGGCGCAGATCAGTCTTGGAGAGATCTCTTTAAGGAGACCCCTAGCACCGGGGCCCCAAGGTCCGAAAGTTTCCACGCCAAACGGCACAAAAATATAGTTATCATTTAAAGAACTATATTTGCGCCGCTTGGCGATCTCAGCGTTTTCAGCAGCCGGCTCTCGAGACTGATCCCGGGTGAGGGAGATTAAGAGTCCCCCGATCCTAGACTTCTCCATACAAAGTAGTCTACGTTTAATTTTGAAACCACATGTCAGATTCCGGTAAAAATTGGTAATTGTTAAGAAATTGCAATTATCTAGGGTTATAACTGGTTTCCTATACTAAAATTATGAACTGGAAAGAAAATATAACGATTTAGAAGTTTCCCATACTAATGGTCAAAAATGATATAAAACACTATATTCTATTTCAAGTTCATATTTTTACTGTAGGAAACTAGTTATAAACCTAGATAATTGCAATATCTTTGAAATTACAAAATTTTGCCCAAATCGGACATGTCGTTTTGAAATAAAACGTAGACTACGTTTGTATGGAAAGTTGTATTTTGGTCTAGGGTCGGGGGACCCTTAAGGTAATTGAGGAAGTAAAGTCTCAGGGGGGTTACTCCAAAAGCGGTACGCAAGTCGGACGTTACTGCGCATTCGCGTTTCAGTGTTAAGCAACATTGAGAACTAACGTTTGATCATCATATCAGCCACTGGAAGTCCACTGCTAGACATAGGCCTCCCCCAAGGATTTTCAAAACGAATAATGATATATATAATTACGTATGATGATAAAGTCTAATTTGGTTTGACATAGAACTAATCTCCCATGCTGGTCTGGGAGAAATAAAAAAAAACTTAGAATGTACCAGCTGCTTCTCTTCCCACGCAAATCGTAAAAGCCGATCGAGGGAATGGGCAAAAATGCAAATCATGTTAACAGGCGATGCGGCTAGCAACCCATCACTGTATTAAATGCTTTTCCATCTTCTCGCCCACCATGACGCTAAAAGTGGCTTTTGGGTCTTGCGGCCCTGGGCTCTGCATAGAACCGCAAGACCCAAAATGCTCTGTCTGCCCCATTAGGGATAGAGACGTGATAGTATGTATGTATGTATGTATAGAACTAAGCCCTTCTGGCGAGGCGACCAATACAGTGAAATTGAGTTTCTTTCGGCGTTTCTTCTCAGCAGTGGTCGTTGCGAAGCGCTGGTCATGCTGGTTACTTTTTTGTAGCTCTTCTTTAAAAAATAAATTAAATGCCAATTTAAACTACATGAAATGTAAATCATACTTGTAAAAGTGCCTGTAGAAGCCTAATTACAAAATGAACAGTTTGAATCTTTTGTATCAACATTCCCACAACTGCCTCCGTGGTGTAATGGTTGGAGCGTTTGGCTCATACCCGGAGGCCGCGGGTTCGATTCCCAGCGGGGGCAACGACTTTGTGTTGTTGTCCTAGTTTGCTTAGGACATTGCAGGCCGATCACCTGATTGTCTAATAAGTAAGATGATTCGTGCTTCGGAGGGCACGTTAAGCCGTCGGTCCAGGTCACTGTCTTTGACATTGGTCGTTACCTAAAACCATGTCAGAGGCCTTTAAGGCGGTTTAAAAACTCTGACACTAGTGTTAGTCACTAACACACACGATAAGAAGAAGAAGATCAACAGTCCCACCAAATCTCACCTCATTTGCCGTAGTGTCTTGAGTAACCTTCAATATAGAATACGGCTCATGTCTCGCCACAGCGTATACGACTAGAAAGTGAATCTTTCTTCTCTCGTGAGGAGAGCTGGGCTCTAGATCTCCTCTGTTACTTTCTCCCGCCAGCTCTTCGCAGCAGCGAGAGAAGATCAGCAAGGAGGCCATGTTGAGAGGTTGGTTGGTTGGTGACCTGGAAGAGAATTGATCCTGATTATGTATTCTTATTCTTTTTAGGGTTCCGTATTAAACAAGGAACTCTTATAGTTTCGCCATGTCTGTCCGTCTGTCTGTCCATCTATCCGTCTGTATATCACCAGGCTGTATGTCATGAACCGCTATAGATAGACAGTTTAAATTTTTACAGATTAATTATTTCTGTTGCCGCTATAACAATAAATACTAAAAAAATGAATAAATAAATAATTAAGTGGGGCTCCGATTCAACAAACAATTTTTGACTCGCTTATCCTGTCGTCTTTGCAAAACACCAGACACAATAGTAAAACAATGCATGTCGACCGGATTCCGGTCTGCTCACAGATGACAGGTTATATGGCCAATGGGTTATACGTCCAACGGCTTATTCGTGCCTTCCGAAGCACGGAGGAGCTCAAGAAATTTAGGCCACTGTCATATTCTGTACGTTTGTTACTGGAAGGATAGTTCATATAGTAGTTATATTCTATTCTCATTATGGCATACTACATTTATTATTAGCTAACTCCTGTGTCAGACTTTTCTAGCCACGTAAAGACATCCGACATAGATTCTTCATTTGTAAAATAGTAACAAAAATAGTAAAATTGTCATTCTCTCACCGTAATCTCACGTGTCTGTAACCTGGCCGTAGACACTGAAGAGGGATGACTCTCTGTGATAACATGTAGTTTGTATCGGCATCGTACACTTCGAAGCGGACGAAGGCTAGCTCTGGGAAGTTGATCTGAAAAAAGTATCCAGATATAAGCCATGCTCACCCATCGCCTGAGAAACATAATTATTCCTCTTCCTTGTCACTAGATGGCGCTATAGGTATTAATTAAATCATTAAAATCTTTTATTACTATTATTTAAATAAACTAGTCCTCTAATTAATTAAATCTTATACCTTTAAACGAGCAATTCTTGTATGTATGTATATATATTTATTTATAAATTTCTGTGATCTCGAAAACGGCTCTAACGATTTCGCTGAAAATTTGTATATGGGGGTTTTCGGGGGTAAAGAATCGATCTAGATTAGTTTTATGTTTGGGAAAACGCGTGTTTTCGAGTTTTCATGCGTTTTTCTTTCCACGCAGAATATGGTCGCTAATTTCGTCGCGCCGCGACCGCCTTGATTTAGCTCAGTGGTTAAAGATAGCGACCGCTAGAAAGAGTGTTACGGGTTCGAATCCCACTCGGTGACTTACTTTTGTTTTTTTTATGTTTAAGTTTTTATATATTTTTTGTATTTTGCATTGTTTTTAGACAAGTTTAAAAAAAATAGTTAATGTTTGAGATGTAAATGTAACCGAGCAAAGCTCGGTCGCCCAGGTACTATGACTTATATGAAATGCAATACATATTTTAAATGCATATTCAACAGTTTTGTCCCTTTTAGTTAGTCGTGTGTGCTGCTATCTCTGTAAACCTACCCCCCAACTCTAGTTCTGCCTACTTACGGGCTCTACGGGTAATTATTTATTTAAATTTATTACAAATATAAAAGGCGGACTTAAAGCCTTAATCTACCATTCAACCCACACCAAAAAAGACTATATTTACTTAAAAGGAGATTATCGAACCGATATTGCAAAAAAATATACATTATCTAGCAAAAAAGTATTTCTTGTTTTACAGCTCGTTACTGGACCTATCATCAGCTGCAATGCTGTATGATACTAGCTAGCTTATTGGATTTTATTCGAGCATTTCATCAAGTACCAATCACTTCATTAGCTCATTGTTAATGAATATAAGATTTGATAGATAATCATATCAAATTAAGCCGGACATTCTCAGGATTAAAAAAGCTTTTTTTTAACGTCGCTTCTCAGCAATTATGGTTTTATACATACTTTATGAAAATTCTCACATTTTACATACATGGACGACATTTTAGCTGTATCACCAACTTACCTTGAACCCAAAGGTCTCTCCCCAAGAAGGATTTAAAGCGTTTCTTCTAGCTACTCTCGTCCTAATCTTCCTACAATCACAGGGAACTCCCAATATCTCCACTTCCACGAAGGCGTTGTAGAAGGAGTAGACATTTTCTGCGACGTACTGTCCAGAGATGACCGCGAGTGTGAGGTGCGCTGCGTGAATGCCGTCGAACTCTTTGTCCATGGGGTTGAATCTGGAGATAAGAAAACAGCAATGGTACAGATTATCTTTAACCTTTATTGGATACTAAGTGCTATCCATATCCACATTTTTGATATTCTAAGAATAAGATATTGTCTTCATAACGGCAACTTCTTTAGCCAACTTCATGAAAGAAACACCATGGTTAAAAAAAACTTAAGAACCACGACTGTAGGTTTTCTCAGTGTAGCCAACGCTGCCATTGCTCTCAAACATGGCTGCATTGACCACTATTGCCGCGTCCTCAGTTGTAGTTAGAGCTGTATTTGACAGCCACAGTAGTTGAGAGCCACAAAACTCTATCAAATTTCTAAAGAAACACAGGTCTTTATAGATAATGTTACCTTCTATAAGCGATATGTCCAGGGTCCCACATGACCATAGGTTTTCTTACGTAGCCGACACAGCCGTTGCTCTCAAACATGGCGGCATTGACCGCCATGGCCGCGTCCTCGGTCTAGTAGTTGAGAGCCATAAACTCTTTAAAATTTTTAAAGAAACACGTTTGTGTAGATGATGCTACCTTCTATAAGCGATGTGTCCAGGGTCCCACATGACCATAGGCTTTCTGACATAACCAACGCAGCCGTTGCTCTCAAACATGGCGGCATTGACCGCCATGGCCGCGTCCTCGGTCTGGTAGTTGAGAGCCACGAGTTGCACTCCGCACGACCAGAACATCACGGGGTCAAAGTTGGACGAGTCTATTCTTAGGCTGGAACAAACGTCACAATTAGAAAAAAGAAAGTTGTCATAATATTCAAAGTAAAAAACTAGTAGGCATTTCAAATTGAAAGCAGATTGAAATGTTCAATCCGCTAGATAGCAACAAGTCAAATCAGTCACTTTTTCTAAACGTCAAAACATTTTCTTTGAGTTTTGAATGAAACACGAAAGCGTGTCGTCATGCTTTTTATGGTTCCGTAGCCAAATGGCAAAAAACGGAACCCTTATGAATTCGTCATGTCTGTCTGTCCGTGATACGTTCATATGTCACAGCCAATTTTTTCCGAAACTACAAGAACTATATTGTTGAAACTTGGTAAGTAGATGTATTCTGTGAACCGCATTATGATTTTCACACAAAAACAGAAAAAAAAACAATAAATTTTGGGGGTTCCCCATACTTAGAACTGAAACTCAAATTTTTTTTCATCAAGCCCATACGCTTGGGGTATCTATGGATAGATCTTCAAAAATGATAGAGGTTTTCAATATATATATTTCTCTAAACTTTATAGTTTACGCGAGAGACACTTCCAAAGTGGTAAAATGTAACTTCTAAAATAAGAGAATGATACCAACCACTTACTTTTAAGCTTCAATAGTATAGTTCTTAGTTTCAAAAAAGAAGTGGCTGTGACATACGGACAGACAGACAGAACATGACGAATCTATAAGGGTTCCGATTATTTTCATTTGGCTTCTTCTTCTTATATTTAAGAGCTGGGCTCTTGTCGGTGGAGTGCTTTCCATGTCTCTTTTCCTTCCGCTAAGTTCTTAACCTCTTTATATGTTTTCACGTTTATTTTTTCTTTTATTTGGTCTTTAAATTTTCTTCTGGGTTTTCCTACTCCTCTCTTTCCTTCTATTTTTCCTTCCATTATTGTTTTAAAGAACGCATCGTGGCGTAGTAGATGACACCATCTCCAATCCACTTGGCTACGGAACCCATTTGGCTACGGAACCCTAAAAACTTAGGATATGTGTCCACACTTACCCGGCGGGATATGTCCTAACTAGTTGCGTTTCCGTATGAGCTACTAGAGCCATGGGGTGTTTCCTGCAGATCTTCTTGCCGATCGCCTCGTTGACCGAGGAGCATCTGTAGCAGGGGTGGTGGATGGCGGGGGCGTTGAGGCAGCGAGCGCGGGTGCTGGATGACTGGGACTGCTGGGCGAGTTGCTGTAACGAAAGAAAGTATCATCATCATATCAGCTACAGGACGTACACAGCTGGACATAAAAATATTCTAAACGACTGGTGTCAAGCTACCTACAACCTAATACATCTGGTCTGACTGCCCAGCAGGTCTTCGATTACTTCTCACACGTTTCCATCATCATCATTTTAGCCGCATAACGTCCACTGCTGGACATAGGCCTCCCCCAAGGATTTGCAAAGCAACCGATTGAAAGCGGTCTGCATCCAGCGCCTTCCTGCAACCTTGCACAGGTCGTCTGACCACCTATCAGGTAGGTGTCTGCTGCGCTTGCCGGTACGTAGCTATTCTAGAACCTTTCCCTATCGGCCATCGGTTCTTCGCGCTATTTGCCTAGCCCCCTAAAAGGGGCCTAGGGAAAAAAATGTGTAATGTTTTAACTCCCTCAAAAATCTTTTACCAATTACAGTTTCCTTTCTAGTCTACCTGCCTTAGACTGTATCTCGCTAGGCCATCGCTCATTATAGGAAGAAAGGATTTTGTTTGTTGCTTTGTTTTTTGTGTGTAAGTGGCCAACACTGGTAGTGGTGTCAGTTTTTCAGGCTGCCTAAAAGCATCTGACATAGCTTGACTGACATACAATGATGACAGCCGGGACCAACGACTTACTCTTGCCTTCCGAAGCACGTAAGAGCTCGAGAATTTATTTATGCCACTTGCAGACGACGCCTGGTGTGGCTTTACTTGCGACAACGCTAGTATTGCACACTCCTGCTGCGCCACCGAGCTTTTCAGAACTAAAGGTCTCAGCACACTTATCAACTCGTAAACGGAACGTAAACGTATCAACTCAAGCAGCTCAGTATTCTTTGTATGAAACTTCCTACTGCAACGCACACTATTCGGATTCGTAACGTAAACGCCTCGCCTCGGGACCAGCTCACGAACCGCTTTGATGGTCGGTCAACTAGTGGTCCCCGCGCTTGCGGCTCGTCGTCCGCGCGCTCACGCCTCTCCGTATGCGAGCTGACGTCTCTCCGTTTCCTCACACCCGCGTTTTATTTATTTGTAGATAAACAAAAATTTATGGCTATGATTGCCAACTCGCATATTGTAAACCAAGACATAACCTTGCGCTACACTTTACGTTTAAAATTATCTAGTGCCAGCCAGACCAAAGCGGCCGGCGAGCGGTAAGCGAGCGGTAAGCGCGGCGTCGCCCAGCCGTAGTCGAATCGACGTACCGAAGCTGAGCCTGTTTGGTTACGTGCCTTCGTCAGGTTGACGCCTGGTTGACCGCGCGGCGAAAGGCGATACGGTGTCGATCCCTTTCCGAGTTGATAAGTGTGCTGTGACCTTTAAGATGGAAGTACTGGTTGTAAGTATAAGTACAGGCTGTCTAAAGGCATCTGACATAGCTTGATGACAGCAAGGACCATCGACTTACACTTGCCTTCCGAAGCATGGAAAAGCTAGAGAAATTTTTTATGCCACTTGTGGTTACCCCATCCAAGTGCGGATGACGACCGCTATCACTTTACTTGCGAAAGCGCTAGCAACGCGCGCTCCCGAAGAGCCACCGAGCTCTTCAGAGAAAATGATGAAAGTTGGCTGTAAGTATAAGTAGAGGCTGTCTAAAGGCACTTACACTTGCCTTCCGAAGCACGGAAGAGCTAAAGAAATTTCTTATGCTTCTGGTCACCCATCCAAGTACAGGCGACGCCCGGTGTCGCTTGACTTGCGTAAGCGCTTGCAATGCGCGCTCCCGCCAAACCACCGCGCTCTTCAAAGGATAAGTTGAAAATACTCACTGTATTAGTACTGTCACTGCTCTCTGAAGACTCGAAGCTGCTACTCGGGGCGCTGGCGCTGTCTTTAGTACTCGCCGTGCTGGGTTGTTTCATGGAGCTTCGCGGCGATAGGGGGTTGAGGCCTCTGAATTTTATCGCCTGGAAACAATATAAAGGGGTTAGGAGTAAGTAAAGAGGTACGCGAGACGGAGGTTACTGCGTATCCGCGTTTCAGTGTCAAGCACCATTAAAGCTGCTACCAGCGCTAGCGACCGTGAAAATAAGAAAAATTAATTCATCTTTCTGTAAGTGAGATTATCAGAAATCCTCGCGCAACTTTTTTATTACTTTTTTACTTTTTTTTAATAGCCTATGGCTATTAAAAAAAAAGTTGACTAAAACTTGAAAGTAAAATTATGTGATCAATTAGTAATTCCGCCGCTAGATGCCGCTAGCCGACCGGACGGAGTTCATCGAGGTCACGCCAGTCATACGGCAGTTTTGAACGGGCGTAACTACTTGAACTCGATCAAAAAAAAAAACGCAACTTTTTAATCATAAGTTAAGTTATACACTAATTTGGATTACATATAGGTACGGATAGGGTAATTTATTTTTTGACACGACATTTTTTTTCAAAACCAATGAAAAGTCAGCGTGAATTTTAACAAAACCTCTTAAATAACTAATCACCATCATCAGGTCTTTTTGTCTCTACTGCTGGAGCACGACCCTCTCTGTACTACCAGAGCCATACTTGGCCAGAGCAGCCAGAGGACTTAGCCAACACTCTCCTCGCTTAAAGAAATTAATGCTAAATCTTCTTACCTGGACATAAGTGACCATATCACTCAACTCCTTCGCGATCTGGTTACTCCTCTTCCTGGTGGTCGTGTGTTTGACAGAGCCTGACGTCTCGCCGTCTCCCTCACTCCTCCTGAAGCTCTGGTAGATAGAGAGAGAGGTCCGACCGCACTTCTCCTCCATCGATTTGAGGATTTTGTGTAGCTCTTTTTCTGTAACAATTATTTTCTTCTCATTTCCATTGACAACCTATGTGGCCTTGTGGTCATCATTCCAGGCTGTCATACTGGAGGTCCCGGGTTTCGGGAATTTTTTTTTTCAGATTGACATGGTTCTTGGATGTATTAAATATGGTATCGTTGATTTAGTATCCCATAACACAAGTCTCGAACTTACTTTGGGGCTCAATCTGTGTGATTTGCCCGTATATATTTATTTATTATTAATTTATTGCAACTTATTGAAACGCTGATCTGGTACAGAAAAAAAGAACTGTGCTTGTGTACCAGTTGCTTCACTTCCCGGGACTCCAGACTTTCAAATCTAGCCTTGTTTGTATGTCATCAGTTCCTAGATAAATTACTTACTATCAGGCCCAAACCGTGCCGCACTTTGTAGTCTGTGAAAATAGAACCTATGGAATCACATGCAGTAACGCATACGACGCGCAAAAAGTCCAGCGCGCTAAGTGTGCGTTACTGCGTATGATTGCATAGGTTCTATTTTCACAGACTATCACAGACTAAAAAGTGCGTCACGGATAGTCTGTCGTCTGCGTTGGGCCTCAAATTCCTCGTCATAGTTCTTCTCCGAGTTCCAGACAGAAAAAGAAAATGTCAGCAACTCGAAGGTTCGCGTCAGCGGTAAGACATCAGTTTCTGAATTACTTGCCATCAAGTTCCTCGTCATCTTCATCATAATTCTCCGAGTTTCAGACAGAATTTTCTGTCTTCGACTTGCCGACACTCTCATTTGAAAGTGTCAGAAGCCGAAGATTCGCGCTAGCATTCAAGACATCAGTTTCCGGATCACTCACCATCAAGTTCCTCGTCATCTTCATCATAATCCTCATCAGAGAAGTACTCTGTGACCGAACTGCCAGCTGACTGGTTAGACATGATGGAACTAGTTCTGTTGCTTTGTTCTTGGAGTGAGGTACTGGTGTGCCGGATTCCGTTAGACCTGGAAACGTGATCGAATCAGAAATAAAGATAGATAGATAAATTGTTTATTTGTCACTACCGAGACAGACACAAAAATTAAAGTATACATACATGAGTTACATTACACAGGCTTGCAAATAAATACACAACAATAAATCAATTGCATGTGTGTGCTGCAGCAAGACAAATAGGTCAAAGCTCAGTTATAATAATGCCTCGAAGGCAATGCACTGATTTTCAGCAATGGCCTGGAAAGGTAGGTACGAGTGCGAATCAAATTAGAAAAAATATATATATACGAGTGTCAAAGAAAATATTGATAACATAAATATTAAGTAAGAAGGAAGGAAAGGAGGAATAAACTAGACATACAATATATAGGACATACATACAATATATACATATAATATATAGGAATTACAGTGAAGCTTAGGTAAGTTACAAGGTTAAGTTAGTAGAAGAACCAAAGTCACTGACATAGCCCAGCGGATTAGCTCGTTGAAGTGGCAGTAGGCAAAGAACCAATGGCCGATGGGGCAAAAAGGTTCTCGAATGGCGACCGCGTACTGGCAAGCGAAGCGACACCCATCTATAAGGTGGTCAGATGACCTGACCAGGGTCGCTGAAAATTGATGGAGGCCGCTCTTGATCGGTCATTTTGGAAATTGGCAGAGGCCTATGTCCAGCAGTGGACGTTATGCGGCTGAAATGATGATGATGGTAACGTGTGAAAAGTTAGCAGAGGCCTGCTAGCTGGTCAGACGAAATGAGAAGGTTAGATTGTAGATTGCTTGACACCAGTAGTTTTTAAAATTCTAGGCGAAGGTCTTTAAGTTGTGTTTGAAAGGGAGGAGGGAACAATGTTTAAAACTTGTGTTGTCTTAAAATTCAGCCTTCATAGCATGGAACCCTATACACCAGGGTTGCCAGATATGGGTGTATTTTTTCTGGACATCTAAAAAATAAAAACACGAATGAAAGGTGTATCGTGTATTCACAGTCTGTCAGAGTGATTGCTGTTAGTCGCAGGTGCCATGGGGGGAGGTCTTCGTTATCTTATACCTTTAAATGAGCAATTCTTGTATGTATATTTATATATTTCTGTAATCTCGAAAAGGGCTCTAACGATTTCGCTGAAAATTTGTATATGGGGGTTTTCGGGGGTAAACAATCGATCTAGATTAGTTTTATGTTTGGGAAAACGCGTGTTTTCGAGTTTTCATGCGTTTTTCTTTCCACGCAGAATATGGTCGCTAATTTTGTCGCGCCGCGACCGCCTTGATTTAGCTCAGTGGTTAAGGATAGCGACCGCTAGAAAGAGTGTTACGGGTTCGAATCCCACTCGGTGACTTACTTTTGTTTTTTTTAATGTTTAAGTTTATATATTATTTTTATTTTGCATTGTTTTTAGACAAGTTTAAAAAAAAATAGTTAATGTTTGAGATGTAACCGAGCAAAGCTCGGTCGCCCAGGTACTTATCTTTATCATACATACATACACGTCTTTATCCCAAATAGGTAGACAGAGCATTTGAGTCTTGCGGCTCTAAGCAGATAGAGCCCAGGGCTTCAAGACTCAAAGACCCTTATTAGCTTGATGTGGGCAAGAAGGTGAATAAAGGATTCAAAATAGTGATGGGTTGCTAGCCGCATCGCCTATTAACAGGATTCGATTTTTGCCCATTTCCTCGAGCGGTTCTTAGGATATGCCGGGAAAGAGAAGCAGCTGGTATATTCTAAGTTTTTTCTTTTCTCCCAGACTAGCGTGGAAGTATTGATCTTTATCAAACTCACCGAAACGCAGTGGCAAGGACCCCTCCATATCCCTGAGCTGAACTGGCCCCTGTCAACCCTATGGTGGGACTCGACTCGATGGGGGGAAGTTTCTTGTTCTTTATAAGCACCTGTAGACATTACAAATAAAATAATAAATACATAAATATGTAGATAAACCATTTGCTGTGTGGTATCCGCCAGAGCAGAATAGGACCTCTCTAAGTCCTCCCGTGGATGTCGTAGAAGGCGACTTAGGAAATACAAGCTGAACAAAGCTTATAAACATCATGAGACCTCTCCAGTCTCCAACCCGTCTGGCCAGCGAGGAGAGTGTAGGCTAAATCCTCTTGCTGTTCTGGCCAAGTATGTACAACCGTACAGAGAGGGTCGTGCTCCTGCAGTGGAGACAAAAAGACCTGGTGATGAAGATGATGATGAAGAGTCTCACCTTGTACTTGAGCTGCTCGGGACTCGGCAGGCGCGGCTCGTCGGTGTAGTCCACTTCGAAGAGAAATGACGTCACCAGCTTGTCTCCAAACACTGCCTGGATGAAGACGCAGTCAGTACAGTATCTTGTGTGGAGGTACATTTAAAAAAATATTTTAAACAACCGCGGGCTTCGCTTTCCGTGAAAATTTCGGGATAAAGAGTACCCTATGTCCTTCCCCGAGTCTCAAAATATATCCATACCAAATTTCATCGAAATCGGTTCAGTAGTTTAAGAGGTAACAAACAAATAAAGAAACTCACTTTCGCATTTATAATACTATTTAGGATTAATCCTCTTTCTGGCAAAATCGCGTAAAAACCCGACTACGTTCAAAGATTCCAAAAATCCACCATTTTGTCTTTTTTTGTCCAACGCAAACATGACATTCGTTCATAGCTTCGTGTCTGCGTAGCATTTCAAGCTGCTTAAAGGTATCTAACATAGCTCAATGACTGTTATCTAGTGACAACAGTCATCTAGGTATTAATGTGCAGGTTTCTTGTAAGTACTGCCAAAGATACGTAACAGATACTCTTTCCACAGAGATGGCAGCACACGACTTGTGTGAAAAAGTGCCACCTCTGTGTGCCTACCCCGCAACTCCAGTTTTGCCTACTTACCTCCAATAGTTAATATGGCGTTGGGTATCTGTTAAGTTAGTAATTATATTATCTTTGGTATCACTTTAATTAATTAAATGAAATACAATAATATTTTTAAAGTGTATTCAACACTTTCTTTGTCATTTTTTTCTAGTCGTATTGCCTACTTATGGGCCCTCTAGCAGTTGCTACGGCGTTGGGTATCTGTTACGTTAGTAATTATAATATCTTTGGTGTCACTCTATCTAATTAATCGAATATGACTTATATGAAATGCAATATATTGTGTGCGGTTATCTCTGTGATGCCCACTCGCAACTCCAGTTTTGTCTGCTTACGAGCCTTCCAATAGTTTCTATGGCGGGTATCTGTTACGTTAGTAATTATATTGTCTTTGGTATTCTATTCATCAAATGTGACTTAAATTAAATGCAATAAATATTTTTAAATTCAACACTTTATCCACGTTACTTTTTTGCTAGTAGCGTGTGCTGCCATCTCTGTGATGCCCACTCGCAACTCCAGTTCTGCCTACTTTCAGGCCTTCCAATAGTTTCTATGGCGTTGGGTACCTGTTACGTTAGTAATTAAATGATCTTTGATGATAGACTAAGAGGGGGCCGTATGCAACCCTACCTCATCGAATAGCAAAATGTGACATATGTAGGGGCTGCCATCTCTGTGATGCCCACCCGCAACTCCAGTATTGCCTACTTACGGGCCCTCCAATAGTTTCTATGGCGTTGGGTATCTGTTACATAATTATATTATCTTTGATGACGCCAACAACTGACCTCAAAGGTGCTGGCCATGACCTGCTGCTGAGGCAGGCTGCAGTGGTTCTCGATGCTCAGGATCAGCGGGTAGGGAGATGCCACGAATGCGCTCCTAGGACAAAATGACAATTTCAGAACTTAAAGCCTGACTTTTAAGGAGTAAATTTCCATACAAAAAGCGAACCCCCCTTACCTTAAACGGGTCCCCTACTTGTTTTCGAAATTATGGCTGGTTTATGATAAGTTTCTTGGAAGTTGATGATTAAAAAAGCGGCCAAGTGCGAGTCGGACTCGCCCAAGGATTCCGCAAGTGGCATAATTAAGTTTTGTAGTATGTTTTATTTTATTTTTCTATTTGAGTTAATTGAATGAAAGGTAATTTGCGGTTTACGATTTATGACGTATTAAAAAACCTTCTTACTAGATCTCGTTCAAACCAATTTTCGCTGGCAGTTTGCATGATAATGAACAATATATTTTGTATCACTTTCTTATTTAAGAAGTTACAGGGGGGGGGGGGGACATTTTTCCACTTTGGAAGTGTCTCTCACGCAAACTATTCAGTTTAGAAAAAAATGATATTAGAAACCTCAATATCATTTTTGAAGAATCTACTTGCGGAATCCTTGGGCGAGTCCGACTCGCACTTGGCCGCTTTTTTAATCATCAACTTCCAAGAAACTTATCATAAACCAGCCGAAGCCTACGACTTAGTTCGCGTGGACTTTATGACTCCGGAAAATGCTCATGAGGCTGAACTATTTTTGCTAAGGCGTCACTTTTATATTCCTTATAGTTTAGCTGACCATTATGGTTCTGCATCAGGTGTTCCATTTTTCAATATCCTATTTGACAGACACATCAGTGGGCGTTTCGGGCTACGATGCTATCGAACTAATAAATTACCGAAGCAATGAGCTATCGCTGTAAGGTGTATCGGAACATAATTTTTCGCATGAACGTTACATCGCGCCAATAAAGCATCGATAGAGTAAAACATCGCATCACTGAGTTATCGGCACACAGTGTACGATACTATGAAAATCGGATCAACAAATTTCGAAAACAAGTAGGGGACCCCCCTTAAACATAGGCCAATTTCGATATTTATATATATATGTATTGTTAATTTTCACAGTATTGGTCGCTTGCCGCCATAAGGTTAAAATCGTAAAAGCCGATTTATGGAATGTGCGAAAATTTTGATTCTTTTTGGGGTTCCGTACCCAAAGGGTAAAAACGGGACCCTATTGGCTATTACTAAGACTTCGATGTTTGTCCATCTGTCTGTCACTAGGCTGTATCTCAAGAACCGCGATAGCCAGACAGTTTAAATTTTCACAAATTATGTATTTCTGTTGCCGCTATAACAACAAATACTAAAAACCAAATAAAATAAATAATACAGCGAGGCTCCCATACTATTAACGCGATTTTTTATAGATAATGGTACGGAACCCTTATTGCACGAATCCGATTCGCACTTGACCGGGTTTTTTCTAAATTGAATTAAAAATTTGTGCGCGAGACACTTCCAAAGTAGTAAAATATCCCCCCCCCCTGAAATTTCTAAAATAAGAGATTAATAAAACTAAAAAAATATATGATGTACATTCCCATGCAAACTTCCACGAATTTTTTTTTAATACGTTATATATTAAAATTAAATTACACTATTAAAACATCGATCAAAGTTATAACGAACTAGAAGAACTTTTATATTATGTAACTTGCTGCTACGGAACCCTTTATGGGCGAGTCCGACTCGCATTTGGCCGCTTTATTTTCTCCTAGCACGAAAACTTGCACGATTTTTTTTAAGTATATTTTATCACAGAGTAATAAAATATACTACGTACTATGTACCTACCTTGCTATCGTCTCGACAACTCTTCGAAACGGTATCTTGGTGGTGAACGTATGCCCGTGGTATATGACGGGGCTCCCGTCGTCGCCGTCCCAGCAATCCAGCTCCACACAACGGCATCCTGTTAGCAAAACCTGTTGAAGATGAGATAGATCGGTGAAAAGTGGGAGAAAACATGGTAAAAATGTTCTTTGTGTAGGTATTTCAGTTCTTTCTTGCGTAGGTACCTACCTAAATTTTAAACACAGACCTAGAATTTAGTTTACTCCGTAAAGATTCTGCTTTTGAGACGGACAGGTGCCATTTTTGAAACGCGTAGGTACAAAACGCCGTTCATTTAGTGACTCCGCGTTTGAAAAATAAGTCCGCAGATATCATGAAGGACAATATGAAAAAGATTTTCATACTTTTCAATAGTTTTTTCAAAAGTTTCATTTTATATGTTACTGGCCTGAAGAAATTAGCTAGAAAGCATAAAATAAAATATTTTCAAAAAAGTTTATAGTGTTGTGCACACACAAGTTAGAAGCGATTAATATAATTTGGTATCGATATTAGAAAGTATCAAATAATCTACGTAGCAAGATGTTAAATATATATCAAACAAAAGAACAAGGATAAGAGAAGTGTCGAACTATTTTTAAAATAAAAAATACGGCGTTATTTCATCATTCAAACGCATTATTTAAAACTTTGTACACACGCTTAAAGGAGACCGGCCATAGCGCATGCTCGAGATTATTGATTAGAATCAAACGATTCTGCATCTGGTACTCTGTAAGGCCGTAGTCTGTACAGTACGCCAGCCGGTACACTACACACGATTATATTGAAGTAACAATCGAATAGAAATCGATTGTGGCATCAAATAAGCTCTTAGTATTTCTCAACACTAAAGTCGACCATAGAGAATAAACAAACGTCAGTTTGCTTGCTTTATGTTATGTTATGTTGTCAAACAATTTATAACCTAAACAAAGCGTCGTTTTGCTGCCGGTAAAATCTTAATATTTCGCGTATTTTGATAATTTGATCCAAAAATGAAGGATAATAACACCGACGTAGACACCAGGAATGTCGTGAAAAACAGAGAGCTGCTTTACCGCATGATGATCAGGTAATAACAGTGATTTCGTACATCGATTGTGATTTGCCTTTTTGTGTTGTTTCCTAGCTTTTATCAGCCTATTACTTAGCAATTGTGAATTAAATTGTGAATTTAAAAATCATTTTACCCAATTTTGTCTTTAAAATGAAGATATATATTAGTTTTAAATAAAAAAATGATAAAAGTTTGGAGGTTATGATTTCTTGTTTTAAATACTAAATGTAATCAAAAAATGTGTTTGAAATGCTCCATTTACCTAAATTCTAACCTAAACGCCTTTAGTTTTATACTTTTTATGTATTACCTAGTAAATTTTTTTATATAATAATAAATTTTTTATATAAAAAATTATTTAATTTTTTCCAGTCAATTGTACTATGATGGTTTCCAACCCATTGCCGCGACGCTAGCCGCTGCTGTACACGCCGACCCTCCATGCCCCCCTAGTGACAGGTCAGTCTAATTTTGTAACTAGAAATAGGAGGGTGCTATTCATTGAAGCGGATAACCCTAGTACAGAACCCTTTTCGTATCCATTATGTGTTAAAGCTATAATATAATAACTGGTTGGTTTTTAAACTTGCGCTTTGAAGACATTATTAATTTAGTACGAAGATTGATGAGTTTAGATGAAGCAAAAGAGGTTTGTCAGGATCGTAGCAAGTGAAGGTCCATAGTCTCTGCCTACCGCTGTGGAAAACAGGCATATTAAGTATGTATAAACAGGGCTTCCTCCCGAAAAGTAGAGCACTGAAATGGAGCTGGACAGGACATATGTGGCGGGAAAGGATTAGAAAGTGGACCAAAATTGTATCCCAATGGACCCCACGCGAAGGAAACAGAAAACGGGGCAGGCCATTGAAAAGATGGTCGGATGACTTCAAAAAAATCGCTGGACCCCTATGGACCAGACTAACAGGGGACAGATAAAGATGGAAACAGTTGGGGGAGGCCTATGCGTCTAAAGGATGCGCTGATGCCGAAGACAAAAAAATATTTTGTTTTTTTATATGTATATTGTATGTATTGTATCAGTGTATAGGCTAATAAATAAAAAAAAAATAAAAAAAATAAACAGGGCTTAGCATGAACCTTTATTTTGTTTCGTCTAACATTTAGGATAGGATTTACAACCTTTGTGGTCCCAGACAGACAGTTTGTCTGTTTGCGACCACAAAGGCGGAGTTATCAAATAGCAATTTCTTCCAGTCAACCTTTGGGTAGAGGGAGAAGTGAATATATAAGAAATGATGACGAGACAGAAGCCAGCGTGGAGTGTAGGCCAAGTCCTCTGGCTGCTCTGGCCCTGGCAGTACAGAGAGGGTTGTGCTCCTGCAGTGGAGACTAAAAAGACCTGATAATACATACATACATAATATCATGCCTGTTTCCCAAAGACCTAAGCAGAGACTTTGGACCTCCACTTGCAAGGATTCTAACAGACCATTATAAAGAAAAATAGTACAGTTCAGACCAATTTAGTTATCAATAGTGTCTCACCCCTCCTAAAAGTTTAAGGAACACAGAGTATTATTTACTAAAGAAAGATAATATCCTCTCATCTGGCAGCAGACCAGAATCCGGTCAACATGCATTGTTTTACTATTGTGTCTGGTATTTTGCGCAGACGACAGGATAAGTGATTTCTTTTTCAGGTTGTTAAATCTAATGATGGTGGGTCTACAACACGAACCGGACCGTAAAGACCGTCTTGCTGCCTCCAGCGGCGCTGAGCATCTGCTCGGAACCACGGGTTTTGGTAAGTAAGAACTTTTAAGTTTACTTATTTTGTCAGAAAGAAAAATTTGGGATGTAAGCAAGAAATTTTTTGTTTTTGACTTATTGTATAGATTATACCTTTTTCTTTTCTCTGATTAGCAAATATTGACGAAGATACAGGGCATTTGAATTTCGCGTGACGTCACGATCAGCTACTATTTTTAACTGAAGGTGACGTATATCACCTCCACTCTTAAACTTCGAAGCGCTGTCTTTTGCTTAACAAAAAAATATGGGTCCTTTATTTTTGGATAATCTAGTAGACGGATTAAACAAAATAATATATATTTTACCCTGTCCCCTATAGTCCATACCACATGGCAGTCAAATATTTCATGAATTACTCGCCTCTATACGACAAGAAAAAAACATTAAAAAAAATTCTCCATAATGAATGTTCAAAAATGCTACCTTCTTTCAAGATGCAACTACACTGTCAAGGACTAATTAGATGTAATTAAGTCAGGAATTTAATTTTATTTAATATTTATGAAAAGATCAATAATGTTATATTAATTGTGTTTATTCAAAGATAATATAATTACTAACGTAACAGTTACCCAACGCCACAGAAACTACTGGAGGGCTCGTAAGTAGGCAATACTGGAGTTGCGGGGTAGTCACACAGAGATGGCAGCACACACGACTAGCAAAAAAGTGACAAAGAAAGTGTTGAATATACATAAAAAAATATTTATTGCATTTCAATATAGATTGCTTTCAACCAGATGGACCATTTTCGATGTGGCTTTTTTACGTGAAAGCAAGTTATCTTGTGGTGGTTCTTAGCTACGTTAGATAAAAAATCGATTAAATGTTTTTAGTTTGCCTAGCAAATACCAGATGGCGTTAGTTATTTTGTCTATTTGCACCTCAGATCTGGAATTCGAAATGGACGCGTCATCGCTGGCTCCCGAACCAGCCACGTACGAGACGGCGTACGTGACGTCACACAAGATGGCGTGCCGCGCCGGCGCGTTCAGTGCTTGTGGCCAACTGGTGGCCACGGGCAGTGTCGACGCCAGTATCAAGGTACAATACTTTTTAAATATTCACTTCTCCCACTACCCAAAGGTTGACTGGAAGAGATTGCTATGCGATAAGTCCGCCTTTGTATCATAATTCTGTCTTATTTTTTTTTTCTGTTTTGTATTTCCTTTTGTTTATGGTGCAATAAAGAGTATTTGTATTGTATTGTATTGTACTTTTTATCACAAAGATAATGACGACCTCCGTGGCGTAGTGGTCACCATGCTAGTCCGCCACCCAGAGGTTCTGAGTTCGATCCCCGGTTAGGGCAAGTTGGGAATATGGCCTTTTTCAAATTGTCCTGAGTCTTGGATGTTTATCTATATAATGTATTTGTTATAAAATTGAGTTAGTATCCCATAACACAAGTCTCGAACTTTTTCCGGGGCTTGCTTAATCAGTGTAATTTGTCCCTATATATTTATAAGTAGCCGAAGCCCGCGACTTCGTTCGCGTGGACTTTATGTCTCTGGAAAATGCTCATCAGGCTGAACAACTTTTACTAAGGCGGCATTTTTATATCTCTTAAAGTTTAGCTGGACCATTATGGTTCTGCATCAGGCGTTCCATTTTCCAAAATTATTTATACCCTATATGTTGCCCAGGCTTAATAGCTATATAACAAAAAAAGTTTCATTCGAATCCGTCCAGTATTTCCAGAGATTAGCGTGTACAAACAGACAAACAGACAGACATTTTTTTAAAATTCTTACTCTATTACTTAGTCTCCATCGCCCCCAATATTTTTTTTGGAAATATATTTAATGTACAGACACACTTTTTTTACTGTTTTATTATATGTATAGATATATATAGATTTATTTATAGTCGTATGTATGTATGTTGTTTTAGATATTGGACGTGGAGCGTATGTTGGCCAAATCTGCGCCCGAGGAAGTCGACCCTGGTAGAGAGCAGCAGGGACACCCTGTGATCAGGACTTTGTAAGTAACCATCGACATTATATCTAGACCAGCTATCTTCAATAACCTCCATGTCAAAGACAATATAATTACCAACGTAACAGATACCCAACGCCACAAAAATAAATAAATAAATATATAGGGACAAATCACACTGATTGAGCTAGCCCCAAAGTAAGTTCGAGACTTGTGTTATGGGATACTAACTTAACGATACTATATTTTATAACAAATACATATATAGATATACATCCAAGGCCCAAGGCAATTTTGAAAAAGGCCATTTTCCAACTTGCCTTGACCGGGGATCGAACCCGGGACCTCAAACGACAATAGTTTCTCGACAGAAACTATTGGAGGGTCCGTAAGTAGGCAAAACTGGAGTTGCGGGAGCACACATCGCCTTATAAAATAATTCTCTTCCCTCGTCACTAGATAGCGCTATAGATAATAATAAAAACATTAAAATCTTTTATTCCTATTATTTAAATAAAGTAGTACTCTAATTTATTAAATCTTATACCTTAAAACGAGCAATTCTTGTATATTTATCTATTTATATATTTATAAATTTCTGTGATCTCGAAAACGGCTCTAACAATTTTGCTGAAAATTGGTAGATGGGGGTTTTTGGGGGTAAACAATCGATCTAGATTAGTCTTATGTTTGGGAAAACGCGTGTTTTCGAGTTTTCATTCGTTTTTCTTTCCACGCGGAATATGGTCGCTAATTTCGTCGCGCCGGCCGTCATCCGCTTAGTTCAGCGGTTAAGGATGTTGACCGCTAGAAAGAGTGTTACGGGTTCGAATCCCACTCGGTGACTTACTTTTGTTTTTTTTTATGTTCAAGTTTATATATGATTTTTTATTCTGTACTGTTTTTAGACAAGTTTAAAAAAATGTAGTTAATGTTTGAGATGTAACCGACCGAGCAAAGCTCGGTCACCCAGGTACTATGACTTAAATGAAATACAATATTTTTTAATAATATTCAACATTTTTTTTGTCACTTTTTTGCTAGTCGTGTGTGCTGCCATCTCTGTGTGCGTACCCCGCAACTCCAGTTTTGCCTACTTACGGGCCCTCCTATAGTTTCTATACTTAATACTCAATATTTTATTGCAAACCATAAAGTACATAAGATGTTAACAATACAGTTTAAAATCATTTATGGACCCTGTCGGGCACGGCAATTTGGTTAGATAAGAAGAGGTCGCACTCAAAAGTTAGTAAAAATAAGGTTAGTATAATATTGTCATATTCATATAGTTTTAAAATTATATTATATTGTATATTCAATATTTTTGGACATTCAATTATTATTATTTTTTTAATATTTTTTCTTTTGCAATGCCCTGTCAGGGCTCATTTTGTACCTACTAATTTAAGAAATGACTATGTAGTAAAGTGTTATATATGTACAATATGAAAAGCAATAAATGAATTGAATTGAATTGAATATTAAATTAAAATTTATCAATTGATACGTATCTAGGGCGTTGGGTATCTGTTACGTTAGTATTTATGTAATCTTTTTTTTTTTTTTTTTATTTAATCTTTGACTATAATTTGCGTCGGGGTTACTTTTTTTTCAGATACGACCACACAGACGAAATCACGGGTTTAGATTTCCACCCTAGGGAGCAAATACTGGTTTCAGCGTCCAGAGACTGCTGCATCAAGCTTTTTGACATCACCAAGGCGTCGGCTAAAAAGGCTTATAAGTCTATCACGGTGAGAAACATCTCAATTACTATGATATAAACATATAACTGCCTCCGTGGTGTAGTGGTTAGAGCGTTCGGCTCATACCATGTAATATTATTAACCCACCTTCGCATCGCTTTACCGGTCCCACCCTTGGTTCTGGCAGAATTATCAGCGTCGCAGTTCGACCAGCTCGTCTGCGACATCATGCTGAGTCAGGACCTTTTCACTTTTTCACACAACCGCACTGCACTATCACAATTAATTAAGATTTCGTTTAGTTATCATGTGCTTTACTCAATACTTACAATGTATAAATTGTGTCCTTTTTGGTGAATAAAGATCTATCTATCTATCTATCTATACCCGGAGGTTGCGGGTTCGATTCCCAGCTGGGCAACAACTTTGTGTCGTTGTCGTAGTTTGGTTAGGACATTGTAGGCTGATCACCTGATTGTCTGATAAGTAAGATGATCCGTGCTTCGGAGGGCACGTTAAGCCGTCGGTCCCGGTCACTGTCTTTGACATTGGTCGTTACCTTAAACCATGTCAGAGGGCTTTCAGGCGGTTTAAAAACTCTGACACTAGTGTTAGTCACTAACACACACGATAAGAAGATTACTATATTTTATTTAAAGTTTTTATTTTTGCTGCGCCATTTTGAAAATAAAAATTGAACGTACGAAATGGCTAAAGTATGATTTTTAAAAGATTTAATTTGCGCAGTTTTGAAAAATATGTTTTTAAAGTTTTAATTCTATTATGCCATTTTGAACAAAAATGAACATTTGAAATGCCTAAAGTATGTTTTTTGTAGTTTTTATACTTTTAAGCCATTTTGAAAAAAAAAACTGAAAATTAAAAATGGCTAAAATATAATTTTTTTAAGTTTTATTTTTTTTGTGCCATTCTGAAAAACATAATGAACACGTTTAAAATTAATTATATTATTATTTTATTTATTATTCCCCTAGGATGCGGAACAAGTCCTGGCGGTGGCTTTCCATCCCCTAGGAGACCACATCATAGCGGCCAGTACCCATCCCGTGATCCGCCTTTACGACGTCACCACCAGCCAATGCTTCGTGTGCCCAGTGCCTTCGCATCACCACACTAAACATGTTAATTCTATCAAGTAAGTACTTATGTATTAACTAGCCGAAGCCCGCGACTTCGTTCGCGTGTACTTTATGTCTCTGGAAATGCTCATCAGGCTTCATTTTTATATTTCTTATAGTTTAGCTGCATCACGTTTTCCATTTTACAAAATCATTTATACCCTATATGTTGCCCAGGCTTAACAACTATATAACAAAAAAAACGACGGGTTGCACTCTGGGAGTGCCGGCAGAAGTGAAAACTTGAATATTAACGTTGTGCATTTTTGTACGAAACAGCAGGCGCAGGCATACATTTTCGCCGCGCCGTAGAAAGAGGGGATACTCCCTCTCCTACGCCGCGCCAGCTGTCTACTCTCCATCCGTCTTACGAATTTTCGATCAGGTCACGTGTCCTGACGCGAGTTTAACATTTTTTACCCATTCCAAAAAAAGTGCACAACGCCGCTAAAGAAGTTTTCACTTCAAAAATTCTTACTCTAATATTATTTATGTATCGCCCCAATTTTTTTATTGTAAATGTATTCAATGTTTTACTGTTTTATTATACACGGTGATGTTTCATTGGTTTTGGAGCCGAAGGCCACTTCGTAGGTATCGTTAGTAAGACCTAATTAGCTAGTCAAAATAAAAATTCAGAAACAAAAAATGTTGTCTAAAACTCGAAATTAAAATTGTGAGATCAATTAGTAGTACCGCCGCCATACATCGTCCGCCGGCCGGCCGGGGTCATTGACATTACGCAGCTGTTTGGCCGGCGTATAACTACGTGGTCTCGATCGAAAATCATTTACACAACTTTTTTATCTTATGACATACAGAAATTTGGATTACGTATATGGACAGAGGAATTTATTTACTATACGATTTTTTTTTCCAAAACCAATGAAAAGTCAGCGTGTGTATGTATAGATAAGCTTATGAATGGTAATAAGCGATGCGGCAAGCAATCACTATAACGCTAAAGTGATCTCTGACGGCCCAAGGCTCGGTCTACCCCGGTAATTAACGACGCGATATATCTTTCAGGTTCTCACCCAACGGCAAGTACTTCGCAAGCGGCAGTGCCGACGGATCCGTCAAGCTTTGGGACACGGTGTCCAATAGGTGCTTTAACACTTTCGTGAACGCCCACGATGGGTCTGAAGTGTGCTCAGTGGCCTTTACTAGAAACAGCAAGGTGAGTAAACCATCGCCTTATTAACATAATTATTTCTCTTTCTTGTCACTAGATGGCGTTATAATTAATAATTAAAACTTTAAATCTTTTAACTCCCATGCTGGTCTGGGAGAAATAAAAAAACTTAGAATGTACCAGCTGCTTCTCTTTCCACGCAGATCGTAAAAGCCGATCGAGGGAATGGGCAAAAATGCAAATCATGTTAACAGGCGATGCGGCTAGCAACCCATCACTGTATTGATTGCTTTTCCATCTTCTCGCCCACCATGACGCTAAAAGTGGCTTTTGGGTGTTGCGGCCGTGGGCTCTGCATAGAACCGCAAGACCCAAAATGTTTTGTCTGCCCCATTAGATTATATAGAGACGTGATAGTATGTATGTTAAATCTTTTATAACTATAATCAGGCCTGTCTCACTCCGCGGTAGGTATTAAAAACGCAAGTACAAAAAAAGTACGTACGGCGGCCTCGCCAGCGTGGCTAATCAGTGCAGAAAAGGTAAGCGTTACGCGATAGAAAGAGACGGAGAGAGATGGAACGTCTAGGTGAATATAACTGTAGGTTATTAGCGTTGTGCGATCTGAATTGAACTTAATTGTGTCGTAGCGAGAGTCGCTATTCCTTTAATTGATTTTTCGGAGTGAATCTTCTGTACTAAGTACTATTATGTATTCTGTGATATAATTTAAATAAAGTATTACTCTAATTAAATAAATGAAATGCAATAAATATTTTTAAAGCATATTCAACTGTCACTTTTTTGCTAGTCGTGTGCTGCCATCTCTGTGTGCCTACCCCGCAACTGCAGTTTGCCTACTTACTTTCAATAGTTTCTATACGTTGGGTATCGATTACGTTAGTAATTATATTATCTTTGCTTTGGGGCTAACTCAATCTTTGGTATCTTTCTTTCTTTGTCACCTTTTGCTAGTCGTGTGTGCTGCCATCTCTGTGTGACTACCCCGCAACTCCAGTTTTGCCTACTTACGGGCCTCCAATGGTTTCTATGGCGTTGGGTATCTGTTACGTTAGTAATTATATTATCTCAATCTGTGTGATTTGTCCGTATATCAATATATTGATTTAAGGCGAAACGGTAGTAGAAGTGGCGCCTTCGTTTGAGATAAACTGTTTTAAAGTAAATGTGGCGATAATTGAATATTTGAGTACCAAAAATTTGTAAAATAAAAAGACCTTTAAATTATTTTATGAACAACCTTTGAAATTATTGTTGATAACCCGTCTAGTTCTAAAAAGGTGGCCGCTTTTGGCGAAAATTCCTATAAATAGTATAAAGGTCTTTCTACAAATTTTTGGAAGTCACATTTTTTATTATCACCATATTTATTAAACAATTTTTTTAAAGGGGGCGCCAGTTCTGCTACTATTTCGCCTTAATGTAATTTTTGTACTTGTTTCAGTATCTCCTAACGTCTGGTTTGGACTCTTCTATCAAGCTATGGGAGCTGGCAAGTAGCAGATGTCTGATACAATACACCGGCGCTGGCACCACTGGTGAGTACATGCCACATTCATCATCAGGTCTTTTTGTCTCCACAGCAGGAGCACGACCCTCTCTGTACTACCAGAGCCATACTTGGCCAGAGCAGTCAGAGGACTTGGCCTACACTCTCCTCGCTGGCCAGACGGGTTGGAGAGGTCTCATTGATGTTTAAAGCTTTGTTTAGCTTGTATCCCTAAGTCGCCTTCTACGACATCCACGGGAGGACTTGGAGTGGCCTATTCTACTCTGCCGGAAACCACACGGCATGCATGCCACATTATTATAAAAAAATACCGTATAATTTAAAACTCAGCGATATTTTTTATTTGGTAGAAATATAAATTATTTGTCCAAAAAAAAAAATCTGTCAATTAATTGATCGTCATCATCATCATTTCAGCCGCATAACGTCCACTGCTGGACATAGGCCTCTCCCAAAGATTTCCAAAATGACCGATCTAGAGCGGCTTGCATCCACAGGGAATATGCATGAAAAAAATATGGGTTATCTAACCTGTTTATCCGTAAATATTCGAAAGTAAAGTACTAACAGAGAAAACAGAATAAAAAGTGATCGAAAAACGAACGAGATATAACGATTTTACGAAAATATGTCTATCTCACTCGCAACGACGTTATTTATTATGGCAAATGTATAGATGATTTGGACTTTGACGTCACCAGTCCATATCGGACTTCTCTTTCTAATTGAAATTTTAAAGTATCACAAGTTTGTCGCTGATTAAGATATTTTATAAATTCTTACATACATACCTACATACATACTATCACGACTTTATCCCTAATGGGGCAGACAGAGCATTTTGAGTATTGCGACTTTAAACAGATAGAACTCAGGGCTGCAAGACTCAAATGCCACTTTTAGCTTGATGTAGGCAAAAAGGTGGATAAAGTAATCAAAATAGAGTGAGGGGTTGCTAGCCGCATCGCTTATTAATAAGATTCGATTTTTTGCCCATTCCCTCGATCGGCTCTTACGATCTGCCCGGGCAGAGAAGCAGCTGGTACATTCTAAGTTTTTTCTTTTCTCCCAGACCAGCATGGAAGCATATATATATAAATTCTTACATATTTGTTAACTGTGGTTAATAAGAATTTTATTAAGCAAATAAAAAAAATACGTTCATATTCTCTATTATATAAAAAAATACCTTATACTATAGAAAAGGATTTTTTTTGATAAATAATATTTCTACCGAATTCTAAAAACGAAATATGTTTCTTTTTCTGCACAGGCAAACAAGAGCACGTCGCCCAAGCAGTCTTCAACCACACTGAAGACTACGTCATGTTCCCGGACGAAGCTACCACGTCATTATGCACTTGGCATTCGAGGAGTGCGAGCAGATGTCAGCTGATGTCTTTGGGACACAACGGGGCTGTCAGGTAGGTTAACTTACGGGTTTCGTAACATACATAACTGGTTCCATAACCTAACCCGATTTTACATGCAAACATACTATAACGTCTTTATCCCTAATGGGGCAGACAGAGCATTTTGGGTCTTGCGGCTCTATGCAGAGCCCAGGGCCGCAAGACCCAAAAGTCACTTTTAGCGTCATGGTGGGCGAGAAAATGGAAAAGCAATCAATACAGTGATGGGTTGCTAGCCGCATCGCCTGTTAACATGATTTGCATTTTTGCCCATTCCCTCGATCGGCTTTTACGATCTGCGTGATTTTAATAACTAGATTTTAATATCAGAATATTACGCTATTTTCCAACGAGTCAAATCAGTTTTTTTCTAAACGTCAAAACAAACAGTTTTTATGGGATTTTGTGTGAAATACAGGCAGATGACGTCGTAGATTTTTGGAGTCAAACAGCGCTCTTATTGTCAGTTTTTCTGCAATAATAAATTTGAAGTCACGGTAAAATGAATATGTTCAAAGACAAGCGAAATTTTTTTGTGACGTTTTATTTTGTTTTCAGTACAGAATAATTTATTTTTGGTTTAGGAAATCACCCAATTATCTGTCTGGGCCCATAACCTGTCTGGGAGAAGCTCGGTGGCCCGTTGGGAGTGCGCATTATTAGCGCTTTCGCAAAGCGATGCCAGGCGTGGTCTGCACTTGAATGGGTGACCATAAGTGGCATACAAATTTCTCGAGCTCCTCTGTGCTTCGGAAAGCACGTATAAGCCGTTAGTCCCGGCTGTTATCATTGTATGGTTTTTTGTCTTTCCAGATTTATAGTACATTCTGGGACAGCTCCTGCGTTTTTGACGTGCAGTGACGACTATCGGGCGAGGTTCTGGTACAGGCGGAATACGCATTAGACGGAAATATGGCCGTTAAGTCTTAGTTAATAAGGTTCAATTTTGGCTATTGTGAACTGACTTATAATGTTTTAG
Source organism: Acrobasis consociella (assembly GCA_963555685.1). NCBI lineage: Eukaryota > Metazoa > Arthropoda > Insecta > Lepidoptera > Pyralidae > Acrobasis > Acrobasis consociella. The sequence continues at coordinate 12,686,649 of OY743129.1, forward strand.
TTTTAATACTGTAAAATAAAATCTTATGCCACGGTCAGTCTTATAATAAGAACAAGGAATTAATGGTTGCTTATAAAAATAAATAAATGTTGATGTTCAAATTATCACCATATAAAAATGGTTCATCTTCATCGTCAGCTCTCAACGACCCACTGCTGGGCATAAGCCTCCTTTTGTCTGCGCCACTGAATCCTATCCCTAGCCCTAGCTAAAAATGGTTGTTAATAAAAAAATATGTTTGTGTTCAAAATATCACCACATTTATGTTAAAACAATTTATTTCAAAGGAGGGCGCCACTTCTGAACATTGTTCGCCTTAATCAGGCTGAAATTCGATTTGAAATAGAAAAGCAAGAAAACTGGTACGTTGTCTTAGTTATTAAGTTAATTTAAGAAATAAAAATCTTGAAACAATTTTGAATTTTATTTTTGATATTATTATTTACCTGACGTCAAAGCAAATCTATTATGGCGACCTCTGCACCACTTCTAAGAGCTATTAGCACAACAACGAAGCTACAAAATAGTTCACAAGGAACGTACTAGATGGCGCTGATACGTATCCTACATCTCGATATTAGAGTTTCTTCGATTGGCCGCATAAATACAAACTAGTCATATATAGTTGGAGCCGCGGTTCGTTGTGGTTTGTGGCTCGCTCCCGTCACTAATCGATAGTTTGACTATCGATAGTTGACCTTGAATAACTATCACAATATCGATAGTATCGATTGTCAATAGTTTGCGATACTATTGATAAAAGGTAAAAATATCGGTAGTATTGATACTGTAACTACTATTTGTATGAAATACTATCAATAGCTAAATTTACTATCGATATTATAATGATATTGATATCAGGTCTTCTTCTTATCGTGTGTGTTAGTGACTAACACTAGTGTCAGAGTTTTTAAACCGCCTTAAAGGCCTCTGACATGGTTTTAGGTAACGACCAATGTCAAAGACAGTGACCGGGACCGACGGCTTAACGTGCCCTCCGAGGCACGGATCATCTTACTTATCAGACAATCAGGTGATCAGCCTGCAATGTCCTAACCAAACTAGGACAACAACACAAAGTCGTTGCCCCCGCTGGGAATCGAACCCGCGACCTCCGGGTATGAGCCAAACGCTTTAACCATTACACCACGGAGGCAGTTAAAGAGATATCAGGCAATGAAATCGATAGTTCGGTATACAAATAGTAACTTTACTATCGATAGTATGATTTAAAAACTATCTATACTATCGATATTGTTACTATATTCCAAGGTCACGATAGTATCGATAGACGATATTTTATACTATTGCTTGGAACACTACCCGTCACTATCATATCAGCCACAGGAAGTCCACTGCTGGGCATAGGGCTTCCCCAAGGATTTCTAAAGGTACCGATGGGAAGTGGCCGATCGGAAGTGTGTTTCCTACTGCATTATAAGGGCCATCAAGAAATCGTATGACAGTCTCACTTACTTGACTGTACAGCTCGACCGGGCGTGAAAATATGTATGTGTCGCAGTTGAATTGTTTAATCCGTTGTTATTCAAAAACTCTAGCTGTTTGGCAATACAGCTCGGTTTTGTAAAATGGCTAAAAATAGTTCAGCTCGATTGTCAATGAGTTACGTAGTTACGTTTGACAAAACAGCTAGTGTTGAGACAGCATATAGGGTTGCCATTATTGAATAAAACTGTGTTACTAAAAAAAATATATAGGAGGGGACAATAGTTCTTTAATATTTTTATATTACTCGTGGGATGAAAATAAAACCTCAATTCAACTCCTTACTCAATAACTCAGTCTCCAACATCATAAAACACCAAAGAAGAATGATAATCAGCTCGATGCAATTGGATTAGAAATATAGAAATTTTGTAAACCCGATAACTCAATGGCGCAGCGATTTCTTACGGCCAATTGATCCACGTGAATTTTCCATCTTGCCTAAAGGCGGGCGTCGAAATAACAATATGGGATCCAAGCTAAAGGTCTGCTTTATTCTTTTCAATCTTTTGCACTCCGAAATCACAAACGATGCCCCCGATGTCTCTCGATAAAAACAGCTTAGTCCCGGAACGCGAAGAATTTACTTTATGGGAGGCCATATTTGTTGTTAGGACACTGACACTTCACAAGCCACAAGTGATAGAATTCCGAACTAATCGTTCTATTGTTAAAAGTAACACATTGGACGATCTAGCTGACCGATTTTCAGCTATATTACAAAACCGAACTCTAATGCCAAATAGCTAGAGTTTTTGAATAACAGCGGATTATACAATCCAACTGCGACATATGTATGTAATTCGGATAATCTTTATATATAAAAATAACGTGTCACGTTGTTTGTCGACTCCTAAACTACTGAACCGATTTTAAATTTGATTTGCACACCGTGTGCAATTTGATCCAACTTTGAAAAGTAGGATAGCTTACATCTCAATTTATAGTCGCATTATTGTATTATTGCACTGAACTGATGCAGATACGCCGGAACCATATAATGTACGCGACCGAAGTCGCGGGCATCAGCTGGTGAACATGAATATTGCAAAAAAGACCATAAGACCATAAGAAAAGCATAAAGTCTGCGTCGATATTTATACAATTTTATACTTTAAGTAATGGTTATACGGTTGTAATTTTAATGGAACTAGTAAATTCCGCGAGCATTTTGCACTAAAATATTTTATTTATAAAATTACCTTCATTATGAGATAAATTTATCATTGACTTTGACTTTGTATGTAATTCGGATAATAAACATCGAAATTGAAAAAATAGGCTGGCATGACTTAGGAAATCGTACGTATGTCTCACTTACTTGACTGTACAGCTCGACTGACGACTCGCCCTTCAGCTGGTGGCCAGTCAGATACGTGTTGTGGCTACTAGCTATGTAGTACTGGCTCAGTGGACCGCCCATGTCCTTCGAAAGGGTCGTGGGTTCGTCCTCCTCTGATTTGGACTTGCTGGAAAAAAAAATGGCGTTAGATCTCTATTTTTAACCGACTTCAAAAAAAGAGGTCATAAATTCGATTGTATGTTTTTTTTTGTATGTGACGCGATATCTTCGTCAACCGTGGATCGATTTTGATGATTCTTTTTTTATTTGAAAGCCCTTACTCCCAACTTGGTCCCATATTAATTTGGTAAAGACATGATGAAGAACTTTGGAGTTATGGAAGAAACTCCTGAAATAAATTGAAGTCGGTTGTTTTTTTTTTGGTTAAAATTTAATTATTAACAAGAATGAGTTTCTTGATTCTACCTCAGTTGTGCGATAAACCGTTGCCCGATGATCTATGACTGACAGAATATTTGATCGGTATTACTATTGCTCGACATCAATTTTTAGGGTTCCGTACCCAAAGGGTAAAAACGGGACCCTATTAGTAAGACTTCGCTGTCTGTCACCAGGCTGTATCTCAAGAACCGCGATAGCTACACAGTTGAAATTTTCACAAATTATGTAGGTATTTCTGTTGCCGCTATATCAACCAATACTAAAAACAAAATAATATAAATATTTAAGGTGGGCTCTCATACAACAAACGCGATTCTTTATAGATAATGATATGGCACCTTAGTGCGCGAATCCGATTCGCACTTGGCCGGTTTTATTTTCGTTTGTTCTCGTTATGTAACACCACTGTAAGTACCACTGTTACTTAAGGGGGAAAAACTTCGCGATGAATTCTAGTTTTACTCATTGCAACTTACATTCTTCCCAATGAGTACCACTGTGTCTTTTCGGACCTCCTACCGCTCGCCGTATTCCCGTCTCGAATTTACTTTGGGGCTAGCTCAATCAGTGTAATTTGTCCCTATATATTGCTAATATTTTGAAGGCGGTAAAGAAGGTTCTTACTTGATAAAGTTGTTCGCTCTCCTCTGTTCTGGCACAAATGCATAGTTGTCCTTGTCTGTCAGAAACCTGACGAAACCTTCGAAAGAGAGGCAGTTTTCAGCTCGCAGCGCGGGGTCTGGCTCGTGCCTCTGAAAAGAAATTAAAACAATTTACATTCTTCTTCACCGTTGCCGACAGAGTAGAATGGAACCACTCCAAGTCTTTCCGTGGATGTCGTAGAAGGCGACTTAGGAAATACAAGCTAAACAAAGCTTATAAATATCAATGGGACCTGTCCAACTCGTTAAGCCAGCGTGGAGAGTGCAGGCCAAATCCTTTGGCTGCTCTGGCCAGTATGGCTCTGGTAGTACAGAGCGGGTCGTGCTCCTGTAGTGGAGACTAAAAAGACCTGATGATGATAATGACATTCTTCTTACCAAGTGTTTTATTATCAACACTAGTGTCAGATGAAAAATGCATCAAAATAGTGACGGGTTGCTAACGTCCACCATTACGCTGAGCGTGGCCTTTGGGTCTTACGGTCCTGGACTCGGTCTACCTCGTCAGGGGTAGAGACGTCTCGCCTTGTCGAGGATATTCAATGGGCGGCTGATTTTGGTCGGATAATGGTTTATACCTAGTAACAAAATTAGTCTGCGTTTTTCTGTGCCATTATCTGACCAAAGGAAGTTGACATTTTCAGATGAGACAGTGGCATATTTCCAGATGTCAATTTATTTTGGTCGGATAATGGTTTAAACCTATAGGTTTAAACTGAGACTTTGTTACTATAGAAACAAAGTCTCTGTTTTATAATAAGACAGATCTTCTTCTTCTTATCGTGTGTGTTAGTGACTAACACTAGTGTCAGAGTTTTTTAACCGCCTTAAAGGCCTCTGACATGGTTTTAGGTAACGACCAATGTCAAAGACAGTGACCGGGACCAACGGCTTAACGTACCCTCCGAAGCACGGATCATCTTACTTATCAGACAATTAGGTGATCAGCCTACAATGTCCTAACCAAACTAGGACAACAACACAAAGTCGTTGCCCCCGCCGGGAATCGAACCCGCGACCTCCGGGTATGAGCCGAACGCTCTAACCACTACACCACGGAGGCATCGGAATAAGACAGATAAGGGATCTTTGGAAGATCTTCACGAGTACCTGAATGATGTCTTTGAGCTGCTCTTCAGTCTTTGGCTCATTCTGCCTCGTCTCGCAGAACTTTCCCAGTGTAGGCAATAATAGAACTCGCCCGCCGACGTCTGGGCAGGCTCCTGTAATGAAAGTTTTTCTTTTGTTTAATCTATTCAAAGTCAACATTCATTTATATATCTTTGGATATTTGTATCACAAATTATACACAAACATTTTCCACTTTGAAAGTGTCTCTCGCGCAAAGTATTAGGTTTCGAAAAAAATGATGTTAGAAACCCCACACGTATGGGTTTGATGAAAAATATTTTTTTGAGTTTCACTTCTAAGTATGGGGTACCCCCAAAATTTATTGTTTTTTTTCTATTTTGTATCAATACCTTAATGCGGTTCACATAATACATCTTCTTACCAAATTTCAACAGTATAGGTCTTATAGTTTTGAAAAAAAGTGGCTGTGACATACGGACGGACAGACAGACAGACAGACAGACATGACGAATCTATAAGGGTTCCGTTTTTGCCATTTGGCTACGGAACCCTAAAAATGACCCTCAATAAGAGATAAATTTATCCTACATTGAATAAAACATTTTGACTTTGACTTGACCGGTATTTATTTGTATGAAGTTATTTAAAAATCTTCCTTACCAGGCAACGCCGCAGCAGCCAGCAAGTCGAAGGCCTTCTTTCTGTTCTGCTTGTCAGTCGGTGGCTCCAGGTCTAAGGAGCCGTTCCTTGTAAGTAGGCCTGTTAACAAAATTGTTATTTATACTTAAGTATTTTTCGGTCCACGTATGAAAGGCCAATATCTGTAGCGGAATGAGTGGTTAAAACCATGGTAATAACACGTAATAATAACCGGCTAAGTGCGAGTCGGACTCGCGCGCGAAGGGTTCCGTACCATTATCTATAAAAATCTAGTTTTTTGTATGGGAGCCCCCTTAAATATTTAGTATTTGTTGATATAGCGGCAACATAATTTGTGAAATTTTCAACTGTCTAGCTACCGCGGTTCTTGAGATACAGCCTGGTGACAGACAGACGGACAGACTGCGAAGTCATAATAGGTTCCCGTTTTTACCCTTTGGGTACGGAACCCTAAAACGGTATGCGAAACGAGTGGTTAAAACCGTGGTAATAACATACCGTTTGGTTTCCGGCAGAGTAGAGTAAGGCCGCTCCAATTCTTCCCGTGGATTTCGTAGAAGGCGATTTATGAATTACAGGTCTTTTTGTCTCCACTGCAGGAGCACGACCCTCTCTGCTCTATCAGGGTCATACTTGGCCAGAGCAGCCAAAGGACTTTGGCCTACACTCTCCTCGCTGGCTAGACGGGTTGGAGAGGTCTCATTGATGTTTATAAGCTTTGTTTAGCTTGTATTTCCTAAGTCGCCTTCTACGACATCCAGGGGAGGACTTGGGGTGGTCCTATTCTACTCTGCCGGAGAACACACGGCAAATTGCACGGGTACCTATAGTTCTCCTGCTTTTACCAATTTGCATTGAAATGAGAGACACCATTTTAGTGGAATATTTTGTTAATTATAAATGATGTTCTGTACTTTTTGCGGTGTATATATGCTCCAAATAAGATTGCTATTTCTATTTCTAAATGTCGTTCTTTTTTCAAAGAGCTAGTGCAGCTACAACAATATTCTTTAGTTCAAGTTACTCACCAGTCCTGAAGACAGCGCGTCCCCTAAAGAGTTCCGGAGAACTCCGACTCTTCTCAGCTCCCAGCAGTGGGGACTTGTTTCTGGGCACGGCAAGTTGTTCAAACACGTCCCGGAGTTCGGATCGCATCACTAGACTGGAAAAAAAATTGTCAGAAAACATGAGAAAACTCCATAATTAGTTTAAATTGATTAATCGCTTTCCAAAACGACCGGTCGGAAGCGGCCTATTTTGGAAATCCTTGGGGGAGGCCTTTGTCCAGCAGTGGACCTGTGGCTGATGTAATGACGAATAACCGGTAAGGGTAACACCCTATAAATTTCATCAAAATCGGTCGTGTATGACAAAATTAAAAAGTTGCGAAAATTAGTGCAGTTTGGGGGTGAAATTGGTTTTTAGTTATTTATTGGCAAAGAAAATGCCATTATTTAGGCCTCGGCCTCGGCCTCGGCCTCAGGCCAAAACCAAATATTACATTTGTCGAAGAGTTGATATTGAAAACAGCAATATTATATGACATTTTTTAGGCCTCGCAAAACCAAATATTACATTTGTCGAAGAGTTGATATTGAAAACAGCAATATTATATTTTTCATTGGTTTTGGAGCCGAAGGCCTCTTTATAAGGATCGTTAGTAAGACCTATTATCTAGTCCAAATAAAAGTTCAGAACCAAGAAATGACTGAAAGTCGAAAGTAAAGTCGTGAGATCAGCTAGTAGCACCGCCACCAGACGCCGCCGGCCGAGTTCATCGAGGTCAAGTGGCAGTTTTGGACGGTCGTAAACTCGTGGTCTCGATTGAAAAAAAATTTCGCAACTTGTTTATTTTTTATTTGCCACACACAAAGGAATACGTATATGAATAGAGGAATCGATTTACTATACGAATTTTTTTTCCAAAACCAATGAAAAGCGAGCGTGTATTTAATACTCGCTCAAATTTGTGTATGACATAAGATAAAAAAGTTGCGAAAATGATTTTCGTCAGAGACCACGTCATTACGCCCGTCTAAAACTGCCGCGTGACCCCAAGAACTCCGGCCGGCCGGTGCTACTATCTGATCTCACGATTTTACTTTCGACTTTTAGTCAAAATTGTCGGAGAGTTAATGTTCACAACGAAATACCACATGCTCACCTGAAACTCCTAAATAAAGTAACGAAGTCCATAAAATCCAGCTGAGTCTCATAGCCCACGGACCCTGTTCTGAGATGCTTAAGGTTCTCCCAGAACCGCTCGCTGGTTTCCAGTCTTCTTAAGCTGTAACAAAAACAATAGTGATAGAAAGAAAGAAAGAGAAATCTTTATTAAGCAGATAAAACTTTTGCCTTTGTACAACTTTTATTTTATGAATTCTCTGTATACATTTTTCATGTGCATTTTCCAGTTCCATTGGTAAATAAATAAATAAAATCTTATGTACTAGCATCGCTACCCATTGCCACAAAGTCCACGTGAACGAAGTCGCGGGCTTCGGCTAGTAATAAATAAATCATCAAGTAGGTCATCCCATGCTGGTCTGGGTGAAAAAAAAAAAAACTTAGAATGTACCAGCTGCTTCTCTTCCCACGCATATCGTAAAAGCAGATCGAGGGAATGGGCAAAAATGCAAATCATGTTAACAGGCGATGCGGCTGGCAACCCATCACTGTATTGATTGCTTTTCCATCTTCTCGCCCACCATGACGCTAAAAGTGGCTTTTGGCTCTTGCGGCCCTGGGCTCTGCATAGAACCGCAAGACCCAAAATGCTCTGTCTGCCCCATTAGGGATAAAGACGTGATAGTATGTATGTATGTATCAAGTAGGTACCCAATTAGGACCCACGAGATTGCGTTTTTCAGTTCATTTACTACATAGATTTATCTCAAAGCGATTACGACCTCCAAGTCTCACGGACCATAAACAAGCGAATTCGGAAATAAAATTCTCTTTGATCACGTGACCACGCACCCCCTAAAGGTCAGTGGACTGCCCAAACCCCCAATTGTTCCCGCCCAATGGACAGAGCCAGCAGACCAGAAAACTGATTTTCAGCTTCACTTGTAGGTCAAGGTCATTCAGAATTTGACAAAATTTTGAGGTCAACGCCGTATTATAGCTTTTTTTAAAAGTTTATTATTCTTGGATTCCACAGAATCGTTTTTGTATTTTTCATTTTTAACCGACAAAAAAGGTTATCAATTCGTCTGGATCTTATTAGGGTTCTGTACCCAAAGGGTGAAAACGACCCTATTACTAAGACTTCGCTGTATATCCGTCTGTCTGTCACCAGGCTGTATCTCAAAAACCGCGATAGCTAGACAGTTGAAATTTTCACAAATTATGTATTTTTGTTGCCGATATAACAACAAATACTAAAAACAAAATAATATATATAATTTGGGGTCTTGTCAAGTTTTTTTGTGGGGTCAAAAAAACTTGATGTTGATAAATAATGGTACGGAACCCTTTGTGCGCTAATCCGACTCGCACTTGGCCGGTTTTTATGTATGATCACCGCGATTATTCGAAGACGCCTAGAATGATTTGGAAAATTCTTTCTTTGTTTGAATGTACATACTTGTCTGATGTCATGTTTAATTAATTAGAGTACTTTTGATATAATTTCTATGGGACCATAGAAATTATATCAAAAGTACTCTAATTAATTAAACATGACTTATATGAAATAAAATAAATAATCTTTTAACATATTCAACTCTTCTTGGTTACTTTTTACCAGTCGTGTGTGCTGCCATCTCTGTAACAACAGCTTGCACTAATTTCGCCTACTAGTTTGCCTACTTACGGCCCCTCCAATGGCTTCTAACTGCTACGTTAGTAATTTTTAAACACACTTGCTCGTAAAGTAAATCTTTTTTCACCGGTTTTAGATATATAAAGCAGCTCATAAGACGCGTTATAAACTAAACAAGTGAAGTTATAACCGCATTATCTGCTACTTATTTGATTTTTTTTTTCATTTCGAACTGGTCCGCCCTGCGGCGCGCTCCAGCTTCAAAAAGTAAAACGGCTGGAACGACTCAGTTCTATGGTTAAGTTTATTTAAAATCAAAAAATTCCGTTTCTTAGGTATTTTTTCCTCGCAAGTGTGTTGAAAACGTCATACAATATACGTGCGAATATTCGTTAAAACACTCGGCTATATCACGCCCTCACCTTCGGCTCGGGCTGGTAAATATGCCTCGTGTGCTAACCTCCATAACGCAGTCATATCTAAATGTACTAATATTATCTCTGTTGGAGTACAACACTCACCTACTCCTGTTTGGCGATCCAGCCATGATGGTAGTGGCAGCTGCCGTCAAGCTGCTATGTCTGGGAGCACATGGGTGGTGCTGGCTCATCGTTGCTGAATATGAGCTGCAAAAACATATTGCTTTTTATTGATATTTTAACCGATTTTAAAGTTATTAATTCGTCGTAATCTTTTATTAAAGTGTGTTCTTCGATTACTCGAAGATGCCTGGACCAAATTGAAAAAATCTTTTTAAAGGCGTCCTGATTTTAAGTAACTTTGATAATAAAAAATTTGATTTCCAACAATCTGTAGAAAGACCCTAAAATTATTTTATAAATAACCTTTAAAAGTATTATTGACTAGCTGCGTGTCAATACTTTCAAAGGTATGGTAAAAACTCGTTTTAAAACTAGATGAACTTACGCAATTACTTTCAACATTTAATCATAAAATAAAAAGAGTCTTTCTACAGATTGTTGGAAGTAAAATTTTTCATTTTCACCATATTTACTTTTAAACAATTTATTTCAAATGAGGGCGCCATACTTGCCAGGTGGTCCCGTTAGTTAGGGAGGCGAGGTAGCTAAATGGCGTAATTCAACGGCGCCGTCGAGACCTATCAAAATCGAAAGATAAAATAATTTCGAAAAGAAAAGCTCGTATGGTAAAAACCATTTTAGCGGTGGGTTTGGCGTGTACGGTTTTTTAAAAATGTTAAAAAAAACAGTAACTTGGGCATTCTCGAGCGCGTCAGATATTCATACTACGTATGCCCCAAGTGCCTCTGATAACAACGGTATACTAATCTGCCGGTTTGCGTGGTGGGGGTAGGCATATGAAGTAGTCAAAAAACCAAAAAAAAAAAAATTGGTCGAGCGCGTCAGATTTTTGGAAGGGGTGTTAAGTAGGCCCCAAGGAAGCTCCCTTTAAAAAAACTGACGATTTCGGCGTGACGATAAGTTACAATGAATTTTTGAAAATGCAAAAAAAAAAAGTTATTTTGAAATACTCGAGCGCGTCAGATTTTCATAGGGGAGGTATATCTCGGTATCCTAAAAGCATATTTTTTTAATCTGACAAAAAAGTTGGTGGGTTCTCTTAATCTGACCGAAAAAGGTTTTTTGGTTTCTTTTTTTTCGTTTCTTTCTCCTTGATAAAACGGAGAATTTAAGAATGACAATAAAGCGATAGGTACAACCAACGTAAATGTTTATTTAAACTTTTTTTTTGTAAAATGTATCGTTCGCGACTTATTTGCCGCAACGCGTTCTTAGGAAGACGAAATGGCTCCTCCACACTTTCGGTCATGCGGAAACCGGCAGATTTTGTATTTTTAGTAAGTTTTAGATTATATTCTTCAAAATATAAAATAAAGAAATCGCGCTCGAGAATGCCGGATTAACGTTTTTTTTTTACAAGTTCGCGACCCTATAACTCGGTGGCGTCAAGGACTTATCGTCAGATTAGTTAAATTTAGTCTTTAAACACTAAAATCAACCCCCAATATCTTAATCTGACGCGCTCGAGTATTTCAGACTATCGATTTTTTTTTACTAATCTGATCGTCTATCCTAGGCGCGCGTCACTACATAGAGAGCTAAATACTTTACAAGGTTGTTCTATTAGGTGTAAGGTATCTCTCATATCTTAAACTGCCACGCTCGAGTATTGCAGAAAATTCCCCTATTCGCCTCCCTAACCACGTAGATATTTTATCAAGATCGATCGTGGAGTTGAAGTCGGCTTTTAGTTTTGAAAAATTATCTTACCTATACCTTTAAACGAGCAATTCTTGTATATTTATTTATAAATTTCTGTGATCACGGAAACGGCTCTAACGATTTCGCAGAAATTTGGTATATGGGGGTTTTCGGGGGTAAACAATCGATCTAGATTAGTCTTGTGTTTTCGAGTTTTCATGCGTTTTTCTTCCCACACAGAATATGGTCGCTAATTTCGTCCCACTGGGCGCTGGCTTAGCGGTCAACGCTGACCACTAGAAAGAGTGTTACGGGTTCGAATCCCACTCGGTGACTTAATTTTGTTTTTTTTATGTTCAAGTTTATATATAATTTGTTAATTTTTATTATTTTTAGATGAGTTTAAAAAAAATTGTTAATGTTTGAGATGTAACCGAGCAAAGTTCGGTCGCCCAGGTACTATTCTTTAATTAAATAACTGTTCAATTCGTTCAAGTTTTCGATAACTCACCTATGTCTAGGTGAATGTCCCAAAACGACTTCGTCTTCGCTTCTGGTCCCCGAAGTGTGAGTGGAGCCGTAACTCTTGGGAGAGCTGGTCTTCAGCTCCGATGTAGATTTGTTTTTCTGTAAGAAACACAACAGTAGGGGTGACGACAGAGTCCGAAAAGTATGATTGTAATTAGTCCGTCTTTTAGATTATCCAAAAATAATGGACCCGTATTTTTCTGTTTACCAAAAAAGTAAAAATTCACAAAGATACGTACCCAGCCGTGACGTCACGCGAAGTTGAAATGCTGTATCTTGGTCAGTTTTGGTTTCTCAGAGAAAATAAAAGATACGTGTACAATATTTTTTAATAATCTAACCGATGGACCAAGTCTTCCCGTGGATGTCGTAGAAGGCGACTTAGGGAAAACAAGCTGAACAAAGCTTATAAACATCAATGAGATCTCTCCAACCCGTCTGGCTAGCGAGTAGGCCAAGTCCTCTGTCTGCTCTGGCCAAGTATGACTCTAGTAGTACAGAGAGGGTCGTGCTCCTGCAGTGGAGACTAAAGAGACCTTAAGATTCTTTACAAGGTGATGACCAAGGGTCCCACATTACTAGGCAATTATAGCGTAATGGTGGGTAAGAAGGTGGAAAATGGAATCAAAATAGTGATGGGTTGCTAGCCGCATCGCCTATTAAAATTATTAGTATTTTCACCCAGTCCCTCGATCGGCTTCTACGATCTGCGCGGTATTAACGGAGTATTAATAACGAATGGAACAATAAATTTATTAATGGTGAAATAAGTAGAAAGCTTTTAATTTTTCATTTAAAACTCAAGAATTACGGTAACTAGCAAGACACAGGATCGCGAAACCTCGCTTATTCCAGGAAATACTGAGTTGAGACCCCTGACACCCGGGGTAAGTCCGCATTTGTGCTATGCTGTTGTATTTTTGAATTGTCTTACTTGACTTCGTTAAGAATGACAATTAACAATTATACTATAACCATAGTACAACCATTCATAGTTGAACAATAATTATACTATAACCATAGTACAACCATTCATAGTTGAACAACAATTATAGTATAACCATAGTACAGCCTTAGTTGAACAACTACCTTCGTCATCCCATATGAAGTCAAAGGAAAAAAAACTTTGATAGCGCGATGTAGGATCAGCGCCATCTCTTTTTTCCTTTGTGAACTATAATAATAACTCTATTAGCCAGCTTGCCTTGCAGATATCGGTGGATAATGATGTAAATAGACTTATTTATGTCATAGGTACCTTAAACTTAATTCCTGTACTTCTGATAGAGTCCGAATGGTCCGAGTAAGCGCCCTTGACGGGCGTCGAGTGTGACGAGCTGCCGCATGTCGATTCTCTGCCGCCGAAGACCTGGACAAAGATACAATTACTAACGTAACAGATACCCGACGCCTGTTGTTGGAGGGCTTGTAAGTAGGCAAAACTGGAGTTAACTGCTGAGCCAAAATGGATAGCGACCGGTGTGACGAAATTAGCGACTATATTCTGCGTGGGAAGAAAAACGCATGCAATGGGGACTAGTACTAAACTGGGTTTCTTTCGTAATCTTCGCAGCCAGTGGTCGTTCTGAAACGCTAGTAGATTTTAGCTTTTGCACTAAAATAATATTTAAAAATTGATCTTCAATAAGAGATAAATTTATCCTACATTGAATAGAAATGTTTGACTTTTTATTTTGACTTTGACGCTGAATGTAGACTTACCCGAATAGCATCCGACACCAGAGGTTCACAACAGCACCCGTCTTCATAATACAAGGCGGTATACTTGTTCTTCAACCAGGCGAGGCTCCGGTCCGCCAGTTTATTCTGACTCATGAGCGCTCTGATCACTGAGTGGAGCCCTACAGCCCATAATCTGGAGCAAACGAAAAGTGATTATCATCATCATCGGGTTTTTTTAGTCTTCACTGCAGGAGCAAGACCTCTCTGTACTACTAGACCCATACATGGCTAGAGCAGTTAGAGGATTTGGCTTACACTCTCCACGCTGGCCAGACGGGTTGGAGAGGTCTTATTGATTTTTATGTGCTTTGTTGAGCGTGTAGTATTCTCTAAGTCGCTTTTACGATATCAACGGGAGGACTTGGAGTGGTCCTATTCTACTCTGCCGGAAACCACACGGCAAGACAAAAGTGCTATGCAAGCCATGCTATATTTTACTAATAGGGATTTTCAGTCGTGTATTGTCCACAGATTGTTGTTAAAACGACCAAATTCAAGCAGACGAGCGATAGCGTGCCAGCGATAGCTCGACACTGGTAGGCGATCAGTGTCACGATTGAGAAAGAGTGAACGATTGCCGACAGACTGTAGAACCCGGGAGGTATAGGCAAAGATAATATAATTACTAACGTAACAGATACCCAACGCCATAGAAACTATTGGAGGCCCGTAAGTAGGCAAAACTGAAGTTGCGGGGTAGCCTCACAGAGATGGAAGCGAGACAAAGAAAGTGTTGAATTTTTAAATTTATACCTTCTGCCAGGAATATTAATCTACGAATAGAGCCGAAAGCCATTCGGTAGAATTTAAAGCAACCATTTGGGATTATTAATGCAGTTTTGTCTTAGATTCTCCGCCTGCTTTTCTGTAATTTGCCGTATATTTATTTTCCACTATACAAAAAATTGTCTGTAAAGTAGGAACGGAATTTTGTCCCGACAGACTTACTAAAGATCCTTTGGAATGACGCACCGAAGTAGACAAACATAAAGGTCATAATTACCTATAAGTATAGCTAGGAAGAACGAAGTGAACTGTTCTGTTGTCACTCAGCGTTCTTCCATAGACCAGGGAGATGATGTGAGGCCCGTGTGCGCAGGAGTCGAGGCCATGGCGCTTGGCACTGTTGGTTAACTCTGCGATGTCCCGAGGGTCGAGCAGGCGGCCGCCGATGCGCATGTCTTTTACGCACTGGAGGTCAATGAAACTGTGGAAGGAATAGAATAGGTTAGACATATTTTTTGACGTCTTGACGACTTGTGTGGCCTCGGTGTCATCATGCTAAGTTGTCACAGAGGAGGTCCTGGTTTAGGTCAAGATGGATAATGATCTTTTTTAAATTGACCTGGGTCTTGGTTGTGTATCTACTTATATATGCATTTGTTATAAAATATATACATAGAATCGTTGAGTTAACCCATAACAAGTCTCGTACTTACTCTGGGGCTGTTTCTATCTGTGTGATTTGGCCGTATATATTTATTTATTTTCTGATTATTATCCGACTACGGTAAAGCCAAACGGAGGGTTATGTGTTTCGCCGCTTTTTATGTATGTTTACTGGTACCTTAAAAAAACACACGAGTGTTTTTTATTTTATTTATTTAACTTTATTACTGCCTATTTTGGAGAGGCTACCTTGGGGCTAGTCCAAGGTAAGTTCGAGACATGTTATGAGACACTAAGGCTGGTTTTACAGTCACGCCGCTAGACGCGCCGTTGGACAGCGCGCTGTTGGACAGCGCGCGTTTGAACAGCGGTGCACCATAAAACGACATTAGTACGGCGCGTTTCGCTGCTGTGAGACAGTCGTGTACAGCAATTGATTTATATATTTAAATAGATTAGAATTTCTGAAATTCGCGGGCGGACAAAACGATTTCACTTAATTTTACACTAGGTAATAAGTAGCTAATGTGACTTAATTAAGGTACCAGACTCGTCGGTTACACTTGACAAACGATCTTTAAAGTTAATTTATATCTCTTATTGTGAACTGAACACTAAAAGTGATAGAATGTTTTAATGGAGGATGGAGGATTTCGTTTGTGCAACTAGCGGTAAACATGTATGTAACAAAAAAGATTTTATTAATAAATGTTTCTTACCTAAGTCTGTATTGAAATTTTCACCACACAATTCCTTTCCAATTTCTTCCCAGGCTTTATTTTTTGCGTCCTTATTCTTATAAAAATCATCGGCCGGGTCCCATAAACATCTTCTAATTCGCACTTCGTCAATTACTCGATCCGTAGCGATGTGATTCATTTTGTACACAACAGTACCTAACGGCACGTCTCAACGGCGTGAGACTAAAACGCACAATGGCCGTAGAAGCGCACGAGCGGCGCGCGCTTCGACCGCGCCGCGCGAATAGGACGCGTTCAACGAACGGCGCTGCTCAAGCGCGCGAATTTGAAACGCTACTAATACCCCAATACATATCCGAGCGCGCGCGCTCCGACGGCGCTGCCGAAACGCGTGACTGTAAAACCAGCCTAACTCAACGATACTAATTATGTTATAATAATTTCATACACCGATAAATGTTCAAGAACCAGGTCAGTCTGAAATAAAAGGTCAAGGTTTCTTTCCATCCTGACCTGACCGGGTATCGAACCCGGAACCTCCTGGCATGATAACCACTATGCCACAGAGGTCGTTAACAACATAAAAGAACTATAGGGATAAATAGAGAGAGGACACTTACCCCTCTTCCCCCACCATTCCCGCCTCATTCTCATGTATGTTGGCTGTGTACTTCAGAGGTATCACCTCCTCAGGGTTGTAGGAGAGGCTTATTTCTGGCTGCTGGATATTCTCTGATGGTAAGTCACCTGTTAAATAAAATAGAGATTAAAATATATACACGGACAAATTGCACTGATTAAGCCAGACCCAAAGTAAGTTCGAGACTTGTGATAAGAGATACTTAGTCAACAATACTATACACGGTGATTTCTCATTGGTTTTGAAGCCGAAGGCCACTTCATAGGCATCGTTAGTAAGACCTAATTAGCTAGTCAAAATAAAAATTCAGAAACAAAAAATGTTGTCAAAAACTCGAAAGTAAAATTGTGAGATCAACTAGTAGTACCGCCGACATACACCGCCCGCCGGCCGGCCGGTGTCATCGACATTACGCAGCTGGCGGCCGGTGTATAACTACGTGGTCTCGATCGAAAATCATTGACGCAACTTTTTTATCTTATGACATACAGAAATTTGGAATACACATATGGATAGAGGAATTTATTTACTATACAGCATTTTTTTTCCAAAACCAATAAAAAGTCAGCGTGTATTTTATAACAAATACCATTAAGACTCAGGACAATTTGAAAAAGGCAATTTTCCAACTTGCCCTGACCGGGGATCGAACCCGGAACCTCTGGAAATATATTGGAAATCTCTGTAAATATATTAGAAATATGTTGTTAGGTATTTGATTGAGCATTCGAAGCTTCTCAGTTCCGAGATTGGCCAGACTATGCTTTTGTCCGTCTTTTTTCGCCTACAGGTCACATTTGTTTTATACATACATACATACTATCACGTCTTTATCCCTAATGGGGCAGACAGAGCATTTTGGGTCTTGCGGCTCTATGCAGAGCCCAGGGCCGCAAGAC
Organism: Acrobasis consociella; assembly: GCA_963555685.1. Classification (NCBI taxonomy): domain Eukaryota; kingdom Metazoa; phylum Arthropoda; class Insecta; order Lepidoptera; family Pyralidae; genus Acrobasis; species Acrobasis consociella. The sequence goes on from OY743129.1 coordinate 12,704,183, forward strand.
CCAAAAGCCACTTTTAGCGTCATGGTGGGCGAGAAGATGGCAAAGCAATCAATACAGTGATGGGTTGCTAGCCGCTTAGCCTGTTAAAATGATTCGCATTTTGGCCATTCCCTCGATCGGCTTTTACGATCTGCGCGGGAAGAGAAGCATCTGGTACATTCTAAGTTTTTTCGTTTCTATCAGACCAGCATGGGAGATTTGTTTTATTTTTTCAAATATTACATTTTTTTCAAAATGGCAGAATTGGATAGTATCCAGGGTCAAAAATAAATAATTTTGTACTGTTATGAGAATAATACGTCACAAAATAGTGCCATTTTTCAGTGACCATATCCAATTTTAACTTGATTTTATATTGAATAATGCAGTAAAACTGATAATAGGAGGGATTAGATCCAAAAAAACTATGACATCAAGACGTGCTGATGATGATGATGGTAATCCTCACCTAAATGCCCATGAGGTCGATGCGCTGTCCTGCACCACGTCAACAGTGCGCAGGCGCGCTCTAACCTCAGCTGAGCTAACGTGCCCCCCCACTCCGCCTCCCCCACTATACACGCCGTTCCGTGGTGCATTATCTGAGGACAAGAAAGGAGAATGGTTATTTCTTACCGGTTTTAAAAAGATTATGCTTGACTCACAGAGAGACAAGTCTCTTTGTACAGACCGATTCAAACCTGCAGTTCGCGCAGAAGCTGCGCAATAGACTTAAACATTGATTTGCCATGTGGTTACTCGGCAGGGTAGAATAGAGCCACTCCAAGTCTTGACGTGAATGTCGTAGAAGGCGACTTAGGAAATACAAGCTAAACAAAGCTTATAAACATCGATGAGACCTCTCCAACTCGTCTGCCCAGCGATGAGAGTGTAGGCCAAGTCCACTGGCTGCTGTGGCCTAGTATGGCCCTGGTAGTGCAGAGAGGGTCGTGCCCCTGCAGTGGAGACAAAAAGACCTGATGATGATATTTTGTAAACAAGCTTTTATCTAAAGACTCTCCTCAAGACGAACAAAACGAGCCCAAACTCGATGGAATTGCGTCGTTTCATTACAGACTTCCTATGGCCACCCCCTGGCTCCATCATCAGATCAGCTCTATGTCCTTATAAAATTGCATTGTCACGCGGTACGCGCGCAAAATTTCAGCTCAACCTGATACCGGGAAGTGGGTCAAATTTAACTTGCAAGATTTTATAACAGAAACGTTATCGCTTTTTGCGAAGAGAAGAATTGGCCGTCCAGATGGAGCGACGAAATTTAAAAAATAGCAGGAAAAGATTGGCAAAGCATAGCAAAGAATAGGGAAAAATGGAACCAGCTAGAGGAGGCCTCATGGGGTTCCAATGGCAGATGAAGTCATAGCACAGAATTAATAATAGTATTACATACAGAACGGAAACTCGCACCTTCCCCCGCAATCTGGTGTCCCCGCAACCCTTCCCCCGTTATTGTGAGGTGTAAGCGGCAGTAAAACAGGGTTATTGGTAGTCGCACGTTGACATTACGCGAGTCACTTAGGATTATTGAATTATATTGGTGAGAAACTGCGCACATTATCATTGTTTATCCACGGGAAACAATAAATAACGAAAATTTTATAGATTTCCGAGTGATAAAAACAGGTAAGCAAAGCAACAAATTCTGTGGTGGCGACCCTGATTGTTTAACTCACACATTTGACGTGTGCACGGACGGATTGTTTCGTTTGTAGTAGTACTAGGTATATATGCTGCTCCGTTTGTATGAAGTGCCATACCTGTGGTCATAGTTTAAATTTTGCATGAAACATTTTGTAAGGCTTATTATTATTATTATCGCTTTTTGCATGGAAATTTACAGCTATTACACTGTACACAATCCTCCGAAAAATCTGACACCACGAAACAAACTGAAGACCCACCTGTAAGACATGTCTATCTATCCTCTCCCCATTCTGCGGCGCCAGAGGAAACATGGTGACCCCATGGTCGTGGGGTAATGGTTGGACAGGACAGTACCCTCCCCCTTCCAGCTCGTAAAGCGCTTCATTCTCGAAGTCGCAGCCGCTGGTCTTCTGGGAGGGCTGCGCGAAGACTGGCTCCTCGCACGCTGGCAATGCTGTTCTGTGGAAAATACCATTATTTGAGGATAGCACATAGGAATTTATAAACTGTTCTGGCTTTTTCTTCTTCTTTAAAGATTCTCAATTTTTTTTTATCAAACCAAAAGTGTGTTGTATCTATGGATAGGTCTTCAAAAATGATATTAAGGTTTCTATTATAACTTTTTTTAACTGAATAGTTTGCGCGACAGACACTTCCAACGTGGTAAAATGTGTGTCCCCTCCTGTAACTTCTTAAATAAGAGAATGATAAAACTAAAAAAAAATATGTGCTACGGAACCTTTAATGGGCGAGTCCGGCTCGCGCTTGGCCGCTATTCCATTTTACTCGGTTTTCGACTTTATTGACATTAAAAACAAGGTTACAACCGGGCAAGGTGTGAGATGAGAATGGTCAGAAGCAAAATGTAGTTCCAATTCTTGGAACTACATTTTGCTTCAGACACTTCAACCTCATACATACATACCTATTTTCACGCCTGTTTCCCATTGCAGTAGGCAGAGAATATGGATTTCCACTTACTACGATCCTTGCAAACCTCTTTTGCTTCGTCAACACTCATAACTCTTTTCATGCATGCTCTCCGGTTATGGGTACTAAGAATAAATACATACATACATACATAATATCACGCCTGTTAGAATAAATACCTCTTAAATATTCACTTCTCCCTCTACCCAAAGGTTGACTGGAAGAGATTGCTATGCGACAAGTCCGCCTTTGCATCATAATTCTGTCTTATTCATTTTTTTCTGTTTTTTGTATTTCCTTTTGTTTATGGTGCAATAAAGAGTATTTGTATTGTATTTTATTGTATTGTCAGAAGCAAAATGTTGTTTCTGTTTTTGGCCAGGCAGAACCCTTGGATCTTTAGACCCCATAGAAAGATATTACTTAAATGGCTCAATGTTAAAAGCATTCTTCGTCACCTTAAATAGTCCCCGAAAATCGGAGCATTGTTCCTCGCCAACGCGTAGTGATGCTGGTGGAAGCTGGCGATGTGGTCCATGACAGCCTGCGTTCGATACACCTTCTCCAAATTCACCAGACCTTCAGGCCCAACCCGCCTCCAGCCGGGAGCCTGTTCCCCTTCTTCGTCGAACGATGCTATGTACTGGAAGTAGAAATTTTAATGATGGTAACGGGTAAAGCAATCTAGAGACGTAAGATGAGGTTTTGTACTAGAACCAGGGATAACGTTTTTGAAGTGTTTATATGTCGTAGAAATGTAAATGCTGTCAACAGGTAAAGCAATCTAGAGACGTAAAATGATACTATGTAAAGGAACAAGGAAATATTACGTTTTTGAAGTGTTTCATCATTAAGTCTTTAGTCTCCACTGCACGTGCGCGACCCTCTCTGTACTACCAGAGCCATACTTGGCCACAGCAGCTAGAGGACTTGGCCTACACTCTCCGCTCTGGCTAGGGTTGGAGATGTCTTTGTTTAGGTTGTATTTCCTAAGTCGCCTTCTATTCTACTACGTGCATGGGAAGATTTGGAGTGGTCCAATTCTACTGTGCCGGAAACCACACGGCGTTTTCGGAAATTTGAAGGAATTTCAAAGATATCAACGGGTAAATAAATCCAGAGACGTAAAATGAGGTTTTGTACTAGAACAAGGGATAACATTTTTGAAGTGTTTATATGATGTAGGAATTGCAATAATGTCAACGGGTAAAGCAATCCAGAGACGTAAAATGATACTATGTACTGGAACAAGGAAATATTACGTTTTTGAAGTGTTTCATCATTAAGTCTTTTTAGTATCCACTGCAGAAGCACGACCTTCTCTGTACTAACAGAGCCATACTCAGCCAGAGTAGCCGGAGGATTTGGTCTACACTCTCCTCGCTGACCAGACGAGTTGGAGAGGTCTCACTAATGTTTATAAGCTTTGTTTAGCTTGTGTTTCCCAAGTAGCCTTATACGACTTCTACGGGAAGACTTAGAGTGGGCCAACTCTACCGGAAACCACACGGCATTGCCGAAATTTGAAGAGTTTATGAAGTAAGAATTTCAATGATGTCAACGGGTAAAGCAATCCAAAGACACTCTCCAATGTGGCCAGGGTTAGAGAGGTCTCATTGATGTTTATAAGCTTTATTTAGCTTGTATTCCTATGTCACCTTCTACGACATCTACGGGAAGACTTGGAGCGGTATTCTACTCTGCTGATAACCACATTATTTAGGACCACAACATTGGTCATTCGAGCCGGATATCTGTACGTACCACTTGTCTTGCAGGCTCTGCCCTAGCGTCTCGCTTGCAGCTGTCTCTTAAAGGGCTAGTGGTGGTCCCTTGGTCGACTCGCTTGCTTTCTCGCCGCGATTCTCTTTTTGAAGAACCTCTGAAACAGAGACGTTTGATTTAAGGGATATTCGATCAACTCTTTTGTGTTTAGGATCGGAATCGGTAAGCAGAAATTGGAAGTCAGAAGTCAGAAGTCAGAAGTCAGAAGTCAGAAGTCAGAAGTCAGAAGACAGAAGTCAGAAGTCAGAAGTCAGAAGTCAGAAGTCAGAAGTCAGAAGTCAGAAGTCAGAAGTCAGAAGTCAGAAATCAGAAGTTAGATCAGATAATATGTGATGAATATAATAAATAAATAAACGTAATATAAACGAACAAATCACACAGGAATAAATACCTGGCAAAAAGCGAAGCGAAATCGCTCACGAAGTGTTCCTTACCACTATTTATATAAAATCACGTTTTTAATATGGAAGCCCCACTTGTATATTTATTTTATTCTGTTTTTAGTATTTGTTGTTAAAGCGGCAACAGAAATACTTCATTTGTGAAAATGTCAACTGTCTAGCTATCACGGTATATGAAATACAGCCTGGTGACAGACAGACGGACAGAAGGACGAACAGACAGACAGCGGACGGAGTTTTAGTAATAGTTCTTAGGTTAAAAACTGTGTATTCTTAATCCTCACTCCAGGAGGTCAAGGACAAGTTACGATGTTTAAAGCAAGAGCCCTTAAGAGCCCCTAAGAGCCCCTAAGGGTCCTCCGACGACCGTTGAGATTTTAAGGCAAACCTTCGTTTGTTTTAGAAAAGGATCAACACCAAGATTTTAAATTAATGTTTTACTTAAACGGCGGTTTCTTGAAAGGCAAAATTATAATGTTCAGTCCGTGAAATAGAACATAAGATACAAATACTTTTTACGTTTTTATCCTTGACAGGGTACGGAACCCTAAAAAGGAATCACTCAGGACTGGTTCTGGAGAAGCAGCTGGTACGATCAAGTTTTTTTTTTATTCAAAAAACAAAATACACACAATAATTGGGTAAATAGATTTGAGAGTTCTCCCGTGGAGTGTAGGCCAAGTCCTCTGGCTGCTCTGGCCAAGTATGGCTCTGGTAGTACAGAGAGGTGCACAGGTTAGCGGACCCCGTGCTTTAAAGAATTACCCTTGATGATGTAACCGGGAACACGGCAAGATGATGATGAGATTTTTGAGTGAATATTGGGAGTTGGCACAGGGTAAATAGTTCATTCCCCCCGATGTGGTTCCCATCTTGTCGCGATGGGGGGGCTCAGTACCTGCGGTTGCCTCGGCCGCAGGGAAGCTAAGAGGAACCCATTGCCCAGGTTGAGGCTTAGGCCTCCCCGGGCCCGGCGGAGGCCATTCCTGGCTGGAATGGCCTGGCTGTGAGGGAAGAGGGTGACGACGACCCCCCTACCATCACAGCCGTGGTAGGGGTCGCAGGGGAAGAGGAGTGTCGGTGTGTCGTTGCCGCTCGCCCTATCCTCCGCGACCAAGCGCGGCCGTGGCGCTTGGCACGGCATCGGTGGGGCCGCAGGAGAGGAGGAGTGTCGGTGTTACGTTGCCGCTCTCCCTATCCCGGAGTGGAAGGCAGTCGCGTGTGCGTGTCAGCGCGCCTGTCCTTGGGCCAAGAGGCCAAGGCGGCGGTTGCTCCGGCCCCTCTGATTCAGCAGAGGGTGCCGTGAGGCCGTTGGCGAGCCGGGGCCGGCCGCGCCGGGGCTGTGGAGCACGAAGAAGCACACGGTCCCGGCCGATAGCGGCTGAGAGGTGACACCGCGGAGTTTTTAGTGGTAACACCACATAACCTTACCGGTGTCCCGTAACCGGTAAGGTATCCGAAGGGATACCTTACCGGGATATTCAACAGGGTGACGACAGGGTCCGAAAAGTATAAAGTATTAGTCCGTCTTTTAGATTATCCAAAAAAATGGACCCGTATTTTTCTGTTTACCAAAAAAGTAAAAAAATCACAAAGATACGGAGCGTCAAAGTTCCGGAGTGGGGGCTTGCGACGTCACACTTATGTAAAAATCGTACCCAGCCGTGACGTCATGCGAAATTTTTAAGCGCTGTATCTCTGTCATTTTTGGTTTCTCAAAGAAAAGAAAAGGTGCGTGTTCAATATTTTTTAATAATCACGATGGACCAATAATCTTTTTCCATTCGTCTTGCCTATTATAGGAAAGCGATCAACAAATTTATTTGCCAGGCAAACCAAAAACCTCGATCTTTCAAGTGTTCATCCCCCATAACTTTTAAATCGCTAAACCAATTTCCATCAAACATAGCTAAGAACCACCGCAAGGAAACTTGCTATCACGTAAAAAAATCGCACTAAAGTCGGTCCCTCCGTTCGAGAGCTACGATGCTACAAACAGACAGACATTGGCATCAAACTTATGTCACCTTCTTCTTTTTTTTTGTCGGGGGTCAAAAAAGTATTATCTAGTATTTTAGTAGTATACTCCCATGCTGGTCTGGGAGAAACGAAAAAACTTAGAATGTACCAGCTGCTTCTCTTCCCGCGCAGATCGTAAATCCGATCGAGGGAATGGGCAAAAATGCGAATCATTTTAACAGGCGATGCGGCTAGCAACCCGTCACTGTATTGATTGCTTTTCCATCTTCTCGCCCACCATGACGCTAAAAGTGGCTTTTGAGTATTGCGGCCCTGGGCTCTGCATAGAGCCGCAAGACCCAAAATGCTCTGTCTGCCCCATTAGGGATAAAGACGTGATAGTATGTATGTATGTATGTAAAAAAGTATGTAAAGTAATTATGTACACTTCTTTTTGAAATTCACCCTTGGGCAGGGTAAGATAGATAGGCAAGAAGGGTTTGACGGGCAGAAGGGGAAATAACCCAACTTTTAAGGGTAAATTCCTTGTTTGTTAAAGGTAAAGAGAAAAGTAATTATTTCTTTGTAACCAGTTTAGAATATTGTGTAGATTCCTTTGAATTCAAGTAGGCGAGGCAAGAAAATTAACTGGTATATTTTTCACCGACTTTTAAGAGGAGGTTATCGATTCGTCGCGATCTGTATTTTTGTTTTGTATTATTTGAAAAATTATTATTTTTTGAAAGGGTACACTTGTTTGGTGGTCCTATAGAAATTCTATCAAAATCGGTTATATGTAGTTTGGGGTGAAGTTGTTTTTTTATTTTTTGGGAAAAGTTATAATAATTTTATGTCAGCTAGTAAAGAATTAAATAAATAAGCCAGTTATAACCCTAGATAATTACAATTTCTTTCAAATTACAAATTTTTACCGAAATCTGACATGTGGTTAAAAATAAAACGTAGACTACGTTTGTATGGAGAAGTCTAGGGTAAGGGGATTCTTAAGTTTATTTTAGTTAAATAGTTTTAGTATATCTTTAGTATAGATTTTATAAATAAATAAATACACAAATTATTAAAAATATACATATATTTATGGCATCTAGGCTGATATAATCTATTCATGATATAAGGTCGAATTTTCTTTTTTTTGACTAAATTCGTGATGAGATTCTACAAGCATGCAGATATTCCAAATGTAAAGGCAAGGCAATGGTAATAAATATTTGGTCTGTCTGTCCACAGGCTGTATCTCATAAACCGTGATAGCAAGATAGGTACCTAGTTAAAATTTTCACAGAGATAAAGTGAGAAAAATCAGATGACAAACGTGATTATTTATAGATAATGGTACGGAACCCTTCGTGCACAAGTCTTGCATTTACACTTGGCTGGTTTTTTATCTATTAACAATCTATTTCTGAATAAATAAATACTAGTTGGGTGACCGAGCCTTGCTCGGAAAAGCGAGGTTCTATTAAAATGAAACCAAGCTAGATCAATTTTTCAGCCACGGTGTTTCCTAAATACTGAGTTTCATCAAAATCTTTGGAGCCGTTTCTGAGATCTTCCTTGTACAGAATGTTAAAAAAACTCTGTCCGATCCGTTAAGGTATAATGTTGTGTAGCTTGTGTAGGTTCTATTTATCAGTTTCTCCCATCCCTGAAATCGCAAAAAAAAACTGCATCTTCATACATTTTGAAACAGTATGTATTTAGGATTGTGTATGGTGCCGCAGATTTTTTTGAAGTGAAAACTTCTTTAGCGGCGTTGTGCACTTTTTTTGGAATGGGTAAAAAATGTTAAACTCGCGTCAGGACACGTGACCTGATCGAAAATTCGTAAGACGGATGGACCCTCTCTTTCTACGGCGCGGCGAAAATGTATGCCTGCGCCTGCTGTTTCGTATATCAAAAATGCACAACGTTAATATTCAAGTTTTCACTTCTGCCGGCACTCCCAGAGTGCAACCCGTCGTTTTTTTTTTGGGAGTTCAGGGAGTTGGGAGAAACCGATAAATAGGACCTACGCTACCCAACCTTTCCTTAACGGATCGAACAGGGTTTTCTTCACATATTGTATACTAGCTGATGCCTGCGACTTCGTTCGCGTGGAGTTTTTGCACACGGTGTGCAAATCAAATTTAAAATCGGTTCAATAGTTTAGGAGTCCATCGCGGACAAACAACGTGACACGTAATTTTTTATATATAAAGATACAAGACTTGCTTGTTTAAAGTCATTATCATCATCATCATCAGGTCTTTTTGTCTTCACTGCAGGAGCACGACCCTCTCTGTACTACTAGAGACAGTGTATACTTGGCCAGAGCAGGAAGAGGACTTGGCCTACAATCTCCTCGCTGGCTAGACGGGTTGGAGAGGTCTCATTGATGTTTATAAGCTTTGTCTAGTTTGTATTTCCTAAGTCGCCTTCTACGACATCCACGGGAGGACTTGGAGTGGTCCTTTTCTACTCTGCCGGAAACCACATGGATTGTTTAAAGTATAGGTAGGTAAGTTACCTGTCTTCTTTCGTGGACTCTCTCTTAAACTCCCTCCTGTGTGTGGGGGTTGCAGCTACTGAGTGACTGGTCAGGGCCGGGGTAGCCGCCAGGATTTCTCTGAAACAAGCAAATTGAAATTTTATTTTTAAACCAATAAATATAAATAAATATATAGGGAGGACAAATTACACTGATTGAGCTAGCCCCAAAGTAAGTTCGAGACTTGTGTTATGGGATACTAACTCAACGATACTATATTTTATAACAAATACATATATAGATAAACATCCAAGACCCAGGACAATTTGAAAGAGGCCATTTTCCAACTCTGGGCGGTGGACTAGCATGGTGACCACTATATCTGATAATTCCAAGCAGCCTGGACCGATTAAGAAAATTCTTAAGGGCTAATACTTGTCGGGTGGTCCTATAGAAACTTTATTAATATCGGTTGTGTTGTTTGGGGGTGAAGTAGGTGTTTAAGTTTAAAAAAATAGTACCTGGGCGACCGAGCTTTGCTCGGTTATATCATATTCTGCGTGGAAAGAAAAACGCATGAAAACTCGAAAACACGCGTTTTCCCAAACATGAGACTAATCTAGATCGATTGTTTACCCCCGAAAACCCCCATATACCAAATTTCAGCGAAATCGTTAGAGCCGTTTCCGAGATCACGGAAATATACATACAAGAATTGCTCGTTTAAAGATATAAGAGTACCTGGGCGACCGAGCTTTGCTCGGTTACATCTCAAACATTAGCAATTTTTTTTTAAACTTGTCTAAAAACAATGCAAAATAAAAAAAAAATATAAACTTAAACTTAAAAAAAAAACAAAAGTAAGTCACCGAGTGGGATTCGAACCCGTAACACTCTTTCTAGCGGTCGCTATCCTTAACCACTGAGCTAAATCAAGGCGGTCGCGGCGTGCCGAAATTAGCGACCATATTCTGCGTGGAAAGAAAAACGCATGAAAACTCGAAAACACGCGTTTTCCCAAACATAAAACTAATCTAGATCGATTGTTAACCCCCGAAAACCCCCATATACAAATTTTCAGCGAAATCGTTAGAGCCGTTTTCGAGATCACAGAAATTTATAAATAAATATATATATATATACATACATACATACAAGAATTGCTCGTTTAAAGGTATAAGATAAGATTCAAACACAAAAACTACTGATAATACTACCTATAGTCAATTTTATTACTGCAACACTATTCCGTCTGACCCAGGGATTAAGAACGTGATAGTAATCAAGGTATATGTTAACATACATACATACATAGGTGCATACATTTTCACGTCTATATCCGTGACGGGGCAGAAAGAGCCCGGAATCGTAAGACCCAAAGGCCACGCTTAGCGTGGTGGTGGGCGTTAAGATGGAAAAGGAATCAAAATAGTGATGGGTAGCTAGCCGCATCGCCTATTATCATGATTCAAATCTCGCCCATTCCCTCGATTGGCTTAAACGATCTGCCCGGGAAGAGAAGCAGCTGGTAAATTCTAAGTTTTTTCTTTTCTCCCAGACCAGCATGGAAGAATGTTATGATATGTTAACAAAACACATTGTAAACATACTACGTGCAAAAATTTGTACACAAAAATAATGGAGAACATAAAACAAAAGTGCAGCGTAAGCAAGCGATGTAAACTCCACACATGTTTGGGATTACGGCAATTTGTATATTGATATAGAGTTGCTTTAACCGCTTTTGTGATAATAAAATCACGTTATACACCGTGATTTTTTATTGGTTTTGGAGCCGAAGGCCACTTCATAAGAATCGTTAGTAAGACCTAATTAGCTAGTCAAAATAAAAATTCAGTAACAAAAAATCTTAACTAAAACTCGAGAGTACAATCGTGAGGTCAATGAGTAGTGCCATCGCTAGGCGTCGCGGCCGGCCGAACCACCGGGGTCATCGCCCGCACGCGACAGTTTGGACGGACATAACTACGTGGTCTCGATCGAAAATCATTTTCGCAACTTTTTTATTATAAGTCATACACAAATTTGGATTACGTATATGGATAGAATTTATTTACTATACATCATTTCTTTTTCCAAAACGAATAAAAAATCTTCGTGTATAAGTATATGGTGAATGACAGAAAGAAGTGGAAACAGTTGACATACAGAGCCGACCACAAATAGGGAAATTGTGACGAGAATGATGATCAAACATACCCGAGTCAAAAATATTACTATACCCTAGTAGCATACTCTACTTTTCATCTCCATCTATGATATGAGAATAACTAACAAATACAAAACAGAATATAAACATAAATAGAACACCTACATATACCTAATACAATACAATACAATACAAAAAACTTTATTGCACCAAAAGAAATTTACAATTTTGAAACACTTATTAAATAGCAACATGTAGTGGGGTACAAGAGGCGGCCTTATCGCCGAAGCAATCTCTTACAGGCAACCAAAAAGTGAAGGAATGTGAAAATATATAATAAGATAACATAAGATAAACTTAGAAATAATTTTTGGACGAGCATCTATTTCTGATAAAATTTTCATTCCTAACTTTGTTTGCGTGGTCTTTCATATTTTTAGGGTTCCGTAGTAAACAAGGAACCCTTATAGTTTCGCCATGTCCGTCTGTCTGTCTGTCTGTCATTCCGTCCACGGTCCTACAGAGAAACTATAAGTACTAGAAAGCTGTAATTTGGCATGGATATGTATATTAATTATGACGAAAAATTCGTAAAATAAAATATGGAAACAATTTTTTTAGGGTAGCTGCCATACAAGTAAAGAGGAAGTCAATATTTTTTTTCTCTACAAACACATTGTGTGGGGTATCGTTAAATAGGTCTTTCAAAAATATTGTGAGCTTGCAAACACCAATTTTCGATTTAGGGATCCGTGTCTGAAATATTTAGGTTTAAAGTGATTTTTTTTGTTAAAGTCACGTGTCCCCCCCATCTATCTGCTAAACGGTTATACAATATCCTTTTTTATTAAGTACAAATATTTTAAGGGGTGATTCAGTCCATCATTTTGAACAACTTTTCCCAATAAATGTATATCGAAATACGAAAAATATTTTTTCGGTTTTCATACAAATCGAAGTAGTCACGTGATATCATTACTATGGAAAATGAAAATTTTCTTTTCGTATTTCGATATACATTTATTGGGAAAAGTTGTTCTATATGATGGACTGAATCACCCCTTAAAATATTTGTACTTAATAAAAAAGGACAATGTATATGGACACGTGAAAAAAATCACAGCTATAGTATATATAATGTAGATAGTTTATAGGAAAACTATCAGAGCTAAGTAGGGTTAACAAATTAAAAAGTTATAGGCGATCAACTTATAAAATGTACTCGAAAAGGAAAATTTCGTACAAATTCAATAGATACTTAGACGTTTTAGTGGCATGAACTCAAAGTTGGCATTTGCAACTACGGAACCCTACACTGCGCGTGGCCCGACACGCACTTGGCCAATTTTTTTTTTTTACTTAATAACTTTTTTTTACTTTTTATTTTTACTTAAAGCCGATGGTGAATCCATCGGACTTAACTTACAAAAAATTATTCAAATTCACACAAAAATTACATATCAGAACAGTATAATCTAAAACTTAGCTTTTTTCATTAAACTTATTTCTTTTTTGGACTGCAAAAATTATTGTTCATTCTACTTAAATTATATTCGTGTTCAGTTTTCAAATTGTTTTTAATCCCTAGAGATTTTATTTTTCACTTTTAAGTCCCGAGAGAATCAGCCGTAACTTTAGCTTCAAATGTTTTGGGATGATAACATCGTTTTTCGAGTAGATGAGATGAAAAAACTTTTTTGCACTTTTCTGAAGTTTTTAAATCAGAAAACAGAAAATATAAATAAAGAACAACTGTTTTGTTTTAGAACTGGTATTAACAACTCTATGTTTATATCAATCATAACATCCGTGGGTGTTATTTTTTAATTTCGGTCGGTTAACACAGACTCGCATACTGAAATTAGGTACCTACTCGGTATGTGGATACACTAATTGTTCATTATATACTATATAAGTATACATTGTTGGGCAATTGCTGAGTTGAAATGTTTAATTTCTGGATATAATACAGATACTGTATGTATCTGTAAACTGCCTCCGTTCCGGAGGTCGCGGGTTCAATTCCCGACGGGGGCAACGACTTTGTGTCGTCGTCCTACTTTGGTTAGGACATTGTAGGCTGATCACCTGATTGTCTGATAAGTAAGATGATCCGTGGTTCGAAGGGCACGTTAAGCCGTCGGTCCCGGTCACTGTCTTTGACATTGGTCGTTACCTAAAACCATGTCAGAGGCCTTTAAGACGGTTTAAAAACTCTGACACTAGTGTTAGTCATTAACACACACGATAAGAAGGAGAAGAAGACTGTGTGTAGACGGTATTTTAATCATTTTTTTCTATTATTCATAATATTAAGAGTCCTTGAACTCCTAACTCCTCCTTTATTTCTTTGTTATTTTGTGTTATTCTTTTGGTGTACAATAAAGAGTTATCTATCTATCTATCCTAGACCAAATTACACCTTTCCATATGTTTACGTTTTATTTCGAAACGACATGGCAGATTTGGGTAAAATTTTCTGATTTCAAAGATATTGCACATATCTAGGCATATAACTGGTTTTCATAGTCAAAATATGAACTTGAAATAGAATATAGTGTGCTATATATTTTTGACTATCAGTATGGGAAACTTCTACATCCTTGTTTTCTTTCCAGTTCATAATTTTATTGTAGGAAACCAATTATAACCCCTATACTCCATACATGGAAATTACAAAGTAATTATGTAATTTATAACATAATTACTTTGTAATTAACAAAATTATCGATTTGTAAAGTGTATATTTCAATAAAAAGACGTCAAGATTGTTGACATTTATTTAAATACCTAACCAAATGGAGTATAGACATTTAATTGGAATTTTTTTAAATTAAAATTGTTTACCGAAATGTCACTTACAAAGAGGGCAAGGGGTCAAGGGGTCCAGGGGTCAAGGGGTCCAGGGGTCCAGGGGTCCAGGAGTCAAGGGGTCAGGGGGTCAGGGGTCAGGGGTCCAGGGGTCAAGGAGTCTTGGGGTCAAGGGGTCAAGAGATCCAGGGCTTCAGGAGTCAAGGGGTCCAGGGGGCCAGAGGTCCAGGAGTCAAGCGGTTAAGGTGTCAAGGGCACATACCTGAGTTCCCTCAGGAAAGCGCCAAAGAACGGGATCAGTCGACACTCCGGCATGGCCAGGGCCCGCCCCAGCGCCCGCTCGTACTCCGCGGAAAGTAAAGCAGCTGAGAGGAAGTCCAGCACCGGGATGGGCTCGTCTGATATGCTGAACCAGAAGGCCTTGAGCTTGTTGGACCTGGAAAGAGAAATGAGAATTTAAATTTGTATCACTTGATAATAGGGCGATAGGGTCAGATTCAAATTTAAAATTTAAAATTTCTTTGTTTTTTCTCCAAAATCTTACATTTTATTACATAACTAGCTGTACCCGTGGGCTTCGCTCCTCTTGGGAATTTCGGGTTAAAGAGTACCCTATGTGCTTTCCCAAGTCTCAAACTATATCCATACCAAATTTCATCCAAATAGGATCAGTGGTTGAAGCGTGAAGTGGTAACAAACAAACATACAAACAAACAAATAAACAAACTCACTTTCGCATTTATAATATTAGTAGGATTAGTAGGATAGTAGGATAGGATTAGTAGGATATACTGTCTTTGACATTGGTCGTTACCTAAACCCATGTCAGAGGCCATAAAGGCGGTTTAAAAACTCTGACACTAGTGTTACACACACGATAAGAAGAAGAAGAAGTATATAGCCACCACCACCTGCCTGTTTCAAATTTTCCTAGGTCTTGCATGTTAATCTATACATCGTGAAAAGTAGTGGTTCACCCAGTAGTTCAACTGTGTACTCGTGTACCGGGTGTACCCCAAAACTCGGCAACATAATATATTTATTTATTTAACGGTTAAAATTATTTCTCCCATGCTGGTCTGGGAGAAATAAAAAAAAACTTAGAATGTACCAGCTGCTTCTCTTCCCACGCAGATCGTAAAAGCCGATCGAGGGAATGGGCAAAAATGCAAATCATGATAACAGGCGATGCGGCTAGCAACCCATCATTGTATTGATTGCTTTTCCATCTTCTCCCCACCATGACGCTAAAAGTGGCTTTTGGGTCTTGCGGCCCTGGGCTCTGCATAGAGCCGCAAGACCCTAAATGCTCTGTCTGCCCCATTAGGGATAAAGACGTGATAGTATGTATGTATGTTTAACGGTTAAAGGGGTATATTCCTTATATTATTAGGACAAATTACGCTGATTGAGCTACCCCTAAAGTAACAAACACATATACAAAGTAGAAGGGACTTACCCGTAATAAATCGAACCACGGGCTATACTCGATTACTATTTTATCATCGTCATCATCATTTCAGCCGCACAACGTCCACTGCTGGACATAGGCCTCTCCCAAAGATTTCCAAAATGACCGATCTAGAGCGGCTTGCATCCAGCGCCTTCCAGCTACCTTGGTTAGGTCGTCAGACCACCTTGACCCACCCACTATTTTATAATGATTATAAAATAACGGGCTGGAGAGGTCTCATTAATGTTTATAAGCTTTGTTTAGCTTGTATTCCCTAAATCGCCTTCTACGATATCCACGGGAGGACTTGGAGTGGTCCTATTCTATTCCGCCGAAAACCACACGGATCTAATTTGAAATTTTCACGCTGCGCGCTGTTCAAGATTCAATGTATCGAGTTTTATAAGATTCACAAGTCCTGGATTGCTTTTAATTTAAAGATATATAGTAATATTTTTTTTAAATCAGAGTATATCTTTATCTGTACATATAATAAAACAGTAAAAAAAGTGTGACTGTACATTAAATATATTTCCAAAATAAATATTGGGGGCAATGAAGACGTAGTAATAGAGTAAGAATTTAAAAAAAATGTCTGTCTGTTTGTCTGTTTATACACGCTAATCTCCGGAAATACTGGACGGATTCGAATGAAACTTTTTTGTTATATAGCTATTAAGCCTGGGCAACATATAGGGTATAAATGATTTTGGAAAATGGAACGCCTGATGCAGAACCCTAATGGTCCAGCTAAACTATAAGAGATATAAAAATGCCGCCTTAGTAAAAGTTGTACAGCCTGATGAGCATTTTCCAGAGACATAAAGTCCACGCGAACGAAGTCGCGGGCTTCGGCTAGTGTAAACATATTTGCAATAATAAAGTTCCACGGTTCAGCAAATCTGCTTCAACTATCAATTGGAGACTCCTGACGAATCGTCCGAACGTGCTCGGACGCGACGTGTGAACGATGCCCAAGTTGGGAAACTTGAGCAATTTGCTCATGCTATTTTTGTGTTAAAGTTGAGCAATTTGCTCAAGATGTTCTCTGAGAAAAGAATAGTAGCTAGTAGCAAAAACGTTTGCTACACTTTACCAAAATCGAGTGACTGCTGAACTTAGGTCTATGCGTAGCTAAAATGTGTTTTAATTACCTAATATTTGTTTGGGACATGCACCTACATAACCATGTAGCAGTAGTAGCAGAATACTATTAATTAAAACAAAGGTTTGGTAAGTACAATAAATAATACAAGCATATAAAAATCAATAGGACCTCCCCAACCCGTCTGGCCAGCGTGGAGAGCGTAGGCCAAATCCTCTGGCTGCTCTGGCCAAGTACGGCTCTGGTAGTATAAGAGGGTCTTACTCCTGCAGTGGAGACTAAAAGATGATGATTGGTATCTACTAACAAAATCACAACGTAGCAAAACTGGTTTAGCTATTTCTTTTTCTCAGCTCAACTTTTCAACTTTGGCACAAAAACATTGTGTCAAAGTTGGAAAGTTGAGCAATTTGCTCTAAGGTAGCTATTTTTGGCTTAAGGAAGGTGATGGTGTTTCCAGCTAGGGAAAAAATGTATATAGATACATACAACATGACGACCTCCGTGGCGTAATGGTCAACACGCTAGACCGCCAATCCGGAGGTCCTGGGTTCGATCCCCAGACAGGGCAAGTTGGGAAATGGCCTTTTTCAAATTGTCCTGGGTCTTGGATGTTTATCTATATATGTATTTGTTATAAAATATAGTATCGTTGAGTTAGTAACCCATAACACAAGTCTCGAACTTACTTTGGGGCTAACTCAATCTGTGTAATTTGTCTCTATATATTATTATTATATATTATAACGGGAAAGACAGAGTCCAGAACCGTAAGATTCATTAAGAAGACCACTTTTAGCATGATGGTGGGCAAATAGGTGGAAAAAGGAATCAGAATAGTGATTTGTTACCGCATCGCCTAACGTGAAAAATCATTCACATTTTCGCCCATTCCCTCGATCGGCTTTTACGGTCGGTGCGGGAAAGGAATCTTGATTATTTAAACCATATTTTGATTGGACTTAACTTCAAAAAATATAAAAGGTTTTATTTAAATACATGTATGTAATAAAAGGTAAAGGGAGAAATTACACAGATTGAGCTAGTCCCAAAGTAAGTTCGAGACTTGTGTTATGGGATACTAACTCGACGATACTAAAATATTTAGATAAACATCCAAGACTCAAGACAATTTGACAAAGGTCCTTCTCCGAGTTTCAAACTATATCCATACCAAATTTTATCCAAATCGGTTCAGAAGTTTAAGCGTGAAGAGGTAACAAACAAACAAATATACAAACTCACTTTCGCATTTATAATACTAGTGGTTCGCTGCGAACTTAGACGTCGCGATTATTATTCCAAAATATAGTACGTTTTACTGAATGAATTTAAATTTAGAGTGAAACTGTGTTTTTTTTTCAGATTTTCCAACCTTCTTTCTTCTTCTATTCGGAACTGCTGAACTGCAGAAGTTTTTTCCGGACTAATTAAATCAATACCTGGATCAAATACAAGTAATATCATGACGTCGAAAACTCTAACCAAATTATTTAAAAAATTGTCATAATATCCGCAGGGCAGCTATATAATCCGCAGGGCAGCTTGTGGCGAGCTGTTGGTGAGTAACGACACCACGGACCCGAGTGCTCCAGAGAGCCGGTCAGACCCTCGTCCCCGACGCTTCTTCATCGGTCGGGGTTGAGACCCAAGAGGGCTCGCAGGGCTCTCAGCTCTGCATTGCCTTAATTGGCTGTGCAGAGAGGAGTCGTCAGAGCTGTTGCTCCAGGGGTGGAAGTGTTAAAGGGCATAACGACGCGAGTAACTTCGGAGAAAGCGCAGCACACCTCTCGACACCCCTGAGTCGCCCGCACCGGTGTTGCCCCTTTGCCGGCAACTATTGTCGGCGCGTTTGAGGGGCCCATCTAGTGGGCGGCAAACCACCACCTGCCTACAATAGTCAGTAATCATGATTATGGCAGGTGACGTTTCTATTGCAATATCCCAGCATCAATCCATCCCAAATTCATTCCATAATCCTTAAACCTTTTCCTTTTTCATGCAATAGTTTTATCTTCTGCCAAAACCTATTCAAGGGTACACCTTTCATAGGTATATCCAGGAATAGGTTTTGGCGGGAGCGCCACATGACAACAACTTCTCCAAAGGGCCTCTACGTGTTGGATCTGTATCCCCACGCAAGCCTCTCAAAGGACCGGGGTGAAAAGACCCGTGATTCTCAAAGGAGATACATAATAATAGCCTTTATTTCATGCAGTAAATATTTACTAAAAAAATCTTCTTGCGAGCTGTTTACCATAAGTTGCACGTATGGGGCTGATTCAAAATCGTTCCAGTCCGGCGGATAGGAATAGGAAATTGAACTAAATAATTGGAAACCAAAGTGGACTACTGCACCAGTGGCTGCTACCGCTTGTCGTGAACAACTGATTCGGTGCAAGTGCAAGTCACGGTGCAGTGTTAGGTGTAACTGTCTAAGAAAACTAATAAAATGTACCGAATTATGTCAATGTGGTGGAAAATGTTATGAAAAAATGAACTAATATAAATATAAAAATACGAGTAAGGTATCAATACCTTAGACCATAAGCGACAGTCAATTATTAAGTAAAGTATGTATTCTATATATTTTTAATTAAAAAACAACTTAATACTTGCAACAAATTATGTGAGACGAGACGGTTGGATTAGTTCCTAGGCACCGCCGCGTGCCATGTTCGATTTTTTTCAGATAGATGTATGACAGCTATAATATATAATAAAGTATATATTTTTTAAAAGCTAGATGAATATTCTTTAAGATAATATTTTTTGTTGCACAAAATACAGGATTTCTGGTAAAATAAATCAGTTAAAATAAATAAAAATGCGATCCGATTTTAATATTTTCGTCAATATTTTCCCTTTTTTACTATTAATCTTTACATTAAATATGAATTTGTACTCAAAATTGAATTCCTCATGCCTAATTTATCAGAAAATGATACCACACTTGAGGTGTTAGGTAAATAGAAGCTGATATGATTTTTTTTCTGATGGGGATGGCTACCGGGCTAAATTAGCTTAACTTTACGTATATTACATCTGTGCCAAGTGAATTCTTCCGATACCAAAATTTGCACCTTCCATATATTGGGTGACACTACTTCCCGCACTAGAATGGGATCCGTGTTCTGGTAAAGATTCTCCCTCTCGATCCTCCACAGCGTGCTCACGCATTGAGTGTAAGCACTTAAAGCGTTCAGGGAATAGTTCATGCTTTAGTACTTCCCTTTCATCTGTGAACACAAGCGTTGGGAGCGTTCGGGCGTGGCACGAAAAGTACTGGAAAATTCCTTTAGTAGCAAGAGACGCTCCTGCTGCTTCTGATTGGTTTATAACTCTCTACGTAAAGCTTCTTCGCGGGCTTTGATTGCCACTGATCTCTTTTTATTTCGTGGCAATATTACTAATACTACTACAGAAGCACAGACAAGCAGCGATAACGATTGAAGCAAATTTTGTTCAACAAAATTGTTAAATTTAGTAAACAAGCCATCGATCAATCAAACTAAGCCAAAACTAAAAATAATTTGCTGCGTGATTTTTTTTTGCCAATCCAAGATGCCCGCCGAAAGTCAGCTGCCTCCGATTTGGCTGAAAAATGTTATCCCCAAAATTCCAAATCTTTTTTTGGGATTTTTTGGGTCTGGATTTTAGAAAATTATACTTATTTCGTTTATAACGCCTCATTAGGACTTCGTTGGGGTCTGAAATTTTGCATGTGGGGATAAAGCACCCCGCGAAATTCAAAAATGCAATCAGATTTTGGATCCAAGATGGCCGCCCCCACAGATATTTTGATGTTTCCTTTACTGACTCCAGTTTTCACCCATTTTCTGAACTGGAAACATGTCTTAGCCTATCTCAACAGCCGCACGAAAAACCGCGGGCTGCTAATTGCATAAGTGTCCCCGTGTGCCATACTTTTTTTGTCTGTTTGTCTGTATGTATGATCTCGCTTTTCTCCGAAAGTACTGAACTGATTTACTTAAAACTTTCACCAATTGCTTTTTTTTACTCAACAAAACATTACAGTTTGTTTCAATAAAATCCGTCTATTAAAAAAAAACTCAAGGCATGAGTTTGCCTGCAGATATATAGCAATCTTAAATAAGTTACATAGAAAATTAAAAATCCGAAGTTAATTTATCATCATTATACGACAGCATTATACTAAACATATAAATATATAAGCGAAAATCGTTTTTATTTTTGTTATTTTGATAACATCTTGGTTTTGCCGCAAATAATATGCCTATTAATTCTTCAAGAATCCGCTAGATGGTGCTGTTTCATTTGATCAATTTCTACAACGCGTATAAGCTAATAATGACGTCGTATAGAAATAATTTCTTTGAGTTTACTTTTACCTCAAAGAATTGCTTTATAGACCAAAAATATTTTATTCGATAAGGTCACTTATATCATTTAAGTAAGTATTTCATATATTAATATGATTTGTATATTGATTTATTTTATTACGCGGACGAAGCCGCGGGCAACAGCTTAATCTTATAAATGAGTATGCTTTATGAGATATAGTAATACTATCTCGTGAAAGGATAAGTTTCATCCAAATCCAAATCTGATCAACGGTTTGAAAGTTATAGAGCAATATTTATTTTTACCAAAATGCGTATATCTCAAAAACGGCTGAACCGATTTTGATGCCCAACGAACTTAAAAATTCTGTGAATAGTTGCTGCACGCATTCTTAATTTCGTCAAAATCAGTTCAACGGTTCGAGAGTTATTGCGGAACATACATACATACAAACAAACAATGTGTTTTTGGCCCCAACTTGAATTGTAGACCTCGCTCGCTTCGCTCGCTTGGTCAATTAGTAAGAAGTAGGATAGGATTAGTTAAGAATTCATGTTGACTGCCTACGTGGTCCAGTGGTCAAGGCATTCGCCTTGTGATCCGGAGGTCGTGGGTTCGAATCCCATTGGGAAGTATATTTTATGAAAAGTTGTTTCCAGTTGCTCCCATGCTGGTCTGGGAGAAATAAAAAAAACTTAGAATGTACCAGCTAATTCTCTTCCCACGCAGATCGTAAAAGCCGATCGAGGGAATGGGCAAAAATGCAAATCATGTTAACAGGCGATGCGGCTAGAAACCCATCACTGTATTGATTGCTTTTCCGTCTTCTCGCCCACCATGACGCTAAAAGTGGCTTTTGGGTCTTGCGGCCCTGGGCTCTGCATAGAACCGCAAGACCCAAAATGCTCTGTCTGCCCCATTAGGGATAAAGACGTGATAGTATGTATGTATGTATGTTGTTTCCAGTCTGGTATGGTATGGTCTATGGTCTAAGGATATTGCAGGCGTGAATCATCTTGTTTATCCAAAAAGAAAGATGATTCTTAACATATAAAAACGGATAATTCAAGTTAACTCATAAAACTTGCATCTGCTTCGCATGCTCGTTCAAAACAACAACTAAACTAGCACCTCGCAACTAACTATTTCCTGTAAAATCCCTTATTATTCTACGATTGACGGGGTAACTTTGGATGGGTTTTGCAAAGTTGGCGTAAAGTTCGCAGGTCATCTTTAGCCAATCACAGTTACGTAAGTTAGGAAACAACTTGCTAAGGTAAATTTAACTCTCTGCAGATTAAAAAAGTCCAAAATCTTTTATTTATTATTGGATATTTTAGTATAACTTGATAATTGTCAATTTTTCTTTTGATTTCATAATTGGTAGTTGTTGTTTACTTACATTAAGTTATACACTAAACCTTTATTTATCTATACATATAATAAAACAGTAAAAAAAAAGTCTGTTCAAAAAAATATTTAGGGCGATGGAGACATAGTAATAGAGTAAGAAACAAAATGACTGTCTATTTGTCTGTTTGTACAAGCTAATCTCTGGAAATATTGGACAGATTCAATGAAACTTTTAGGGTATTTTTGGAAACGGAACACCTGATGCAGAACCATAACGGTCCAGTTAAACTAAAAGAAATATAAAAATGACGCCTTTGCAAAAGTTGTTCAGCCTGATGAGCATTTCCCGGAGTCCATAAATTCCAAGAGAACGAAGGCGCGGGCTTCGGCTAGTTTTCTATAAACTTAAACAACATGTATAAAGTATACTTAGACTAAACTAAATGTAATAAACAGCTAAACTAGATATTAACACTAAAATTACATCAAATTGTATCAAGCATTGTGCCCAAGTTGCTGCGCTCCCAGGGTAGCGTGCTCAGGAGGCTGGCGGCATTTCCGCGTTGAATAGCCAAGCTCAACCTTTGGTCAAATGCGTACCAGCCCTTGGATCCCCTGAGGCGTTGATTAGGCGTGCGGAAATCTATTTATACAAACCGGTCTGAGATGAGTGACGTAGATAAAGAGTGGCCTATGCCCAGCAGTTGACCAAAGAAGGGATGAAATGATGATGATTATTCTTATTAAATTGAGTTAATGGGTTAATCGTGTATAGAGTCAGCTACTGGCCAACATGTTTCGACCTCATCCGAAGGTCTTCATCAGGACTTCATCTTACATCAGTGTGTCGCGAGCCGGTGCGATGTACGGGCCTTTAGCCACATTCTCCCTGATGAAGACCTCCGGATGAGGTCGAAACATGTCGGCAGTAGCTGACTCTATACGTGAGTAACCCGATAACTCATTTCTGTGTCTCACGTTAGTTTTAATAAAAAAAATGATAATTCTTACTTGTACAGTACATACATGTAGAGGTACATACAAAACGGATTATCCAATAAGATTATCTTCGCTTGCTTGTTCGGATACCAAAATAATAGAAACTAGCAAGCGTCATAATACCGTTGTTATTATAAGATAGACTTGAACTAGGGGTAACTTTGGATGGGATTTGCAATGTTGCCCTAAAGTTCGCAGGCCATGCATCTCCAGCCAATCACAGTTACGAAACAGCCTACTGAGGTAAGCTTCATTTTTAGCAGATTTGTACTAACTCTTGCATTTATGTGATCCATACTTATTTTTGTTGTTGTGAAACATGGACAATGAACCAAACGGTTCGGGAACGACTAGAAGCCTTTGAGATGTGGTGTTGAGCCTGGAAAGGATAAGCTGGACAGAGAGAAAAATTCTTCTTTGTTTAAAAGTTTTACTTGCGAGATAGTTTCATAGACAAAATTTTTGATAAAATTTTTCATAAATTTTTTTTTATCAAAATCTGTTGTAGCGGGTGCGAGGTGATATGCTCGACCGCCACAAAGGGAAGATCTTCCCGCCAGGCATGGTGTTGCGCCTGGGGAACCGCGGCTCCGACGGTGTTTTGTCGGAGGTTGTATATATAGTCAGTTGCAACCAGAACTCTGAGATCGAGATGTAGAATCTGCTGGCGCCATCTCGTATGATTCTTGTGAACTAGGTATTGCTGCGTTCATTGTTGTTTGTGGTGTTTAGTTCCTCGTTTGTGGCGCAGAGGTCGCCACACTGTTGTGTAGTTTGGAGATGAAGTCGGTTTTTAGTTTTGAAAAATTATGTAGATCTAATATCTATGCAGCAGATTTATACAAACCTAAATAATAGTAAATCCATGGAATTGTATTGTACTAACCTACTTTCGTGAGTAAATCCTTATAGAACGTATTCATAAAAAATACAGAACAACTCAAACATCGTCTCTTTTCTGTCAATTGCCTAAAAAAGTTTGATTAAAAAAACCTTTTTCTTCTGTATCGGGCTCAAAAGAACTCTTATTCAATAAACGCCGTATCTCTTATATAATATAGGCCGTAAAATATTTTTCCTGTTATCTGTTACTGGTAAAAAAATACTTTATAACTTTCATTTGTAATTTTATTGAAGCAAATAAATATTCTTTCTTTCTGACAACATATTTTGTTATAAAAGTAGGGCTGAAAAGTCTTTTTTTAAAATTTCGGTTAATATTAAATTTATTTAATCTTTAAAGTTTATAATTCGAATTTTACGAGATTAATTAAATTGTTAAACATTCCACCGGACTGCGAAGGAATGTTAAGGGAACTAACTCCTTTATGTGCTACTTTGAATAATTCTAATTATCTCGGACGAAGCTCTTTTGTAATACTAATGAAGAAACTTGCCTTATTCTTTTATCTATTTTGTAGATATATTAACTAGAAGATGTAATTACTTTAATGCAATGAAAACAGGTAAATAAAAACCTAACTACAAACTAAACTATACAATACTACAAGTTTTTTGCCAAGGAAATCAAAAACCCCGACTTTTTATAGTTTAAAATGTAATCGCCATCTAATGATGAGCGGAGGAACTAAATAATAGAATCAATATCTATAGCGCCATCTGTTATTTGTTAGGAAAATCACAAAAACTTTTAAACGGCCGAACCAATTTTTTATCAAACATAGGTAAGAGTAAGGCAACTTCATCATCATCATAATCAGGTCTTTTGGTCTCCGCTGCAGGAGCCCGACCCTCTCTGTACTACCAGAGCAGCAAGAGGACTTGACCTACACTCTTCTCGCTGGCCAGGCGGGTTGGAGAGGTTGATGTTTAAAAGCTGTGTTTAGCTTGTATTTCCTAAGTAGCCTTTTACGACATCCACGGGAGGGCTTGGAGTGGTCTTATTCTACTCTGCGGGAAACCATACGGCATATAAGAGAATTCACTGCATTTAAGAGAAAATTACAGATTACATTCTAAGTTTTTTCTTTTCTCCCAGACCAGCATAGAATTATCGACGATAATGCTCTAAGAATGTACTCTGTCTTCAGTCGGCATGCTTTATTAAACTATAAATAATGCGTCGTCTTTATGACGCTGTTGTCGGTCATTGCCAGGCCTCCGACATTGTGGTGACTCCATGAGAGAATCCAGCCTTTTGCTACGCTAAACCTAGATTTTTCACGTCTCTAACGAGGTATAAAGTACCAGAATATATACAGGGCTTAAGGCAGGGGTTGCAAATGAACAGTTTGTAAAAAAAGTTCAAAGAAAAGGGAACTGGCGATGCAGCAGCTAAAGTCAAAAGTTTGTTTGTTTGTTTCTGAAGCTTTATTGTACAAAAGAAAGAACATAGATACAAATCAGAAAAGTAGACATGCAACGGCAGACTTATCCCGTATAGGGATTTCTTCCAGTCAACCGGCCAGTAATTGAAAGGAAAAGTCAGAGCTAAAGTTAAAGTCGAAAATCATTTATCTTTGAATATTTGTTTCACTTGATAATTGTAAATTTTTCTTTAAGTTTCACAATTGTTGTTGACGTCGGATCATTTACTTATATCTAAGTCTATTGTATATTTAAACGGACTCATATTTGGCTAATCAATTTATCATCTTTATATTGATGATTCAAAATTCTAAGTATCAGATTTGCTGATAAAAAATCTAGTTCAAATGTTGCGATTCCTATAAATACATTCCAGGATTCTTTACAGAACTTGGCACCCCTTTCCCGGACACCTTAAGAGTCCCCTAACCTTAGACCAAAATACAACTTTCCACACAAACGTAGTCTACGTTTTATTTCAAAACGACAAGTCCGATTTCGGCAAAATTTTGTAATTTCAAAGATATTGCAATTATCTAGGGTAATAACTGGTTTCCGAGAGTAAAATATGAACTTAAAATAGAATGTAATGTTTTATATCATTTTTGACCATCAGTACGGGAAACTTTTAAATGGTTATATTTTCTTTCCAATTCATTATTTTAATGTAGGAAACCAGTTATTACCCTAGATCAGTGGTTCCCAAACTTATTTTGTCTACCGCCCACTTTGAGAATTAATATTTTTTTAGCGCCCCCATTTTTTCACCTATTTAAAAACCACTATAACTTCAAATTAAATTAATTAATTATTGTGACCTATATATCTTATACCTTTAAACGAGCAATTCTTGTATATATATATATATATATATATATATATATATATAAACAGACGTTTGGGCACTACGTAGATCCAGCAGTAGTCCTGAACTTTGTTGATTCCACCTTTGGCGGCCGATGTCTTGGCTCCCTTCGCATATTCTTCGAGCGGTGTGGCAACGTCGCATTCTAGTAATGGATTCTGTCCAACATATTCGTAGAAATAAAGTTCTACTCGTCATTTTTTGTATTCAACCTCCGAGAAAACTTGGATCCGTAACGGTTACTTTTTTGCGAACTAATTCGCACTTGCTGCGTCCACATTTTATTCAAAACCCATGCTTGTGTTGTTCCGTTTTATATATATATCATATGTTTTTGTATGAACTCTTTGGTACTTTCTGCCTCCGATTTTACTCAAAACCAATACGTATGTTGTTCCATTTTATATATATATAGTGATTGACGGTGAGTTAAGCCATAGCTGAAATTTGAATGCTTGGTTTGATCCAGCAGATTTTATATTCACTAAACTTGTGCGTTTTAAGCTCCTATATACTTTTATGAACTCATCGATACTTTCTAGCTCCGAATTTTATTTAAAACCAATGCTTGTGTGGTTCCATTTCGTATATATTTAATATAACGGTTAGCTTAGGCATGACAATATATATTTTTAAATCTTATGCCTTGTAAGCTCCAAAAGTGTTGCCAACTTTGAAACTTATTGGGTGATTGTTAAAAAACTACAGTAATTTTTTTCTAAAAAAATTTTATGAAATATTTTAGAATTACCTTGCTTTTTAATGCAAGTAATAAGTCTAAAAAGTCATTACAATAATAAAAACTCATATTTTTATACTGAATATGATAACCTTATTGTTTTGCATTATTTATACATCTAAACATGTTTATGACTTAATGCACACAAAGAAACTTGCTATCTTGCCTTACGCTCTTTCGTAATGGTATTAATGGTATATAGTACGATTGAAAAAGTACTTTTCAACAAAAGCAATTATGCAAATAATTTTGAACACAACATACAAGCCTACCAATTTCTTTAGAGTCAGTAAATTCAAAATTAAGAAGTCCAGATGCTTTGTTTACGAAATATAATTGCATTTCGAGTTTAGCGGAGTGCTTTACCTCCACATACAAAATTTCAGATCTCTACGAAGTGCCAGCGAGACGTAATGATTGACTATGATTTTTTTTTCATCTAGATGCCAGATCCAGATTTTGGACATTAAAAAAATCTAATTTATGATATATGATTACGCCCAAAAAACCCCTGGATATAGATTTACAGCCAAATCGCAAGCAGTTAGTAACTTTCGGCAGCAATCTTAGATTTCTAAAAATTAAAAAGAAACACTTGGTGTGGATGACTTGGGGTTTGCCCTCGCCACGCAGTTTGCCCTGTGGGCTTACATCACTTGACCTGTGATGTGGCCTCGTGAAAATTGCTTAGGGGGAGTGGTAACAAACAGTAGAAGAAGGGGAATGGCTTGGCCTTCAGTACGACATGGCTACGTCGAGTTGCTTGGTGGTGGCATTTGTATGGAGGATGAATATTTTTTCGAAACTTGAAAAGAAAATACCGGCTCTGATGAGACTGACATCGTTTAGATATGGAGCCCTAATTCTATTATGAATATGAAAAACAAACGCACACAACGATATTTAAATATAATAGTAAAAAAATTGTCTGTATATTGACTAAATTTCCAAAAAGAAACTACAAGCAGATAGATATACAGTGAAAGAGTAAAATTTTAAAGAGAATGTCTCTCTGTTTGTTTGTCTTTTTGTACACACTAATTTTCGGAAATTCTGGATAGATTTGAATGAAACTTTATTGGTATAAATCTGGGCAACATACAGGGTATAATTGATTTCGGTAAATGGAACACCTGATGCAGAACTATAAATTTTCAGCTAAACTATGAGAAATAATAAAATGACGCCACAGCAAAAGTTGTTTAGGCTGATAAGCATTTTTGTGCACGCAAACGAAGTCATAGGCATTAGTTAGTATAAATACATCATTAAAAGAATTATAAATTCTTAGGACAGTTGAGTGACTAATCTATGTTCAAATCTAATGCACAGGGAATTAGGACGAAGGTTGTAAATCATAAAATGGTAGTCTTGTGGGAAGTGTGCATAGTTTGGGTGTGCATTCTTTTACAGACAAAAGTTTTATAGATTTTCGTTATACGGAATATTTATTCCATACTCACAATATTTATTATGAAGAATTTTATAGTAACAAAACAAATTTTCTTACAAATAACATTAATTTTTTCGATGTTAATAATATCATAATATCAAATCATATTTTTTTAATTCTCTATATATTGTCTTCTTTTATACTTATATTGTTATATAACTTCGCTCTAGATCGGTCATTTTGAAAATCTTTGGGAGAGGCCTATGTCTAGCAGTAGACGTTGTGCGGCTGAAATGGATGGGTGGATGTTATATAACTTAACCTACACTCCACGACAAAGTTGATTTTGTGTCTGTGTTAATTTCGTCCTTAGCTTGAGTCGTTCGCTCGCTCGTGTGTTAGTCACAGGAAACCTAACAAACTTAACACACAACCCACGACAAAGTTGTTTGTGTTTGTGTTACTTTCGCCCTAAGCTTCAGTCGCTCGCTCGTGTGTTGGTCACAGGAAACCTAATGAACCCAACCTACAATCCACAACAAAGTTGTTTTTGTGTCTGTGTTACTTTCGGCTTAAGCTTAAATTGTTCGCTTTTAATACATTTTAAAATATAAAAAGCTTATTCGAAGTGGTTTCCATTGGCTGCAATACAGCCCTTTACACGTTGAGGTCAGTTATCAATAGAAGCATGCACTCTTTCCATGGGAAAATTCTTCACTGCCAATCGTATGGATTGTTTTAGGGACTTCAAATTATCATGGCGTTTAGAGCAAGCCGTACTCTCTAAAACTGACCATAAAACATAGTCCAGCGGATTAAGATTGGGATTAGACGACGGCCAGTTTTCAGCTCTGATGAAGTCGGAAACGTTCGATTCCAACTAAGACTGCGTTGACCGAGCTTTGTGACCCGGTGCCGAGTCTTGCTGGAAGAACCATTCTTGGTTATTGAACATAGTGTTGTTAAGGGGCTTAAATACCTTCTCAAGAATGGTATCTTGATACACATATGCCGATGTTTCGATACCTTTTTCACAAAAGTATGGCTCAGTCACTCCTTCATAGCTAACACCCCACCAAACCATCACTATAGTCGGCTAATGCCACGCTGCACTCTGTCGACTTATTGGGAAGCTTTCTTAGAGCTTGGGGCATACATACCTACAGTCATTTTATTTAATAAAATGTTGCTCAGTGGTAAAAAAATGGTCATCCGTAAACAATTTTTTTCTGCGACCACCTATTGCGTACCGCTTCAGTAGATTTTTCGATTTTACTACTCTATTCTTTTTTAAATTATCAGTTGTAAAATTACCAGTACGTCTTTTACAGGCGGCAAGTCCTAAGTCATCTTTTAAAATAAGCGACATGGTTCTAGGTGCTATCTTCATCTCCTGTGATAAAATCTTTTGCTTTCGGACAGGATTTCTTCGAATTTTTTCCCTTACTGCTTTGACCACCTTTTTCGTATGAACACTACGTGGACGGCCAGATCTTTTACTGTCACAAAGAGGAGGTCTCATTGTACCTATTATAGTCCAGTACCACAGAATTAATAATAGTGTTACATACAGAACGGAAACTCGCACCGTCCCCCGCAATCTGGTGTCCCCGCAACCTTTCCCCTGTTATTGGGACGTGTAAGCGCCAGAAAAACAGGGTTATTGGTAGTCGCACGTTGACATTACGCGAGTCACTTAGGATTATTGAATTACAATGGTGAGAAACTGCGCACATTATTATTGTTTATCCACGGATAACAATAAAAAACGTAAATTTTAAAATCATAATCATAATCATATTTATTCATAAAAAGTATTTACACGTCATACAACAATAAAATTGAATAATAAAATAAAATAAATTAAACATACAAATAAATATATTACGCATACACATACATAACTAATAATAATCATATAATAACAAAATAATCGAATGAAAATTAACATATTAAATTGGAATTATAAGCGACATTCATAAAATTCTTCTATACTGTAGAATGTACGCTCAAGAAGCCGTTTTTTTAGCTGGACTTCAAAGCATGTCAATGTAGTCGCCTGTTTTATATCAGGTGGCAACTTATTAAAGACAGACGGCCCCATTACATGAGTCAGTCTGTCAGTCTTAGCTAGTCTGTGTGGTATCAGGTGCAGTCGGTCAACATCGCGGAGCGCAATGTCGTGCAAATCTCTCGGTCTTTGGTACACGTCTTGGTTACTAAAGACATATTTGGCTACCTGTAAGATGAAAAGGGATGGCAGCGTGAGGATTCCAAGGGTTTCAAAGTATGGTCTGACGGTTGTTCGCCCTGATACGTGGTCTATCGCGCGGACTGCTCGCTTTTGCATACGAAACGCTCGTTGCCATTCTGCGGCTCACCCCCAGACCTCTAGGCCATACTGCAGGACAGACTGCACTATCGCGAAGTAGGTAGACCTCACCACCTCTAGTAGTACCACATCCGATAGTCGTCTGAGCGCGAAGCTAGTGCTTGCCAATTTACCGCACACTTAATCAACCTGTGTTTCCCACTATCCAGTTGTATTCCCAAGAAGGTAATGTCATCCACCTGTTCTAGTAAATGGTTGTTCCTTGTAGCTATACAACCAACAGATAATCGTATAGATTTTCGAGTTGTGAAAACAGGTAAGCAAAGCAACAAATTCTGTGGTAGCGACCCTGATTGTTCAACTCACACATTTGACGTGTGCACGGACGGATTGTTTCGTTTGTAGTAGTACTAGGTATTTATGCTGCTCCGTTTCAATGAAGTGTCATACCTGTGTCGATACACAAACATTTGACTAATACCAAGCGTATGGAGAATTTTAAAAACTGCATTTGGCTCAAACCTACTTTGTGTAATGCAATCACAGCGATTCGGTTCTCTATATCACCCCACTCCATTTTAATATCGCAAAATATTGTTCAATATATTAGCGCCAAAATAAGAAAAGACAATGAAAAATCATATAAAAGTAACGGATTCCAAATTCAAATGTAATATTTTTTTTATTTTTAATGGTAACGAGCTTTTTTGTCCACGAACACGAGGTCAAAGGCATCAGATAGTCACAAATTAACACGTCTTTCAAAAAATGTAAGCACTTCTTAGGACAGTTGAGTGGCTAATCTATATTCAAATCTAAAGCACAGGAATTAAATAGGAAGGTAGTAAATCATAAAATAGTAGTCTCGCAGGAAGTGCGCAGTTTCGTAGCGTGTGCGCCTTCGTCATTGACTAATTGTTTTTCAAATTTGAACTTAATTATCGAACCTTGCTGATGTAATTGATATATTTAGTCTCGGCTCGAAGGATAGTGAAAAAATAATATCGAAAAATGAAATGGGTTTGGCAAGTTTGTGTTATGCCATTATTAATATTTTTACTGTAGTTTGGCAGTAAACAAGCGAGAAAATTGTTTGGCATGGAAATTAGTTGCAAACTAGACTGGATTCTTTTTACCGTAATCGATACTAGAAGATAAACTCATTGATACCATTTTTCAGAATTACTTCTAAATACAAAACAACGTTAATAAAATAAAAAACATTGCCTGTGAAAGGTTATGCAATCTTTAAGAAGGTTATATGTATTTTTCGTTTTTAGTTACTAACTTGCAATGTATCAGATATCTACGTACGAATATTGGTTTGGGTCAAATCTTGTAGCTCAATTTCTAACCAGCTATTCTCAATCGATTTCGCTGAAATTTTGCATACTTGTCAAAACAATATTATGAAGTTAATGAGCTGTTCTGATGATGGAACCGGGAGGTATTCACTAGGGCTGAGTTATAAAACAACATAACCTCATGGAGCAATCGGTTCCTTCAGCTTCCTCAGTTTCCTTCAGCAATCGGCAAGGAAAAGAAATAAATCGCCGCATAGACAATGCTTGGAGGAGCTACTGGTCTATGAAAGAGCTTATGAAGGGCAACCTTCCTCTGTCACTAAAGCGTAGACTCATCGATATGTGTATCTTGCCCGTCCTAACTTACGGTGCTCAAAGTTGGTCATTGACTGAGGATCAGAAGTCCAAGCTCAAGATTTGCCAAAGAGCAATGGAGCGGAGTGTTTTGGGTGTTACTAGGCTCGATAAGGTGCCAAATATAACGCTTCGCTCAAAAACCGGCATTGCTGATGTCGGTCATAAAGCCGCTAAACTAAAATGGGATTGGGCGGGGCACGTTTGCCGCATGCATCCGGACAGATGGGCCACTTTGGTAACAAAGTGGACTCCCGAAGATGGTCGAAGGAAGAGAGGTAGGCCCCGGAAGCGTTGGTGCGACGACTTGCGTCAGTTTGAGAGGGAATGGTGGGAAGTGGCACACGATCGAGATATTTGGAAGGAGATGGGGGAGACCTTTGCCCAGCAGTGGGACAGTAAAGGTTAAGTAAAAAAAAAAAAAAAAAAAAAAAAAACCTCATGGAGCAGGACTCGAGCACATTAGTGCAGACGATTCCAAGGGTCTGATCTCGGAGGACGGAAGGTGGTCGATGCAATTCAGTAATTAAACGACGCAACTCCATCGAGTTTGGGCTTATTTCATTCGTTTCAATAAGTAGTTTGGCCTCAGAATAAAAAAAAAATTGGTTGCCTGTAAAGTAACTAATATGGGCGAAAGTTTTACGTGACAACGACTTTTTATGTCTGTCTCTCTCGCTCTTAGGCGGGCTAACCATGCCCGAGTGGAAGGGACGCGTGCCTCTCACTCGCTCTCATTGTGAGCGCATAACGTGAGCGGAGCGTAACGCAGTTTCTTGAAGTGTCACCCGGCAAACCAATTTATAAGACGTTGTCACGTCAAAAACTTATCACACAAGGAAACTGTTTCACAAAGAAATTCTAACGGAGCACTTGCACCGTCCTTTCGATACTTTACAGATTTACGTAATGATCATAATCGATTACGCAACTTACATTATAAATGTATTAGATTAGTTGATTTTATACCTTGGCAGAGGGAAACACGCAGGTAAGGCTTATCCTGTAATAAATGATCTAAGGGCTATGTTATTTTATTTACTGAGGGTTGTTGTTCCATTCCATCATCAGAACGGCTCATTTACTCCATAAGCATTGGATAAGTGTTGCCGCTCGATAGTCCACTATTGACAGTCAATTGACTCACTATCGGTATTTTTAATAAAACCGACAGTGAGTCTTGAGATACTTTTGATTGTTTATCGATACTGCTGATAGTATCGATACTATCGATTCTGATGACGAACAAACTATCGATAGTATTGCTTTTAATAATACATAAACTATCGATACTATCGATATTACAAAAAATATCGATAGTGTCGATATTTTATGAAACGCATACTATCGATACTCATGATAGTTTGATTTTCGTCGGATCGATACTATAAATACCAATTATGGTATTGTTGGTTATCAATAGTATTGCTCTAAAACAGATATCCATACTGATAAACCACTGTCGATAGTTTGTCATTTTTCAATTGAAAAATGATATCTATTGTTTGGCAACACTACATTTATTGCATAAACATTGCAAGTTGAACAGAAGCTTGTAATAATATTATTACTAGCAGATTGTAGCCAATGAGGTCAACGGTGCTCTCTGATTGGTTGATTTGAATCGGAAGTAACAGTGTTGAATGCCAAAAAGGTGGATTTGTATAAAATTGACGTAATTATTATTATTACTCTCGTTGACACTTTTGGCTCCAGTCGGAACAACATGAGCATGGCTGACTAGCATTGGATCTAGAAAAGGCACCCGGAGCCAACTATGTAAACGGAACCAACAAATACTAGTCGTACGGCACGATGGATCTGCAAAGTGCCCACGGGTATATCTATATATACAAGAATTGCTCGTTTAAAGGTATATATATATATATATATATACAAGAATATATATATATATATATATATATATATATATATATATATATATATATATTTATTTATTTATAAATTTCTGTGATCTCGAAAACGGCTCTAACGATTTCGCTGAAAATTTGTATATGGGGGTTTTCGGGGGTAAAAAATCGCATAGTTTTATGTTTGAGAAAACGCGTGTTTTTGAGTTTTCATGCGTTATTCTTTCCACGCAGAATATGGTCGCTAATTTCTCCGCGCTGACCGCCATGTTTTTAGCTCAGCGGTTAAGGATACCGACCGCTAGAAAGAGTGTTACGGGTTCGAATCCCACTCGGTGACTTACTTTTATTTTTTTTGTGTTCAAGTTTATATATATTTTTTTATTTTGCATTGTTTTTAGACAAGTTTAAAAAAATTAGTTAATGTTTGAGATGTAACCGAGCAAAGCTCGGTCGCCCAGGTACTGTATATTAACGGAGAATTCTAAACGAAACTTTTACTATAACCCGCAACTTGAAACCTGAGCGCAGTAGGTAACATGCAACGGCGCTTAGGTCTCAAGTTAACTCTTACGGGCTCCACCTGCCAATAAGAATGATTATTGAAACGCAACTTTATAGTATTAAAACAGAGTATCTTTTATTAAAAATATAACTAAAATAATCAATCCTTATATAAAAACTAATGTGAAGGATGAATCTGATGCTGTTTAATAAGTTTGTTTATATCAGGTTCCAATTTACTCAAGAACAGTCGCAAGTCGCCACGTTCGGTAACAAGCAAACGATTTCTCTTTTTAGTAAGCACACTGCTTACTAAAAAGAGAAATCGTTTGCTTGTTCACACACTCACACAGCACTAAATCCACGTCCTCCTAACTAAATAAAGCTCCTAGGCAAAAAAAAAACAATTTCCTTCTGGGTCTCTTACCAGTTACCCTTGAGACCTGCAGCGCCCACAAGGGGGCGTTATCGCCCACTTTGGGAAAGACTGCCCTAGATAATTGCAATTTCTTTACAATTACCAATTTTTACCGGAATCTGACATGTGGTTTCAAAGTTAAACGTAGACTACGTTTGTATGGAGAAGTCTAGGGTAAGGGGACTCTTAACACCCCTCCCTCCCTTTTATACGCCACGTGGCAACATACACTCATGAAAGCATGGAGCGTATTTATCTAATAACAATAGCCTCTTGAGTGCATAGTTTATCAAAAAGAGAAAGAGCGAAGCCCACGGGCACACCTATAATAGTGATCTAGTATTTTATAAAACTACATAAAATGGTCGAATTTAAAGAAAACAAATTGCCTAAGATAGGAAATTAAACATCCTTTTTTAATTCATAAATAAAAATAATGAAATAAAATAACATAGTAAGGCTTTTTTTCAAAAATTGTGTTTTAGAAATATTAGCCATAAAAAAAGCAATTATTTTTTCCCATGTTTATTGGACTTTATTGACCAATGATGTAAATTTTGTGAAAGTAGGAAAACTCATACATGGGTAAGCAAACAAAGCAGAAACTTAGTATCTAATTAAAAATTCTTTACCACCACCTCCTCATTGTTCGCGATATAAAGTTGTACTGAAATTCTAAACTGTTTGTAACTTCATACCCTTTACTATGTTAACCAGTATAGCTTTAAACCGCGACTTTGTCTGCGTTTGTGACGTTAATTGAAGTTAAAGCAACCGGACACGTAATTTTATATGTATTACTAGCTGTACCCGCGGGCTTCGCTCCCCGTGGGAATTTCGGGAAAAACCTATGTCCTTCCCCGAGTCTCAAACTATATCCATACCAAATTTCATCTAAAACGGTTCAGTAAATTAAGCGTGAAGAGGTAACAAACAAAAAGACAAACTCACTTTCGCATTTATAATATTCGTAGGATAATAGCATACATTTTGCCGTGCAGTTTCCGGCAGAGTAGAATAGGGCCACTCCAAGTCCTCCCGTGGATGTCGTAGAAGGCGACTTAGGAAATACAAGCTAAACAAAGCTTAAAACATCGATGAGACCTCTCCCGTCTGGCCAGCGAGGAGAGTGTAGGCCAAGTCCTCTGGCTGCTCTAGCCATGTATGGCTCTGGTAGTACCATAAAAAAATTCTACTTCTATGGGTAGTACAGAGAGGTTCGTGCTCCTGCAGTGGAGACAAAAAGACCTGATGATGAATAGCATACATACATACTTAGAGTAGGGTTAATTAAAAACCTTTTGGGTGGCTAAAAACTAACTTCACACCCAAACTACACAAACGATTTTGATAAAATTTCTACAGGACCATTTGACAAGTATGCCCTGTCAAAAAAAAAAAAAGAATTATCCAAATCGATCAAGGCGTCTCCCAATAATCCGTGAAAATACATTTGACGACCTCCGTGGCGTAGTGGTCACCATGCTAGTCCGCCACCCAGAGGCCCCGGGTTCGATCCCCGGTCAGGGCAAGTTGGAAAATGGCCTTTTCAAATTATCCTGGGTCTTGGATGATTATTTATATAAATATTTGTTATAAAATATAGTATCGTTGAGTTAGTATCCCATAACACAAGTCTAGAACTTACTTTGGGGCTAGCTCAATCTGTGTAAATTGTGCCTATAATTTAAAAAAGTATTAAAATACATAAAAAAAGGTCGCCATGAATTCATATCCTAAAAAATACCCCAGTGATAGTTACTCATAGTTACGCGGGTAGAAAACCCATTTATTAATATCGCACCCTCGACCCGTGTCAGGCAATCTTTCAAAATTTGTACTTCTATTGAAATGTTATACCTACTGCGCGTCGCTTACATAAGTGTGCGTGTGACTGTAGGGCTGACGCGGGCGAGTTAAGGGACTACCAAGTACATAAATATAAATACACAAATATAGCTAATATTGAATGAATTAAAATACTGACTTTGTTATACAAACTGACATTACCTACTCGTATCAAAAAACTACCAAACAAATCAATCTTTACTTAAATAACTAGCCGAAGCCCGCAACTTCTTTTGCGTGGACTTTATGTCTCTGGAAAATGCTCATCAGGCTGAACCACTTTACTAAGGCGGCATTTTTATATCTCTTATAGTTTAGCTGGACCATTATGGTTCTGCATCAGGCGTTCCATTTCCCAAAATCATTTATACCCTATATGTATATAACAAAAAAAGTTTCGTTCGAATCCGTCTAGTATTTCCGGAGATTAGCGTGTACAAACAGACGAACAGACATACAGACAAACAGACAGACATTTTTTTTTAAATTCTTACTCTATTACAATGTCTCCATCGCCCCCAATATTTTTTTTTGGAAATATATTTAATGTACAGACACACTTTTTTTACTGTTTTATTATATGTATAGATAGATTACAACATTTTGTCGAAATCTGATAAATAAATAAATAAATATATCCATATGAAATTTCATTTGAGTAGGCTCAGTGGAACTTTCGCATTTTTTAATATTAGTAGGATAGGATTAGAAGGATTGTGCAAAATAGTATTATACGGAGCCTTAAAAAACATTGTATCTTTCCCTTTTCCACCCTCAAACTGTGTCAGGCAATCTGTTAAAATTTGTACTTTTATTGATATATTATACTGGCACGTCGCTTCGGCGAAAGTATGCGGGTGTATTGTATATGGTAGGGCTGGCACGAGCGAGATAATTACTAATAAAATACTTTTATTTATTTATTTTTCTCACATGCAGTTCGTCGATAAAGTTATAAAAAATATGCAGAAGCACACGAGTATCGATTGTTTCATCATGTGAACGTTGAGGCAATCCAGTTCCTCGACAACACGGACATAGTGATAAGATTTAAACTAACTAAACCGTTCGAACTAGTGTAGGAAGTGTAGTGAAAATTAATAAAATAATAGTGCAGTTATAGTGCAATAACTAAAGACACACGAACAAAGTGCCTTCCCCTTATTAGAGACAGTAAGAAAAGTGCCGATGGACACATTTTTATACTATTGCTTATAAAACTAGTGGTTACGCTTGTTTGTGGACATAGACAAATTTGACTTATTTTTGGCTGTGGTTATTGCGGTTAAAATACTAAGTCACTTCCTCTCGCGAGAGGGCGCTAGCGACGCCAACTCCAGCGTCCTTTGTCCGATGCATCGTCGGCAGTCGCATTCTGGTCGCCGCGCGCTACGCATTTCCTTTTCGCATTTGCCTTGTCTCGCAACGATTCCGTAGTTGTTCACTCGCATAGTGTCAACAACCTTATACGGATCGATCGCCTATCGCATCTTCCTTCAACTTCGCAACTAATCAATTGGGTGGAGTCCAATTCCGCGCGTGCATAGTAAATTTTATAACACAACATGGCGTCGACATTACCTCAAGTTTGAATCGGACTTCTTAATAACTATCGCTTGTCTGAGACTCATTAGCTGTGCTTAAGTGTGGACAATCCTAAAACTGTGGTGCAGTGTGCTTTCTCCGACTCCAAACAAGCAGGGGGCTGTCGCCGTATTCAGAGACGGTCTGAGCTAGTGGACCACGAACGCGCCATCTTTCCTTCCCACTGCTGGACACGCAGGTTAGTGGCTTGTTTTTTGCTGTAATAGACACGGTCCAGAAATCTGTCATTGCTCTTATGTCCAACTGTATTATCGCTGGGTGTTTTTTTTTTGGGTTTAGAATCCGCATCGCGAACTAGCCCTAAACGATTGCTTATCGCATATCGCCAGCGTACTGGTCATTTTGACCGTGCGCCACCATATTTCCTTCGAGCCGGATCAATTAGGCTATTTCTTGAATTTTCTAAATTCCAAAAAACAACAAGGAAATATTATTTTATGTTGCACATCGGCATACGATTTTGACCTGTCTGCCATTGTAATAGGGTCTAAATTGCCCACGCCGCCGTTGGTCAACCCGCTTAGAAATTATTACTTTAATTTCTTATTTTCGCATCTTTTATTTGTAAACTGAACAGGAATATCAACAAACGCATTAACTCATATCGTCTAAAAAATAATCTTGTCATATTGATTAGTATTTCGCTAAATTCACTTCGAAAATTTATTTTTTGCAAAACCGTCGGTAGAATTTGCTGCATTCGCGTGGTTCGTGGCAAAGTCACGTGACGTGCCGATTCCTTGACTTTTCATACGCACTTAGTAGTTGGTTTGATTCTGTTTCCGAACGCATCTTGCTATTTCGTAATCTGATCATAATTATGTTAGTTATAGTTATGATTGTTTCGCACTAACTATATTCAATGTCGTGTGATATTTAATATCACATTTGGCATTATTACTCGCTTATAAATACAGTCCATTTTACGCTGGTTTTAAATAACCTTATTTTGCAACTAAATTGTTTATGATTTGTTATCTATTGCAGATTTCAAATATTCGCGCCGCAGCTGTTCGGAAACTGAATTAAATATTTTTCACCCATTCATTCTGTGTTCTTATATTCAAGTTAAGTAGGTACACACTTACCGCGCTTCTTTCAATAGCAGTTTTACTCGTTGTATGCAGCGGTGTAATTAGGTATAGCCGTGTGGTGACGGCAGAGTAGAATACGAATTGTCACCACCCCATTTCTTTTCCGTGGGTGTCGTAAGAGGCGACTAAGGAATATTTATATAAGTGTCATCTACCTCAATAACTTTTCGATTGCCCAGCTTGGGGATTGTTAACAATCCTCCCCCTTTAAGAGAGGCCTAGTCCCAGCAGTGGACATATATAGGTTAAGGGTGATTAGGGTATTGCGCGCTTGAGTATCGGTTCCACACGCTTGTTATAATTAATTGTAGTGCTTCTTGGGTTCTCTAAATAGTTCGTAGTAATTATACTCCATACAGCTGTGAGGCTACTTATTGAACTACTTTTCTTTTGCCTTTGTTTTTATTTTCTCTTTCCCTTGGTAATAATGGGCGACGAGATTCAACTTAAATTATACATCGCCAAACGCGATAGTTATTTCGCTCGCATTCAGTCGATATACGACTCATCAAAGACGCTCAAATCAGAACGCCAACGTCAAAGTTTTCTAGCTAAAGCCAGGAAGATAGACTCACTCCGTGCCGAGATGGTCACTGCCTTAGATACCATTAATTCAATATCGCTCGAAATAAAGGCATCACATGTAGTTGACTATAGCGCTTTGCAGTCATTCGATGACTTGGCCGACGAAATTCAGGCCACAGTCAGCTCGCTTTTGGAATCGTCGGAACCTAAATCCCCCCCAGTGGGAGTTCAGGGTCCCGAGCCCTTCATATCAAGGTACCACGAATTGACCTACCGACCTTTGAAGGTGAACTTGAAGGTTTTCCGTATTTTTATGAAACCTTTAAACGAGTCATTCATACCAATTCGGAATTGTCTGACGGTGACAGAATTCATTATTTGTTGCGTTGTCTCAAGGGCCGGGCTCTCAGTGTCGCAGCCGGCATTACTCCATCGGCGGAGAACTATCCAGTGGTATGGAATGCTCTTATCGCTAAATATTTGGATACCAGGGCGCTCGCAGTTAAATACCTAAACCAGTTGTTTTCGCTAAAATTTACTGGCTCGCCTACCCCCGCTAATGTAGAAAGAGAATTTGATAAGTTCACCGCTATAATCGCTGGTCTTAAACAATTGAAAATAGACAATTTAGCTGATTTTATCTTTACCCACCTGGGTCTTAAATTAATAGATTCGGACATGGCTAAACAGTATGAAATGTCCTTACGCTTTAACGAGAATCCACAGAACGTAGACTATGATTATTTTGTTAAATTTACACGCGAACAAATTAAGATTTTGTCTCGCATCGCTCCCGCTCGCACCACCGCTAGTAACGCCGCGATTGGTAAATCCGCCACTAGTAATAATTCCTCACATCCATCCTCTTCTAAGTTGACACATGCTCACGTGACAACTAACGCTAATTGTTCGCTTTGTAAGTCAACTCACAATCAGTTGTATCAATGCAATGAGTTTAAAAGATTGGCCGCTAAGGCTAGGTATAAATTTATAAAGGACAACAAATTGTGCATCAATTGCTTGAGTAGTCGACATATGTTGTCAAAGTGTCAGTCAACAAATACATGCAAGGAATGTCACGCTAAACATCATACTCTTTTACACTTTAAGTCTTCTCACTCGCCGTCGACTGACACCTCTGCTGTGTACTGTTCTCCCAAGGACACCATAGCCTCCCCTCCCTCGCTCGCTTCGCCTGATAACACGGACTTACAACCCGCCTTATCGGCCGCATCGGACGGTGTCGCCTTGTGTACTCACTCCGCGGATAGTAACCCTAAACGTACAACAGAAGTCCTTGCTACTGCAAAGGTAGTTGCCACAGATAAAAGAGGTAACGATTTAATAGTTAGGTGTTTGCTGGATCCCGGGTCTCAAAAGAATTACATAACGTCTCGCTGTTGTCGCATGCTAGGCTTACCCGTTCGGTCGGATAGTATAGATACTGTTAAGGGAATTGGTGGTACTTCTCAGTCTGTACGCGGTTCGGTTGATTTTGCCTTTTGCTCACGCCTTAGCTCACAGTCCAAATACAGCATAAACGCTCTCGTGTTAGATCACATAACAGGTCAGTTACCCTTTTGTAAAATCAACATTAGTGACTTGCATCATATTGACCCTGATTCACTCGCTGATGACACGTGGGGTGTGCCTGGCAACGTCGATGTGTTGCTCGGTGCCACTCTTTTCGCTAAGTTATTGCGACCAGGTCACATCACTGATGTACCTGGGAGCCCTGACGCTTTAGAGACTGTATTGGGCTACGTGCTGATGGGACAGGCGCCGATTATCGAGTCATCTATTGACACTCTGTCCTTCTCCGCTACGCAATGTCGGGATTGTGTCGACAGGCGCAAATTTTGGGAGTTGGAGGAAATATCTACCCCCTCCACTTTAAGTATCGATGATAAATACTGTGAGGATTTTTATTGTTCCACCACAACTCGCACGCCGACTGGCAAGTATGTGGCCGCTTTACCGTTCAAAACTAATCCATCAGTTCTAGATAATTATTTTAAAACCGCTCAATTGTATCCTGCGTGCAAGCCCTATCCTACACGCAGACCTCTATGATATTATGCTGAATTCTCAGTTTTTCCGCGTTGCTCTCTCTACTTAGGTTATATTCGCTCGCTCTTATAATTTTGGACGCCAAGCTGCATTTGAAGAATTGTAGCTTGTCAATTTGGCTGGGAAAATCTCTCACCAAATCGCATTACCCGCCTGTAGGAACAATTTCAGTGTGAATTTTGTTTCTCGCTTCGCAATAAAAGTTTTCTCTAGCTTGCCTAGAGCTAAACGCCGCTATACTCTTATCGACTCTACTTAAAAGAGTTTACTCGCTTTACGCCGCTCGACATGCCATCGAGGCTGTCGTCGCATATTCTGACTCCACAGTCACGCTAAGTTGGATTTATTCCTCTCCGCATCGCTGGCACACTTTTGTGGCCAACCGCGTCGCTCGGAATGGCCTATAAAGCCATTCATATCATCAGAATCACAGGAGCTTCCGGAATTGAAACCGATCGCTCTTGCTGTGCTTTCCACTGCAATTTCAGTCTCAGATAGTCCATCTGAGAACGTTCTATATGAACGCGCTGCTAGATTTTCCTCATGGCAAAGGTATTTAAAAACAATTTGCTACGTTTATAAGTTCCTAAGAAAACTTCCTAAAGGACCAATAACCGCTTTCGACTTGAAGTTCGCTGAACATCTTGTATTGCGAATCGTACAACAGGTTCATTTTGAATCCGAACTGGAACGCTTACTACAGAAACGAGTGTGCTCAAAGCCCATTCAAAAATTGAGTCCTTTCCTTCATGAAGGACTTATACATGTCGGAGGTCGTCTAGCAAACTCTGATATAGAATTTGATGCCCGCCATCCTATTCTCCTGCCGCATAAATATCGCGTGGTAGAGCTTTTAGTTTCTCACTACCATGTATCAAATCTTCATACAGGTCCTAATCTGCTCGTATCTCTACTACGACAGAAAT
Source organism: Acrobasis consociella (assembly GCA_963555685.1). Lineage (NCBI taxonomy): Eukaryota > Metazoa > Arthropoda > Insecta > Lepidoptera > Pyralidae > Acrobasis > Acrobasis consociella. The sequence continues at coordinate 12,747,783 of OY743129.1, forward strand.
ATTGGATTCTGTCAGCAAGACGCATCGCGCGCCAGGTTACCTTTAATTGTAACATTTGTTTTCGAGCAAACTCTAGACCGTTGTACCCCCTTAGTTCTGACCCTTCGGAACCATCGGCTCTAACGCCATCGCATTTTCTTCACACGAAAGAATATTTGTACACTCTACAATCCAGGCAAAAATGGAACACTCCTACCAATCCTGTGCAGATAGGTACGGTTGTCGTCTCTATGCAGGATAACGTTATGCCCTTACACTGGCCGTTAGGTATCATAACGGAAACCTTTCCGGACAAGAATGGGATAGTTAGAGTAGCGTCAATTAAAACAAAGGGTGGAACCGTGCTCAATCGCCCAGTTGTTAAGTTGTGCCCTCTGCCAACTCAATAACTTAGATGATTACTTATTTTAGTTTAGGTTAGGTAAATCTTGCTTACAATTAAATATCGCATAGTTTCCCCACATAGGGGTTTAGATTCAATAGTTTAGTATTAACAACCGCTTCGTTTTTCCTCGCAAGTACTTGGATTTAATAATTACTTTCGCTTTGCTTGACATACTGTCATTTAGGTCCATCTCAGGCTCCTAGAGTTAGGTAGAGTTTGACGATGTGCAACCTACAATTTTGTGTTTCCTTCGCTTTTCAGTTTTGAAAGTAGGTCCTTTCAAGCCGGGGGAAATGGTTACGCTTGTTTGTGGACATAGACAAATTTGACTTATTTTTGGCTGTGGTTATTGCGGTTAAAATACTAAGTCACTTCCTCTCGCGAGAGGGCGCTAGCGACGCCAACTCCAGCGTCCTTTGTCCGATGCATCGTCGGCAGTCGCATTCTGGTCGCCGCGCGCTACGCATTTCCTTTTCGCATTTGCCTTGTCTCGCAACGATTCCGTAGTTGTTCACTCGCATAGTGTCAACAACCTTATACGGATCGATCGCCTATCGCATCTTCCTTCAACTTCGCAACTAATCAATTGGGTGGAGTCCAATTCCGCGCGTGCATAGTAAATTTTATAACACAACATGGCGTCGACATTACCTCAAGTTTGAATCGGACTTCTTAATAACTATCGCTTGTCTGAGACTCATTAGCTGTGCTTAAGTGTGGACAATCCTAAAACTGTGGTGCAGTGTGCTTTCTCCGACTCCAAACAAGCAGGGGGCTGTCGCCGTATTCAGAGACGGTCTGAGCTAGTGGACCACGAACGCGCCATCTTTCCTTCCCACTGCTGGACACGCAGGTTAGTGGCTTGTTTTTTGCTGTAATAGACACGGTCCAGAAATCTGTCATTGCTCTTATGTCCAACTGTATTATCGCTGGGTGTTTTTTTTTTGGGTTTAGAATCCGCATCGCGAACTAGCCCTAAACGATTGCTTATCGCATATCGCCAGCGTACTGGTCATTTTGACCGTGCGCCACCAACTAGGTCAATGTAAAATTACTAATTAGTCTAAGATAATAGGCTAGATTATTATAATAGTAGCGTACTGATTTAATTATTTTTAGTATGTAGGTACGTTAGAAAGTGAAAAAAAAAAAAAAAATTTTACTTCGTTACAATATACATGTAAAGATAGAATTAAAAACGAATATGTAAGAGGAAGAACAAAGGTGGCTCCAATAACGGAAAAGCTAAGAAGCAATAGACTAAGATGGTATGGACATGTAATAAGGAGAGAGGAGAGCCACGTTACGAAAAAGATGCTTAATTTGAAGATTAACCCGTAAAGACCCGGACGACATTTATAAATGCCCACGTTCATTGTCTTTGTATTGTGTCTGGTATTGGCGGTTGCGAATGGGTTGGATATAGAAACAGAGGACGGCCTATGAAACGGTGGATGGAATGCGTTAAGGACGATATAGATAAAAAGAATGTAACAAGTGCCTTGACAAAGGATAGAGGAAAATGGAAAAGACTCACATGCTGTCCCGACCCCACGTAAAGTGGGATAAGGTGAGGAGAAAGAAGATTACAATATACATGTAAATGGCGGACTTAAGGCCAGGCGTCTTTTTTACCAATCAACCAACAGGTGATGCTGAGAAAGTAATCTTTTGGGGTAAGTACATACCTACCAGTGGCGTTGGGTGAGAATTTAGGCAAGTACAGCTATAACACTATGAAACGAGTTAAATACCTCCCTAATTAGGTTATTTATAAGTTAATAAGCCGTTCCATGTCCGATTTATTTTCATTAACTTGGTGTCAGTAATATACATGTATCATTACTGAGTAATATGTATCTTCGTAATATGTATATTCGACTCGATAAGAAGAATATGTATCTGAGCGTGTTTATACATTTATCATTGTGAGTGTATTTCAATAACCAGAGAGAATTTTCGTATTTTGAATATGTGGGTGTGTGCAATCCAGTCATGCTGCTAGTTTGCGGCTTATGAAAATAGTAAGTGCGCCGATATACGTAGGTTATAATTGTTGTTAGTTATAAATGCATATATGTTAGAAGCCACTAAGGGAACTCGATGGGAAAATCAAAATCAGCTTTTAAGGAGGCTCCGCCACTGGTACCTACTAGTAGTAGCTAAAAAAGACAAAAAGAAAGGAGTAAACTATTCTGGCCTGAAAGAAAAATAACTGGCCAAGTGCGAGTTGAACTCGCATGGAGAGGGTTCCGTACAATGCCAAAGTCAATCACATTTGAAAGTCTTACAGTAAGACGCGGGAGTTAACTTCTACTAGCGCTATGCAATGGTGTTTTAGGTAGTGTACTATTTTTCATAAGTGAACGCAGTGGTATAATAATATACTGCGCCAGGTATGGCATTCCGACATATAGTGGTCACGTGGGTGACACGAGCCTACGTCACCGCCACTGTGTTACCGGTACTGTAAAATCAAACACCCCAACTTTCATTATTCACGTATATCTAAATCGGATTAAACCATGTCCATTTTTACAAATAACCTATTTATGAAAAAATAAGTTAGACTTGTTAATGAATAACAAGTATAACCTAATTTTTTTTGCATTAAAATATTTATTGTCATGAATAATGGCAGGCAAACGTTCCCTAAATCTTAACTTAGTCACATTAAAGTGGCAACTCTGTGGTGACGTAGGCTCGTGTCACTGCCGGAATAGCAGACCTGTTTTTTTGGATCATGAGTGAACGTATTATATTAAGTTTACCACTTTATTTTCAATTGATAGAAGGTACAAGCAAGAAACAATTTTATATTTTTTCCAAAATTTAGGTTTCGTAGTTTCGGAGATCATAATGGTCAATGATTCGGGGAATGGTCAATTTTCGTCTTTTTTCATGAATAAATCAAAACTAGGTAAGTATTGATTTTACAAAAATAACAAAAATATATATGAGATTTTCATAACGAGCCCTTTCATTTGATATAGGTATGACACAGGGTTCGCAAAACATTTTTATTTCCCTAATTTGTGTCTTTAAAAAAATAGTACCTGGGCGACCGAGCTTTGCTCGGTTACATCTCAAACATTAACATTTTTTTTAAAAACTTTCTAAAAACAATACAAAATAAAAAATTATATATAAACTTGAACATTAAAAAAAAAAAACAAAAGTAAGTCACCGCCTGGGTTTCTAATCACTCGTAACACTCTTTCTAGCGGTCCGCATCCTTAAAAGCTGAGCCAAATGGTTAGCGACCGGCGTGACGAAATTAGCGACCATATTCTGCGTGGAAAGAAAAACGCATGAGAACTCGAAAACACGCGTTTTCCCAAACATAAGACTAATCTAGATCGATTGTTTACCCCCGAAAACGCCCATATACCAAATTTCAGAGAAATCGTTAGAGCCGTGTCCGAGATCACAGAAATTTATATACATATAAAAAAATTACAGAAATAAATGACTATTTTATTTTTATTTATTTTATATAAATATACAAGAATTGCTCGTTTAAAGGTATTAGATTTATTTACTTTACACATCAGCTGTGTTTCGGTCATAGCAATCAAGTCATCCTACCAAATTTCACCTGATTTGGTCCAGTAGATTCGAAGGAAATTGGTTGTGACAAACGGACGGACAGGCAGACGCACGAGTGATCCTGGGTACCTAAATTATCTTTTTCAGGTTGACCTGGGTCTTGGATGTTTATCGATATATGTATTTAGCTATCTATATATAGATATACCCGTGGGCACTTTGCAGATCCATCGTGCCGTACGACTAGTATTTGTTGGTTCCGTTTACATAGTTGGCTCCGGGTGCCTTTTCTAGATCCAATGCTAGTCAGCCATGCGCATGTTGTTCCGACTAGAGCCAAAAGTGTCAACTAGAGTAATAATAATAATTACGAGATTTTTATACAAATCCACCTTTTTGGCATTCAACACTGTTACATCCGATTCAAATCAACCAATCAGAGAGCACCGTTGACCTCAATGGCTACAATCTGCTAGTAATAATATTATTACAAGCTTCTGTTCAACTTGCAATGTTTATGCAATCAATGTAGTGTTGCCAAACAACAGATATCATTTTTCAATTGAAAAATGCCAATCTATCGACATTGGTTTATCAGTATGGATATCTGTATTAGAGCAATACTATTGATAACCAACAATACCATAATTGGTATTTATAGTATCGATCCGACGAAAATTAAACTATCATGAGTATCGATAGTATGCGTTTCATAAAATATCGACACTATCGATATATTTTGTAATATCGATAGTGTCGATATTTTATGTATGTTATGTTATGTATTTAGTTTATGTATTATTAAAAGCAATACTATCGATAGTTTGTTCGTCATCAGAATCGATACTATCGATACTATCAGCAGTATCGATAAATAATCAAAAGTATCTCAAGACTCACTGTCGGTTTTATTAAAAATACCGATAGTTAGTCAATTGACTGTCAATAGTGGACTATCGAGCGGCAACACTTATACAATGCTTATGGAGTAAATTAGCCGTTCTGATGATGGAACCGGAACGAATTCAACAACCCTCAGTAAATAAAATAACATAGCCCTTAGATCATTTATTACAGGATAAGCCTTACCTGCGTGTTTCCCTCTGCCAAGGTATAAAATCAACTAATCTAATACATTTATAATGTAAGTTGCGTAATCGATTATGATCATTACGTAAATCTGTAAAGTATCGAATGGACGGTGCAAGTGCTCCGTTAGAATTGCTTTGTTAAACAGTTTCCTTGTGTGATAAGTTTTTTATTCTGAGGCCAAACTACTTATTGAAACGAATGAAATAAGCCCAAACTCGATGGAGTTGTGTCGTTTAATTACTGAATTGCATCGACCACCTTCCGTCCTCCGAGATCAGACCCTTGGAATCGTCTGCACTAATGTGCTCAAATCCTGCTCCATGAGGTAATGTTGTTTTATAACTCAGCCCTAGTGAATACCTACCGGTTCCATCATCAGAACAGCTCATTAACTTTATAATATTGTTTTGACAAGTATGCAAAATTTCAGCGAAATCGATTGAGAATAGCTGGTTAGAAATTGAGCTACAAGATTTGACCCAAACCAATATTCGTACGTAGATATCTGATACATTGCAAGTTAGTAACTAAAAACAAAAAATACATATAACCTTCTTAAAGATTGCATAACCTTTCACGGGCAATGTTTTTTATTTTATTAACGTTGTTTTGTATTTAGAAGTAATTCTGAAAAATGGTATCAATGAGTTTATCTTCTAGTATCGATTACGGTAAAAAGAATCCAGTCTAGTTTGCGACTAATTTCCATGCCAAACGATTTTCTCGCTTGTTTACTGCCAAACTACAGTAAAAATATTAATAATGGCATAACACAAACTTGCCAAACCCATTTCATTTTTCGATATTATTTTTTCATATATTCTTCGAGCCGAGACTAAATATATCAATTACATTAGCAAGGTTCGATAATTAAGTTCAAATTTGAAAAACAATTAGTCGATGACGAAGGCGCACACGCTACGAAACTGCGCACTTCCCGCGAGACTACCATTTTATGATTTACTACCTTCCTATTTAATTCCTGTGCTTTAGATTTGAATATAGATTAGCCACTCAACTGTCCTAAGAAGTGCTTACATTTTTTGAAAGACGTGTTAATTTGTGACTATCTGATGCCTTTGACCTCGTTTTCATGGACAAAAAAGCTCGTTACCATTAAAAATAAAAAAAATATTACATTTGAATTTGGAATCCGTTACTTTTATATGATTTTTCATTGTCTTTTCTTATTTTGGCGCTAATATATTGAACAATATTTTGCGATATTAAAATGGAGTGGGGTGATATAGAGAACCGAATCGCTGTGATTGCATTACACAAAGTAGGTTTGAGCCAAATGCAGTTTTAAAAATTCTCCATACGCTTGGTATTAGTCAAATGTTTGTGTATCGACACAGGTATGACACTTCATAGAAACGGAGCAGCATAAATACCTAGTACTACTACAAACGAAACAATCCGTCCGTGCACACGTCAAATGTGTGAGTTGAACAATCAGGGTCGCTACCACAGAATTTGTTGCTTTGCTTACCTGTTTTCACCACTCGGAAATCTATACGATTATCTGTTGGTTGTATAGCTACAAGGAACAACTATTGAACAGGTGGATGACATTACCTTCTTGGGAATACAACTGGATAGTGGGAAACACAGGTTGATTAGGTGTGCGGTCAATTGGCAAGCACTAGCTTCGCGCTCAGACGACTATCGGATGTGGTACCTAGAGAGGTGGTGAGGTCTACCTACTTCGCGATAGTGCAGTCTGTCCTGCAGTATGGCCTAGAGGTCTGGGGGTGAGCCGCAGAATGGCAATGAGCGTTTCGTATGCAAAAGCGAGCAGTCCGCGCGATAGACCACGTATCAGGGCGAACAACCGTCAGACCATACTTTGAAACCCTTGGAATCCTCACGCTGCCATCCCTTTTCATCTTACAGGTAGCCACATATGTCTTTAGTAACCAAGACGTGTACCAAAGACCGAGAGATTTGCACGACATTGCGCTCCGCGATGTTGACCGACTGCACCTGATACCACACAGACTAGCTAAGACTGACAGACTGACTCATGTAATGGGGCCGTCTGTCTTTAATAAGTTGCCACCTGATATAAAACAGGCGACTACATTGACAAGCTTTAAAGTCAAGCTAAAAAAACGGCTTCTTGAGCGTACATTCTACAGTATAGAAGAATTTTATGAATGTCGCTTATAATTCCAATTTAATGTGTTAATTTTCATTCGATTATTTTTTAATTATATGATTATTATTAGTTATGTATGTGTATGCGTAATATATTTATTTGTATGTTTAATTTATTTCATTTTTTTATTCAATTTTATTTTTGTATGACGTGTAAATACTTTTTATGAATAAATATGATTATGATTATGATTTTAAAATTTACGTTTTTTATTGTTATCCGTGGATAAACAATGATAATGTGCGCAGTTTCTCACAATTATAATTCAATAATCCTAAGTGACTCGCGTAATGTCAACGTGCGACTGCCAATAACCCTGTTTTTCTGGCGCTTACATGTCCCAATAACAGGGGAAAGGTTGCGGGGACACCAGATTGCGGGGGACGGTGCGAGTTTCCGTTCTGTATGTAACACTATTATTAATTCTGTGGTACCGGACTATAATAGGTACAATGAGACCTCCTCTTTGTGACAGTAAAAGATCTGGCCGTCCACGTAGTGTTCATACGAAAAAGGTGGTCAAAGCAGTAAGGGAAAGAATTCGAAGAAATCCTGTCCGAAAGCAAAAGATTTTATCACAGGAGATGAAGATAGCACCTAGAACCATGTCGCTTATTTTAAAAGATGACTTAGGACTTGCCGCCTGTAAAAGACGTACTGGTAATTTTACAACTGATAATTTAAAAAAGAATAGAGTAGTAAAATCGAAAAATCTACTGAAGCGGTACGCAATGGGTGGTCGCAGAAAAAAATTGTTTACGGATGACCATTTTTTTACCATTGAGCAACATTTTAACAAATAAAATGACTGTAGGTATTTATGCCCCAAGCTCTAAGAAAGCTTCCCAATAAGTCGACAGAGTGCAGCGTGGCATTAGCCGACTTTAGTGATGGTTTGGTGGGGTGTTAGCTATGAAGGAGTGACTGAGCCATACTTTTGTGAAAAAGGTATCGAAACATCGGCATATGTGTATCAAGATACCATTCTTGAGAAGGTATTTAAGCCCCTTAACAACACTATGTTCAATAACCAAGAATGGTTCTTCCAGCAAGACTCGGCAACGGGTCACAAAGCTCGGTCAACGCAGTCTTAGTTGGAATCGAACGTTTCCGACTTCATCAGAGCTAAAAACTGGCCGTCGTCTAATCCCAATCTTAATCCGCTGGACTATGTTTTATGGTCAGTTTTAGAGAGTACGGCTTGCTCTAAACGCCATGATAATTTGAATTCCCTAAAACAATCCATACGATTGGCAGTGAAGAATTTTCCCATGGAAAGAGTGCATGCTTCTATTGATAACTGACCTCAACGTGTAAAGGGCTGTATTGCAGCCAATGGAAACCACTTCGAATAAGCTTTTTATATTTTAAAATGTATTAAAAGCGAACAATTTAAGCTTAAGCCGAAAGTAACACAGACACAAAAACAACTTTGTTGTGGATTGTAGGTTGGGTTCATTAGGTTTCCTGTGACCAACACACGAGCGAGCGACTGAAGCTTAGGGCGAAAGTAACACAAACACAAACAACTTTGTCGTGGGTTGTGGGTTAAGTTTGTTAGGTTTCCTGTGACTAACACACGAGCGAGCGAACGACTCAAGCTTAGGACGAAATTAACACAGACACAAAATTAACTTTGTCGTGGAGTGTAGGTTAAGTTATATAACATCCACCCATCCATCCATCCATTTCAGCCGCACAACGTCTACTGCTGGACATAGGCCTCTCCCAAAGATTTTCAAAATGACCGATCTAGAGCGAAGTTATATAACAATGTAAGTATAAAAGAAGACTAAATATATTGAGAATTAAAAAAATATGATTTGATATTATGATATTATTAACATCGAAAAAATTAATGTTATTTGTAAGAAAATTTGTTTTGTTACTATAAAATTCTTCATAATAAATATTGTGAGTATGGAATAAATATTCGTATATAACGAAAATCTATAAAACTTTTGTCTGTAAAAGAATGCACACCCAAACTATGCACACTTCCCACAAGACTACCATTTTATGATTTACAACCTTCGTCCTAATTCCCTGTGCATTAGATTTGAACATAGATTAGTCACTCAACTGTCCTAAGAATTTTTAATTCTTTTAATGATGTATTTATTTGTATTTATACTAACTAATGCCTATGACTTCGTTCGCGTGCACAAAAATGCTTATCAGACTAAACAACTTTTGCTGTGGCGTCATTTTATTATTTCTCATAGTTTAGCTGAAAATTTATAGTTCTGCATCAGGTGGTCCATTTACCGAAATCAATTATACCCTGTATGTTGCCCAGATTTATACCAATAAAGTTTCATTCAAATCTATCCAGAATTTCCGGAGATTAGTGTGTACAAAAAGACAAACAAACAGAGAGACATTCTCTTTAAAATTTTACTCTTTCACTGTATATCTATCTGCTTGTAGTTTCTTTTTGGAAATTTAGTCAATATACAGACAATTTTTTTACTATTATATTTAAATATCGTTGTGTGTTTTTGTTTTTCATATTCATAATAGAATTAGGGCTCCATATCTAAACGATGTCAGTCTCATCAGAGCCGGTATTTTCTTTTCAAGTTTCGAAAAAATATTCATCCTCCATACAAATGCCACCACCAAGCAACTCGACGTAGCCATGTCGTACTGAAGGCCAAGCCATTCCCCTTCTTGTACTGTTTGTTACCACTCCCCCTAAGCAATTTTCACGAGGCCACATCACAGGTCAAGTGATGTAAGCCAACACAGGGCAAACTGAAGTGGCGAGGGCAAACCCCAAGTCATCCACACCAAGTGTTTCTTTTTAATTTTTAGAAATCTAAGATTGCTGCCGAAAGTTACTAATTGCTTGCGATTTGGCTGTAAATCTATATCCAGGGGTTTTTTGGGCGTAATCCGAATTAGATTTTTTTAATGTCCAAAATCTGGATCTGGCATCTAGATGAAAAAAAAATCATAGTCAATCATTACGTCTCGCTGGCACTTCGTAGAGATCTGAAATTGTATGTGGAGGTAAAGCACTTCGCTAAACTCGAAATGCAATTATATTTCGTAAACAAAGCGTCTGGACTTCTTAATTTTGAATTTACTGATTCTAAAGAAATTGGTAGGCTTGTATGTTGTGTTCAAAATTATTTGCATAATTGCTTTTGTTGAAAAGTACTTTTTCAATCGTACTATATACCATTAATACCATTACGAAAGAGCGTAAGGCAAGATAGCAAGTTTCTTTGTGTGCATTAAGTCATAAACATGTTTAGATGTATAAATAATGCAAAACAATAAGGTTATCATATTCAGTATAAAAATATGAGTTTTTATTATTGTAATGACTTTTTAGACTTATTACTTGCATTAAAAAGCAAGGTAATTCTAAAATATTTCATAAAAATTTTTTAGAAAAAAATTACTGTAGTTTTTTAACAATCACCCAATATTTTTCAAAGTTGGCAACACTTTTGGAGCTTACAAGGCATAAGATTTAAAAATATATATTGTCATGCCTAAGCTAACCGTTATATTAAATATATACGAAATGGAACCACACAAGCATTAGTTTTAAATAAAATTTGGAGCTAGAAAGTATCGATGAGTTCATAAAAGTATATAGGAGCTTAAAACGCACAAGTTTAGTGAATATAAAATCTGCTGGATCAAACCAAGCATTCAAATTTCAGCTATGCCTTAACTCACCGTCAATCACTATATATATATATATAAAATGGAACAACATACGTATTGGTTTTGAGTAAAATCGGAGGCAGAAAGTACCAAAGAGTTCATACAAAAACATATGACATATATATAAAACGGAACAACACAAGCATGGGTTTTGAATAAAATGTGGACGCAGCAAGTGCGAATTAGTTCGCAAAAAAGTAACCGTTACGGATCCAAGTTTTCTCGGAGGTTGAATACAAAAAATGACGAGTAGAACTTTATTTCTACGAATATGTTGGACAGAATCCATTACTAGAATGCGACGTTGCCACACCGCTCGAAGAATATGCGAAGGGAGCCAAGTTATCGGCCGCCAAAGGTGGAATCAACAAAGTTCAGGACTACTGCTGGATCTACGTAGTGCCCAAACGTCTGTTTATATATATATATACAACTTTCCTCAAGGAAAATCGAATATAAAAGTAATTTTTGACCCCCCATGCTAATTGACCGATCTGCTGATCCGAATTAGTATTGAAAGCCAAAAAATATTTTTCATATTTCGAAACGTGTTCCATGGGGAAAGTAGTTCACTAACAGACTGAATTCACCCTTAAAATTAGTTTTAGTATATTTTGTCAGACCTTATATTTATCAAGCGATGGGTACGCATGACTCGGAGAAATTGCTCGTTTTGCGTGCTCGTTTAATAATTTTTATTAACCGACTAGTGGCAAGTTGGCAACCCTATCTAGCCCCCGTAATATGTTACCAGAAATATGTAAAACGTCCGGTTTCATTTGAATTTAATGCTCTGACTGAGCATGCGTATAATATTTTTTATTTTAGTACAATATGTATTGTACAAGACGAATAGACAAGGTTCGGAATACAGACCTGCGCTCCAAAACTAAGGTGTAGATGTAGGCGTCAAGACTGCCAGACTCAAATGGGATTGGGCGGGACATGTTTGCCGCATGCAATCAGATAGATGGGCCCATAAGGTCACCTTGTGGGTACCATACATACATACATACTATCACGTCTTTATCCCTAATGGGGCAGACAGAGCATTTTGGGTCTTGCGGTTCTATGCAGAGCCCAGGGCCGCAAGACCCAAAAGCCACTTTTAGCGTCACGGTGGGCGAGAAGATGGAAAAGCAATCAATACAGTGATGGGTTGCTAGCCGCATCGCCTGTTAACATGATTTGCATTTTTGCCCATTCCCTCGATCGGCTTTTACAATCTGCGTGGGAAGAGAAGCAGCTGGTACATTCTAAGTTTTTTTATTTCTCCCAGACCAGCATGGGAGTACCAGATGGAAGAAAATGTAGAGATGGCGGGATGACATCGAGAATTTCTTAAGTGGATGGCAGCAAATTGATCGGGATGGAGATAGACGGAGAAGAGGAGGGGAGGCCTTTGCCCAGCAGTGGGACACAACATTATGCTATTAAAAAAAAACAATATGTACAAGTATGTATTGTTGAGTTAGTTGTTTCTGACTGCCTACGTGGTCCAGTAGTCAAGGTGTTCGCCTTATGACCCGGAGGTCATGGGTTCGAATCCCACTGGGAAGCATACTTTGTGAAAAGTTGTTTCCAGTCTGGTTAGGATATTGCAGGCTTAAATCACCTGATTATCCGAAAAGAAAGATGATTCCGTAATTCGGAAGGCACGTATAAACTATGGGCCCCGAACGTCATCCATCGTTTGATCATCAAATTACCCAAGGATTGATCTGGTGTACCCTTTGGGTTGCGGAGGTCAGACCCGTCTGGCCAGTAAGGTGAGTGTAAGCCAAATCCTCTGGCTGCTCTGGCCAAGTATGGCTTTAGTAGTACAGAGAGGGTCGTGCTCCTGAGACTAAAAAGACCTGATGATTCATCATCATCAGGATTATGATCCTAGTAATATCAAATTTGATACATACATACTATCACGTCTTTATCCCTAACGAGGCAGACAGAGCATTATGGGTCTTGCTATAAGCAGACAGAGCCCAGGGCTGCAAGACTCAAAGGCCACTTTTAGCATGATGGTGGGCGAGAAGATGGAAAAAGGAATTAAAAATAGTGATGGGTTTTTAGCCGCTTCGCGTAACTTATTAGTAATCTGTGGCTTCTCCCTTAAAATGATTAGCTTTTTCACCTTGTTCCTCGATCGGCTTCCACGATCTGGAGTGCTATCTCTCATTGAGGGACTCAGCAACACACAAAACCTGTAGTTTTCCAACTCACCGCTCGCGTAAAATACAAATTGATCGTATTTTTGAAACCGTCGTGTCAGCGAAAAACAATATTGCTTTACGCAGAAAACATCGATAATTTGTGTATACTTTTCCAAAAATACGAACATTAATAAAAAAGCAACGTGAAATGGAACGGATTTCCCATGATTGGTTTCGATGGCATATCTACGCTACAAATGTCAAAATTACGAGTGGTCAAGACCACTCGTGCAAATCCTTCGCTAACTACCGATTCAAAAATGCGCCCGTTTGGAAACGCTCGCGCAAACCCTTCGTAATGTCACAAGTGATTTCAAAAATACGTCTCCTGCGCGGGAAGCCAAGCTTCGAAGTTTTTCTTTCCTCTCACATCAGCATTGAAGCAAATTAAATTGGAATTTAGAGTATGCGGTCACAATTACTGCCATGTCAGTTGGCCAGCGACCATTACGGCAAAAGGGTCAACGAAATATCTGGCATAAAACGATATTAAACGTGGTAAGTCCCGTATTACTTTGGATACTTATACACGGTGATTTTTCATTGGTTTTGGAGCCGAAGGCCATTTCATAAGAATCGTTAGTAAGACCTAATTAGCTAGTCAAAATAAAAATTCAGAACCAAAAAATTTTGACTAATACTCGAAAGTAAAATCCTGAGATTAATTAGTAGTTCCACCGCCATGCGTTGTCGACGGCCGGCCGCCCGAAGTTCATGGGTTCACGCGAGTCACGCGGCAGTTTTGGACGAGTACTACGTAGTCTCGATCGAAAATCATTTTTGTAACTTTTTATCTTATATCATACGCAAATTTGGATTACGTATATGGATAGAGTAATATATTTAATATGAAACACTTTCTTTTCCAAAACCATTCAAAAGGCAGCGTGTATAAAAACATAACAGTTAAAACAAGTTTAAAAAATCTTCTGTCTTGAAGATTTCTTCTCTTCTCTCTTCTTCTCAGCTGACTGTAGGTACAGTCAGCAAGTAGTTTCCGCCGGCCTACAGTCTATCTACAGCTGAAGGCCGAAAGAAACCCCTTCTGACCGTACCGGTTTTCTTTCTTCATTTCTTCTTCAAAAAATCTTCTTGGCGGGAACTGACGTCGCGAAAGAACCATTAACACATTTTTAACCTAGTTCCGTAAAAAACACGTTTTTTGTATGGGAGTCCCACTTAATTTATTGTTTTTAGTATTTGTTGCTATAGCGGCAACTTCTTCTTCTTATCGTGTGTGTTAGTGACTAACACTAGTGTCAGAGTTTTTAAACCGCCTTAAAGGCCTCTGACATGGTTTTAGGTAACGACCAATGTCAAAGACAGTGACCGGGACCGACGGCTTAACGTGCCCTCCAAAGCACGGATCATCTTACTTATTAGACAATCAGGTGATCAGCCTGCAATGTCCTAACCAAACTAGGACAAGAACACAAAGTCGTTGCCCCCGCCGGGAATCGAACCCGGGACCTCCGGGTATGAGCCGAACGCTCTAACCATTAAATTACATTTTTATAATAGATAGCGGCAACAGAAATACAATTTTAAAGATTTAATTAGAATGTCCAAAATTTGCTTGTTTCGGCATCACCTGTAGGTTGACTGGTAGAAAAGGCCCTGGGCCTTAAGTCCGCCTGTTACAATTTTTGTAATAAAGTTAAATAATAAAAAAAATCTGTAAAAATTTCAACTGTCTAACTATCACGGTTCATAAGATGCAGCTTGGTGACAGACGGATTAACAGGCAGACAGACAGACGGACAGCGGGATCTTAGTAATCTTCTTCTTATATTTAAGAGCTGGGCTCTTGTCGGTGGAGTGCTTTCCATGTCTCTCTTCCTTCCGCTAAGTTCTTAACCTCTTTATTTTATACTTTTCTCCATTTTGGCTCCTTTTTAGGGATATAGTACGGTGGTTTCTCTATTTGCCTTCCGTACCGCAGTATTTGATTCGACAGAAACCCTTCCAAATTTCGCATCTTCCGCCTTCTGCCAATACTGTCACTACTGCTGCCTAGTGACAGAGGAATGCCTATTTATTGGCGGCATTGAATCGCCATCTTAGTAATAGGGTCCCGTTTTTACCCTCTGAGTGCGTAACACTAAAAATAGGTACTTAATTTCAAACGAAAATCAAAATCTTAAAAACTGAAGTAAAACATCTTGTTTAGGTTACTAGCCGACATCTGATAAACCGATTTTTTGTAGGAGAAAAATAAAAAGTACTGATTGCAATAATTTTATTGCAACGCACACGTCCCTACAAAAATAACAGGCCAAGTGCGAGTAGGACTCGCGCACGAAGGGTTCCGTACCATTATCTATAAAAATCAAGATTTTTGTACAGGAGTTCCCTTTAATTATTTTTTTTTAAATTTATTATGCAACTGAGTATTTTGTGAATATTTCAAGTGTCTATCTGTTGCGATTGTTGATATCGAGCAAAAAAGGGCAAAAATATCGCGTTTGTTGTATGGGAGCCCCCCTTAAATCTTTATTTTATTTTGTTTTTAGTATTTGTTGTTATAGCGGCAACAGAAATGCATAATTTGTGAAATTTTCAACTGTCTATCGCGGTTCTTGAGTTACAGCTTGGTGACTGACGGACGGACGGACAGCGGAGTCTTAGTAATAGGGTTCCGTTTCTACCTTTTGGGGGACGGAACCCTAAAAAGTAGGTCAGAAATCCGGGTGCGCATTGTCTTACATAACTTTTTAACTCATATCATTGGAAGTCCGAAAATGTTTCTCATACCATTTTAAATCATAATGATCATTCTTCATAAAAAATTGAAATACAAATGATTTTAAACTATAATCATTGGAATTCATAATATCACTAATCATACACTTCGTTTTTAAAAATTTTTTTTTTCATATATTTGTTTATACTAATGATCTAAACTCCTAATCATTCGAATTAATAACTATTATATTCATACATTTGTTTTTTCTAATATATTTTTTTATAAATTTCTTAATCATATATGTGTTACTTATCCTTATTATTGAAAATGATAATATCTATAATCAAACATTTGTTTTATACTAATATATTCACTTTCATACAGTTATCTAAATTAAAATAATCATAAGTGTTATTGAATAGGTAACAATCATTCATTAAATGAAAGTAGACAGACACACTGACAGATAAGTCAAACTTATTAAACCCCAATCATTTTTGGTCGAGGGTTGTAATGGATTTACTTTTTTGTTTAATAAAACGAATTGCTGCCAGAAAAGTAGGTTAGGTTAGAACTGTGACCCCAAAGGCGCGCGAGCCGAGCGAGCGAAGCGAGCGTGCCGCGGCAGCGGCCGGCGAAGCGCTACAAACTATTTTTTGATAGAAAAGTAAACAGACACACCGACAGATAAGACAAATTTATAAAAATAGAGTTAAGTCGTTTAATTAAACCAATTGCTGCCGGAAAAGTAGGTTAGGTTAGGTTAGAACTGTGACCCCCCCCGATGTGGTTCCCATCTTGTCGCGATGGGGGGGCTCAGTACCTGCGGTTGCCTCGGCCGCAGGGAAGCTAAGAGGAACCCGTTGCCCGGGTTGAGGCTTAGGCCTCCCCGGGCCCGGCGGAGGCCATTCCTGGCGGGAATGGCCTGGCTGTGAGGGAAGGGGGTGACGACGACCTCCCTACCATCACAGCCGTGGTAGGGGTCGCGGGGGAAGAGGAGTGTCGGTGTTTCGTTGCCGCTCGCCCTATCCTCCGCGACCAAGCGCGGCCGTGGCGCTTGGCACGGCATCGGTGGGGCCGCAGGGGAAGAGGAGTGTCGGTGTTACGTTGCCGCTCTCCCTATCCCCTGCGGCCGGCTGTGTGGGCCCCGGTCGCCGTCAGGTGGACTGGGGCAGGGCCTGCTTCCGCAGGCCCCAAATTATGAGGGCTGGTTGGACGGTGGAAACGGGATTCCATCGTCCAACGGACAGCCCTCCGGAGTGGAAGGCAGGCGCGTGTGCGTGTCAGCGCGTCTGTCCTTGGGCCAAGAGGCCAAGGCGGCGGTTACTCCGGCCCCTCTGATTCAGCAGAGGGTGCCGTGAGGCCGTTGGCGAGCCGGGGCCGCTTAAGTAGCGGCCGGCCGCGCCGGGGCTGTGGAGCATGAAGAAGCACACGGTCCCGGCCGATAGCGGCTGAGAGGTGACACCGCGGAGTTTTTAGTGGTAACACCACATAACCTTACCGGTGTCCCGTAACCGGTAAGGTATCCGAAGGGATTTTCTCCGCGTCAAAAAAAAAAAAAAAGGTTAGAACTGTGACCCCAACAGCGCGCGAGCCGAGCGAGCGTAGCGAGCGTGCCGCGGTAGCGGCCGGCGAAGCGCCAGAAACTAATTTTTGTTTGAAAAATAGACTGACACACTGACAAATACGTCAAACTTATAAAACCCATCTTATTATTGGTCGAAGTCATCCATTTCTATGCGTTACAAAGACAAATCTACGTTAAAATATTATTTTAGTATTGCTTTTATTAATACAACAACTATGATACATGTCCTTTATAAAGTAAACTACTCTGAACAACGACGTTATGAGTTGTAGTATGTTATTAGTAACAACATTATTAACAAAAACAATATGATAATTGAAAGTTATGAAGATTAAAAGTTCTGAAAAAAAAATATGAATTTAAACTTGTTCTTGGCAGCAACAGTGTTAATAAAAAAATTATGATCACTAAATGTTATGAGCTCCGATGATAGTAATAAAAATATATGAATAAAAAATGTATGAAGAATAAAATTATGAAGAGTGATGATTATGAACACAAATCGGTAGTAAGATAAAGAATATCATTAAGAATTTTATGAGAGCCAATATGGACCCCAGAAATCCATACATAAATCCGACTATCGGTCCTACAAAAAGTCAGACGTGGGCGAGCAGTTTAGTCTAAATCATAGACATAGAATTTTTTTTATGCGTAGGTAGTGTCTAATTTTTTTAACAAAGTTTACGACGTTAATTTTATAAATGTATAATGTCATGGAAAGCTCTGTAAAGCTCCAGCGTGGGTGGGTTCGTGGGTTCATAATCACTTTGTTACTGGTATGTCGGCGTGGGATAAAATAGGTACAATTAAAATACGAGCAAAAGAAATTTAGAAATGTCTACAGAATTTTTTTATTGCCTTAAAAGTAGCTTTATTGGAAAAAATAAAATTTAAATTATATTAAAACTCCCATGCTGGTCTGGGAGAAAAGAAAAAACTTAGAATGTACCAGCTGCTTCTCTTCCCGCGCAGATCGTAAAAGCCGATCGAGGGAATGGGCAAAAATGCGAATAATTTTAACAGGCGATGCGGCTAGCAACCCGTCACTGTATTGATTGCTTTTCCATCTTCTCGCCCACCATGACGCTAAAAGTGGCTTTTGAGTCTTGCGGCCCTAGGCTCTGCATAGAGCCGCTAGACCCAATATGCTCTGTCTGTCCCATTAGGGATAAAGACGTGATAGTATGTATGTATTAAAACTATACTTAGTTATTAAGACGAAGTGGAAGCAGAAGTGGCGCCGTCATTTGAAATAAATTGTTTAAAACTAAATATGGTGATAATTAAAAAATTGATTTGTATCAATGTCTAAAAGAACTTTAAACTTTTTAGGAATAACCTTCAAAATCAAAATTCAAAATTTACAACAAAAAAAATCAGCATTTTCATACGAAAGTGTGCTGCTCAATTTATGTACGGGAATGACCCTTTTTTTTGGTTTTTGGACGTTAATTTTATTGTTATCATACTATAGTGATCTAGTAAGTATAGCCAGTGGTTCGATTTATTACGGGTATATCCCTTTCCAATGTAAATTATAGGCCTCTAAAGATTGTACGAAAAAATTTAAATACTAATTAATTTTACTCTTTCTATCTTTAAATAAGTTAAAACAGTACGGTAAAAAAGATAACTCACTTAAGGCCCGCAACGATCTCCATGGCGCCGTTGAAGTTGCCTATATTCCAGCAGCTGAGAGCCACCCGTAGAATACAAGCCAGCGCCGCCTTTCGCTCCTCAGCAGTAGGCTGTGACAGCACCAACTCTGTCACCCACGCGGAGACCTGGAACAAGAGGAAACAATCTTTTAGGACGTCTGAGTTTTCCGGGAAGATCTTCCCTTTGAGGCGGTCGGAAGATCTTACCGCCAGGCGTGGTTTGGCGCCTGGGAAGATGAGACTTCGACAATATAAATAAATTCAATGCTGTATAGGAAATAAATTTCTCTATTCATATACGCAATCCAAATTTGTGTATGACACAAGATAAAAATTGCGAAAATGATTTTCAAAACTGCCTCATGACCCCGGATGAACTCCGGCCGACCGGCCAGCGGCGCCTGGCGGCGGTACTACTAATTAACCTTACGATTTTACTTTCGAGTTTTAGTCAACATTTTTTGTGTTTTAATTTTTTTTCAAAAGCTAATTAGGTCTTACTAACGATCCTTATGAAGTGGCCTTCGGCTCCAAATCCGATGAAAATATCACAGTTGCAACCAGAACTCTCATATCGAGATGTAGGATACTGGTAGCGCCATCTCGTAGTCTTTTTGTGAACTATGTTGTCGCTTCATTGGTTCCTTGTACTTGCGTGAAGACCGCTACAGTCGAACGAGCAAGCGAAGGGATCGAAGTTCTCCGCTGTGTTTATGTTTGTTCGACGATAACTTAAGCTTAGCTGTATCCGTGGGCTTTGCTCCCCGTGGGAATTTCAGGATAAAAACTATCCTATGTCCTTCCCTGGGTATCAAACTATATTCATATCAAATTCAATTTCATTTCAATTTCATCTAAATAGTTATAGTTCAGATGAAATTTGATTATTTGATTATTACATACCATGCTGGTCTGGGAGAAAAAAAAAACACTTTGAATGTACCAGCTGCTTCTCTTCCCACGCAGATCGTAAAAGCCGATCGAGGGAATGGGCAAAAATGCAAATCATGTTAACAGGCGATGCGGCTAGCAACCCATCACTGTATTGATTGCTTTTCCATCTTCTCGCCCACCATGACGCTAAAAGTGGCTTTTGGGTCTTGCGGCCCTGGGCTTTGCATAGAACTGCAAGACCCAAAATGCTCTGGCTGCCCCATTAGGGATAAAGACGTGATAGTATGTATGTATGTATGTACATAAAATAATACGTTAGTCTTACGACACTGACGTCCTATTTCTATGTCAAACCAATGCTGCCTCCGTGGTGTAGTGGTTAGAGCGTTCGGCTCATACACGGAGGTCGCGGGTTCGATTCCCGGCGGGGGCAACGACTTTGTGTTGTTGTCCTGGTTTGGTTAGGACATTGCAGGCTGATCACCTGATTGTCTGATAAGTAAGATGATCCGTGCTTCGGAGGGCACGTTAAGCCGTCGGTCCCGGTCACTGTCTTTGACATTGGTCGTTACCTAAAACCATGTCAGAGGCCTTTAAGGCGGTTTAAAAACTCTGACACTAGTGTTAGTCACTAACACACTCGATAAGAAGAAGAAGAAGTCAAACCAATGTAAACTTTAACATCATACGTTAGTACGACACTGAAACGCGGATACGCAGAACTTGCGTCTTCCGCACCACTTTTGAAGTAATCCCCCAGTGGTTGAAGCGTGAACTGGTAACAAACAAATATACAAACTCACTTTCGCATTTATAATATTAATAAGGAAGTAAGGATGAGGATAAGGATTTGGTAGACGTGTAGATGTAATAGAAATCTATAGAATTTTTAAGGGCATAGGGCTTTGTCAATGTCTTGCAGTGTTAGCGGTACGAAAAATAAAGAAAAACCGGTCAAGTGCGAGTCGGACCCGCGCATGAAGGTCTCTTAAAAACATGTTGGTTGTACGGGAACCCTACTTAAATATTTATTTTATTTTGTTTTTAGTATTTGTTGTTATAGCGGCAACAGAAATACATCATCTGTGAAATTTCAACTGTCTATCTACCATGGTTTATGAGATACAGCCTGGTGACAGACTGACGGATGGACAGCAGAAACTAAGTAATAGGGTCCTGTTTTTACCCTTTGGATCATCATCATCATCATCATATCACAGAAAGTCCACTGCTGGACATAGGCCTCCCCAAACATTTCTAAAACGACCGATCGGAAGCGGCCTGCATCCCTTTGCGTACTTTTTTAGGGTTCCGTACACAAAGGGTAAAAACGGGACCCTATTACTAAGACTTCGATGTCTGTCCGTCTGTCTGTCACCAGGCTGTATCTCAAGAACCACGATAGCTAGACAGTTGAAATTTTCACAAATTATGTATTTCTGTTGCTGCTATAACAACAAATACTAAAAACAAAATAAAATTAATATTTAAGGGTAAATCCCATACAACAAATGCGATTTTTCATAGAAAATGGTACGGAACCCTTAGAAAAGATGCAAATAGTTTTTCATATTTCTCCCCTACAGTCCGTTTCTCGTAATCTGCTTACGTAGGCAAGATTTTTAAACGGAACCCCTTTTCCCTGAGATTCGTATTTGCATATCAGATGCCTCTGATCGGATTACATAAATGGAACATGTCCTACTGAGTTGAGTAGGGTGTAGGGGGTTAGGAAGGAAAATGGGACATTGTATTTAATTTTTAACTCCCAAAGAAAAAAGAGGGTTATATGTTTGACGTGTCTGTGTGTCGGTGTGTTCATCGTAGCTCGTAAATGGATGGACTGATTATGATGCGGTTTGTTTTTGGTTAAAAACTGACGTTATTGGATCTTAGCTACAGTAGTGTCGGGAGTTGCTTGGTCAATTTTATTTATTTTTATTTGAATGTTAGTACAGTCGGTTAACGAAATATCTGGGCCGGTCCTCTACCTATATTTAGAATTTTCTCTTAAGAATCTGTGGGCAGCTTGTCACTTTATCACGTCTTTATCCCTAATGGAACAGACAGAGCATTTTGGGTCTTGCGGTTCTATGCAGAGCCCAGGGCCGCAAGACCCAAAAGCCACTTTTAGCGTCATGGTGGGCGAGAAGATGGAAAAGCAATCAAAACAGTGATGGGTTGTTAGCCGCATCGCCTGTTAACATGATTCGCATTTTTGCCCATTCCCTCGATCGGCTTTTACGATCTGCGTGGGAAAAGAAGCAGCTGGTACATTCTAGGTTTTTTTTATTTCTCCCAGACCAGCATGGGAGTCCCAGACCAGGCAGCTTGTATTAAGTCCTATACCTAACCCTCACTACTCCACATAAATCTCGATTTTAGGTGTCACTAAATTAATAAGGTTTGCAGAAGGCAGTTGCTATAGAAAGCACTGATTTTAGAAAGATGAAGTGAAGGAAGAATGAACTAAGAATCAAGTATTTACCCTAGATTTTTTCATACAAACGTCTACGTTTTATTTTGAAACCACGTGTCAGATTTCTGACTATACACGGTGATTTTTCATTGGTTTTGAAGCCGAAGGCCAGCTCATAGGCATCGTTAGTAAGACCTAATAAGCTAGTCAAAATAAAAATTTAGAAACAAAAAATGTTGTCTAAAACTCAAAAGTAAAATTGTGAGATCAATTAGTAGTACCGCCGCCATACATCGCCCGCCGGCCGGCCGGGGTCATCGACTTAGGCCGGCGTATAACTACGTGGTCTCGATCTAAAATCATACACGCAACTTTTTTATCTTATGACATACAGAAATTTTGATTATGTATATGGATAGAGGAATTTATTTACTATACGGCAATTTTTTTTCCAAAACCAATGAAAAGTCAGCGTGTATACGTAAGTAACCCGTTAACTAAGTTTAATTAATGTCTGTGCCTTACGTTAGTTTAAATCAAATAAACATATGTTTTCCTAAGAATATATGCAATTTGGTCACAGTACATTCGCCGAGGAAAGCCCAGGTCACAATTTGAAGTCAATTTAGTGAAATCAATAGAAAAGTTGTCTATTATTAGGTAAGTGATTGGAAACACACAATAAAGTAATGTTGTGTTGTTTGTGTGTGTGTTCTTTATATTATATACGGTCTAACAAAATATACTGAAACTATTTTAAGGGTGAATTCAGTCGACATTTATGCATGTATAAGGTAATAGTACCTGGGTGACCGAGCTTTGCTCGGTTACTTACATCTCAAACATCGAAAATACGCGTTTTCCCAAACATAAGACTAATCTAGATCGATTGTTTACCCCCAAAAACCCCCAATATACCAATTTTCAGCGAAATCGTTAGAGCCGTTTTCGAGATCACGGAAATATACATATAAATAAATATACAAGAATTGCTCGTTTAAAGGTATAAGATTTATTTATTTGTTGTGTTGTGTGTGTGTGTGTGTGTGTGTGTATGTTTTTTATGTTATAGCCTTTATTTATTATGTAGCCTACTTCCTACTAACGTTGACGATCTCCATGGCGTAGTCGCACAGAAAAAGTACTAGCACTAACGTACAGCAGTCTTACTCAGCAAAGGAATTCAAAGAAATATCTACTCAATGTCGTTAGCGATATGGTGATATTTAGCTCGCGAGAACTCGGCACCTTTTGGTTTAGATAGCTAGAAGTGCATTGCAAGCTAATTTCTTGTAAGAATCATATAAGTAT
Source organism: Acrobasis consociella (assembly GCA_963555685.1). Classification (NCBI taxonomy): domain Eukaryota; kingdom Metazoa; phylum Arthropoda; class Insecta; order Lepidoptera; family Pyralidae; genus Acrobasis; species Acrobasis consociella. Next base: position 12,771,423 of record OY743129.1, read on the forward strand.
GAAAAAAGCGTGAAACTTGTAAAAATAATATTTTTCTTTTGATTTTAACGGCTCACAGACCCACAGTTTTTGGTTTCCGTACTCAAAGTGTAAAAACGGGACCCTATTACTAAGACTTCGCTGTCTGTCCGTCTGTCTGTCACCAGGCTGTAGCTCAAGAACCGCGATAGCTAGACAGTTGAAATTTTCACAAAATATGTAAGTATTTCTGTTGCCGCTATAACAACAAATACTAAAAACAAAATAACATAAATATTTATGGGGGGCTCCCATACAACAAACGCGATTTTTTATAGATAATGGTATGGAACCCTTAGTGCTCGAATCCGATTCGCACTTGGCGGGTTATTCTTTATTTCGACCTAATTTTGCCCATGCTGGTCTGGGAGAAACGAAAAAACTTAGAATGTACCAGCTGCTTCTCTTCCCGCGCAGATCGTAAAAGCTGATCAAGGGAATGGGCAAAAATACGAATCATTTTAACAGGCGATGCGGCTAGCAACCCGTCACTGTATTGATTGCTTTTCCATCTTCTCGCCCACCATGACGCTGAAAGTGGCTTTTGAGTCTTGCGGCCCTGGGCTCTGCATAGAGCCGCAAGACCCAAAATGCTCTGTCTGCCCCATTAGGGATAAAGACGTGATAGTATGTATGTATGTACGACCCAATTTTGATGACTTGTTTTCAACCGATACACAAAAGAGGCTTTATTATAAATCAAGGCCATCTGATTGAAAAAAGCCCTATCATTATTTTGGTACTGTAAATATTGGGTCAATTGGATGATGTCCCTTTGTATGGATTTTATTCAGAAATATGTTATTATGAAGTTCATATCATTCCATCTTATAATAAAATAATAATAAAAAAATAAAAAAGCCTATTCATTCCAGTGACCAAACACAATCTTAGCAAAAACATAGATTTTTTATAAAATTTTCAAATACAGATACAATTAATATTAAATAAATGATAAAAATACATTAAAAAAATGTGAAACAAGAATTAATATTAATAATAATCAATTTTGTTTTAATATTAAACAAAAAAATAATATAAATAATAATCATCTCAATATCATTTTATTTCATTAATGCAATTCATATTAAGTAATCTAAGGTAATAGTTAGTATTCATTTTCGATTTCATTTAATTTCGTTACATACAATATAGGTATAATAGATTTACAATTATATTACATACAAAATTTGACTAAAACAGACGTAAGACACATTATATTTTTCGTAAAATAATTATGTTTATTTAAATTCATGCTAACAATTTATTATAAAATTATTTTGAAATTTATATAAGTGCATCCATCTTATTATCGAATTGAAAATGGCTAAAATTAAATTTTTTTGGCCCAAATTTGGCATGACCGCTTTGTTGTTGGCCTCATTCTACATCATCAGGTCTTTTAGTCTCCACTGCAGGAGCACGACCCTCTCTGTACTACCAGAGCCATACTTGGCCAGAGCAGCCAGAGGACTTGGCCTACACTCTCCACGCTGCAGTGGCGTTGGGTGAGAATTTGGGCTAGTACAGCTATAAAACTATGAAACGAATGAAATAGGTACCTACCTAATTAGGTTATATAAAAGTTAATAAGCCGTTCCACCTCCGGCTTATCTTTATTTACTTAGTGTGAGTAATATGTATCTTCGCGTGTTTATACATTTATCATTGTAATTGTATTTCAAAAATCAGAGAGAATTTTCGTATTTTGTATGTGCGGTGTGCAATCCAGTCATGTTGCTAATTATGATATGATATACGGCTTATAAATATAGTAGGTGCGCCGATATACGTAGGTTATAATTGTTGTTAGTAATAAATGCATATATGTTAGAAGCCCCTAAGGGAACTCGATGGGAATCGGCTTCTAAGGAGGCTCCGCCACTGCAACGCTGGCCAGACAGGTTGGAGAGGTCTCATTGATGTTTATAAGCTTTGTTTAGCTTGTATTTCCTAAGTCCCCTTCTACAACATCCACATTATGACTTTAAGTGGCCCTATTCTACTCTGCTGGAAACCACACGGCAGTTGGTCTCATTGTTCACCATTCATCACCTTCCTCCCGTATTCCCGGTTGCATCCTCAGCGGTAACGCTTCAGAGCCCGGGGTCCGCTACCTAACCGAAGTGACGTGACGAGGTTACTGGTTTTTAGGGGGTCATGACGCCCTAGATCCACCCTTGCGTAGGATTTATTTATTTAACTTTATTACATGAAATGTAACAGGCGGACTTAAGGGTCCTCCCCGCGCTAGCGACCTCGAAAACACAAAAAAATTAATTTCTCTTTCTGTAAGTGAGATTATCAGAAACCCTCGTACAACTTTTTAGCTAGTATCCTTAAGTTTCATTAGAACCTCGAAAATCATTGAAATAAAATACCCTGAATTTTCCTTTGCAAAAAATACAAAAAACGGCCATTTTTGACTCTTTTTGTAAAGGTTTCTAAACCGGATAGTATTTCAATGACTTTCGAGGATCTAATGAAACTTCAGGATACTAGCTAAAAAGTTGTACGAGGGTTTCTAATAATCTCACTTACAGAAAGAGAAATTAATTTTTTTGTGTTTTCAAGGTCGCTAGCGCGGGGAGGAGCCTTAAGGCCGTAGGCCTTTTCTACCAGTCAGCCTACAGGTGGTGTTGACATGCGAACCTTCGGAAATATGTGCAAAAACCTTTAATATTAAAATTCAAAACACTTATTTACAAATTATAACACAATACAAACCTACGTACATACCTATGATAATACACGAACATATACTTAAATATATTGTTATTAAATTCTACATGTACTACATAAATCCAATTAAAAGATATATGTACATAACTACACATACATACACATATATATATATATATATATATATATATATATATTATAGATATAAATATTAAATAAATATTTTCTATCCGTCTGACAGTTTGTGCAGATAGTGATCACGCACGGCTTTTTTGAACGCGAGGCGACTGCAAGATTTTTTAAATATCTACTGGGAGGGCATTCCAGAGCTGTACGGCTGTAGCAGTGAAAGAATGACGGAAAAACCCACTCCGATAATTTGGTATTTCAAGGATATGTATACGTGTATTCTCGAAAGTTAAATGCGTACGAATTCGCGGGGGTAAGCTGCTGTTTATATGTGTAATATGTATAATCTTGAATCTAACTATTATACTAAAATTATATGCCCTGAGACCCCACCAAAGTTAACTCTTAGGTAGTGCCGTGGGAGCTTAGGTGGTTAGGTCGTAGCTACACTAAATGCGATGGCGATGGTAAGCGATAAATACCTAAGCTACACTTTTTTAATCGCCAGGTGTTCTAACGAAAAAAGGTCCCCTAGCATCAGTACGACACAGATCAGAGCATAATATCATATGAGTTAACAGTGTTTAATAAAATATGTATTATCACGCTTGTAGTCCGTCTAGCTTAGACGAATGATAAACACTATGGATTTCACACTCAAAAGTGTCAATTTTACCGCAGATATATATATATATATATATCTCACTGAGCAAAGTAGCTATAATAAATGTTTGATTATCACGCTTGTAAATTATCATAAGCTACATGATTGATGGGTAGATAAAGTTTATGGAAATTCCAACGTTTGGAAAATCTCTAGTGAGATTATATAGCGTTGTTTGTGCATGTATTTGATTGTATATTATTGTTTGAAGTAAAGAAATAAAAAAAGTAATATTTAATTGAACAAGATCTCAAGAACAAGAAAATGCCTATAATATAATTTGATAGTTCAATAAACTCGACGTTAAAAAGCGTAAGTGTATAAACTATTTATTTAGATTGATTATAAAAAGAATCAAAGTTAGCTTCGCATTGCATAGCTTCCACTCAAGGTGTGATACAAACTTAACTCCCTCTTAACACTCAGTGCCATTTGCGTTGTGTACTGTATAAATTTATTTGACAGAAACTGTAAGGGTCAGGTTAGACAGAGAGGAGCGCAGCGGAGAGGATTTTTTTATGACACTCGAAAATGAACTTTAAACTTTTGGCACATAGTGCGTAGATGGCGTGTCGCCTAATCGAAGGACTGGCACACAAAAGGACAAAACAGGAATAAATGAAAGCCAAGAGGGGAGCTTTTGCCCAACAATGGGATCTAGTGGGCTCCAAATGAATAATAATCTTACAATCTTATTCTTTTCTTACTAATATTACAAATGCGAAAGTGAGTTTGTCTATTTGTTTGTTTGTTAGCACTTTACGCTTTAACCACCGAACCTATTTTCATGAAATTTGATATGAATATAGTTTGATACCCAGGGAAGGAGATAGGATAATTTTTATCCCGAAATTCCCACGGGGAGCGAAGCCCGCGGGCACAGCTAGTAGATAATATAGTGCAAGATACAAGCGAGCGATCGTCTTGCACTCGTCTTATACTCGCGTCTTGCATTTTACCGACTTCCAGAAATGAATTGGTTATTGTCATAGATACCAAAAAAGGAGGAGGTTTCCAGTTCGTCGCGATCTATTTTCTATGTATGTTAACCGGTTATTCGAGGACGCCTGAACCGATTTGGAAAATTCTTTTTTTGTTTGAAAAAATGTTTCCAGATTTTAGTTTTGAAAAATTATGTCGTACGTAAGAGGGCCCAGGTCGCCCACCTGCTACCTGGTGGACCAGTATGACGAAGCTGTTGAAAGTGGAGAACCTACCCGACCCGACAACCCTGGACAGACTGACCTGGCGCTGAGTAACTAAGAGAGCCGACCCCGTGTAAAAAGGAAAAGTGCTAGGAAAAAGAAGAAGTTTTGAAAAATTATGTCATTTTTAAACGTTAAACACTCAGATGTGGTAAAAAGGTCTTATTTTTAATTAATTATCTCCCATGCTGGTCTGGGAGAAATGAAAGAATTTGGAATGTACCAGCTGCTTCTTTTCTCGCGCAGATCGTAAAAGCCGATCGAGGGAATGGGCAAAAATGCGAATCATATTAACAGGCGATGCGGCTAGCAACCCATCACTGTATTAATTGCTTTTCCATTTTCTCGCGCACCATGACGCTAAAAGTGGCTTTTTGGTCTTGCGGCCCTGGGCTCTGCATAGAGCCGCAAGACCCAAAACGCTCTGTCTGCCCCATTAGGGATAAAGACGTGATAGTATGTATGTATGTATGTTTTAATTAAGTTAATAAACACGGGCATTTTCCTCTCTGCCTGAACCGACCCTAAGGCTTATTCCACGTTTGTTATAGCTAAGTACTATTGTATTGTATACTTAAGTAGTAAACTAATAACAGATTTCAGCTTGTTTCTGAAGAAAAGGGAATCTTAGGTTTTATCTTGTAATTTAAATGAAAAACTTTTCTATTCCTCTCTTCTCTCTGCTTTATTTTTAATGTTCTGATAAAGAATTTATATAAGTACTAGCCGAAGCCCGCGACTTCGTTCGCGTGGACTTTATGTCTCTGGAAAATGCTCATCAGGCTGAACAACTTTTACTAAGGCGACATTTTTAAATCTCTTATAGTTTAGCTGGACCATTATGGTTCTGCATCAGGCGTTCCATTTTCCAATATCATTTATACCCTATATGTTGCCCAGGCTTAATAGCTATATAACAAAAAATGTTTCATTCGAATCCGTCCAGTATTTCCGGAGATTAGCGTGTACAAACAGACAAACAGACAGACATTTTTTTTTAATTCTTTCTCTATCACTACGTCTTCATCGCTCAAAATATTTTTTTTGGAAATATATTTAATGTACAGACACACTTTTTTTACTGTTTTATAATATGTATAGATTACGTACAGAACGGAATCTCCTAAGGTCAGGTCCCGCGCTATATGCGTCCCCGGCTACTGTCCCCGCACCTCTCCCCCGCTCTCGTCTTGTCGAGGCGGCAAGGCGCCCGCAGGCGACCGCTCAAAACCCTCCACACGACGAGAACGGGGGTGAGGTGCAGGGACGAGGAAGGGGATGCATATTGTTCGGGACTTTAAGAGATTCCGTTCTGTATGTAATTCTGTGGTTATGGTAGGACCCAACTCCTAATTTTCTTTTTAATTTGTTGGAAAACTTCTTTCTCGTCTCCCTTCTATCTTTCCTTCTACCATTATTCTGAATTGTCATGTAGATGTCCAATCTTAGGAACAAGTTATTTTAATATTAAGGTATTTTATTATAAAAAAAACCCTTTCTCCACTCTCCTTGCTGGCTAGACGGGTTGTAGAGGTCTCATTGATATGCGTGATAGTTTGAAAACTAATTATCATTATCATCATCAGGTCTTTTTGTCTCTACTGCAGGAGCACGACCCTCCTTGTACTACCAGAGCCATACTTTGCCAGAGCAGCCAGAGGACTTTCGCCTACACTCTCCTCGCTGGCCAGACGGGTTGGAGAGTTCTCATTGATGTTTATAAGCTTTGTTTAGCTTGTATTCCTTAAGTCGCCTTCTACGACATCCACGGGAGGTCTTGGAGTGGCCCTATCTGGGGGCACGGCAGTGCCCCCACCAAGTCGAGCAAAAAAGCGTCACGGCCGTACCATCCTTTTCTCGAAGCAATTCAGACCATTTTCGACCCCCTGTAACTTCGTTGTGGATAAAACTAGAAGACTGAAATTTTCAGTAACTATGCAGGCTTGTAAAGACACGGTATATTTCAAATTTCATTCAATTTGAACCAGTATTTTAAGAATTATAACGGGTCAAATTTCTTAATTTTGTCACTCACTGACTCACCGATCATCAAAATTCTAAGGCACTTCTAGCAGACCTAGAAGCTTCAAATTTGGAATATAAGTAGTGTTTGGTGTATGAATCAAGGAAAAACTAAAAAATCTAAAAAAGACCGCAAAGAAAATTAAGCCCATACAGCCAAGTCTTCAGTTAAATTTTTCAATATTGGCTTTATTCGTAACGATGTTTTACGGCAGTTATTATTATTGCGTGCGAAGCCGCGGGTTTAAGCTAGTCCCATATAAATATCGGCGCATGGTAGTCCCCCTGCCAAATCGAGCAAAAAATGGGTATTCCCGGCATGAAAACACGTGTAAATTAAATTATTTAATGCAAAAAACGTACCTACGTGCGTATTCGTACTTATTACGAGTGCGTAAGGTTGTAAATTAATTGTTATACCACGCGCTGCGATGCTAGCGAGTGAGCGCGGGCCGTTAATACGCGCTGCGCGGTGCTAGCGCGAGGGCGCGGGGCGGGGACAGTGGCGGGGCGCGCGGAAAGGTGAATGTCGCCGAGCGAGCAGCAGCCGCGCTCATACGCGCGAGCGACCCAATGCTGTTCGGATGTGCCCAGATTTCTTACCCATAAGTTTGCGATTTTCATTGAAAATTTCGATTGCTATATTAGTTTGACGTCTAAAAGCTACTCTCATGTCTGCAAAATACAAAAAGAAATGAGATCCCATCAAAAACAATACTTGTCAAAAAAACCAAGTCTCGCAACTCAGTTGTTCTGCGGTAAAAAGTTGTGAGATCCATGTAATACCAAGTCGGTTATTAATTTATTCAGTCTCTACTTAAGCGACTTTCTGTCCTAATACGTCCAGTCTCTAAGACCACGATCGTGGTCCATAACAATTGAAAATCAATTGTGTCTGGAATCTCCGTACTCGAAGCATTAAGTTGTTACGTAATAATTAACAGCATCTTATAGTGACGCATATCAATATTAAAATTCTTTAATGTTTTATATAAATATATTGAGACTTGGCCATCGCCTGAAAACACGTGTAAATTCAATCGCCTGAAAACACATGTAAATTCAATTATTTAGTGCGATGGCCAAGTCTCGATATATTTATATAAAACATTAAAGAATTTTAATATTGATATGCGTCACTATAAGATGCTGTTAATTATTACGTAACAACTTAATGCTTCGAGTACGGAGATTCCAGACACAATTGATTTTCAATTGTTATGGACCACGATCGTGGTCTTAGAGACTGGACGTATTAAGACAGAAAGTCGCTTAAGTAGAGACTGAATAAATTAATAACCGACTTGGTATTACATGGATCTCACAACTTTTTACCGCAGAACAACTGAGTTGCGAGACTTGGTTTTTTTGACAAGTATTGTTTTTGATGGGATTCTACTCTGCTGGAAACTACACGGCGAATATATAAAATATGACCACTCTTTTTCTTCCTCACGTGGACGCGACGTAGACGTAAAAAAAGAAACCAAATATATAGTGATGGGTTGCTAGCCGCAACGACTATGATTGCATTTACAGAAATGATACCTGCCATACCTACATGATTTGCATTTTCGCCCATTTTAAACCAAGCAGAAAACATATTTTCGAACAAAGTCCCATTTTAGAAACGCTGCGTTACTAAACAAATGGTTTTTTCCATATAAAAATCGTCCGTTTAGAAACTCCACATTTCAAAAGTAGGTCCACTGATTCCTGAACACATGGCATTTTATTCTCGTTCCCGAGTAATTGGAGACTAAACGTATCGACAATAATTACGTGGAAAGCACTTTTTAATGGAAGTATCCGGTGGCGTAGTGTTGGGGCGATGTCGTTGGAAGTTTTATCGATAGTCGATATTTTTTACGTCGATAGCGAGTTTTATTAAGAGTATCCACGGGCTAAGTGTTAGGTGATGACCACGAAAATGTTATCGAGTCGATATTTCTTTGGTAAAATAAAAACTTTTCAATGGATCAATCCGATAATATAGTCGAGAGGCATCAAAAAATTGAGAAATGTTTAGTCTACTTTCGGAGGTGTTAGTGAAATTTATTGATACACCGCATGACTTGATATTTCTATGTATTACCACAGAATAAGTACTAGTAAACAGAATTTTTACTCAGAAATAAATTCAAAGAAATATCTACTCAATGTCATTAGCGATATGGTTTAATTTAGCTCGCGTCAGAACTCAAACTCAGCACCTTTTCGTTTAGATACCAAGAAGTGCATTCCAAGCCAATTTAATTCCTATTACTCTGTACAAACGATTCATGTCACTGAATTTATCACTCCGGAGTGATTGCCGCGCGCATGGTAATAATGTCGGTATATTTTCGATACCTAAACGGGGAGTGCGAGTGACATAGGCCAGGTATTACGCTGATATTATATGATACATTGAGTTGATATATTTATTTTAGGCAATGCCTAAAAAATGATGTCGAACTCAATAACTAATTCTACTCATATTTTAATGTGACCAAAATGTGGAATGTACCTACGTGCGTTTCTACTTAGAATTGCTACTGAGACATTCAGCATTATCGTCATCAGCCACAGTAAGTCCACTGCTGGACAAAGGCCTATCATGAAGATTTCCAAAACGACCGATCGGTAGGGCCTGCATCCACATACCCAGACCTTATAAATTGTTCAAGATTTTTTTTAAATACAGACATTTTACACTGATTAAGCTAGCCCCAAAGTAAGTTCGAGACTTGTGTTATGGGATACTAACTCAACGATACTATATATCACAACAAATACATATGTAATCATTCAAGACCCAGGACGATTTGAAAAAGGCCATTTTCCTACTTGCCCTGACCGGGGATCGTACCCGGGACCTCTAGGTGGCGACAAAGATAAATCAAGGAATTCCAAAACGACCGATCGGAAGGGCCTGCATCCATAGGCCGGTAAAAATTGTTCAAGATAAATCAACAATTTCAAACCAAATAGTCGATATATCGTAAAGATTGAACATTTCAGCCTTTTCCCATCACTAAGCAATATCCACTTCTCTCCCGATAAAGACTCGCTCTATATAATTATCGACAGGTTTGCTTTTAATCGTAGAGTATGTATGTTGGACTAATGTAGAGGAAAAACTTTTACTTATTTAATATACAACGTGGAAGGGTCATAAATTAAATTAAACCACGGGCTATAATAGACCACCATAGTACAATGAAATTAAAATAACAGTCAAAAACTTAAAAAACTTGAGAGGTGTCAAAGGACACCCATATGGAACGAAGTTCGAGAGAGAGAGACATACAGAGAAACACGCGCACGCCGCACGGCTTACAACTATAGCAAAAAGTTATTAGTATTACGGGACTTACCGCGATTAATATCGTTTTTTGCCAGATATTTCGACGGCCCTTCTGCCATCATGGTCGCTGGCCGACTGAGGAACTGCGATGGATGTCCGGCTGTCAAGGGTAACCATATCGGTCTACCCTTTTTCTTCGTCGTTTGTTGCATAAGTCCTTACACACAACACTGACGGTGTCCGTTCGGGAATTGTTTTTAGTTCTTCGCACACTCTTTTTACAAAGCTCAATCACTGGATTTCACGGGCCTGAAAACTTGAAGCCATCTTCTCGATTAAAATTGGGATGCTTCTTAATTTGTTGTGTGTAAGGACTTATGCAACAAACGACGAAGAAAGAGGGTAGACCGATATGGTTACCCTTGACAGCCGGACATCCATCGCAGTTCCTCAGTCGGCCAGCGACCATGATGGCAGAAGGGCCGTCGAAATATCTGGCAAAAAACGATATTAATCACGGTAAGTCCCGTAATACTAATAACAGTAATTGTGACCGTGAAACTCTAAAATCATATATAGCAAAAAGTGTTGTTTCAACTTTTGGTCTTAATTTTTTCCATCTAGCCTTCTTTCGCAACGCGCGATAAGGAACATCGTTCTTCCATAAAAATCTTCTTTTCCCTACAAAAGTGTGTAACAGCCCAAGCAATTTGTATGGGTATCATAGCCCATCAGGCTGGGTAGGGACCAATACTGAACTGGGTTTCTTTCAGCGTAATCTTCCCAGCAGTGGTCGTTCCGAAACGCTAGTAGTTTTTAGCTTTTGCACTAAAATAATATTAAAAAAAAATGACCTTCAATAAGAGATAAATTTATCCTACATTGAATAAAAATTTTTGACTTTGACTTTGACTTTGGGTGTGTCAATTTTTTTTAGTTTTTTTTTTTACTCACAACTCCAGTATTGCCTACTTAAGGGCCTTCCTAATAGTTTCTCTGTTACGTTAGTAATTATATTATCTTTGATCTACCGAAATTTGGTTGGCCTTTCTTACCGTATATTACGTGGGTAAACACCTTACAATATTCATGCTGCAAATAATTGATTTGAGTTGGATTAAAACATTAACTGCCTGACCACAAAAAGATAAACATCTTTGAGTAATAACCGGCAAAATTCGAGTCGAACTCGCGCACGAAGGGTACTATAAAAGGCACAAAATATACTGAAAGTAATGGTGAAAAATTTGATCGGTCAACTTGTATGCAAGGCCAAGAATTACTTTTCATACTTCGATATAGGTACCTTGAAAGATCGAATACGGAATGATGCCTTATGGGAGCGGTGTGGAGTAAAAGAGGATGTTGTGACAAAAATAGAGAAAGGGATGTTAAGATGGTTTGGGCATGTAGAAAGGATGGATGAAAAGAGATTGACGAAATATATTTATATAAAAAATGTGAAAGGAACAGTAGGAAAGGGTCGGCCTCGGCGAACATTCTGCGACCAAATTGCAGACGTTCTGAAAAAAGGAGAGGTAAAAGTACCCGTAACCGAAGGGCATGTATGAAGAGATTGATGAGTTTAGATGAAGCAAAAGAGGTTTGTCAGGATCGTAGCAAGTGGAGGTCCATAGTCTCTGCCTACCGCTGTGGGAAACAGGCGTGATATTATGTATGTATGTATGTATATAGGTTCCTCGAAGAAAGTTGTTAAGTATCATGGATTGAATTTAATCTTAATATAGTTATAGTAGGTATTTCCCCAATACAAGTTGACCTATCAGCTGATCCGAGTTTGTATGGAAAGTCAAATATTACTCCCATGCTGGTCTGGGAGAAATAAAAAAAACTTAGAATGTACCAGCTGCTTCTCTTGCTACGCAGATCGTAACGATCGAGGGAATGGGCAAAAATGCAAATCATGTTAACAGGCGATGCGGCTAGCAACCCATCACTGTGTTGATTGCTTTTCCATCTTCTCGCCCACCATGATGCTAAAAGTGGCTTTTGGGTCTTGCGGCCCTGGGCTGTGCATAGAACGCAAGACCCAAAATGCTCTGTCTGCCCCATTAGGGATAAAGACGTGATAGTATGTATGTATGTCAAATATTACTTTTCATATTTCGATACATGTTCCTTGGGGAAAGTTGTACAATATCATGGATTGAATTCACTCTTAATATAGTTTCAGGTATAATGTTGTTAGACCTTATAATTGACGCAAATTCTTTATGTTAATCATACTTAATGTATAAATTGTTTTTTTTTTCAATTGAAAATAACCTCATCTTTTGTAAGTACCAGATTCTTTTCGTAAAGTCTTTAAATGTTTGAACCAGAAAAAATAATTCTTATTAATGAGGTCTAAAGGCCATTGATAAGAAAGAGAGAGAGAGAGAAAGAAGGATAGAGCTAGATTAGAAGCGTTTGAGATGTGGTGCTGGCAGCGAATGGAGGGCATTAGCTGGACGGAAAAGAGAACGAATGAGGAGGTGCTGGCACTTGTTGGAGAGAAACGAAAACTATTAATTCTAGGAGAGGGAAAATGTTAGGACATCTAATTAGACATGATGAATTTTTAAAAGTAATATTGGAGGGGAAAATAGATGGAAGAAGAGGCAAAGGAAGTTTTATAAAACAACTAAAGGATCAAATTAATGTTTCAACGTATTTCAACGTACAATAAGACGACCTCCGTGGCGTAGTGGTCACCATGCTAGTCCGCCACCCAGAGGTCCTGGGTTCGATTCCCGGTCAGGGCAAGTTGGAAAATGGCCTTTTTCAAATTGTCCTGGGTCTTGGATGTTTATCTATATATGTATTTGTTATAAAAATATAGTATCGTTGAGTTAGTATCCCATAACACAAGTCTCGAACTTACTTTGGGGCTAGCTCAATCAGTGAGATTTGTCCCTATTTATTTATTTATTATTATTTATTTATTTATTTATTAAGGATGTAAAGGAGTTGACTTTAGACAGAGAGAGATGGAAGGCATTGGTTACTCCACAGACAAGAGCTTAGCTCTTTAATAATAGGAAGAGAAGAAAGACCACTATTGAATTGTTTATATGTAATGCAAATATGATTAGTAGTTTATTTGTGTAAGTTTAGCCACGATGGTTCCCATACTAATTCAAACATGAAGCAATTCCACTAGTTTTCCTTTTCCCTGATCAAAGACAGGTGACGTTATTTTGTGACGTTTTATTCTCTTATCATCATCATCATCATACTCCTCCATCATACAACTGCCTCCGTGGTGTAATGGTTGGAGCGTTTGGCTCATACCCGGGGGTCGCGGGTTCGATTCCCAGCGGGGGCAACGACTTTGTGTTGTTGTCCTAGTTTGGTTAGGACATTGCAGGCTGATCACCTGATTGTCTGATAAGTAAGATGATCCGTGCTTTGGGGGGCACGTTAAGCCGTCGGTCCCGGTCACTGTCTTTGACTTTGGTCGTTACCTAAAAGCCATGTCAGAGGCCTTTAAGGCGGTTTAAAAACTCTGACACTAGTGTTAGTCACTAATACACACGATAAGAAGAAGATCATCATCATCTCAGCCCTTCTTCCGCCCACTGCTGAGCATAGGCCTCTCTTCGACGCCACCCATCTCGGTCCTGTGCTGCTCTCATCCAGGTGTGACCCGCGACTTTGATTTGACGCCCGAATCTCCTCTCACGCGTTCTGGACCCCCATTCGGTGAGAATAGCTGCTCGGTGGCCTGTTGGGATTGCGTATTACTAGCGCTTTCGCAAGTTAAGCGACACCGGGCGTGGTCCGCACTTGGATGGGTGACCACAAGTGACATAAAATTTTCTCGAGCTCTTCCGTGATTGGGAAGGCACGTATAAGCCGTTGTTCCAGGTGTCATCATTGTACGGCAGTTGTCTACCTATGTCAGATTCCTTTAAGTAGCCTGAAAAATCGGACACCAGTTAGGCGTGTCACTCCCCGTTTAGGTATCGAAAATACATACATACATACATACATACTATCACGTCTTTATCCCTAATGGGGCAGACAGAGCATTTTGGGTCTTGCGGTTCTATGCAGAGCCCAGGGCCGCAAGATCCAAAAGCCACTTTTAGCGAGGTATCGAAAATATACCTACATTATTTCTATTCGCGCAGTGCCCACTCCGAAGTGGTAAATTCAGTGACATGAATCGTATGTCTAGAATAATAAGAATGAAATTGGCTTGCAATGCACTTCTAGGTATCTAAACGAAAAGGTGCCGAGTTCTGACGCGAGCTAAATTAAACCTTATCGCTAACGACATTATGTAGATATTTCTTTGAATTCCCTTACTGAGTAAGACTTCTGTACGTAAGTACTAGTATCTATTCTTTGCACCTGTAAAATAGAACAAACCAAAATAAAACAAAATCGGTCAGTGCAAAATATTCTATAATACATACATACATACATACTATCACTTCTTTATCCCTAATGGGGCAGACAGAGCATTTTGGGTCTTGCGGTTCTATGCAGAGCCCAGGGCCGCAAGACCCAAAAGCCACTTTTAGCGTCATAGTGGGCGAGAAGATGGAAAAGCAATCAATACAGTGATGGGTTGCTAGCCGCATCGCCTGTTAACATGATTTGCATTTTTGCCCATTCCCTCGATCGGCTTTTACGATCTGCGTGGGAAGAGAAGCAGCTGGTACATTATAAGTTTTTTTATTTCTCCCAGACCAGCATGGGAGAAATAAAAAAACTTAGAGTACATGGAACAAACCAAAACAAAACAAAATCGGTCAGTGCAAAATATTCTATAATGTTATATATTATTCTTTTGTGAGTAATCTTTTGTAAATTTAGACTTCAGTATTTATTTGTATAAATTGCATGTCCGTGATTATGGTAAGCAATAAACGTTATTCTCATAACAGTACAAAATAACGTCTTTTAGGCCTAAAATACTACTCTATTACAATATAATTGCTCCCGTATAAGATCAAGGTGTAACGCAGACCCCGGAGGATGAGGGGCGCTGTTGCATGAAATTTGAAGTAAATTAGATTCTTCCATTTGAAATTTTCTTTTCGCTTCCTTTTGAATTAATTGTGTATATCTTATCTTATACCTCATTATAAGGGCGTTGACTTCTGAGAGGTTTAGGAGCACGGTAGTGCCGTGTTTTGTTTGTATTTGTACATTCGCAAATGTCATAATTTGAGTACATTCAGTACATGTTAAAGTACATCATCATCATATCAGCCACAGAAAGTCCACTGCTGGACATAGGCCTCCCCCAAGGATTTCCAAAACGACCGATCGGAAGCGGCCTGCATCCATCGCCTTCCTGCAACATTGCGCAGGTCGTCTGACCATCTAGCAGGTGGGTGTCCTACGCTGCGCTTGCCGGTACAAAACATATGTTATGTTAGTATGTTTGAGTACAACATTTACAAATTGACATCAATTTTAAACTTGACTTCATGCATAATTAATAATTATGATATAACAATGTATTCTCAGTCCACATATCTAATTTTAATATCAGTATAACTGTAAATTGACGTTTTTGGAGAAAATGCTGCAGTACAGTTTGTTACCGCTTCTTCTGTACTTGCGCTTAGAAAGCGGCAGTAAACTAAGCTGTAAGTAAATGATCTGACTGTCAACATTTACCTTTTAAAAAATTGAAAGAAATAGAAAAAAACTTGAGAGGTGTCAAGGGACATTCGGATGGAACGAAGTTCCTTTCGATTAATGAGAGAGAGAGAGAGACAGACAGAGAAACACGCGCACGCCGCACGGCGTACAACAATAGCAAAAAGTGTCGTTACAACTTTTGGTCTTAATTTTTTCCGTCTAGCCTCCTTCCGCTTCCTTTCGCAACGCGCGATAAGGAACTTCGTTCCAAAAAGGGACAATTATCTAGAAGAGTGCGGCCGCCAAGGCCATTAGTATGGGAATGGCTAATAATTTTATTGTATTTTGATTTGAACGCGTCGTGTCGTGTGTGCTGCCATCTCTGTGTGCCTACCCCGCAACTCCAGTTTTGCCTACTTACGGGTCCTCCAATAGTAAGTAATTATATTATCTTTGCCGCACGTAACACCGTGAGGCGCAGCTAGTACAAAAATATTTGTCCGTCTACAGCACTGCACTCTACGGCTTCAAGGATAAAATTGAAAAGCAATGTGTTTGCTAATTTCTTTCGAGTGTGCGGTAAAATTGGATTACGGACACTTGTACTTCTATCTTGTTTGTTGGTATGTTGGTATGTTGGTTTGGGTTCCTACATGCTGGTCTGGGAGAAAAGAAAATGTAACAGTACGTAGGAATCTGAATTTTCTGGGGTCCAGTGCTGCCCCCTTCTCAAATAATAAAACAGTAAAAAAACATTGGGGCGATGAAGACTACAAGACTACAAAAGCAATAGAGTAAGAATTTTTAAAAATGTCTGTCCGTTTGTACTTGCTAAGTCTACGCAAACGAAGTTGCGGGCTTCGACTAGTTTGAAATAGGTATATGATTAGAAAGGAATGGAGGATATCATTTAAAATTTTGTCGTGATCATAATAACTCTTTAAATTATTTCATGAACTACTGTTTACAATTTAAAGTACTACTACTCTGAATGTCAAACTTCTCGCACACTGCTGGCCAGAACTTGTCTTTCCATGTGATGAAGTCGTCTTCTATGCTAAAAAAGAGGAGATTTCTTATGTGTATTGATGTGAGATTTAAGTCGATAATTTTTTGGTTGAATTGAGTTTAAAAATGCATTGTATTATTACCGTGAAATAAAGTAGGCATAAGTAGATAAAGTGAGAACGTGAAGCTTTTCTACGCACATTTGCGAAAAACGGAAACTTTTGGCTAATGTGCGTAGAAAAGCTTGAGAAGCTCACGTTAAACTGTGAACTGTAGTAAACTGTACAAAACTGTAATCCGACTTCACCCCCGAACAACACAAACGATTTTAAATAAGAACTTTCCAAATCAGTCCAGGCGACTTCAAATAATCGGTGAACATACATAAAGTAAGGTTTCAACGAATTGATAATATCCTCCTTGTTTGAAGTCGGTTAGAAATACTACCTACATCTATACATATAATACTACTACTACTACTTCGCTGGCTCAGCGACCCGAAGTGGATCTTGGCCTCCGACATTAAAGTGCGCCATTCTTTCCTATAATATACATATAATAAAACAGTAAAAAAAGTGTGTCTGTACATTAAATATATTTCCAAAAAAAAATATTGGGGGCGATGGAGACAGTAATAGAGCAAGAATTAAAAAAAAGTCTGTCTGTTTGTCTGTTTGTACACGCTAATCGCCGGAAATACTAGACGGATTCGAATGAAACTTTTTTTGTTATATAGCTATTAAGCCTGGGCAACATATAGGGTATAAATTATTTTGGAAAATGGAACGCCTGATGCAGAACCATAATGGTCCAGCTAAACTATAAGAGATATAAAAATGCCGCCTTAGTAAAAGTTGCTTAGCCTGATGAGCATTTTCCAGGGACATAAAGTCCACGCGAACAAAGTCGCGGGCTTCGGCTAGTCCTAGATAAATGAAGTTAGTTTTAAAACTATCGCACTATATATACCTTCATCATCATCATCAGGTCTTTGTCTCCACTGCAGAAGCACGACCCTCTGTACTACCAGAGCCATACTTGGCCAAAGCAGCCAGAGGACATGGCCTACACTCTTCACGCTGGCCAGTCGGGTTGGAGAGGTCTCATTGATGATTATAAGCTTTGTTTAGCTTGTATTTTCTAAGTCGCCTTCTACGACATCCACGGGAGGACTTGGATATATACATTAATAATAAACAAAGTTAGTCTAGATTTCTAGACAAAGTTCAGACAAGTTTGAATCTGTAACTGAATGAGAAATGGGGCGGAAGACTGAGATATATTTGTTTACCGACTTTCAAAAGCGAGTTTTGTTTTCCGTTTCGTCATTATCATTTGAGCCGCATAACGTCTACTCTGTAGCTGAAGAACCTCTCTAGCTATCACGGTTTATGAGATACAGCCTGGTGACAGACAGACAGATGCGGGCAGCGGAGTCTTAGTAAGAGGGTCACCTTTTTACTCTTTGAGTACGGAACCCTAAAAATAAAAATATCCATACTTCCATAAATGCCAAAGTGACTCTGTCTTCTTCACTTTTCAACCGCTAAATCGGTTTAGATGCAATTATATAGTTTAAAACCAAGGGTACGACATAGGGTAGTTTTTGGAACGAAATTCCTTAATGCGCGTTGTGAAAGGGGGCTAGACGGAAAAAATTAACAAAAGTTGTACCGACACTTTTTGCTATAGTTGGTAAAATAAAATTTTAATACAATTCCTTCACTAATTAATCGAAAGGAACTTCGTTCCATCCGGGTGTCCCTTGACACCTCTCAAGATTTTTATCCTAAAAAACGTCCCTTAAGGTAATAAACTGGGGGTGAAACTTTGAATTTAGAATCCCATTTTCCCATACAAACTCTATTATCTAGTAATTAAACAAACCGGCTTCAAATTCCAAACTACACTACCGATTTTTGATAAAATTTGTACAGGACCACCCGACAACGGCACTTTCAAACAAATGAAGAAATTTCCAAATCGGTTCAAGCGTTTTTGAATAATCAGTGAACATAAAAAAAAGATCACGACGTTGTCAACCTACTCCTTTTTTGGAATCTATGACAATAAGTCAAGTCGATTCAAGTAAATTCAACCAGAATCAAGTCGATTCAAGTTAATTCAACCAGAATCAAGTCGATTTGCGTGACAAAAAAATGTCTCAGTATACCTTTTGTGTCAAAGTTTCTAAAACTAATAGCTCAGAATCGCACAGTAGATAAAGACGGGTACAAATTTTACGCACACGAAGTCGCTGGTTTTACATGAAATTCACAACTCGTGTACAAAATTTATAAAGGAATACCTAAGTCTTAACATGCCAGAGGAGCCTTTGTCGTCAAAGCTACGTTTTATATATGAAAGAAACTGGAATTATTAGCTTTATTACAAAGTTAACTGTTTCAGATGTAAGGATTTTTTGAAACAAAGTCCAGAATTATTTATCAGGTTGTTAAATTTTAGAAATTCTTGTAAGAACTTATATTAAAATAAAAAAAAATTAAGTCTACTTTTTTTAGGGTTCTGTACCAAAAGGGTTTTAAGTGGCGAAGTTCGTGCAGTATAGGGATCCGTAGTTGCGAATGCCAACTATGAGTTCTTGCCACTAAAAACGTCTAAAAACTACTATAAAATTTTGATGAAATTGTCCTTTCCGAGTACTAAATGTACTCGGAAAGGACAAGTTGTCATTGAAGTTGGTCGCCTATAACTTTTTAATTTGCAAACGCTACTTAGCTGCTATAGTTTTCCTTAAAATTTCGATATAAATACTATAGCTGTAAATTTTTTCACGTGTCCACATATAACTGTTTAGCAGAGAGAGGGGGGGAGGGACACTGTACTCTAACAAGAATTTGAACTATAAAACCAAATATTTCAGAAAGGGATCCCTAAATCGAAAAATGGTGTTTCCATGTTAAAAATATTTTTAAAAGCCTATATATTAAACAATACCCAACACGATGGGTTAGTCGAGAAAAAAAAATGACTTTCACTTAAATATTTGTATGGGAGATACCACTTTTTCGCTAGTATATATACATATCCATACGACATTGCAAACAGCTCTCTAGTATTTGTAGTCTCTGAGTTAAACCGCGGACAGACAGACAGACATACGTGGCGAAACTATAAATTCCTTGTTTACTACGGAACCCTAAAAATGAGACCCAATTGCAACTGTCCGTCCGTCTGTCTGTCAGGCCAATCTTAGGGAAATGATAGTGAAATAAGTCTTTTGGAAGTAATGCATTTTTTGTTTATAAGGCTAAAAGTTTTTATTAAGACAAGTAAAATGAGTTCAATCTCGATGGAGTTTTTTTAAGAGCCTGTTGTGTCCCACTGCTGGACAAAGGCCTCGATGGAGTTACGTCGTTTTATTACTGAGTTCGATCGACCACCTTTTATCTCCGTGAGATACCAGGCATCGTCTACCATAAAGTGCTAGTCGAGATAAACCAAAAAAGTCCTACTCAATGAGGTTGCATTGTTTTATGACTGAGTTCCGTCGAATATCTACCGGTTCCATCATCAGAACAGCTCATTGACTTCATAATATTGTATTGTCATCTGACTTACACAAATATACAAAATTTCAGCTAAATCGGTTGAGGATAACTGGTTAAAAATTGAGTTGCAAGATTGGACCTAAACAAACATTCAATACCTATATGAGTACATACAAGATACATTGCAAGTTAAACAAAACCTTGTGGTTACCGGCAGCGTAGAATAGGATCACTCCAAGTTCTGCTGCGGATGTCGTCGAAAGTGGCTTAGGAAATTCAAGCTAAACACAGCTTATAAACATCAGTGAGACCTCTCCAACCCGACTGACCAGCGAGGAGAGTGTAGGCCAAATCCTCTGGCTGCGACCAAGTATGGCTCTGGTAGTACAGAGAGGGTCGTGCTCCTGCAGTGGAGACAGAAAGTCCTGATGATGATAATTGTAAATTAATAAAATATTAAATGAAAATCAACCTAATTCTATATACATACATACATAATATCACGCCTGTTTCCCGCAGCGGTAGGCAGAGACTATGGACCTCCACTTGCTACGATCCTGACAAACCTCTTTTGCTTCATCTAAACTCATCAATCTCTTCATACATGCCCTTCGGTTACGGGTACTTTTTACCTCTCCTGTTTTTTAGAACGTCTGTAATTTGGTATATACATAGCTATGCAAAGCTGTGGAGTCCTAACTCACAATTAAGATACCCCACGGTACACGTCAAGGCTTCTTATAACAAACATAGCATATTTAAATTCATAATGAGAAGGGAAGGGACAAGCTTTCACCAATTTTTAAAGATGCTGTTATTACATGCTTTTATTTAGCTTGCGATGTATCTTGTATGTATGAATGTTTGTTTAGGTCAAATCTTGCAACTCAGTTTTCAACCAGTTATCCTCAACCGATTTGGCTAAAATTCTGCATAAAACAAAAAAAGTTTCATTCGAATCCGTCCAGTAAGAATTGAAAAAAATGTATATTATATATATATTCCGGAGAACAAACAGTCAGACATTTTTTTTAAATTTTTACTCTAAAACTAAGTCTCCATCGCCCCAAATATTTTTTGGAATTATATTTATTTTTTAAGACACACTTTTTTTACTGTTTTATTACATGCATATAGATATAGTTCGATAACGTCGCTCACACGTTGTTTATCGTTCTATCTTTTTATAAATCCTATTGCAAATAAATCAAACGAATTAAATTGAAATAAATACAGGACCCAATAATTATTTAACTAAAAACTAAATAACCTACCTAAATTAAAATAATCAAACATAAACTACATACAATTAAAACAAAGAAAACAACTAAAAATAAATTAAAGAAATTAAATTAAAAATAACAAAAAAAAGTGTATAATATAAGTGATCGAAGAGCCCGCCTCTGAGCGTACCGGGCTCGATAGTGCCCGTAATACATCGTGATGTACTATTTATAAAAAAAAAAACGACGGGTTGCACTCTGGGAGTGCCGGCAGAAGTGAAAACTTGAATATTAACGTTGTGCATTTTTGATATTTTGGAATGGTTAGGGAATAATTTTGCACGAATTACTTTAATTATCAGTATAAAATATTTCAAATCTTTTCTGAACCACAGTCTGTCACAAATGTCACAAGCATGACACATTACACACACGAACGTAACGTAACATAAACACACACGAACATTCGCGCAAGCGCCCTGCGCCGTCTTACGAATTTTCGATCAGGACACGTGGTCCTGACGCGAGTTTAAGATTTTTTACCCATTCCAAAAAAAGTGCACAACTCCGCTAAAGAAGTATTCACTTCAAAAATTGTTCATTAAATTGAATATCCTATTTATTTTTTATCTTCCAAAAGTCCCATCCCTAGGCCAAATTCGGGGTAAATTGAATTAAGGACTCGCGTATGAGCTCCCGAGAGACAATTATAAATCAGGGGTCACTACCCTGCAAGCCAAAAGATTATTTTCCATACAACCTTTAAATCCGAAAAAGGTTGTTATGTAAGATTGTTGAATTGTCCTGGGTTTCGTCTGTGGGTTTTGGATGTTTATCTATTTAAGTATTTGTTATAAAATAGCATCTGCTGAGCAAATCCTAGCATATGCTGAGTTGGAGACCATTTTGGAGGAGTAGGAACTTTATTTTTATTTGTACTTTTTGAATTTGTTTATGTAATTTTATTGTGTTGCTTTTGTCCTTCGAATAAATGTTATATCCGTTCGTCCATCCGTCCGTCTGTCCCTGCGTCCGTCCGTTCGTCCGTCTGTCTGTCACCAGGCTGTATCTCAAAAACCGCAATAGCTAGACAGTTGACATTTTCACAAATTATGTATTTCTGTTGCCGCTATAACAAAAAATACTAAAAACAAAATAAAATAAATATTTAAGGGGGGCTCCCATACAACAAACGCGATTATTTTATAGATAATGGTACGGAACCCTTATAGTCTAGAAGAATTTTTGAATTTTACGACTTTGAACGGCATGGAATGTAACAATTTGACACCGGAGTTTTTTAGACTAATTCGACCCTACTGAGTTCGATTTTGCCCGGTGTCAGACCAATTTCCCCCCCCCCCTTCCCCCCCTTTTCATTGAAAATATGTTCCTCGCCACGGTTTTCTCCGTTTTGAACAAAAACTGTTAGATTTAGAAAAAAACTGTCAACGACAAAATTAATCTACATTAAATTATCTACCACACGGTATAAATTTTATTTTTATGGGTCTTATAGTTTTTGTGTTACATCTAACCAAATTTCAAAGTTTTTAAGTTTTTCCAATTTTAACTATATTTTCGCTATTTTATAGGAAAACCGCTGAATTTGGAACAAAGTGATGTATGCACTAATCAATCTTGATGTATTAACTTATAATATAAGACCCCATTAACAGTCGTACGAGCTTTTATGTACTTTTGACAACTTACAGCGCCGCAAAAACAGCTAGATGTGTAAGCCAGGCACGTTCTATTTTCTAAAACCACATCTCCTGAAGCAGCTCACTTGTATATCCGTCGAACTAAGTTTATTTGGAGAAACGCACATGTTGGAGAAGTTAAACTGCTTTCTTCAACGAATTACAACTGACAGCAAGAAGGGGATAAGCTCAAGTCCATTCTCGTAACCTAAATAGAACGTGCCTGGCTAGGTCGGTTGTATTTATGGACTCCATCTTATATAGCTTTACCAAACCTTTAAGAGAGTTAAATTGCTGTCTCCAACTGATAACGGCTGACACCAAGAAGGGTTTAAGCTCAAGTCCATTCTGGTAACCTTTGAGGCTGTTCCCAAGCCCAGTAATGACCTCCATACATGCGGCTGTAAGGCAGGGTGTAAAAGCGGCAGCTTGCATTTGCCGCAGAGACGTGAAGCAACCTTACACATCTAGTTGTTTTTGTCGGGGAGTATGCCATAATAATGTTACAACAAACGTGTACTAATAATATTGAGTCAGAAATTGTATTATCATCAAACGATAAACACAATCTATGACGATTAAAATATACTATTGTCTAAATTGAGGCCTCTTTTTTTAACAGATCCCTATACCTGCACCAATACTTAAATTTATATTTCCTTGAAACCATTTTTACTGTACAACTTTCTCAAACTAATTTAGTAAACTAGCACGTGCGTTACTTAGTACATATATATCGTTGATTAGCACCATGTAAAAGATTTGCTACGAAATATAAAGTAGGTAGTTTTTATGAGGGTTCATTGTTGTTCAATGTTCGGAAGTTCGGCGCTGTAAGTTGTCAAAAGTACATAAAAGCTCGTACGACTGTTAATGGGGTCTTATATTATAAGTTAATACATCAAGATTGATTAGTGCATACATCACTTTGTTCCAAATTCAGCGGTTTTCCTATAAAATAGTGAAAATATAGTTAAAATTGGAAAAACTTAAAAACTTTGAAATTTGGGTAGACGTAACTCAAAAACTATAAGACCCATAAAAATAAAATTTATACCGTGTGGTAGGTAATTTAATGTAGATTAATTTTGTCGTTGACAGTTTTTTTCTAAATCTAACAGTTTTTGTTCAAAACGGAGAAAACCGTAGCGAGGGACATATTTTCAATGAAAAGGGGGGGAAGGGGGGGGAAATTGGTCTGACACTGGGCAAAATCGAACTCAGCAGGGTCGAATTAGTCTAAAAAACCCCGGTGTCAAACTGTTACATTCAATGCCGTTCAACATGAAAAGGAGAAGGCTTTTCAGATTTTTCTTCTAGACTATTAGTGCGCAAATCCGATTCGCACTTGGCCGGTTATTTAAATTATTTTAGTCCAAAAGCTAAAAACTACTAGCGTTTCGGAACGACCGCTGCTGGGAAGATTACGCCGAAAGAAACCCAGTTAGTATTTCTTATTACGTAATTTATGTTTTTTTAACTCGTTCGCAAGCATTACATGTTATAATTTATCAACATTATGTTATAAGTATTTATAAATTTCTAGCAGTCCATCCCGGCTTCGCCCGTGGTACATACATAGCCTATGTCACTCAGGGATAACATACCTATCCAACAGTGAAAGAATTTTTAAAATCGATCCAGTAGTTTCGGAGCCTATTCAATACAATCAAACAAACAAATCTTTCCTCTTTATAATATTAGTGTAGAAGTGTAGATGTAGATGTAGAAAAGACATAATAATAAACTGTCCGTTGGTGCATCTTAATGGTACATCAGGGGATAGACCTCCGTAGATGCAGCCTCACTTTTTAGATAAAAAGGTACTAAAAGGCCTCTTCATGTTGGCTTTGGCCCCATGAACGCCTCAAAGGACCAAGAACGCCTCAAAGGAGAAAGGTACGCTTTTCAAGCACGGATCCATGGGGACCCCCCATGGACCCGTGGCTAAAAAGCGTACCAACATAATAATAATACGACAAAAACATGCCGAGTAGGCGACCAATACTGTGAAAATGAGTCTTCTCTCGGCGTTTCTTCTCAGCAGTGGTCGTTGCGAAGCGCTGAAAAGAGTCATCATCATATCAGCCACAGGAAGTCCACTGCTGGACATAGGCCTCCCCCAAGGATTTCCAAAACGACCGATCGGAAGCGGCCTGCATCCAGCGCCTGCAACATTGCTCAGGTCGTCTGACCATCTAGCAGGTGGGTCAAGGGAATCTTGTGAAGAACACTTTAAAACGCTGCAAATTTTAACAGTGCCTTCCTTATATATATTCATGATATTGACAGACTTCATTAAAATTAGAGCATTATATGAGACAGAGGAGGAAATGGTAGCACGTGAAGGCACTAGACGAAAAGATTGGAAACATAAAATGGCTCCAGCACTGGAAATCGTGAAGCATTGCCCTCGTAATCAGACTGTAGTACTATTTAATAAATTGCCATATGATCTGAAAACGGAGCGAAAGCTTTCTAAATTTAAAAGTCGCTTACGCATTTTACTGCTTGAGAAGTGCTGCTATAATGTTGAAGAGTTCTAATTGCTTCTATTTCTATATATGTGTGTGTGTGTAATTATTTAATTAGTTGAAAAACGGATTTGCCACTTTAAATTGGATTGTTAAAATAAGTAATTAGATATTAAGGTGTACATATTATATTCGAATGCAATGTATTATTGTTACTGAATAAACAAATTGAATTGAATTGGGTGTCCTACGCTGCGCTTGCCAGTACGTGGTCGCCATTCTAGAACCTTTCTGCCCCATCGGCCATCGGTTCTTCGCGCTGTGTGCCCCTGTATCTGCAGGTCTGTATCATACATTTTGGCACGGGAGGTTTTTCATTTTGCTAAGCTGCAGATTTTTTTTTGCGATTTCAGGGATGGTCCCAAAGTAAAAGTTGTTCACATTGATTAGAACGTTTACTGCCTTTCAGGTTGATACCCCCTTTGCGTTACACGCTGTATAGCATGTAAAAGAAAGAAATAATAAGCCTTACTATTCAGCGAGGCAACGCTGCCAGTGTCCTGGGTACTTCGATCAGATAGATGCATTTGAGGAGATTTTTCGTATTTAGTTTTTTTTTTTTGTTTTAATTTTTATTTTAGATTTAATTAAGTAAATTAAGTATTTCAATTTTATTTTTTAATGTTTGTTCCTATAGTTTAATTTTATTTGTATATATTAGTAATAAAATGTTATTTGTGCGTTTAAAAAAAAAAATTGGTTGCCTGTAAAGTCGGTATACGGGCGAAAGTTTTACGTGACAACGACTTTTTATGTCTGTCTCTCTCGCTCTTAGGCGGGCTAACCATGCCCGAGTGGAAAGGACGCGTGCCTCTCACTCGCTCTCATTGTGAGCGCATAACGTGAGCGGAGCGTAACGCAGTTTCTTGAAGTGTCACCCGGCAAACCAATTTATAAGACGTTGTCACGTCAAAAAAATATATGTAGGTTCTAAAAGTTAAATTAAGTTATATTGAAATAAAATGTACACCCAAAATACGTTTCTTTTCAACCTTTTTTGCACGGATTCGTCATTTAATTATCGCCTTTTGAGTGTCGTTTTACAAAAAGGGTTACACGCAAAATAGCATACAAATAATTATTATATACTAGCCGAAGCCCGCGACTTCGTTCGCGTGGACTTTGACTCCGGAAAATGCTCATTAGGCTGTACAACTTGCTACGGCGTCATTTTTATAGTTCTTATAGTTTAACTGGACCATTATGTTTTGCATCAGGAGTTCCATTTTCCAAAATCAATCATATAATATGTTGCCCAGGCTTAACAGCTATATCAAAAAAGTTTTATTTGAATCCGTCCAGTATTTCCGGAGATTAGCGTGTACAAACAGACAGACATTTTTTTTTAAATTCTTACTCTATTAGAAAATCTCCATCAACCCATTTTTTTTTTTTGGGAAATATATTCAATGTACAGACACATTGTTTTACTGCTTTATAATATGTATAGATATAGATGAGTGTGAAGCGGCAGTTGCCAAGCGGATAAGGCCGACTGTGTCCTCAGCCAGAAGTGCCATTTTTAGGGTTCTGTCTGTCTGTCCGTCCACGGTCCTACTCAGAAACTATAAGTACTAGAAAGCTGTAATTTGGCATGGATATGTATATCAATCATAGCGAAAAAGTCGTAAAATAAAATATGGAGACAAATTTTTTTTTGGGTCGCTGCTGTACATGTAAAGTGGAAGTCAATATTTTTTTTCTCTACAAACACATTGTGTGGGGTATCGTTGAATTGGTCTTTTAAAAATATTGTGAGCTTGTGAACACCATTTTACGATTTAGGGATCCGTGTCTGAAATATTTAGGTTTAAAGTGAATTTTTTTTTTAAATTCACGTGGCCCCCCCCATCTATCTGCTAAACGGTTATATATGGACACGTGAAAAAAGTCACAGATATAGTATACATAACGTAGTTCATAGGAAAACTATCAGAGCTAAGTAGTGTTAACAAATTAAAAAGTTATAGGCGATCAACTTATACAATGTACTCGAAAAGGAAAATTTCATACAAATTCTATAGATACTTAGACTTTTTAGTGGTATGAACTCAAAGTTGGCATTTAAAACTACGGAACCCTACACTGCGCGTGGCCCGACACACACTTGGCAAATTATTGAAACGAGGAGTAACCTAAACGAATGGTTTTTCCATACAAAAAACCGTTCATTTAGTGACTCCGCGTTTGAAAAATCGCACCACGAGCCTAAACCACTTGACAATATTGCATTATTCGATATAGCATATACAGGTGATTTTTATCGGTTTTGGAGCCGAAGGCCACTTCATAGGATCGTTAAACCTAATTAGCTCGAAAAAAATTCCAGAAAATGTTGACCGAAACTCGAAAGTAAAATCGTGAGATCAGTTAGTAGTACTTCCTGCCATCAGGCGTCACACGCCGGCCGGCCGGAGTTAATAGGGGTCACGCGGCAGTTTTGGACGGGCGTAACTACGCTATTTATTAGCATTTTTTTTTCTTATGTCATATAAAAATTTGGATTATGCACTTACATGGATAAAATTTTATTAACTATACGACATTTGTTTATTTTCCCAAAACCAATCTTCTTCTTCTTATCGTGTGTGTTAGTGACTAACACTAGTGTCAGAGTTTTTAAACCGCCTTAAAGGCCTCTGACATGGTTTTAGGTAACGACCAATGTCAAAGACAGTGACCAAGACCGACGGCTTAACGTGCCCTCCGAAGCTCGGATCATCTTACTTATCAGACAATCAGGTGATCAGCCTGCAATGTCCTAAACAAACTAGGACAACAACACAAAGTCGTTGCCCCCGCTGGGAATCGAACCCGCGACCTCCGGGTATGAGCCAAACGCTCCAACCATTACACCACAGAGGCAGTTACCAATCTTCTAATCCACGGTTATGAAGGACCCTTGCTCGGAAGATTACGCCGAAAGAAACCCAGTTCAGTATTGGTCCCTAACCAGCCTAATGGGCTATCATCATTGACCTATGTCAGATGCTTTTAGGCAGCTCGAGACATCTGACACCAGTGTTACCAAAAGCTGCTAGTTATGGACATACTCGATAAATGAAAATTAATTATGACATAACAATGTATTCTCAGTCCACATATCAAATTTTAATATCAGTATAATTGTGAGTTGACGTTTTTGGAGAAAATGCTGCAGTACAGTTTGTTACCGCTTCTTCTGTACTTGCGCTTAGGAAGCGGCAGTAAACTTAGCTGTAATTATATTGAAAGTTAATAAAAGCTTGTAAAAATAAATTAAATTTTAATATACACTACACGTAATGGAAATTATACCCATTGACGTGTATAAGTGCCTGTAAAGGCATGACGAATGGAAAAATATTTTTGGTCCATCGGTTACATTATTGAAAAATATTGTACACATATTTTTTTTCTTTGAGAAACCAAAAATGACAAAGATACAGCGCATATAAATTTTTCATGACGTCACGGCTGGGTACGATTTTTACTTAGCGGTGACGTCGCAAGCCCCCACTCCGGAACTTTGACGCTCCGTATCTTTGTGAATTTTTACTTTTTTGGTAAACTGAAAAATACGTTTCCATTCTCTCTCTCTCTCTCTCTCTCTCTCATCTGAGCGTTTTCCCAGTTGCATCCTCAGTTTGAATGCTGAGAAGCCCGGGGTCCGCTTTCCGACTTTTTCCACTATTTTTGGATAATCTAAAAATACGTTTCCATTATTTTTGGATAATCTAAAAAACGGACTAATTACATTCATACTTTTCGAGTGAGGACTAAATAAACATTTGAAACTTTGAATCTTTTAACCAATGTTGGCCACCAACACAAACCAAACTGTGCACAACAAGAGGTCACAGCGCTCTCTAAGTGTGTATAAAAGGTCCCCAGAGGTTCGAATGGCGAAGGTTTCCGATTTTGTCCCACTTAGAGCGTCCGATCAGACTATATAACTAACAAAATATACTGAAACTATTTATGGATAAATTCAGTCACCACACCTACAGTCAGACCCTCTCTGTACTACCGGAGCCATACTTGGCTAGAGCAGCCAGAGGACTTGGCCTACACTCTCCTCGCTTGCCAGACGGGTTGGAGACGTCTCATTGATGTTTATAAGTTTTGTTCAGCTTGTATTTCTCTAAGTCGCCTTCTACGACATCCACGGGAGGACTTGGAGTGGTCCTATTCTGCTCTGCCGGAAACCACACTCCAATACGGAAAATACGCTTGGATGATCCTATGTGCAAAATAAAAATACATATTCTATTCCCATTCCCATGCTGGTCTGGGAGAAATAAAAACACTTAGAATGTACCAGCTGCTTCTCTTCCCACGCAGATCGTAAAAGCCGATCGAGGGCATGGTCAAAAATGCAAATCATGTTAACAGGCGATGCGGCTAGCAACCCATCACTGTATTGATTGCTTTTCCATCTTCTCGCCCACCATGACGCTAGTGGCTTTTGGGTCTTGCGGCCCTGGGCTCTGCATAGAACCGCAAGACCCAAAATGCTCTGTCTGCCCCATTAGGGATAAAGACGTGATAGTATGTATGTATTCTATTACCTTTTGGTTGGTTAACCTCTCGTACATAATGTGGTTGCGTAGATCTACGATCTACACCAGAATGCAATGTTTAACTATTGTATCTGATATTCTACACACAACCAGAAGTACAAAATCGTGAGCTATAAAAGTCTCCTTTCAAAGAATCCCGAAACAAAATTATGGAGCCAGGGCCGACCTCCGATAATTACATAGAGAAGTCTTTTATCGGGGACCGATAGCGTTTAGTGGTGGGGCGCGGGTCGTAATACATTTATCGATTTTTAATAACTTATTGCAACTTGTTAGTTACAGGAATATATACATACATACATACTATCACGTCCATATCCCTAATGGGGCAGACAGAGCATTTTGGGTCTTGCGGCCCTGGGCTCTGCATAGACTCAAAAGCCACTTTTAGCGTCATGGTGGGCGAGAAGATGGAAAAGCTATTAACACAGTGATAGGTTGCTAGCTGCATCGCCTTTTTTACGATCTGCGCGGGAAGAGAAGCAGCTGGTACATTCTAAGTTTTTTTATTTCTCCCAGACCAGCATGGGAGATAATAATGGATTAATAAGTTCTTGCAACTTGTTATTTACAGTAATATACATATTATTTATTAAAGACTAGCCGAAGCCCGCGACCTCGTTCGCGTGGACTTTGTCTCTGGAAAATGTTCGTCAGGCTGAACGACTTTTGCTGAGGCGTAATTTTTAAGCGACCCAAAATGCTCTGTCTGCCCCATTAGGGATAAAGACGTGATAGTATGTATGTATGTATGTAATTTTTATATTTCTTATAGTTTAGCTGGACCATTATAGTTCTGCATCAGATGATGTTCAATTTTCCAAAATCATTTATATCCTATATATTGCTCAGGCTTAAAAGATATATAACAAAACAAGTTTCATTCGAATCCGTCCAGCACTTCTGGACATTAGCGTGTCCAAACAGACATGTCTCCATCGCCCCCAATAGATTTTTTGGAAATATATTTAATGTATATACAGACACACTTATTTTACTGTTTATTATATGTACCTATAGATAAGATTATTCCAAATTTCAATAAAACAGGCTGAAAACAGCGTTAAAATTCATCAAACCACAAATTATGATGTCCCCTGCGTCGGGAATTAAAGCCGGAGATCCCGGGTTCGATCGCTCGGTCAGGTCAAGATGGAAAATGATCTTCTAGATTGGACTGGGTCTTGGACGTTAAACTATGTATATAATTGTTACAAAATATACTATCATTGAGTTAGTATCCCATAACACAAGCTCAAACTTACTTCAATCAGACAGACCGACAAACGAAAAAAATCTTTTTGTGGTTTATTTACACATTACTATTTTCTTATCATCTAAACAATTTATTAAATGTACCTACACGTGATTTCTACTGTAAACTAACTTCCGAAAAGGAAGAGTTTATCAAATCGATAACTTTCTCCTTATTTGGGAGTGGTTTAAAAAGTATAATATTAAAACTAACGACAGAATCTCACGTTAGTAATACGGTTTAACTCATGTAGTTGATTTACTTAAACTTTATTGCACAAGAAAAAGTGTACAAACGGCGGACTTAACGCCATACGGCGTTCTATGTACACGGTGTTTTTTTATTGGTTTTGGAGCCGACGGCCACTTAATAAGGACCTTTTTAACTAGTCAAAATAAAAATTCAGAACCAAACAATGATGACTAAAACTCGAAAGTAAAATCGTGAGATCAATTAGTAGTGCCGTCGCTAGGCGCCGCCGGCCGAACGGCTGGAGGTCATCAACCGCACGCGGCACTTTGGATGGGGATAACTACGTGGTCTCGATCGAAAATCATTTCCGCAACTTTTTTATTATAATTCATACACAAATTTGGATTACGTATATGGATAGAGGAATTTATTTACTATACATCATTATTTCTTTTAAAACCAATGAAAAGAAAAATGTAGTCGTAAAGTAAATAATTTTGTTCAAAAAGTTACCACAAAAAAACTAACCTCGTTAAATCTTCTAATAAGAGCGCGTACAGTACTCTTAGTTTGCTGTGTGTGAGTGGGGGGAGCTCTCCTGATCATGTGACGTTCACTCACTGCCCCCAATACCCCCTCCCCTCCAAGGTCCAAGGTCACTTGGCGTAAGTAGTCGATTGGGGGTACCTGGAACAAGTGAAAGAAACTTAATATTACTGTCTCAAATTATAGTATCATCATTATCAGGTCTTGTCTCCACTGCAGGAGCGCGACCCTCTCTGTACTACCAGCGCCATATTTGGCTAGAGAAGCAAAAGGACTTTGGCCTACACTCGACGTTTGGAGAGGTGTCATTGATGTTTATAAGCTTTGTTTAGCTTGTATTTAATCTTTATTGTTCATCAAATACAAATTGTACAGAACAATAGGCGAACTTAACGCTAGAAGCGTTGTCTACCAGTCAACCTGTTTGGTTGTATTTCCTTAGCCGCCTTCTACGACATCCACGAGAAAGCTTGGAGTGGCTATTCTACTCTGCCGAAAACCACACGGCAAAATTTGACTCGTTACCTTAGTAGGCTAGAGCCGATATGCAAATTGTAGCATGGTAAAAGATAATCTAATTACTAGCATAACAGATAGCCAACACCATAGAAACTATTGGCGGGCCCGTAAGTAGGCAAAACTGAATTTGCGGGGTAGGCAAACAGAGATGGCAGCACACACGACTAGCAAAAAGTGATAAAGAAAGTTTTGAATATACTTTTAAATAATATTTTTATTTTATATACTGAATACACCCTTAGAATATAACAATATAATATTAACTAAATAAATACAACCTAAAATTAAAACTAACTAAAACTAATTAAAAATAATTTATATTAAATTATATAAAAATTGAGGCCAAATCGCTGCCGTCACAGGGCAAAGTACCCAAGAGGCTGGCGGCATTTCCGCGTTGGATAGCAATTTTAAAATGTTTATTCATCTAGTGATGAGTAGCAGAACTACATAATATATTGATATCTTAGCGCCATCTATTATATGTCAGGTAATTTTTTATTTTATTTTTTTCTTCTTCCATGCTGGTCTGGGTCCTTCCATGCTGGTCTGGGGGAAAAGAAAAAACGTAGAATGTACCAGCTGCTTCTCTTCCCGCGCAGATCGTAAGAGCCGATCGAGGGAATGGGCGAGATTTGAATCATGGTAATAGGCGATGCGGCTAGCAACCCATCACTATTTTGATTCCTTTTCCATCTTAACGCCCACCATCACGCTAAGCGTGGCCTTTGGGCCTAAAGGCCTTGGGCTCTGTCTACCCCGTCAGGGATATAGACGTGAAAATGTATCTGTATATCTGTATCTTATTTTTTTACTAGCCTTTAATTATGTCCCACTGCTGGGCAAAGGCCTCCCCCTTGTCTTTCCACCTATCTCTGTTTGCTGCAAGCTCTTCCCATCCACGCAAAAACCTATCTAGATCGTTTCGCCACCTGGTTCTGGGTCTACCTCTGCCCCGGCGGCCCTCTGGTAACCAAAATGTCCATCTTCTCGCCCACCATGACGCTAAAAGCGGCTTTTGGGTCTTGCGGCCCTGGGCTTTGCATAGAACCGCAAGACCCAAAATGCTCTGTCTGCCCCATTAGGGATAGAGACGTGATAGTATGTATGTATGTATTATTAATAAAGGTAAATTATAAAACCCCGAATTTAGAACATTATCACCCTATAACTTTTTAATGACTAAACCTATTTTCATCAAATATGGTTAAAAAACACCGCAAGAGAAGTTGGTTTTACGTAAAAAACCGCTTAGAAATTAGTCCATCCGTTCGAGCGCTACGATGCGACAGATAAACACACAGACAGACAATAGCGTTAAACTTATACTACCCCTCTTTTTCGTCAGGGGGTTAAGCCTTTCACCGCGAGCGTCGCATATATGCGACAAACATTGTCGGGCCCATTCCGCGAAGGTCGCATATTTGCGACAAAAAATGCTCTTATGGCACATAACTTACGTATCCATATCCGTTTTTGGTTGTAGATAGGTATGTTAGATTTACCATATCTCACGCTGGGGGCACGACAACTGACATAAAGTCTCGCGGTGAAAGGGTAAAAACACTGTATTCGAAACTGTAAATAATTTATATTCAAATTACTCCTTAATCGACTTACAGTAATAGCTTTTTGAATAAATTATGTTTAAGGTATCTACACCTACCTACGTTACGGAGTTTTCCGACCGGATAATAGGGAATATGATCATTAAAGTTTAGGGGGGTGGAAACATTATCACCCGATACAATATTTTAGAAGGAAAAAATAGGCAATCGCCTCTAGGACTTGCTACTCTCTCTATCGCACAATACGGGTCGGGAGGCAGAGCGGTGTGTGTGACACAGATATATTTTTTTCAAATACCTACTCGCGTCGCGTATTGGCACTACACAAACTGCCTCCGTGGTGTAGTGGTTAGAGCGTTCGGCTCATACCCGGAGGTCGCGGGTTCGATTCCCGCCGGGGGCAACGACTTTGTGTTGTTGTCCTAGTTTAGTTAGGACATTGTAGGCTGATCACCTGATTGTCTGATAAGTAAGATGATCCGTGCTTCGGAGGGCACGTTAAGCCGTCGGTCCCGGTCACTGTCTTTGACATTGGTTCTTACCTAAAACCATGTCAGAGGCCTTTAAGGCGGTTTGAAAACTCTGACACTAGTGTTAGTTACTAACACACACGATAAGAAGAAGACTACACATACTAAATCAATATTTTGTGCAATAAATGATATTGTATTGTGTTGTATTGAATTGTAATTATTTTAAGCTAGTTATTACCTGGTTGGTCATATCCGCTATTTTCCAACAAGTGAAATCAGATACTTTTTTCTAAACGTCAAAACAAACATTTTCTATGATATTTGTATGAAATACAGGCAGCCCAGGTAGCATTTATACGTCATTATGTCGTCCGTTTACGGTACTGCTCGACGTAAGAGACGTCATGTCTTGACGTCGGGGGGTCCCAACAGATGACGTCAATTTGTCACAGCCTCAAGACGTCAGTTTATAGACGTTAGAGAGACGTCAGTTTACAGACGTTAAAGAGACGTCATATAGGGACGTTACTGGTCCGTACATATTAGGGCAGCCACTGACGTTTGAGTGACGTCATATACTGAATTCATAGGGACGTTACTGGGCCGTACATATTAGGGCAGCCACTGACGTTATACACAGACGTTACTAAGACATACAAGTCAGGAGTAGGACCTACGGGAGCTCATGATATGTACAGTGTGTCTTGGGTGTCGCTACCGTCGCACACCGATGGTATGGAAATTAAACCACACACTACTGCTGAACTCGATTAATTGGAAATATGCACCAAGTAATAAGAATGTACATAAAAGAAACCATAACCAGTTTTAATTTTGAACAGCGCCATCTAGGGATTTTCTAAGAAACTAACACTTGCATACAATATTACTCAAAATAAAAGGTTTTATGGTTGTGATTAGAACTATTACTTAATGCTTTTTACGTCTTAATTTTTTACGGAATGGACGAAGTCTTAAACTGCCTAATTTGGAGGAAATAAAATTAATTAACAAAGACTACATGAATTTGGACAGCGGGTATTATATAGATTGTAAGAACACACTTACAGCTGATATCGTTAGCATGGCAATATGCTCCCCTTAGGTAGTTTGGGTGGGTAGTTTGTTAAAAAAGAGAACCGCCCTGGCTATTGAGTGAAATAACGTGCTGGCAAAACTGGCACTAAAGTCTGAGCTGCGCATTTAAGCTCTACGACGGTTCTAAGTAATTGGTCAGGGGCCCTAGATCAAAAGACTACGGTACGTGTTATATTCTATCCCTTTTCACTCCATCTCGCAAATCCTTACGCGTGATAGTAGGATAGAATTTAGTGCTTAGCATGTAGCATTTACGTTTGCAGGCATCTTACCTACGTATCTTGAAGAGACTCAAGAACTTTTATGGATGAAACTAAAAGTAAGTAGTATAATCTATATTTAAGATGCAATAAAGGACAGTGGGACACAATTGCCAGAACAATGATACAGGGACCATGTTTTTTAAGACCATAGACTTAAGGACATGGAAAAATGATTTATACCGTACTTTTACTTAAACTTAACAGGTGGCCAACTTCACAATGCCTTGGCGTCTACCACCGATTCGGTTCCGCTGTTTTTTTCACTTAATTGTATCACTGAGTACATGTTACTTTTACCTTAAAAGTCTTGAACAAAAAAACGTCCACGTTGGAACGAATATGGTAGGTACTTACGTCCATATACTGACCCTAAATTTACTTCAGTAAAACGTCCTCGTGGCGTCGTATATGGTACGTCCTGATATTGACCCTAAATATACGTCAGTAAGACGTACACTTTGTGGCGAATATGGTACGTCCAAAAACTGACCCTAAATAGACGTCAGCAAAACGTCCTCTTGGCGGCGTATATGGTACGTCCAGATACTTGCCTTTAATTTGACGTAAATACGACGTCCTGCGCAACGCTGACCCTAAACTGACGTCACTTTAACGTCTGCTCTCGACGAATAAATGACCGACCCTATTATGACCTATAAGTGACGTCGCTTATACGTCGCTGACGTCAGTTTGCTACCTGGGAGATGACGTCATATTTTCTTGGAGTCAAATGGCGCTCTTAACTAGCAAAATCGTGTGACAGGGACTAAATGCTTCATGACTTTTTTTATTTAAGAGATACATTTACCATTTTTTGTACAACTATGCATTGTTTAATCATAAATAGTTAGAAATACAAAATTTACTTATTGGGTGATAGACAAAAAAGTTATACGAGAAGACATAAGCGCGCGCGCAAGTGTGACACGTGGAGAACAGCAAATTTGCTCCCGATTTTGGCATTCAAATATTATTTAAAAATTACTGTACATTATATGTCTAATTTAATTATGATTTTGTATAGGAGTATAACCAAAGTAACTCCTGCAATCGGTTTTAAAACCGTACATTGGTTAAGTTAGGAATAAAGACCGTGTGACAGTAAAAAAAGGCACTATGAAGAAACACCTATACGATCATGACAACTGACATTATTTTGTGACGTGTTATTTCCTTAACATTATAAAATATTGTATTTTAGACCCCGAAAAATATCTTATTAAGAACGCTGAATACTTTATTTTTTTAATCAAATTTAAATACCATCATAATCAGGTCTTTTTATCTCCACTGCAGGAGCACGACCGTCTCAGTACTACCAGAGACATACTTGGATAGAGCAGCCAGAGTACTTGGCCTACACTCTCCTCGCTGGCCAGACGGGTTGGAGAGGTCTCATTGATGTTTATAAGCTTTGTTTAGCTTGTATTCCCTAAGTCGCCTTCTACGACATCCACGGGAGGACTTGGAGTGGTCCTATTCTACTCTGCCGGAAACCACACGGCAAATGATGAAATTTAAAATAGAGAACACTCTATGTGACTCTGTGGTTGCTGGCATTTTGGCGCCATTTTTAGTGCTGTAAATCTTAAAGGTGATTGCATAAAGGAAAAATAAAAGTTGCAATAAAACTGCGAGGAAAGTTAAATTAAAACTTCGCATAAAGAAATTCACTGAAATTGTCTGACATATTATACACTTGAAAGGAAAATATCATCATTTTTACGAAGTAGGTTGTAACTTATAATGAAATAAAAGCATTTTCCATTTTACCTGTAATAAATACGGAGCAGTTGAAAAAGTTTGGAAGTCGAAATTTTGAAATTAAAACCGTATAAATTCCCCCAGCCATACATTAAAGAGGGACAGATGCGAAGCTAACCAAGTACATACTTAATGAGTAAAATATTTTATATAAAACAAAAAAAAACCACGGACATTCAAGCATTTTAACATAATAATTCATAATATGCTATAGCAAAATTAATGACGCATAACTCTTAAAAATAACCATTTTCGACTTCTACGCGGACAAAGTTGCGGGTTAAGGCGATTAACACACTGCTGCGGGGCCGCCATACGAAAACGACGCGCGTAGACGCGGTGTCAGTGTGTTGGACTGTGCGTGTTTCCTATACAAACGGAGATACAACAACGCATTCACGCGTTACGCTGCGTAGTGCGGGGCAATGTGAGAATCGCCAGGATAAAGAATATAAATAAATAAATAAATAAATATATAGGGACAAATTACACTGATTGAGCTAGCCCCAAAGTAAGTGCGAGACTTGTGTTATGGGATACTAACTCAACGATACTATATTTTATAACAAATTCATAAATAGATAAACATCCAAGACCCAGGACAATTTGAAAAAGGCCATTTTCCAACTTGCCCTGACCGGGAATCGAACCCGGGATCTCTGGGTGGCGGACTAGCATGGTGACCACTACGCCACGAAGATCGTATATAACTTCACTATTTGCGTTTATAACACAAGCGTATTTTATAAAACCGATGAAATTAGATCCACATTACGAGCAAGATAAGATAAAATTTCTTTATTGCACCAACTAAATATGACAAGCAAGTGTGTTAAAAAAAAATTCACTGAAACACGTGAGTTATCCTTCTATATCACAACATTTTGCATCCTAATTCTCTGTCAGACACCTAATTAAGATTGAGGGGTATTAGAGCCGTTTACGCATAAACTCCAGAGATCTGACGTTATTAAGCTTTTCATATGGTCTATTATATACTTAATACTCATTATTAACCGACTTCAAAAAAGGTTAAGTATCAATTCGTTGGAATCTTTTTTTTATGTATCATCATCATCCTTCTGTCTCCACTGCATAAGCACGATCTTCTCTGTACTACCAGAGCCATACTTGGCCGGAACAGCCCTTTAGTCGCATAAAGTCCACTGTGTCAAAATGTCCCCTGTACCAAAATGTCACCAGTATCAGAGCGACCACTTTAAAATGTCTCATTATCAGAATGTCCAAACAACTTGGCCGACACTCTCCTCGCTGGCCAGACGGGTTGGAGAGGTCTTATTGATGTTTATAAGCTTTGTTTAGCTTGTATCTCCTAAGTCGCCTTCTACGACATCCACGGGGGGACTTTTTATGTATGTTTCACAATTACCCGAAGACGCTTGGACCAATTTGGAAAATTTTTCGACACACTCGCTCGTAAAGTGGATATAATTTCACCCGTTTCAGATACTCAACGTGAATGGGACATTCCTGTAATAAATCGAACCACGGGTTGTACTGTTGTACTAGATCGCTATAGTATTATGACAATAAAGTAAAAGTAAAAAAAACTACATTCTCATACGAATTGCCCGGTTTGAGACTCTTACGTTTTATGACATATACACGGTGATTTTTCATTGGTTTTGAAGCCGAAGGCCACTTCATAGGCATCGTAAGTAAGACCTAATAAGCTAGTCAAAATAAAAATTCAGAAACAAAAAATGTTGTCTAAAACTAGAAAGTAAAATTGTGAGATCAATTAGTAGTAACGCCGCCATACACCGCCCGTCGGCCGGCCGGGGTCATCGACATTACGCAGCGTATAACTACGTGGTGCCGATCGAAAATCATTTACGCAACTTTTTTATCAGACATACAGAAATTAGGATTACGTTTATGGATAGAGGAATTTACTTACTACACGACATTTTTTTTACCAAAACCAATGAAAAGTCAGCGTGTATGTATGGTAAGTTTATTATGATATACCTAAAGATTATTTTTATATAAATATACTTCCTATTTTTTCAATGTTATGCCCTGGAAAATCCAAATAAATGACAGAACATTTTTCAAAACTAAAAACTTACTACCCCCATACTACACCATCGATTTTGATACAATTTCTATGGGACCACCTATCTAACAAAAAAAATATATTTCCAGATCGATCTAGGGGTTCAATTATCGGTAAACATTCGTAAAAGAAAAGATCACTCAATCTTCACCTGTTTCCTAAGTTATCTGATAGAGTAGAAAGAAACCGACGTGAAGACAAATTGTGCATACATCCATCCAAAACTGCTTTATTACATGATAGTGTATTAGGTATGGCACCGATAATATATAATAAAATACCAAAACAATATAAAGAATTAAATGTTACTTTGTAATTAAGTCATTTTTGATAGACAGATGTTATTATAGTATTAAGGATTTCTTATCTGATAAATTGTAAATTGATTTTGGTTTATATATAAGGTCCATAGATTAAGTATATTATTATAGTATAGTAATATAGGTAGCATAGGTATAGATGACAGCCTTTCTGACTACATTTGCACACCGGTGATGGTGAACATGATTGGACGAAATTGAATGTACTAATATCTTGTAACACATGTTTGGCAAATAAATTATGTTTATCTTTATCTTTATCACTACGAATTGATAACCTCCTTCTCTTTTCTTGGATGTTGGTTGAAAAGGCAATCTTCTAGAACCTATAAATTCCTCACAAATAACATGGAACTAGGCTAAACAGGCTCGACTGATCTCCTTATAAATTGTAGACAAACCAAAGCCGCGGGCGGGCGGCTAGGGCAGACGCTTGATTGATAGCGTACAAGCGATAATGTAGTAGAGAGTAGAATAGGACCACTCCAAGTCCTCCCGTGGATGTCGTAGAAGGCGACTTAGGAAATATAAGCTAAACAAAGCATATAAATATCAATAGAACCTCTCTAACCCGTCTGGCCAGCGAGGAGAGTGTCGGCCAAGTCCTTTGGATACAGTGGACATTCTGATACTGGTGACATTTTGACACAGGGGACATTTTGAAACAGTGGACTTTATGCGACTAAAAGGCTGTTCCGGCCAAGTATGGCTCTGTTAGTACAGAGAAGGTCGTGCTTATGCAGTGGAGACAGAAGGATGATGAAAGCATGGAGCGTGGAGAGTGTAGATGAAATCATCTGGCTGCTCTGGCCAAGTATGGCTCTGGTAGTGCAGAGAGGGTCGTGCTCCTGCAGTGGAGACAAAAAAGACATGATGATGATGATGATAAAGCGATAGTGCACCTTGGCACAGAATAAGCACTAGTACTCAACTGACGTACAGAAGTCTTACTCAGCAAAGAAATTCAAAGACATATCTACGCAATGTGGTTATAGTTAAGCTTTTTTTCTACCAGAGAATTTTTTTCAAAATCGGTTGTGTAGTTTGGGGGTCTTCTTCTTATCGTGTGTGTTAGTGACTAACACTAGTGTCAGAGTTTTTAAACCGCCTTAAAGGTCTGACATGGTTTTAGGTAACGACCAATGTCAAAAACAGTGACCGTGCCCTCCGCACGGATCATCTTACTTATCAGACAATCAGGTGATCAGCCTACAATGTCCTAACCAAACTAGGACAACAACACAAAGTCGTTGCCCCCGCCGAACCCGTGACCTCCGGGTATGAGCCGAACGCTCTAACCAGTAGACCACAGAGGCAGTTTGGGGTGAAGTTGGTTTTATATTTTGGAAGAAATTATGAGATATCGCACTCGTTACTTTGAATCAAACAGGCCCCAGCCTCCCTATAACGTGCAACATGGAAATAAAGCTATTTATCATGCGGAGACTTACAATCCAGACAATTAACGATAGTTAGGACTTAGGCAGTTGTTTTGTACAGTTGAACAACGTGGAAGGGACTTACCCGTAATAAATCGAACCACGGGCTATGCTAGTCCTCTACCGTCTTATTATAAAACGCAGATTAACTTTATTACTAGGCTTAAACCATTATACTCGTACCATCTTCTCGCCCACCATGACGCTAAAAGTGGCTTTTGGGTCTTGCGGCCCTGGGCTCTGCATAGAACCGCAAGACCCAAAATGCTCTGACTGCCCCATTAGGGATAAAGACGTGATAGTATGTATGTATGTTAAACCATTATCCGACCAAATCAAGTTGACATTTTCAGATGAGACAGTGGCATATTACTAGATGTATACTTGTTTTGGTCGGATAATGGTTTAAACCTAGTAACAAAGTTAGTCTGCGTTTTATAATAAGACAGCTATAGTCTGAAGTTAAGGCCATACCTGAATTTGAAAAAAATCCTTTGAAAGGAAACGGAGATATCAATTAAAATTGTGTCTTAACCAAGGTCTAGATACCTCTTTAAAGTATTTTTTTAAACTACTGTTTATAGTTTAAAGTGATAACTGCCTCCGTGGTGTAGTGGTTAGAGCGTTCGGCTCATACCCGGAGGTCGCGGGTTCGATTCCCAGCGGGGGCAACGACTTTGTGTTGTTGTCCTAGTTTGGTTAGGACATTGCAGGCTGATCACCTGATTGTCTGATAAGTAAGATGATCCGTGCTTCGGAGGGCACGTTAAGCCGTCGGTCCCGGTCACTGTCCTTGACATTGGTCGTTACCTAAAACCATGTCACAGGCCTTTAAGGCGGTTTAAAAACTCTGACACTAGTGTTAGTCACTAACACACACGATAAGAAGAAGTTTAAAGTGAGAACGTAAAGCTTTTCTATACTCCGTTTGGTTAGGTATTTAAATTAAGAATTGGTTAGGTATTTAAAAAAATCAATACCTTTGCAATTTACATAGTAATTATGTAATTTATAATTTATAACATAATTACTTTGTAATTTGCAAAGGTATTGATTTATTAAGTGTATATTTCAATAAAAAGACATGTCAAGATTGATTACATTTATTTAAATACCTAACCAAATGGAGTATACGCACATTTGTGAAAACCGGCCACTTTTGGCTAATGTGCGTAGAAAAGCTTTACGTTCTCACTTTAAACTATTAAATAAACAGCTGTTCATAAAATAGTTTGAAAGGTTTTCTAAGGGTTGATTAAGACACAATTTTAAATGTTTTTATGTATTTTCAGACAAAGATTTTCAATTCTAATTTTTATAATTATTATTAACTAGCTGTACCAACGGGCTTCTCTCCCCGTGGGAATTGTGAGATAAAGAGATCTCTATATCCTTCCCCGATTCTCAAACTATATCCATACCAAATTTCATCCAAATCGGTTTAGTAGTTTAAGCGTGAAGAGGTAACTAACAAACCAAAAATACACACTCACTTTCGCATGTATAATATTATAGTAGGATAGGATAGGATTAAAACATTGTTATATCCGCAACACGCTTCGTCAAAATCGAAGTGGTATCGGCAACAGTCTCGGCAATAGTGCAATTTTTAGGGTTCCGTAGTAAACAAGGAACCCTTATAGTTTCGCCATGTCTGTCTGTCTGTCTGTCTGTCCGTCCACGGTCCTACAGAGAAACTATAAGTACTAGAAAGCTGTAATTTGGCATGGATATGTATATTAATTATGGCGAAAAAGTCGTAAAATAAAATAAGGAAAAAAATATTTTTTCAGGGTAGCTGCCATACCAGTAAAGACGTAGTCCTAATTTTTTTCTCGACAAACACATTGAATGGGGTATCGTTCAATAGATCTTTCAAAAATATTGTTAGCTTGAGAACACCATTTTTCGATTTAGGGATCCGTTTCTGAAATATTTGGGTTAAAAGTTCAAATTTTTGTTTGAGTCAAGTGTCCCCCCCCTCTATCTGCTAAACGGTTATATATGGCCACGTGAAAAAAAACAATTATAGTATATATAATGTAGTTTGAAGGTAAACTATCAGAGCTAAGTAGGGTATACAAATTAAAAAGTTATAGGCGATCAACTTATAAAATGTACTTGAAAAAAGACATTTTCATACAAATTCAATAGATATTAGTTTTTAGACGTTTTTAGTGGCAAGAACTCAAAGTTGGCATTTGCAACTACGGAACCCTACACTGTGCGTGTCCCGACACGCACTTAGCCAATTATTAGTATTGCTTGTTGTTTCAAATAAAATATTGTCCAAAAACAAACATTAAAATACCCTATTGTCCTTTTAAATATGGGTCAAAGGTGAGCAGACACGAATTTCACTTTCTGTTTCAGAATCTGTAATAAGTATCGATTACTGAGTTGTGCCACGTGACCTGAGGTCACTATGTATTTATACATACATACACGGTGATTATTCATCGATTTTGGAGCCGAAGGCCACTTCATAAGGATCGTTAGTCAGACCTAATTAGCTAGTCAAAATAAAAATTCTGAAACTAAAAATGTTAAAAATAAGAAAGTAAAATCGTGAGATCAATTAGTAGGACCGCTGGCCGGTAGGCTGGAATTCATCGATGTCACGCGGCGGTTTTGGACGAG
Source organism: Acrobasis consociella (assembly GCA_963555685.1). NCBI lineage: Eukaryota > Metazoa > Arthropoda > Insecta > Lepidoptera > Pyralidae > Acrobasis > Acrobasis consociella. The sequence continues at coordinate 12,815,735 of OY743129.1, forward strand.
CGTAACTACGTGGTCTCGATCGAAAATAATTTTCGAAAGTTTTTTATCTTATGTCATACTCAAATTTGGATTACGTATATAGATAGAGGAATTTGTTAACTATACGACATTTTTTTAATTCGAAAAGAAAAAAGTCATCATTCTTCTCAGCCTCAATTTCGGCCGAACCGAACGAAACCGAAAGGTTCGGTTTCGGTCATAATTTCGGCAGATTTGCCGTCGAAACCGATTTTTTTTTGGTGTGCAACACGCAAGTGTTCCTTGAGTCTAGCGGCCCTGGGCTCTGTCTTCCACGTTAGGTATAAAGACGTAACATACTTGTACGTATACGTGTATGTGTATATAACAGACAATCAATTTGTTGCTACGTGCGTTCACTGACTTCTAATAATGGGAAAGCCACAGTATATCTTTATACAGTGAAACAAGATTAAAATGATTTTTTGATTAAATCTAACGTGAGATGCAATCATTCTTAAATTCAGTAAACGCGTAACTCACGTATAGAGTCAGCTACTGCCGACATGTTTCGACCTCATCCGGAGGTCTTCATCAGGGCGAATGTGACGAGAGGCCCGTACACCGCACCGGCTCGCGACACACTGATATAGCTGGCACTATACGTGAGTTACCCGTTTACTAAATTTAATAATGAGAGTATCTAACGTTAGTTTTAATAAAATAAAAAACTACGGGTTGCACTCTGGGAGTGCCGGCAGAAGTGAAAACTTGAATATTAACGTTGTGCATTTTTGATATTGTGGAATGGTTAGGGAATAATTTTGCACGAATTGCTTTAATTATCAGTATAAAATATTTCAAATCTTTTCTGAACCACAGTCTGTCACAAATGTCACAAGCATGACCAAATTCATTTTCAAATACACAGCAGTATGGCCACTACACAGACGGTCGAGCCATCAGCTGTCACCATCTATGGATGCGCGTAGCACGCTGTAACATAAACACACACGAACATTCGCGCAAGCGCCCTGCGCCGTCTTACGAATTTTCGATCAGGCCACGTGTCCTGACGCGAGTTTAAAAATTTTTTCCCCATTCCAAAAAAGTGCACAACGCCGCTAAAGAAGTTTTCACTTCAAAAATTGCATTAGATATATTCTGCATAAAACTGACAAACATTTGCTCCATAATGTTACAAACATTTACACCGCACCGGCTCGCGACACACTGAGTGTCGCGAGCCGGTGCGGATGAGGTCGAAACATGTCGGCAGTAGCTGACTCTATACGTGAGTAACCCGTTTACCGAATTGAATACCTAATTAAAATGATTGTTTAAAATATAACAATTTTGTACCGAAAGGGTACATACGGGACCCTATTACTAAGACTGCCTCCGTGGTGTAATGGTTAGAGCGTTTGGCTCATACCCGGAGGTCGCGGGTTCGATTCCCAGCGGGGGCAACGACTTTGTGTTGTTGTCCTAGTTTGGTTAGGACATTGCAGGCTGATCCCCTGATTGTCTGACAAGTAAGATGATCCGTGCTTCGGAGGGCACGTTAAACCGTCGGTCCCGGTCACTGTCTTTGACATTGGTCGTTACCTAAAACCATGTCAGAGGCTTTTAAGGCGGTTTAAAAATTCTGACACTAGTGTTAGTCACTAACACACACGATAAGAAGAAGATTACTAAGACTCCACTGTCTGTCTGTCGCAAAGTCGAAATAAAATATATCTTTACTAGCTGTGCATGTAGGCTTCGCTCCCCGTGGGAATTTCGGGATAAAAACTAACCTATGTCCATTCCTGGGTATCAAACTATATCCATATAAAATTTTATCTTCATAGGTTCAGTGGTTGAAGCGTGAAGTGGTAACAAACAAATATACAAACTCACTTCACATTTATAATATTAGTAGAATTATCATAGAATACATAAAATATATCTTAATAATCGTCATTATTTTGTTGCACAATTGTTGACGTCAAATGGTTACTTACAGCTAAGTTTACTACCGCTTCCAAAGCGCAGAAGAAGCGGTAACAAACTGCACTGCAGCATTTTCTCCAAAGACGTCAAGTCACAATTGAATTAATATTTAAAGTTAATGTGGAAAGATAATACATCGTTTGTTATGTCATATCATAATTTTAATTGAATTTTCAGAATGTCAAAATTTTAAAATAATGTCCAGTTGTAGATTCGGTTTGTACAAAATGTACCTACCAATATACCTTTAAGGGTCCCCCGACCCTAGACCAAAATACAACTTTCCATACAAACGTAGTCTACGTTTTATTTCAAAACGACATGTCCGATTTGGGCAAAATTTTGTAATTTCAAAGATATTGCAATTATCTAGGTTTATAACTAGTTTTCGACACTAAAAATATGAACTTGAAATAGAATATAGTGTTTTATATCATTTTTGACCATTAGTATGGGGAACTTCTAAATCGTTATATTTTCTTTCCAGTTCATAATTTTAGTATAGGAAACCAGTTATAACCCTAGATAATTGCAATTTCTTTACAATTACCAATTTTTACCGGAATCTGACATGTGGTTTCAAAATTAAACGTAGACTACGTTTGTATGGAGAAGTCTAGGGTCGGGGGACTCTTAAATATATATTTATTACGAAGCGACTTGCTCTCTTTACAAACCGATTGATCATTTGTTTCCTTGTTCAGGGTTCGCAATTCTTGCCAGTTCTCGATGCCTCGTGAGAAATGAGCCAAGACTTGATTGATTGATCTTTGCTTGATACAGGATGTTGCACAAAAAACAATCATGGGGTCGAAAAAACATGTTGTTTTAATTTTGTGCTGTTGTTACCGTCCGTTTTAATCGTAAGTTAGACCTAATTGCTAGTCAAAATAAAAAATGTTGACTTAAACTCGAAAGTAAAATAGTGAGATCAATTAGTAGTAGCCAGCCGGAGTGTGGAGGTCACACGGATGTTTTGGACGGGCGTAACTACGTGATCTCGATTGAAAATCATTTTTGCAACAAAAGTCTTACATTTATTATAAGTCGTACACAAATTTGGATTACGTATATGGATAGAGGAATTTATTTACTATACGATTTTTTTCCAAAACCAATGAAAAGTCAGCGTGTATGCAAAAGTTTGAACGCGCTCTTACTAAATCAGCCTGTATCATCATCAGGTCTTTTAGTCTCCACTGCAGGAGCACGACCCTCTCTGTACTACGAGAGCCATACTTGGCCAGAGCAACCAGAGGACGCTGTCCAGACGGGTTGGAGACGTCTCATTGATGTTTATGAGCTTTGTTTAGCTTGAATCAACCTGTATACACAGAGATATTATATTGGAGAAATGATTAATAAGTACAAAATATATTTCCTTGTGACCTACTTGGCTGGGTGCCTATCAATAATCTATCTAGTAGCTTTGCCTGCGGCGTCGCTTCTTTCCTGTGTGGTTGAAGATTATTTGAAAATACTCGTACCACGGGAAAAATTATTTTGCGAGATAAAAGTATGCCATTTATAGTTTGAAGAGAGAAATGTAATGATGACAGTTGATACAGATACATTTTCACGTCTATATCCCTGACGGGCAGACAGAGCCCGGGCCGTAAGACCCAAAGGCCACGCTTAGCGTGATGGTGGGCGTTAAGATGGAAAAGAAATCAAAATAGTGATAGGTTGCTAGCCAGACAGAATGAATGATGACCGTTGAGTCCTTTAAAATAAGTTATTTGAAAGGAAACGTTGATATCATTTAAAATTCCATCTTGATCTAGCCCTAGATATTTTTAACTGACTTTCAAAAAAGGAGGTTTTATAAATCCGTCGTGATCTTTTTAGGGTTCTGTACGAAAATCAAAAAACGGAATCCATAAAGGATCACTCGTCGTCAAAATATACTGGAACTATTTATATAATTATTAGAAATAAAAATTCTTTTTAAAAAGCAAGAAAATTGGTAAATTAATGAAATAGTAGGTAATTAATACAAAAATATATACTATCACGTCTTTGTCCCTAATGGGGCAGACAGAGCATTTTTCGTCTTGCGGCTCTATGCAGAGCCCAGGGCCGCAAGACCCAAAAGCCACTTTTAGCGTCATGGTGGGCGAGAAGATGAAAAAGCAATCAATACAGTGATGGGTTGCTAGCCGCATCGCCTGTTAAAATGATTCGCATTTTTGCCCATTCCCTCGATCGGCTTTTACGATCTGCGCGGGAAGAGAAGCAGCTGGTACATTCTAAGTTTTTTCGTTTCTCCCAGACCAGCATGGGAGTAATTAATATTTCAAATAATTCAAATATTTAAATAATAAATAAACCTACAATACCACTCACTGACTGATTGACATAGTTGTTTGCCCTGTTGCGGGGTTGGTGGGGTTTGGTTGATGTATGGTCGTATAGAGGGTGCTCCAGTGAGTACCAGAAAAATCTGACATTTGAAGATCTGCAGAAACCTGATGTGGAAGGGGTACGGCCTGCGAAAACGGTTGGGGTTAGGGGCGTGTTTTTTTTTTCAAAATGTAGGAGGTTGTGAGCGATTTGACGAACGTCATTTGTTTTTTAATTTTTTTCAAAATCCAAGATGGCTGCCGTACAAGGAAAATTTTCGTCCATACTAAATTACCCATTTTCTGAACTGGAAAAATATTTTAGCCTACCTCAACAGCCCGCGCAACGCCCAAATAGCTAGTTTCAAATTTTCGTTCGCGCGAGACCTCATTGTGTGACGTCAAGAGCGTTGTACGTGCATTCTTTTTCTGTTACTGCACAGTTTCCCTTCCATCAGATTTTAAAAGCATATAATTTACTTAGTTCAGGGCAGATTACAAATAATATTTTGTATTTGGTTGCGGATTATGTTACTTATTGATATTAATATTAATATACTCTTCCATACTGGTCTGGGAGAAAAGAAAAAACTTAGAATGTACCAGCTGCCTTTCTTCCTACACGCAAATTGTTGAAGCCGATCGAGGGAATGGAAGTTTGACTCATGTTAATAGACGATGCGACTAGCAACCCATCACTATTTTGATTTCTTTTTCCAACTTCTCATTCCGCTAAAAGTGGCTTTTGAGTCTTGCTTCCCTGGGCTCTTTCTTGCTTAGAGCCGCAAGACTCAAAATGCTCTGTCTGCCCCATTAGGGATAAAGACGTGATAGTATGTATGTATGAATACTAAAAATAATTGAGTAAAATACCCTATTGACGTACTGCATGTGTATACACTGTGACATGTCGTGTTCATTACAGTCACTCGAACGCTGAACGCAATAAGTGTTTAAATTTATTATAGCACCCCCTCCACCCCTAACACCCCTCCCCGCCCCGTCTGAGTTTAAAAATATCATTGCTACATGCCTTTCGATTTTAATAGTGGTATTTTCTGTTTCTATCGAGTAATAATTGTATATCATTTTCAAATGTACTGGGAGTATCCACAGCGTGGAAGGTTTATATGTAATCGAACCACGGGCTATTCTACGTGGGTAACACTGAAAATGTATAGAACTGGCCAGTTAGAAACATTGCTAATGAAAAGTTTTTTGAATTTCAATTTTAGAACTCTTTGGTAACCTAATGTAGTATATTGCATTCATTTGTCATTTGTTTTTGTGAATTGGCGGCAAATCTAAAACTCTTGTTACACGTGAAAATTTACCTTACGCGAGAAAGTTTTCGGTCAATGATTTATTATGACTTTCGTTGTGGGCTTACTACTTTTCTCAGTGGTTCCATTGAATGCGACGATGTGTAGAGAGGAATTAACGGAGATTACTTCAAAAAAAAAAAAAAAAGTATTGGCAACTTTCTACATTAAGCCGTTTTTCATTTTCATAGACGACCTCCGTGGCGTAATGGTCAACACGCTAGACCGCCAATCCGGGGGTCCTGGGTTCGATCCCCAGCTAGGGCAAGTTGGAAAATGGCCTTTTTCAAATTGTCCTGGGTCTTGGATGTTTATCTATATATGTATTTGTTATAAAATATAGTATCGTTGAGTTAGTATCCCATAACACAAGTCTCGAACTTACTTTGGGGCTAGCTCAATCAGTGTAATTTGTCCCTATATATTTATTTATTTATTTTCTAAACATTTTCAGTGTTACCTAGGTACTAGATCACTATAATTACAGAATAAATACTAGTACTTAAGTACTATAGTATAATGTCTGCCGGGAGCCACACGGCAAACGGTGTATTGTAATATTTTAAATTTTAAACTAGCCGAAGCCCGCGACTTCGTTCGCGTGGACTTTATTTCTCTGGAAAATGCTCATCAGGCTGAACAACTTTTACTAAGGCGCCATTTTTATATCTCTTATAGTTTTGCTGGACCATTATGGTTCTGCATCAGGCGTTTCATTTTCCAAAATCATTTATACCCTATATGTTGCCCAGGCTTAATAGCTATATAACAAAAAAAGTTTCATTCGAATCCGTCCAGTATTTCCGGAGATTAGCGTGTACAAACAGACAAACAGACAAACAGACATACAGACAAACAGACAAACAGACAAACAGACAAACAGACAGACATTTTTTTTTAAATTCTTACTCTGTTACTACGTCTCCATCGCCCCCAATATTTTTTTTGGAAATATATTTAATGTACAGACACACTTTTTTTACTGTTTTATTATATGTATAGATATAGATATAGATAAGTAAATTTAATTCTCACTGTACCGAAGCTATCACATTTCAATTTCTAAGAGGATTGCTGACCAAAACTCATTGGTTTATACTGAATAGCGTTTCAATCTAAATTGGATTCCTTTCATAATGTAGTCTATAAATTTATCTAGAAATGTTTTAGATATAATAGACTAAGAGGGGGCCGTATGCAACTTAACCTCATCGAGTAGCAAAATGTGACATATGTAGGGTGTTGCATATTAAAAAGATAATAATATGTCTTATTGTAAAGGGTTGCCTGGGCATAACCTGGAGCATTTTGTGCAGCAGAAAAGAGATCATTTTAATAAGCGGCCAAGTGCGAGTCGGACTCGCCCATGAAGGGTTCCGTAGTAGCAAATAACATAATATAAAAGTGTTGTAGTATGTATGTTTTTTTAATTTTTATATTTGAATTGATTGAATGAAAGGTAAATTGCCGTTTATGATTTATGACGTATTAAAAAAACTACTTACTAGATATCGTTCAAACCAATTTTCGCTGGTAGTTTTTATGGTAATGAACATCATAATTTTTTTTTAGTTTTATAATTCCCTTATTTTAGAAGTTACGGGGCGGGGGACACACACTTTTTTCCACTTTGGAAGTGTCTCCCGCGCAAAGTATTCGGTTTAGAAAAAAATGATATTAGAAACCTGAATATCATTTTTGAAGACCTATCCATAAATACCCCACACGTATGGGTTTAATAAAAAATAAATTGTTGAGTTTCAGTTCTAAATATAGGGAACCCCCAAAATTGATTGTTTTGTTTTATTTTTGTGTTAAAACCTTAATGCGGTTTACATAATACATCTACTTACCAAGTTTCAACAGTATAGGTCTTATAGTTTCGGAAAAAAGTGGCTGTGACATACGGACGGACAGACAGACCGACAGACATGACGAATCCATAAGGGTTCCGTTTTTGCCATTTGGCTACGGAACTCTAAAAAGTTGTGGCAGGGTTGAATATGGCCCCCTCTTTTAGTCTATAAGGCTATTTTCATTGGTCGTTCGCATGCATTTGGGGTGCGGGATATTTCTGAAACGTATGCACGCATGCGGGTAACCGTTTTCACTAGTTAAAGCAAGCGGGGGCAAGCGAAGCGTAGGACACCACCCACAAGGTGGTCTGACGACCTGACCAAGGTCGCTGGAAGGCGCTGGATGCAAGCCGCTCTAGATCGGTCATTTTGGAAATCTTTGAGAGAGTTCTATGTCCAGCAGTGGACGTTATGTGGCTGAAATGATGATGATAATGCAGAGAGCCGTTTTCACAGTCGATGGAGTAATGTTCAGTCGATAAACAGCATGTGGGGTATATCTGCAGTCGGCGTAACGACCAATGTATCGACTTATGGCTTTCATTGGTCGTTAGCCCGCGTACGGGGAGAGTCCGAATGCTGTATATCAACTGAGCTATCGACCAATTAGAATGAGTCATTAGGTATTTAGAATTTGAGAGAAGAATGAAATTTACAGAAGGAGAAACTAAACCGATTGAGCTCCAAAAGTTAGGTATTAAGGCCATACCCAAATTTTCCGGGGTCCAGTGGCGCCGCCATTTGAAATAAATCATTTAAAAGGAAACGGAGATATCATTCAGAATTGTGTCTTGGTCAAGCCCTAGATAACCCTTAAAACTATTTTATGAACTACTGTTTATAATTCAAAGTGCGAACGTGAAGCTTTTCTACGCACATTAGCTAAAAGTGGCCGTTTTTCGCAAATGTGCGTAGAAAAGCTTCACGTTCTCACTTTAAACTACGAAAAGTAGTTTAAAAAATACTTTGAATGGGTATCTAGAACTTGATCAAGACACAATTTTAAATGATATCTCCGTTTCCTTTTAAATGATTTATTTTAAATGGCAGCGCCACTGGACCCCGGAAAATTTGGGTATGGCCTTAACAGTCCCCTTACCCTAGACTAAAATAGACTTTTCCATACAAACGTAGTCTACGTTTTATTTTAAAATGAAATGCCTGATTTCGGCAAAGTTCTGTAATTTCAAATATATTGCAATTATCTAGGGTAATAACTGATTTCCGACCGTAAAAATATGAACTTGAAATAGAATATAGTGTGTTATATCATTTTTGACCATCAGTATGGTAAAATTCTACATCCTCATATTTTCTTTCCAGTTCATAGTTTACCGTCGGAAACCAATAACAACATTATAATCGCAATTTCTTTAAAATTAATATATTTGTTTACCGAAATCTGACATGTGGTTTTAAAATAAAACGTAGACTACGTTTGTATAGAGACTAACATAATATAAATTTTTCGATTACCATCTCGTTTGCGTAGATAAACGGTTCAGATGCTATCTATAGTGGAACACACATCCCTATCTACATACATACCTACATACTAAAATAGACGGCTAAAATCATTACACTTCCTTTTGGCTTTGCACTAGTCGGGTAAAAAGTCGACCAGACAAAAAGATGCCTTTTAATAATATACCTACCTAACTAACAAGTTTCATGGAATTTTTGAACATTTTTCTAAAGGGCTCAAATATGTTTTTAGGGTTCCGTACCCAAAGGGTAAAAACGGGACCCTATAACTAAGACTCCACTATGTAATACTATTTTTAATTCTGCGACTGTCTGTCCGTCTGTCCGTCTGTCCGTCTGTCCGTCTGTCCGTCTGTCCGTCTGTCCGTCTGTCCGTCTGTCCGTCTGTCATCAGGCTGTATCTCACGAACCGTGATAGCTAGACATAAAATATAACTGCATAGCTTGGTTCGGGACAGCTTTATATTTAGTAATATGCTGGGTATTTCTAAAATACCGAGTAATGTAGTCCGAGATCTGGCCGCAATTTTGTGACTATCATTTGGATTTTGGTAAAAACATTTCTCATATAATTATTATTATTTTTTCTCCCAGGCCAACATAGAATAATAATACAAATATTTTGGTATGAGAAAAAAGATTTATGTATGAGTGAGTTTGGTATGAGAAGAAAGATTGTTTAGAAGGTATTTCTTTCTAGATAGATACCTAGATAAGAAAAGTAAATGATTTATTTGCTCTCTGTAACTGTAAAAAATATGTAAATCATTATATCTTCTTTATCTGAGTAACGTTTAATTGTCTGCCCGAATTGGGATAAAAACCTGATGAAATAGTGTATCATACATACACTATTATTATATATACAAATATATGTATATAAAAGACAAACATAAATAGTATACATAACGAACTTAATAACAAAACATATTAAACCTTTTTTTTAATTTTATTAAAGTAAAATATACAACAACAAAAAAAAAACGGTCACCGGCGCGGCGTGGTCAAAGGGTCCGTTATTGGATAATCCCACGGGATCTTCATATATCACCGGGATTAAAAGTACTTATCGGGTATATGTTTATCCAGGTATTAGGTTATTTCACGTCAAAAATTCCAATTCGTTCAGCCTTTTGTGTCATAAATCAATATCTATCTAATTATTTCCTCGTATATATAAAAATTATATTAGTTAAAACTTATTTTGTTCCTTTTTCTCTTTTTAATATTTGACATATTAAGAAGACTATAAAACCATATTTTAACTAAAAGAGGTTTAGCAAACGTTGAGCAAGCTTGTACTTTACTTGCAATGCATCTTGTATACATGTATAGATACATATGATTGTTTAGGTCAAATCTTACAAAAACATAGATCTCTCGTTCTCACATCTCGTTTATATGCATCCTTGATTAAGTAATGAACGACTGATTATTTTGCTGTGTATGTTTTTGGTTAATATTTTATGTAAAACAAAAAATATCACAGAATAGAATAATATTTTTGAAAACAGTAAAAAAATTGGTTAATTAATGAAGAAGTAATTAACATTTCAAATATAAGAGTGGGAGCGTGGCGGTGACATCTCACTATTTCTTTCGTACGCGCGAGACCTAATAGCGTGACGTCAAGAGCGTTGTACGTGCATCCTTTTTCTGTTACTTGACAGTTTCTCCTTCCATCAGATCTTAAAAGCTTGTAACTTACTTATTTTTTATTATTTTTATTTTGCTATCCCATTATTTTACACCCACATAAATTTCTCTAACAACCCAAAGGTTGGCTGTTAGATAATGCTTTTAGCATCAAGTACGCCTATTGTGCCATACAAATTGTATTTTGTACAATAAAGGTTAAATAAATAAATATTTTAGGGCAGATAAAAAAAATTGATTTTGTTTTCTGATTATTTTATTTATTGAAATGATTTAAAAAAAAATGAGTAAAATACCGTATTTTCAACCTTTAAAAAAAGGACTCCGAATAAATAATGAGTATTATAGAGATTTTTTACCCAGAACTTCAGGGACATCTGATATAAAAATAATTATTTTTTTGCTTTTTGGTGCATTTCGATTTCGCTTATTATTATTATTTTTAAAGTTTTTAACGTTGTGCTCTCATACTAAAAGGGCTATAAATACTTCAGTTCGAAGCCAGGGACGCAATCTTCTTACGCCAAATTCTGTAATATCGTAAATATGAGATATTTCAAGAGCATTTTAAAGGTTTCTTCTTAATAATGCTTCGATAATGATGAAATGTTTTCGAATGTTTTTATCGTTCGTTATTATAGGTCCGTGGTGTAGTGGTTAGAGCGTTCGGCTCATACCCGGAGGTCGCGGGTTCGATTCCCGGCGGGGGCAAAGACTTTGTGTTATTGTCCTAGTTTGGTTAGGACATTTAGGCTCATCACCTGATTGTCTGATAAGTAAGATGATCCGTGCTTCGGAGGGCACGTTAAGCCGTCGGTCCCGGTCACTGTCTTTGACATAGGTCGTTACCTTAAACCATGTCAGAGGCCTTAAAGGCGGTTTAAAAACTCTGACACTAGTGTTAGTCACTAACACACACGATAAGAAGAAGATTTAAAATTTTCACAGGTTATGTAATTCTGTAGCCGCTATAACAACAAATATTACAGAATAAAATAAATATCGAAGTGAGACTCCCACGCAAACGTGATTTTTTTATACATAATGGCGATTTAAAATTGATTTTAATGGTCCTGGGTTCGATCCCCAGCCAGGGCAAGTTGGAAAATAGCCTTTTTCAAATTGTCCTGGGTCTTGGATGTTTATCTATATATGTATTTGTTATAAAATATAGTATCGTTGAGTTAGTATCCCATAACACAAGTCTCGAACTTACTTTGGGGCTGGCTCAATCAGTGTAATTTGTCCCTATATATTTATTTACACATAATACGCTCCGTTCCGAAACGCTAGTAGTTTTTAGCTTTTGCACTAAAATAATATTTAAAAAAAAATGACCTTCAATAAGAGATAAAGGAGACCATTCAGGCGCCATACATTTTTGGGTCCACATGTCAAACTCTGGCTATGGAGGCGGCCAAGATTTCTATTGTTAGTACTACTAATGGCGATCATTTGTTAGTATGGCATGAAACCTGTGGGGTTATTCCACAACTTTTTATTTCCATTTAAAGATTTATTTCTTTCATACTTTTTTCCCAAGTGCCGGCCAGATTCCGGCGATGCACTAGGTTGTTAGCATTAGTGACGGTGAGCAATTATTACTATGACATTAAAAGTGTAGGGTTATTCCACAACGATTTATGGGCTTTTGAAAAGTGAACTTTTCATACATTTTAAAAAAAAGTGCCGGCCAAAAGGCGGCCACAATTTCAATTGTGAGCATTACTAATGGCGATCATTTGTTAGTATGGCATGAAACCTGTGGGGTTATTCCACAACTTTTTATTTCCAATTAAAGATTTATTTCTTTCATACTTTTTTTCCAAGTGCCGGCCAGTCTCCGGCGATGCACTAGGTTATTAGCACTAGTGACGGTGAGCAATTATTACTATGGCATTAAAAGTGTAGGGTTATTCCACAACGATTTATGGGCTTTTGAAAAGTGAACTTTTCACACATTTAAAAAAAAAGTGCCGGCCAGAAGGCGGCCACAATTCCAATTGTTAGCATTACTAATGGCGATCATTTGTTAGTATGGCATGAAACCTGTGGGGTTATTCCACAACTTTTTATTTCCATTTAAAGATTTATTTCTTTCATACTTTTTTCCCAAGTGCCGGCCAGATTCCGGCGATGCACTAGGTTGTTAGCATTAGTGACGGTGAGCAATTATTACTATGACATTAAAAGTGTAGGGTTATTCCACAACGATTTATGGGCTTTTGAAAAGTGAACTTTTCATACATTTAAAAAAAAAGTGCCGGCCAAAAGGCGGCCACAATTTCAATTGTGAGCATTACTAATGGCGATGATTTGTTAGTATGGCATGAAACCTGTGGGGTTATTCCACAACTTTTTATTTCCATTTAAAGATTTATTTCTTTCATACTTTTTTCCCAAGTGCCGGCCAGATTCCGGCGATGCACTAGGTTGTTAGCATTAGTGACGGTGAGCAATTATTACTATGGCATTAAAAGTGTAGGGTTATTCCACAACGATTTATGGGCTTTTGAAAAGTGAACTTTTCATACATTTAAAAAAAAAGTGCCGGCCAAAAGGCGGCCACAATTTCAATTGTTAGCATTACTAATGGCGATCATTTGTTAGTATGGCATGAAACCTGTGGGGTTATTCCACAACTTTTTATTTCCATTTAAAGATTTATTTCTTTCATACTTTTTTCCCAAGTGCCGGCCAGATTCCGGCGATGCACTAGGTTGTTAGCATTAGTGACGGTGAGCAATTATTACTATGACATTAAAAGTGTAGGGTTATTCCACAACGATTTATGGGCTTTTGAAAAGTGAACTTTTCATACATTTAAAAAAAAAGTGCCGGCCAAAAGGCGGCCACAATTTCAATTGTGAGCATTACTAATGGCGATCATTTGTTAGTATGGCATGAAACCTGTGGGGTTATTCTACAACTTTTTATTTCCAATTAAAGATTTATTTCTTTCATACTTTTTTTCCAAGTGCCGGCCAGTCTCCGGCGATGCACTAGGTTATTAGCACTAGTGACGGTGAGCAATTATTACTATGGCATTAAAAGTGTAGGGTTATTCCACAACGATTTATGGGCTTTTGAAAAGTGAACTTTTCACACATTTAAAAAAAAAGTGCCGGCCAGAAGGCGGCCACAATTCCAATTGTTAGCATTACTAATGGCGATCATTTGTTACTATGGCATGAAACCTGTGGAGTTATTCCACAACTTTTTATTTCCAATTAAAGATTTATTTCTTTCATACTTTTTTTCCAAGTGCCGGCCAGTCTCCGGCGATGCACTAGGTTATTAGCACTAGTGACGGTGAGCAATTGATACTATGGCATTAAAAGTGTAGGGTTATTCCACAACGATTTATGGGCTTTTGAAAAGTGAACTTTTCACACATTTAAAAAAAAAGTGCCGGCCAGAAGGCGGCCACAATTCCAATTGTTAGCATTACTAATGGCGATCATTTGTTAGTATGGCATGAAACCTGTGGGGTTATTCCACAACTTTTTATTTCCAATTAAAGATTTATTTCTTTCATACTTTTTTTCCAAGTGCCGGCCAGTCTCCGGCGATGCACTAGGTTATTAGCACTAGTGACGGTGAGCAATTATTACTATGGCATTAAAAGTGTAGGGTTATTCCACAACGATTTATGGGCTTTTGAAAAGTGAACTTTTCACACATTAAAAAAAAAAGTGCCGGCCAGAAGGCGGCCACAATTCCAATTGTTAGCATTACTAATGGCGATCATTTGTTAGTATGGCATGAAACCTGTGGGGTTTTTCCACAACTTTTTATTTCCATTTAAAGATTTATTTCTTTCATACTTTTTTCCCAAGTGCCGGCCAGATTCCGGCGATGCACTAGGTTGTTAGCACTATTGATGGTGAGCAATTATTTCTATGGCATTAAAAGTGTAGGGTTATTCCACAACGATTTATGGGCTTATGAAAAGTGAACTTTTCACACATTTAAAAAAAAAGTGCCGGCCAGAAGGCGGCCACAATTCCAATTGTTAGCATTACTTATGGCGATCATTTGTTATTATGGCATGAAACCTGTGGGGTTATTCCACAACTTTTTATTTCCATTTAAAGATTTATTTCTTTCATACTTTTTTCCCAAGTGCCGGCCAGATTTCAGCGATGCACTAGGTTGTTAGCATTAGTGACGGTGAGCAATTATTACTACGGCATTAAAAGTGTAGGGTCATTCCACAACGATTTATGGGCTTTTGAATAGTGAACTTTTCATACATTAAAAAAAAAGTGCCGGTCAAAAGGCAGACACAATTCCAATTGTATCGTAGGGCACCCAACTACAAGGTAGTAAGACGACCTATGCAAGGTTCCAGGAAAACGCTGAACTGAATGTAGTATGTAATGCATCGCCGGAATCTGGCCGGCACTTGGGAAAAAAGTATGAAAGAAATAAATCTTTAAATGGAAATAAAAAGTTGTGGAATAACCCCACAGGTTTCATGCCATACTAACAAATCATCGCCATTAGTAATGCTAACAATTGAAATTGTAGCCGCCTTTTGGCCGGCACTTTTTTTTTAAATGTATGAAAAGTTCACTTTTCATAAGCCCATAAATCGTTGTGGAATAACCCTACACTTTTAATGCCATAGTAATAATTGCTCACCGTCACTAATGCTAACAACCTAGTGCATCGCCGGAATCTGGCCGGCACTTGGGAAAAAAGTATGAAAGAAATAAATCTTTAAATGGAAATAAAAAGTTGTGGAATAACCCCACAGGTTTCATGCCATACTAATAAATGATCGCCATTAGTAATGCTAACAATTGGAATTGTGGCCGTCTTCTGGCCGGCACTTTTTTTTTAAATGTGTGAAAAGTTCACTTTTCAAAAGCCCATAAATCGTTGTGGAATAACCCTACACTTTTAATGCCATAGTAATAATTGCTCACCGTCACTAGTGCTAACAACCTAGTGCATCGCCGGAGACTGGCCGGCACTTGGAAAAAAAGTATGAAAGAAATAAATCTTTAATTGGAAATAAAAAGTTGTGGAATAACCCCACAGGTTTCATGCCATACTAACAAATGATCGCCATTAGTAATGCTAACAATTGAAATTGTGGCCGCCTTTTGGCCGGCACTTTTTCATTAAATGTGTGAAAAGTTCACTTTTCAAAAGCCCATAAATCGTTGTGGAATAACCCTACACTTTTAATGCCATAGTAATAATTGCTCACCGTCACTAGTGCTAACAACCTAGTGCATCGCCGGAGACTGTCCGGCACTTGGGAAAAAAGTATGAAAGAAATAAATCTTTAAATCTAAATAAAAAGTTGTGGAATAACCCCACAGGTTTCATGCCATACTAACAAATGATCGCCATAAGTAATGCTAACAATTGGAATTGTGGCCGCCTTCTGGCCGGCACTTTTTTTTTAAATGTGTGAAAAGTTCACTTTTCAAAAGCGCATACAACGTTGTGGAATAACCTTACACTTTTAATGCCATAGTAATAATTTCTCACTGTCACTAGTGCTAACAACCTAGTGCATTGCCGGAATCTGGCCGGCACTTGGGAAAAAAGTATGAAAGAAATAAATCTTTAAATGGAAATAAAAAGTTGTGGAATAACCCCACAGGTTTCATGCCATACTAACAAATGATCGCCATTAGTAATTCTAACAATTGGAATTGTGGCTGCCTTCTGGCCGGCACTTTTTTTTAAATGTGTGAAAAGTTCACTTTTCAAAAGCCCATAAATCGTTGTGGAATAACCCTACACTTTTAATGCCATAGTAATAATTGCTCACCGTCACTAGTGCTAACAACCTAGTGCATCGCCGGAATCTGGCCGGCACTTGGGAAAAAAGTATGAAAGAAATAAATCTTTAAATGGAAATAAAAAGTTGTGGAATAACCCCACAGGTTTCATGCCATACTAACAAATGATCGCCATTAGTAGTACTAACTATTGACTTCATGGCCGCCTGACAGCTCGAACTTTGACTTTGGGCCCAATTTGAATTTTCTCCTTTATCCTACATTGAATAATATTTTTTGACTTTGACTTTGACTTTGATACGCAAGTACTTGTATTTATTCTGTGATAATGGTATACTTACACTTTTTGCGCGAGTCCAACTCGCACTTAGCCGGTTATTTATCGACCTTTGAATTGGATACCCTGTAACTTATCCCGTAATCGGCTTTGAAAAGCTACGGTCGTTTTCACGTGAGCAATCTATAATAACTGCCGCGAAGGTCCGCCCTTCGGACCCGAATCTACGCCCTTTCCCGTTATCATAAATTGAGATATTGTCCAGCGATTCCTTATAAACACATTTTCTCAACGGTCGTAAAGAGAAAAAATACATAGGTTGATTTTGCACCCTTAGATATATTGAAAACTTTTATTTTGACCTTTTGAACGACCCTGCTTCCCATGGGGGTGGTAGAGACTATGGATCTTCATACTACGATCCTTGCAAACTCTTTTGCTTGTTTAGGTTACGGCAGGCCTGTGTCACTCCCCGTTTAGGTATCGAAAATATACCTACATTATTACTATGCGCGCGGCGACCACTCCGGAGTGGGAAATTCAGTGACATAAATCGTATGACTAGAGTAAGATACAGATACATTTTCACGTCTATATCCCTGAAGGGGTAGACAGAGCCCAGGGCCGTTAGGCCCAAAGGCCACGCTTAGCGTGGTGGTGCTATATATATCGCTAACGACATTGAGTAGATATTTCTTTGAATTCCTTTGCTGAGTAAGACTTCTGTACTTGAAAACTAGTACTTATTCTATGTTTACGAACGCACGTCTAGTCGTAGGCGTGAACATAATGGAATCACATCATATATACCTATGTTACAGTTAAAACACGTTTCAAGCTAAGACGCGTTTTTTCTAGTTAAAACTAGTTTTTACTAAATGCCTTTATTAACTAGATATACCTAGTCAAAGTTAGAACTCAACACTGATATATTTGATTTTCAGATAAAACTGGCTGTCACTCCGAGCTTAATTTAAAACGACTACTAGAGAAACTAATTTGGGATTAAAAACAAGAACGTATACTTCTAAAAATATTTATTACAAAGATCTAGGACTCAGAGAGACCACACGGATGTTTTTTTACAATTTTGAAAACCTTTAGTCGTTCTGTAGGTATCAGACAAGGCACGTCTCGCTGTTCATAAAGGAGTACTGATACCTACTTTAATGTACGGTAGTGAGAGTTGGGTATGGCAGAGAAAGCATGGAAGTAGAATAAATGCAGTTGAAATGCGAGCGCTGAGGAGTATGTGTGGTGTTACCTTGAAAGATCGAATACGGAATGATGCCATAAGGGAGCGGTGTGGAGTAAAAGAGGATGTTGTGACAAAAATAGAGAAAGGGATGTTAAGATGGTTTGGGCATGTAGAAAGGATGGATGAAAAGAGATTGACGAAAAATATTTATATAACAAATGTGAAAGGAACAGTAGGAAAGGGTCGGCCTCGGCGAAAATTCTGCGACCAAATTGCAGACGTTCTAAAAAAAGGAGAGGTAAAAAGTACCCGCAACCGAAGGGCATGTATGAAGAGATTGATGAGTTTAGATGAAGCAAAGAGGTTTGTCAGGATCGTAGCAAGTGGAGGTCCATAGTCTCTGCCTACCCCTGCGGGAAACAGGCGTGATATTATGTATGTAGTATGTATGTATGTAGTCGTTCCCCCGGCCAGTACAGTCATATAGACTTCCTATGGAAATTAAAGAGTCGCGTACCTTGAATTCCTTCAAGAATAGGATTCAATTATTATGAAGGTTCCTGACTTGGATTGAGTTAAATATAAATTGTATATGTTTATTTATATATATCTTATCGTATTTAGATCTGTCAGTGTATGTATGTATAGATAATGTGTATGTATATTATAATGTGTATGTGTATGTAATTATGAGTTGCATTTAGTGTCTTAGTTTGTAAGTATTGTACAGTGTTCCACTCCACCTTTGGTCAATATCTCCTCTGGTTGTAAGGTTGACTGGAAGAGATCCCTGACAGGGATAAGTCCGCCTTTGTACTGTTGTGTTTCATCTATGTTTCACTTGTGTCAATTTATGTACAATACAATACAAATGCTTCAGCTTCAATGTCATATTCATTGGCTTCTGCTACGATGAAGATTCTCCACTTGTGTTGGATAAACTTTCTGCGTCTTTTCGTTTGGCTCCGGGTATAATCTGACGCTGTCCACCGCAACTAGCTACAGGCTTAAAAGTTTTTAAATAACTGACTCGCTTCGGAAAAACTCATTTTGTCTTGTAAAAACTAGTTTTAATAAATTAATTAGTTTAATTTTATTTATTTTGAGCATTAGTTAATTGTAGTTTTAACAAAGGCATTAAGTAAAAACTAGTTTTAAATAGTTCTAAATATATACTGGAAAGGGGTTTTAACTGTAACATATATATAAAATGCATTAGCAAAGTTAGCCTCGAATGGTCTAGCCTATGTAGAAACTTGTCTAAAACGCAACTTGGAAATCGTTAAAATATCAACTCGTCTAAGTTGCAAGTCCTTTCAAATGTTATTTTGGCTAAATCTGTAAAGTTACACTGTTTATTAACGCTACGTAAAATAAATTTTAAAAAAAACGACGGGTTGCACTTTGGGAGTGCCGGCAGAAGTGAAAACTTGAATATTAACGTTGTGCATTTTTCATATATGAAACAGCAGGCGCAGGCATACATTTTCGCCGCGCCGTAGAAAGAGAGGGGGATACTCCCTCTCCTACGCCGCGCCAGCTGTCTACTCTCCATCCGTCTTACGAATTTTCGATCAGGTCACGTGTCCTGACGCGAGCGTGTCCTGACGCGAGTTTAACATTTATTACCCATTCCAAAAAAAGTGCACAACGCCGCTAAAGAAGTTTTCACTTCAAAAATCGCGGTAAGTCCCGAGTAAGTGGTAGCCGTCTTATTATAAAACATCTTATTATAAAACACGGGCCTCCTTTAGTACTTCGTTCAAACCATTATCTGCCTAAAACAAAATAACCTCCTGCGATATGTCACCTTCTATTACGTCATTGTCGACTTCATACTGGTGAGTAATGGTTTAAACCAAGTCATAAAGTTAGTCATTTTGTAATAAGACTGTATGTAATTATGTATGTCTTCTGCTGAAAGTGGTCTAAATATCAATTCGTACGAAATGCAAATAGTCTAAAATGTTACTATGTATGTATGTATTTCCTCTGTCAGTCCCAAAATCCTCTTATCACAGAACGTACCCACATCTGTCTGTATTTATACCCGACCACTGTGTGACACCCGGTTTAAATTTAGCCGAAATCGATATTAGACCTACTGACTGAGATTGCTACTTTTTGTTCTCCAAATATCAAGAGAGTGTTATGTTTTTCGAGTATTTTGGCTGAACGAGGAAGGGATATATCCGTAATAAATCGAACCAGAGGCTATACTAGATCACTATAGTATAATGTTATTAAAATGACAGTAAAAAATAAACAAAAAACATTTGACTTTTCCATACAATTGTCCGGGCGGCTGGACACATTTGTATGGAAATTCCCCTTTTTTTTTAAATTATTAATTACATTGCAGCAGTGGGACACGTGATAGCTCGTATTATTATCTCCTTTGAGAATCACGGGTCTTTTCACCCCGGTCCTTTGAGAGGCTTGCGTGGGGATACAGATCCAACACGTAGAGGCCCTTTGGAGAAGTTGTTGTCATGTGGCGCTCCCGCCAAAACCTATTCCTGGATATACCTATGAAAGGTGTACCCTTGAATAGGTTTTGGCAGAAGAAAAATCTATTGCATGTAAAAGGAAAAGGTTTAAGGGTTATGGAATGAATTTGGGATGGACTGATACTGGGTTATTGCAACAGAAACGTCTTATTATTATTATTATGTATCTCCTTTGAGAATCACGGGTCTTTTCTTTTTATTATTATTATTATATTATTTATTAATTGCATTACTCTATAGTGATCTCGTATAACCCGTGCTTTGATTTATTACGGTAATGTCCCTTCCAAGTTGCATAATTTTCAAAATTTACTTTCGGCTATCTAACAACGTGGAAGGGTCCCGTAATAAATCAAACCACGGGCTATACTAGATCATTAAGAGCATAATACCAACTAAATAACAGTCGAATACTTTTCAAAAATTTTTTTTTCATACAAAAGTGTTGAGCTACTTGGGCAATTCGTATAGGAGTATCGGTTTTTTTCTCACAATAAAAGATTGTACAAAAAATTAAATTTTTTCAACGAACTTATTTAGTTTTAATTGCTTCTGCAGGACCATCATCTCCTCCTCCTCCTCCATGACGACCTCCGTGGTCACCATGCTAGTCCGCCACACAGAGGTTCCGGGTTCGATCCCCGGTCAGGGTAAGATAAAAAATGCCTTTTTCAAACTGTCCTGGGTCTTGGATGTTTATCTATGTATTTATTTGTTATAAAATGTAGTATCGTTGAGTTAGTATCCCATAACACAAGTCTCGAACTTACTTTGGGGCTAGCTCAATCTGTGTGATATGTCCCTATATATTTATTTATTTTATATTTATCATCGGTTAAAATTATACAAAAGCAGCTCTGAAAAGACAAGAAAAGTAGAACAACTCACTTGATAGAATAACTGGTACTCAGTGTCAGTCAGCCTTAGAGCCACCTCTTCAGGGAAGTGAAGCAGAGTTTTGAGGGACGTCAGCTCTTCAAAACTTGAGTCTTCTGGCAGGGGACCTGGAAGCAAAGACGTTAGAATAAGGTCACATGATCTGTTCACCGACTATTCGAAGACACCTAAACCTAAGATTTAAGAAAAAAAAAATATTTGGTTTGAATGGGATTTCTTGGGTTTTGCGGCCCTGGGCTCTGCATAGAACAGCAAGACCCAAAATGCTCTGTCTGCCTCATTAGGGATAAAGACGTGATAGTATGTATGTATGTAATGGGATTTCTTGTCAGGTAAATTACTTTGCCCATGCTGGTCTGGGAGAAATAAAAAAAAACTTAGAATGTACCAGCTGCTTCTCTTCCCACGCAGATCGTAAAAGCCGATCGAGGGAATGGGCAAAAATGCAGATCATGTTAACAGGCGATGCGGCTAGCAACCCATCACTGTATTGATTGCTTTTCCATCTTCTCGCCCACCATGACGCTAAAAGTGGCTTTTGGATCTTGCGGCCCTGGGCTCTGCATAGAACCGCAAGACCCAAAATGCTCTGTCTGCCCCATTAGGGATAAAGACGTGATAGTATGTATGTATGTATGTATGTAAATTACTTTCATCTTTGGGAGAGGCCTATGTCCAGGAGTGGACGTTATGCGGCTGAAATGATGATGATGATTTGTCAAGTGAAATTTTGTTAAAATCAGTTCAGTAGTTTGGGGGCGAGGTCGGTTTTTAGTTTTGTGAAATTATAATCAGATTGCCCGAAAACCACATGACAATAATCATAACTGCCTCCGTGGTGTAGTGGTTAGAGCGTTCGGCTCATACCCGGAGGTCGCGGGTTCGATTCCCGGCGGGGGCAACGACTTTGTGTTGTTGTCCTGGTTTGGTTAGGACATTGCAGGCTGATCACCTGATTGTCTGATAAGTAAGATGATTCGTGCTTCGGAGGGCACGTTAAGCCGTCGGTCCCGGTCACTGTCTTTGACTTTGGTCGTTACATAAACCATGTCAGAGGCCTTTAAGGCGGTTTAAAAACTCTGATACTAGTGTTAGTCACTAACACACACGATAAGAAGAAGATAATGTCTAGGCAAAGATAATATATTTTCCTGCTAACGTACTCATAACAGATACCCAACGCCATAGAAACTATCGGTAGGCCGTAAGTAGGCAACACTGGAGTTGCGGGGTAGCCTCACCGAGATGGCAGCACACACGACTCTTTCTTTCTTATCGTGTGTGTTAGTCACTAACACTAGTGTCAGAGTTTTTAAACCGCCTTTAAGGCCTCTGACATGGTTTTAGGTAACGACCAGTGTATAAATAAAATAAAAAAACTCACCTTCGTCATTCTCCAGATCGTGCCCCGATGAGCCTCCACTAGGGTGCTTAGAACCTTCTAGCATTTCAAGCTTTACTCGAAAAAATCTACACTATCTCACTCAAAAGACCATTGCTATTCAACGCGGCGGCACTGCCAGCCCTTTGGGCTTTACACTGTGTGTCAAAAATATGAAAACTACACTACATCTCACTTAAAAGACCATTGCTGTTTAATATGGAGATACTGTCAGCTTTTTGGGCTCTACAGTCTACAATGTTTTGGTCAAAAAATATTATTGCTTCTAGACTCAGCGATACTGCCGGTTTCCTGGCACTTTTTACTTAATTATTGTTTTTTTTAAAATTATATTTAGCTAAATGTTTTTTTTTTGTAATATTATTTAATTATATTATAATGTAATTAAATTAAAAGAACATTTATTATAACTGTACACTATTTACACGATAATTTATTCTATTCAATGATTTTTCACTACAGTTTATTTTTTTGTCTTTTTCTCATGATCACGACCTCTGGTGATGGTGGAGTGTAGACGCGTCGGCGGCCATTTTGGATTTTTAATCTGTAACAATAGAAAATGACATTTTAATAATATATACACAAAATAAACCAGTAAAAAAATGTGTCTGTACATTAAATATATTTCCAAAAAAAAATATTGGGGGCGATGGAGACATAGTAATGGAGTAAGATTTTTTATTAAATGTTTGCCTGTTTGTATACGCTAATCTCCGGAAATACTGGACGAATTGCAATGAAACTTTTTCTGTTATATAGCTGTTAATCCTGGGCAACATATAGGGTATAATTGATGTTGGAAAAAGGAACGTCACCTGATGCAGAACTATAATGGTCCAGCTAAACTATAAGAAATATAAAAATGACGCCTTAGCAAAAGTTGTTCAGCCTCATGAGCATTTTCCGGAGGCAAAGCCCACGCGAAAGAAGTCTCGGGCTTCGGTTAGTTAGTAATAATTTATTATCTTCAAGTATGTTCTAGTCAAGATTTGAATTTGTTTCTTATAGGCATGACGAATGGAAAATTACTTTTGGTCCATCGGTTAGATTATTAAAAAATATTGTACACGTATTCTTTTTTCTCTGAGAAACCAAAAATGACAAAGGTACAGCGCATTGAAATTTCGCGTGACGTCACACTTAAGCACGATTTTTACTTAAGTGTGACGTCGCAAGCCCCCACTCCGGAACTTTGACGCTCCGTATCTTTGTAAATTTTTTGGTAAACTGAAAAATACGGGTCCATTATTTTTGGGTAATCTAAAAGACGAACTAATTACAATCATTCTTTTCGGTCCCTGTGGTCATCCCTATTAATACATATATACTTACAAGCTGGTGCCCGCGACTTTGTCTGCGCAGTATCTTTATAAATTGTAGCCTATGTGTTAATCTGATGTATACGCTATATTATTGTAAAGTTTCATTAAAATCCATTTAGTAGTTTTTACGTGAAAGAGTAACAAACATCCATCCATCTATCTATAGTTACAAACTTTCGCGTTTATAATATTAGTAGGATTATATGTTGTGAACGCTTGAAAATAGTTTTTTTTTAATTTGCCACGCAAATAAATCTATACCGAAACGACAGGAGCTTTGGAAAGCTAACACCCGCCAATCCGTTGCAGTTTTGGCGTTTCTGCCAAAAGCTCGGATTTCAAAGCTGCAGCACATGACAATTCGTTTAAGCGCATTGTCATAACTAGGGATGTCAACGGTGATCTAGGTTTAAGGTTTAAAACATTTATTTATTACTAGCTGGTACCCGCGACTTCGTTTTGCAGTCTGTAGCCTAAAGATGTGTTATTCTGATGGCACTGTGAGGAATTCCTCCCGACTTCCATTGTTTTAATATTGTGTCTGGTATTGGCACATTCATTTGGTGATACATACATACATACATACTATCCCTTCTTTATCCCTAATGGGGCAGACAGAGCATTTTGGGTCTTGCGGCTCTATGCAGAGCCCAGGGCCGCAAGACTCACAAGTCACTTTTAGCGTCATGGTGGGCGAGAAGATGGAATGGATGGATGGAAAGCAATCAATACAGTGACGGGTTGCTAGCCGCATCGCCTGTTAAAATGATTCGCATTTTTGCCCATTCCCTCGATCGGCTTTTACGATCCGCGCGGGAAGAGAAGCAGCTGGTACATTCTAAGTTTTTTCGTTTCTCCTAGACCAGCATGGGAGACCAGCATTGGTGATGACGCTTCAAATTTTGTAATTTACCTGACAAATAAGAGATAGCGTCGCGATATCAATATATTATGTAGTTCCGCCACTCATCAGTAGATGGTGACGTCGGGGTTTTTCATTTCTTAATCTTTCCTCATTTCTTAATAATCTTGTGTTTTTAACCGACAAAAAAGGGATGAGGTTAAGTAATTTACTGGACAAATAAAAGATGGCGATACATACATACATACTATCACGTCTTTATTCCTAATGGGGCAGACAGAGCATTTTGGGTCTTGCGGTTCTATGCAGAGCCCAGGGCCGCAAGACCCAAAAGCCACTTTTAGCGTCATGGTGGGCGAGAAGATGTAAAAGCAATCAATACAATTATGGCGATACAATATCAATATATTGTGTGTATGTTGGTCACACACACGAAAAACATGGTCATCAGGTCTTTTTGTCTCCACTGCAGGAGCACGACCCTCTCTGTACTACCAGAGCCACACTTGGATAGAGCAGCCAGAGGACTTGGCCTACACTCTCCTCGCTGGCCGGACGGGTGGAGAGGTCTCATGATGTATATTTTTATTTTATTTTATTATAAGGCACACAAACAGATTACAGACAACATAGAACAGGAGAAATTTGTAAACATTAGGAGAAAAAAACTAGTCAGCAATCCACTACAGTGTACACAGCAAGGCCAAATAAATACATGAGAGCAAGTATAATATAACAATATTCTTTACAATAGATATAGCTAGTGCAGGTAAGTCATCAAAACAGATAGGTAGGTAATTGTGATAAAGTTTACATATCTAATGAAGCAATAAGTGATCTTTTAAACTGTGACAAACTTGGATTGAAGATATCAAGATCAGCGTTAGATTGTCTCAATTCGTTATAATCGCGACACATTCTAACAATGGGATTAAAAAAGGATGTGTTATTTCTGTAAACGTCAAGGCGAAAGACTTGTGGGTTTCGTATCGGTCGAGGTGGTCCGTTGAAATTAATTGAAGATAGGAGTTCTGGGCAGTCGATGGACGAGTGAATAATTTTATGAAGGCAAATAAGTGCTGAGATTTGTCTTCGTTTATCGAGTTTGGTAATTCCGAAATAATCTACTCTTGTGTCATATGAAGGCAACTGACGGATTAAACCATGTTTGCGACACAAAACTCGCAAAAAACATCTCTGGATACTTTCAATGTTAGCCGAATGCACATTATAATAAGGAGACCACACTACTGAGGCATATTCGAGAATAGGTCGGACTAGAGCGTTAAAAATATAAATTAAACTTGAGTGCCTCTTGAAATCCCTCATGATGCGTGAGATAAAGCCCACCAATTGATATCCGCGTTGAGCCAAGTGATCAAAGTGATGTCTAAAGCTTAGCTTTGAATCAAACAATACTCCCAGATCCTTAACCACATTTTTTTCAGATAAAGATTTATCCTTAATATGATAATCGTACTGAATCCGGCTTTTTTTGTTCGTAAATGTAATAGTGAAACATTTATCCACATTCAAGTACATTCTGTTACGAGAACACCATTCAGAAATGTTATCCAGGTCACATTGCAACAAGAGACAATCATTAATTTCGTCTATAGTGCGGAACAATTTCAGATCGTCGGCATACAACAGAGTCTCGCTTGAGATGTGATCCACTAAATCATTAATAAAAATTATAAATAAAAGTGGGCCAAGGTGGGATCCTTGCGGAACTCCAGATGTTACTTGCACTGGATCAGATAGAAATCCCTTTATTGCAACGATTTGACTTCGCCTGGATAGGTAAGATGTTATCCACCTCAGTAAACTTCCATGTATCCCATATGCGGACAATTTAGTAGGGAGTATTGTGTGATTGACCTTATCGAACGCTTTAGAAAAATCTGTGTAAGCAGAGTCAACTTGTTTTTGAGATGCGAATGCTTGACAAATGTAATTTTTGTATACAAGTAGATTACTTGTTGTTGATCTGCCAGAAACAAACCCATGTTGAGAATTGGATATACTGTTTTTGACATGGTTATAGATATGGTCATAGACAAGTGACTCGAAAATTTTTGCCATACATGACAGAATACTAATGGGCCTATAGTTTTCACATTTTGTTTTGTCACCCGACTTATAAATAGGGATAACGTAGGCGTTTTTCCAAATTGAGGGGAAGACTCCGCTCCTAAGTGACTCATTAAAGATAATACAAAGTGGTAAGCTAAGTTCCTCACAACATTCTTTAACAAATAATGCTGGTATGCCATCAGGACCAGGACCTTTGCATGTATCTAACGTTTTAATTTTTTTGATGATGTCATCTCTACTTATTTGTATATTTGATAGTGTTATATTATTTCTGTCAGGCATATCAAAGTTCGATTGACTTGTGTCAGGTTTTTCAAACACAGACGAAAAATATGACGAGAAGAGTTCACACACTCCCTTAGGATCTGAAGCAGTTTTACCACTGTAAGACATAGATTCTGGAATACCTTTGCTTGTTTTCTTACCATTAACAAATTTAAAGAAATGTTTCACATCTTTATCTAGACTATTCTCAACCTCTCTCTGCAAAGATTTATAGCATTCATTGATTAAATGTTTGCTACGGCTTCTCAACAAGGAATATGTATCATAATCCCTGGGATTTCCAAATTTCTTAAATAGATTATGATATTTTTTCTTTTCGCGGAGACATTGAATAAGAGGATAACTAAACCAGTACGGATATTGGTGAGGATTGCACTTTTTCAGAGGTGTAAATAACAGAATGGCTGAGTTCACTTCCTCATACATAGCTTCAACAGCACAATCCGCATCCAGGCCATCCAATAAACCATGCCAATCAATTTTACCTAAGTAATTTTTAACTCTTTCAAAATCACATTTATGAAAATTAGGCTTCAAAAGCTTAGGGTTGGATTTAACGAAACTACGTTTACTTTTGTGACATTCGAGGTCAATTAAAATTGCTGGATGATGACCGTCCAGCTTTAGCAAAGGTTCAACTTCTTGCACCGTTAAGTCATCGGCTGTGGATAAGACAAGATCTAGTAGGCGACCATTTTTATTTTTAAGATCGTTGTATTGCTTGAGGTCACACAATGCCATGGTGTCTAAAAGAAAGCGATCCTTTGTAGAACCAGAAGTCGGAATCAACCATAAATTTAAATCCGACCTTCTCCAGTCAATTTCAGGAAAGTTAAAGTCGCCCACCATTATGAAATTCCCCGAACAGTTGTTAGTGAGAATGATATCTTGACAATGCTTCATAAATTTTTCAACATCGTTAGTCTGAAGATATGGAGGAAGATAGCATACGCAAATATTTATTGACAGGTGGTTAGGAGTATAAGATTCAAGTGAGATCCACAAATCCTCAAAGTTACTATCCCAGGACGATCTGCGAGTAACGGTAAAACATTTTTTTATTGCTAAAATGACACCTCCTCCTTCATCCTTCCTTTTATTGTATAGAGATTCATTTCTGTCACGCCTGAAAACATTGTAACGCTCATCAAATAGTTCTTCACTAAAAATACCTTCATCCAAGTTAGTCTCAGTCAAGCAGATAACATCATAATCATTATTAAGTATATTTGTATAAAGTTGATTGGTTTTGGAACGCATACGATTGACATTTTGATAGTACAATAACATTTTATTTAAAATTAAATTATTTATACAAAACACAAAGAACAATTAAAAATTAAAACAACTGAACAGAAATTATTTATAAAGTTAAATTGAAAGAGAAAATGATAATAATTAAACTAACAAATTTTAGATACACAATCTTTAGTTTTGATATGGACGGCCGGAGAGTTCTCATCCTTTCTTGCATAAATATTTCCAAATTTGACCCATACATATTTGTATTTGCCACGGGCAGCAGCTCGGGTCAAAGCAAACAGCTCTTTCTGTTCCGGAGATAAATGTTCGGAGAGATAAATTGGACACCTGTCACTTTGAATCCCCAAATGTACAGAACTCAACGTGTTTCCAGGATTGGTTTTGTTGTAGCGCTTTACCGCTGACAGAAGATTATCGCGATGTCTTATGGAGGGTAATGACAGTAAAATGTTGCGCGGGCGGCTGGTTGAAGTAGATTGTAATTTTGCAACTCTGCGACACATACTGATTTCCGCATCTGTTGTTGGTAAGCCAACTGTAGCATACAGATTTCTCACGAGCATCATAATATTCTCATTCTTCTTCTCAGGTACTGCCTGAATCTCCACATTATGACTCCGAGAAACTTTTTCTATCGATTCTAAACGGCGTTGAAGTGTGTTCAGATCGGTTTTCAAATCCGTATTTTGTTTTTCAAGAGTTTTTACCCTGGCTTCTGTACATTCAATATTTCTTTTGATTTCCGTTTGCCCCTTGTGTAGGAAATCAGTAGTCTGTGTAAATTCGACTCTAACGTGATCAATAGCCGCAACAACTTCGTCCTGGATTAATTGTCTCATATTTGTGTTAAATGATTTCTTGAGTAATTCGAATTTTTCATCTAATTTAGCATCAAGCTTCATATCTAATAGTCTCGCAATACTATCTAATGTTACTTCTCCAGCTAGAGAAGGCTGCATAGAAGTGGTAGGCTGAGATCCAAGTGCTGTTTCATGATGATCAACAGAAAGGGAATCGTCGCATGACATAACTGAATCGTCAAATGGTACGGATTTTCTAACTGGTGTGTTGGAATTGTCTCCCTTGCGACGGTTTGTTATATTATAACAAGTTGGACATTTCCACAAAGACTTCTTGTTCATATCTAATTTGGAAAATGACTCTTTGTCTATATTTAAACATTTTAAATGGTATTCTTGTTTGCAGTAGGCACATAAGCACATATCTCTTTTTCCAACTGGTGGCAACGTATCCTTGCAGGCAATACAATGTTTGTTACAGTTTGCCATCTCGTATAATGATATGTTCGTTGTATAATCTCAAGAAAAAAAAAAACAATTGGAAAAAAAAAAAAATTTTTTTTGTTGAGAATCGAACCAAGACCACTGCATATGAGTATTGCATTCAATGTCTATTATAAAAAATATTTGCTTTCAAAAATACGATGAGCCGGCTACGAATCGAACCGGGAACTCTCAGGCGTCCGCCACACTATCTACAGCTGAGCCAGATTGAATCGAATCAATGTGACGAAATTATTGCTCTGTATCGACAAGTTTTAAGTTGTGTGTGAACGTGAGTGACGTATCCTTCTTAGTAATGTTAGATCACCCACTTTAAAAAATGTCACTGAGTCCAATATTGAGATTAATTTGATTATAACATCCACAATTATTTGCGTACAGCCACAGTTTATATGTTGGAGAATAGTCCGAAAAAATCTGCTTCAAATGATGCACAGTACATTAAACTTATCGAGCTTTAACCACAAATATTTATTTTAGACGACAGAGCTTACTATAACACGTCCGATGTGCGTACTTGCGGGTACAATTGTCAATATTAGCTTTGTTTAGCTTGTATTTCCTAAGTCGCCTTCTACGACATCCACTGGAGGACTTGGAGTGGCTCTATTCTACACTGCTGGAAACCACACGGCAT
This sequence comes from Acrobasis consociella, assembly GCA_963555685.1. Taxonomy (NCBI): domain Eukaryota; kingdom Metazoa; phylum Arthropoda; class Insecta; order Lepidoptera; family Pyralidae; genus Acrobasis; species Acrobasis consociella. The sequence goes on from OY743129.1 coordinate 12,846,171, forward strand.
ACGAAAAATATATACAGAGCGAGCCTCGTAAGGGAGAAATGTATATTATGTATGTAAGTCCATCTTCTACATTTTCCCTAAAAGCTCGGGTTTCAAAAGCTTTTGCATGGCTTTAGCGCATGGCAGATTCGATTCAGAGCTTTATCATTACTAGGGTTGCCTTACTAAAGTTTAAATTTAACTATTTATTTTCAGTGATGTTTGTATGTTTTGTTTATTATACATACATATGTAGCAGTTGGATTGTGTAATCTACTGTAAAGTCTCACTTACAAAAGGAATTTAAAGAAATATCTTTTTTTTTTAAATTATTAATATTGGACCACAAACAGGTTTACAATACAGTTCTTAATATTAACGTATAAGCTAAGTGTAATTCTAATTGTAGACTCAACGACGTTGGCCACATACATTAAATCTAGTATATCTAAGTGCGCAAAGCTAATCCACATGCTAAACTATAAAAAATAATATATATTAATTATACTACTTCCGTCGTCCCAGAAGTCACAACCCCTGGTGCATAAGTAGGTAATAGAGCTCTACAAGAATAATATTTAACTTGTACCTACTTTAAAAACCTTACCTTGTTAAAAAAAAAACTATGTTAAACTAGTTAAATTATTGAATCTCTGATCCATTATAGTATTACACCAATGACTCCTGTATCAATGATACAAAACTCCCAAATGTAATCAGTCAGAGTCTTCAACTTCAACAATCTTCTCAATGTTACTGGCGAAATGGTTTAATTAAGCTCGCATCAGAACTAAGCAACTTTTCGTTTAGATGCCTAAATATCCATTAAACGCCAATTTCATTCTTATTACTCTGGACAAACACATTATTCATTTCATTATTTATTTCGATACATAAACGGGGAGTGACACAGGCCTGCTGCTGTTTGACAAAACTTCTAGCTATTTGGCATTACAATTCTGTTTTGCAAAATAGCTGAAAATCGTTCTGCTGGATTGTCGATGAGTTACGTTATTAAGTTTTTACGTCCTATTTCTATTTCAAACCAAATTAGACTTTATTATCATATGTTAGTGCTCAATGTAGATTGACACTGAAACGCGCATACGCAGTAACGTCCGCCTTCCGTAACGCTTATGGAGTAACTACCCTGTGTCACGCTTTAGTGTCGCGCGACTTTTTATTTTGTTGATTATGGTTTACCAACACTTGTTTACATTATTACTTAATTCTAAAATTGTACGTACAGGATTTTTACTTCATCATCATCATCATATCAGCCACAGGAAGTCCACTGCTGGACATAGGCCTCCCCCAAGGATTTCCAAAACGACCGATCGGAAGCCTGCATCCAGCGTCGTCTAACCATCTAGCAGGTGGGTGTCCTACGCTGCGCTTGCCGGTACGTGGCCGCCATTCGAGAACCTTTCTGCCCCATCGGCCATCGGTTCTTCGCGCTACGTGCCCCGCCCACTGCACTTTAATGAGCTAATCCGCTTGGCTATGTCAGTGACCTTCGTTCTTCTACGGATCTCCTCATTCCTGATTCGATCACGTAGAGAAACACCGAGCATATTTCTCTCCATAGCCCGTCGAGCGACCTTGAGCCTGTTATGAGACCCATAGTAAGGGACCACGTTTCAGAGCCATAAGTCATCACTGGTAACACACATTGATTAAACACTTTCGTCTTGAGGCACTGAGGTATTCTAGACGATAAAACATTGCGCAATTTTCCGACCGCTGCCCAACCTAGCCGAATTCGTCGAAAGACCTCTTCCTCGAAGCTGGAACTTCCTGCCTTTTTTACCTGCCGGATTTTTACTTAATGTAACGTTATCCAGGTAAACCTGGACGGATGACAACCCTACCATTAGATAAACATAAATGTATGTATACAAGCTACATAATTGACCTAAAAGGTTCATAAAATCCCAAATCATGTACTAAAATATACCACGTTGTGACGTGCTATATTGACAACCCTATTCACAGTAGAATGCATTCAATGCTTCTATAGAAAACCATTCGAGCATTTGACGCAAAGATTTGATTGTAGTTACGAATTGAGGACCGTTCGGGAGGGTATCTATACTTATATTACTTGTTTGGTTCCCAGCAGAGTAGAATAATACCACTCTAAGACCTCCCGTGGATGTCGTAGAAGGCGACTTAGGGAACACAAGCTAAACAAAGCTTATAAACACCAATGAGACCTCTTCAACCCGTCTGGCCAGCGAGGAGAGCGTAGGGCAAGTCCTTTGGCTGCTTTGGCCAAACATGGCTCTGGTAGTACAGAGAGGGTCGTGCTCCTGCAGTGGAGACTAAAAGACCTGATGACGATGATGTTTATTTGTCAACCTCTCTCGTATTCCCAGTTGCAGGCTACACAGTAACGCTTCAGAGCCCGGGGTCCGCTACCTAACCAAGGAGATTTGACGAGGTTACTAGTTTTTACAACAACCTACAAGGTGGTCTGATTACCTGACCAGGATCGCTGGAAAGCGCTGGATGCAGGCCGTTCTTGTTCGGCCATTTTGGAAATCTTTGGGTGAGGCCTATGTCCAGCAGTGGACGTTATGTGGCTGAAATGATGAAGATGACTGGTTTTTACACAGTGATGAGTCGTTTTTACACAGAGCGACTGCCGTCTGACCTCCGCAACACAAAGGGTAGACCAGAACCAATCCTTGGTTTGAGCAAACGCTAGATGGCGTTCGGAGCCCACAGTTTATACGTCCCGTCCGAAACACGGAACCGTCTTTATTTTCGGATGAAGGTGATTCAATTTCGTCATTTCCATAGGAAAGTGTGCAGTCACCCGGGCAATTTGTATGCGGGAATATCGTTTTTTTTTTGTTTTTTGACTGATATTTTATTATCATTATATTTAGTCTATCTAGATCTATTTTACCTCGTGGTTGATTTATTACGGGTAAGTATGTTCCCTTCGTAACTAAAGGGCATGTATGAAGAGATTGATGAGTTTAGATGAAGCAAAAGAGGTTTTTCGGGATCGTAGCAAGTGGAGGTCCACAATCCCTGCCTACCCCTGTGGGAACTGCCTCTGTGGTGTAGTGGTTAGAGCGTTCGGCTCATACCCGAAGGGCGCGGGTTCGATTCCCGGCGGGGGCAACGACTTTGTGGTGTTGTCCTAGTTTGGTTAGGACATTGTAGGCTGATCACCTGATTGTTTGATAAGTAAGATGATCCGTGCTTCGGAGGGCACGTTAAGCCGTCGGTCCCGGTCACTGTCTTTGATATTGGTCGTTACCTAAAACCATATCAGAGGCCTTTAAGGCGGTTTAAAAACTCTGACACTAGTGTTAGTCACTAACACACACGATAAGAAGAGAACAGGCGTGATATTATGTATGTATGTATGTCGCTTCCATGTTGTATAAGAGAGCGAACATTCCAATAAAACTGTTTCAACGTCATCACTCAAATACTCGTTACAAACTAGTTACATAACATAACTATGTCCCAGGGCTGGATTCAAGCACAGTCTATTTTATCTTATCTTATCTTATACCTTTAAACGAGCAATTCTTGTATATTTATATATTTATAAATTTCTGTGATCTCGAAAACGGCTCTAACGATTTCGCTGAAAATTCGGGTAAACAATCGATCTAGATTAGTCTTTTGTTTGGGAAAACGCGTGTTTTCGAGTTTTCATGCGTTTTTCTTTCCACGCAGAATATGGTCGCTAATTTCGTCACGCCGGCCGCTATCCGTTTTGGCTCAGCAGTTTAGGATGCGGACTGCTAGAAAAAGTGTTACGGGTTCAATTCCCACTTGGTGACTTACTTTTGTTTTTTTTATGTTCAAGTTTGTATATAATTTTTTATTTCGTATTGTTTTTATACAAGTTTAATAAAATTAGTTAATGTTGGAGATGTAACCGAGCAAAACTCGGTCACCCAGGTACTTATTACCTTATATGCACTCATACATGACATAGTTACTGTTAGTAAAAAAGTACATGAACCTGACAGTGTGTGATCCCACACTCATTCAAGGACCCTGTTGAGCGCTGCAAAGCAGAGATAAGGGGAAACTTGTCATTGTTATTTATTATTCTTCTTCTTATATTTAAGAGCTGGGCTCTTTGTCGGTGGAGTGCTTTCCATGTCTCTCTTTCTTCCACCAAGTTCTTAATCTCCTTATGTTTTCACGTATATTTATTATTACAATTTATATTTATAATTACTATTTTATTTATTACATTTTAGGGTTCCGTAGCCAAATGGCAAAAACGGAACCCTTATTGATTCGTCATGTCTGTCTGTCTGTCCGTCCGTCCGTATGTCACAGCCACTTTTTTCCGAAACTATAAGAACTATACTGTTGAAACTTGGTAAGAAGGTGTATTCTGTGAACGGCATTAAGATTTTCACACAAAAGAGAAAAAAATCATAATTTTTGGGGGATCCCCATACTTAAAACTGAAATTCAAAAATTTAAGGCCCATTTTAGACGGTGCAAGTTTCTTGCGTGTTGCATACAATTTTATTGAAGCAGTAAATGATTTGTATGGCTGACATTTCGTTTAGACCATGCAAGTTGTCTATTGCTGCAATAAAATGGCATGCAACGGGCAAGAAACTTGCACCGTCTAAATGGGCCTTTATTTTTCATCAAACCCAAACGTGTGGGGTATCTATGGATAGGTCTTTAAAAACAATAATGAGGTTTCTAACATCATTTTTAGGGTTCCGTAGTAAACAAGGAATAGTTTCGCCACGTCTGTCTGTCTGTCCACGGTCCTACAGAGAAACTATAAGTACTAGAAAGCTGTAATTTGGCATGGATATGTATATTAATTATGGCAAAAAAGTCGTAAAATAAAATATGGAAAAAAAAAATTTCAGTGTAGCTGCCATACAATTAAAGACGTAGTCAATATTTTTTTTCTCGACAAACACATTGAGTGGGGTATCGTTGAATAGGTCTTTTAAAAATATTGTTAGCTTGTGAACACCATTTTTCGATTTAGGGATCCGTGTCTGAAATATTTGGGTTTAAAGTTCAAATTTTTGTTCGAGTCAAGTGTCCCCCCCCCTCTATCTGCTAAACGGTTATATATGGCCACGTGAAAATAATCACATTTATAGCATATATAATGTAGTTCGAAGGAAAACTATCAGAGCTAAGTAGGGTATACAAATTAAAAAGTTATAGGCGATCAACTTATAAAATGTACTTGAAAAAAGACATTTTCATACAAATTCACCTACACTGCGCGTGGCCCGACACGCACTTGCCCAATCTTCTTCTTATCGTGTGTGTTAGTGACTAACACTAGTGTCAGAGTTTTTAAACCGCCTTAAAGGCCTCTGACATGGTTTTAGGTAACGACCAATGTCAAAGACAGTGACCGGGACCGACGGCTTAACGTGCCCTCCGAAGCACGGATCATCTTACTTATCGGACAATCAGGTGATCAGCCTACAATGTCCTAACCAAACTAGGACAACAACACAAAGTCGTTGCCCCCGCCGGGAATCGAACCCGCGACCTCCGGGTATGAGCCGAACGCTCTAACCATTACACCACGGATGCAGTTACACTTGCCCAATTATTTTGACTGACACTTCCAAAGTGGAAAAATGTGTGTCCCCTATTAACTTCTAAAATATCCCTGCCTATCCATTGCCCTATCACCATCATTACGTCTTTTAAGTCTCCACTGCAGGAGCACGATCCTTACTGTACTGCCAGAGCCATACGGCCAGAGTTTAAGTCCAGATAATTTGGACTACACTCCCTACGCAAACGAGTTGGAGAGGTCTCATAAGCTTCGTTCAGCTTGTATTTCCTAAGTGTCTTCCTACGACATCCACGGAAAGACTTGGAGGTCTATTCTACTCTGTCGGAAACCACATGGCAGAAATCATTTTTCAGGGTTCCGGACAAAAAATTAAAAAGCAGAGCACTATAGGATCACTCGCCTTGTAAACATAATTATTTCAATTCCCTTGTTACTAGATGGCTCTTTATCTTTGTTATTATTTGCTAAATTCGTTATAATATATGGTACCGTTGAATTAGTATCCCATACCACACAAGTTTCGAACTTACTTTGGGGCTAGCTCAATCTATGTGATTTGTTCCTATATATTTATATAAAAAAAATGAAGTTACATTTAAGGTGGTCAGATGACCTGACCAGCGTCTCTGGAAAGAGATTTAAAAAAATGAAGTTACATTTAAGATGGTCAGACGACCTGACCAGCGTTGCTGGAAAGAGCTGGATGCAGGCCGCTCTTGATCGGTCATTTTGGAAATCATTGAGTGAGGCCTATGTCCAGTAGTGGACGTTATGCGGCTGAAATGATGACGATGATGATAAAAAAAAATGATTAGTCTACGATCTGCGCGGGAAGAGAAGCAGCTGGTACATTCTACGTTTTTTCTTTTCTCCCAGACCAGCATGGAAGCATCATCTTAACCCCCACCACCACGCTAAGCTCTATCTACCCCGTCAGGGATATAGACGTGAAAATGTATCTGTATTATTAGTCAACATCACTATTAATATTAATCTCTCCCATGCTGGTCTGGGAGAAATAAAAAAAAACTTAGAATGTACCAGCTGCTTCTCTTCCCACGCAGATCGTAAAAGCCGATCGACGGAATGGGCAATAATGCAAATCATGTTAACAGGCGATGCGGCTAGCAACCCATCACTGTATTGATTGCTTTTCCATCTTCTCGCCCACCATGACGCTAAAAGTGGCTTTTGGGTCTTGCGGCCCTGGGCTCTGCATAGAACCGCAAGACCCAAAATCTCTGTCTGCCCCATTAGGGATAAAGACGTGATAGTATGTATGTATGTATCACTATTACTAGTGGTACTATAGTTCTTAAATCCGCCCCTGCCTGGTACTAACACCTGTTACCCGTTCCCAAGACACTCCAGAAAAGGTTTCAGAATTTAAATCGTACTCATACATAATGTATCCAGCCTTACTCGGTTTCTTTTCGAAATAACTGTCCCAATCATGTTTCGAAAAGCAATCTAACCTCCAACAAGAATAAAGAAAGAAAACCCGGCCAAGTGCGTGTCGGACTCGCGCACGAAGGGTTCCGTACCATTATCTATAAAAATCAAGTTTGTTGTATGGGAGCCCCCCTTAAATATTTATTTAATTTGTTTTTAGTATTTGTTGTTATAGCGGCAACAGAAATAGATAATTTGTGAAAATTTCAACTGTCTGGCTATCGCGGTTCTTGAGATACAGCCTGGTGACAGACAGACGGACAGACGGACAGACGGACATACAGCGAAGTCTTAGTAATAGGTTTCCGTTTTTACCCTTTGGGTACGGAACCCTACAAAATGATAATTTAGATTTTTGAAAATTACTTATAAACAAAATCCGTCTTATTATAAAACGCAGACTAACTTTGTTACTAGGTTTAAACCATTATCCGACAAAATCAAGTTGACATTTAGTAAAGTGAAACTAACTCATCTATCAATGTCAAGATTTGGGTGGATAATGGTTTAATCAAGTAACAAATTTAGTCCTGTTTTTATAATAGGACGGAATAAATTTTGCAGTGTACCAAAAAGGTCTCCGCTCAGCATATTCCGTAGCTACGACACAGGAGACGTATTTTTGAAATCACTTGTCACATGACGAAGGGTTTGCGCGAGCGTTTCCAAACGGGCGCATTTTTAACTTCGGTAGTTTCCGAGGGATTTGCAACTATAAAACTATCCTATGTCCTTCCCAGTGTATCAAACTATATCAAATTTCATCTAAATAGGTTCAGTTGTTGAAGCGTGAAGTAACAAACAAATATACTATAAATATAACAAATAACCTTACTTTTGCATTTATAAGCTTAGTAGGACAGTATAGCCCGTGGTTTAGAATACATAATAGTACAAGTACAGAAGATTCACTCCGAAAAATCAATTAAAGGAATAGCGACTCTCGCTACGATACAATTAAGTTCAATTCAGATCGGACAGCGCTAATAACCTACAGTTATATTCACCTAGACGTTCCATCTCTTTCTATCACGTAACGCTTACCTTTTCTGCCGCACTGATTAGCCACGCTGGCGAGGCCGCCGTACGTACTTTTTTTGTACTTGCGTTTTTAATACCTACCGCGGAGTAAGACTGGCCTGCCCGTGTTTCGATTCGGGTATGTCTCTTCTACGTTCTTGAAGTATATATGTAAAATGAATGTTACAATATATACTCACATTTAAACAAACGCTGGATCACGGTACAGATATCAACAGTAATTCAACTCGACGCTGTCCTTCAAGAATATACCTACGCCACGCGTGCGCTAGGGCTGCCCGTCTACAGTATTTTAATTTCGTCTACCTACTTGAGTGACTTGTTTTGTGATTGTAAGGTGAATGAAAGAGATTATCGCACAAGAAAAAGATATATAATGGATAAGGGTTTACAGATAGCACGCCTACTGCTAACAATAAAACACCGTTCGCCTTTGCGGCGCATTCCGGACTGTTTGTACGCCGAGTCACGGAACAAGTGTATGCTGACCTTCGAGGCGCGTAGGTATAACTTGCGTTCCGACCATTTGTATGAAGATACAATACTGTAGATATCTGTATCGTGGCTGGATTGTTTAAAAGGACTTAGAGAACTACGCTCGCTTCGCTCGCTCGTTAAATATTCCGAGAAGGGTTAATTATATCATTTGAAGTGAGCACATCAGTAGGAAGTAGGAAGCAAGTGAGCCAAACGCCATTTCCATTGTATATTACTTGAGTAACAAAGTTATGAAGTACTGAAACGTGGGAGAAGTACCAAATTGTTACGTCAGATGTCATTGATAACTTTTGCAATAGACAAAACAAATTACAGCTCATCAAATAGAAGGTTGGTGACTCGGAATAACTTAAAATGTCACAATAATTATGGATGGACTACCATGGAATTGTATGTACTTCTCTACTTTCGTGGATATTACTATGTTAATTGCTTTGCTATTCTACTGATACAGATATTTTGTTTGCACAAATAATATATAAAACAATAGTATATTTTTGTTAAAATATACTATTGTTTGCAAATATGTGTATTTTAATTAAATTATAGTAAAATACAAGATTGGTTAATTAATAACAAATTTATTAAATGTATTAAACCAAAGGTCTATTCCTTTTTTGATCGAGCGATCTCAAAACTATTATGCGCCACGCCATCTATTGAGAATGTTTTTAACCTCATTTTTTTACAATATAAATTAACCTTATTGCACCATGTTAAACATAAAAATTACAAAAACAACAAGAAGCAATTAGCCCCACAAGCGGACTTATCACTATAAATGCCATCCCTTCCAGCCAACTTTTGGGTGGAGGAAAAATAATTTGTAACAAGGTTGGCACAGTATTTACACCTATAGATAATTTACTTACATTTTATAATACATAAACATATTTTTACTTTTTTAACTCTAAAAAGAACTACACAAATAATTTAAAAATACCTATATGGAGTTCTATTTTTACGATCTCACTACTATTCTCAATCGATGAATAAAAAATTAGGCGTTGTCTTTTTCACTGGAAAACGCCATATTTTATTTTCAGAAGACTTGTTTTTTTCTATTGTTGTGGGCTTAGCTGTTATAGCGTCTATGGTCTATGTTCATAAGTTGTCTATGCATATTTCATTACCACCCGAATATATAAGTTAGCGTGCAGCTGTGCGGAACAAAAAATGATGTATGGTGTTATAAATTATAGTCGAAGTTTATTGAACGTTCATTTTACCATAGACAATATCTAGCTTAGCTTCGCTTTTACGACTACTGACATACATCTAATATTATAACTGCCTCCGTAGTGTAGTGGTTAGAGCTTTCGGCTCATACCCGGAGTTCGCGGGTTCGATTCCCGGCGGGGGAAACGACATTGTAGGCTGATCACCTGATTGTCTGATAAGTAAGATGATCCGTGCTTCGGAGGGCACGTTAAGCCGTCGGTCCCGGTCACTGTCTGTGACATTGGCCGTTACCTAAAACCATGTCAGAGGCCTTTAAGGCGGTTTAAAAACTCTGACACAAGTGTTAGTCACTAACACACACGATAAGAAGAAGAAGAGAATTTCTTATTACGTGATTTTTCTTTGATAACTGTCTCGCAAGCATTACATGTTATGATGCGTCAACATTATTTATTATTTAGTTAAAAATAGCATATGAAAAAATATGTTTTTCCTCTCATACATGTTATCTGATCTCAATGATTACTATGTTGACTCAAATAAAAAAGAGGTTATTTATTTCAAATGTAGATAAATATTTGTGAGCTATACCTACTTACCTTTACGTGTTGTTTTATGGCTTTACTATAGACATCTCCCATGCTGGTCTGGGAGAAATAAAAAAACTTAGAATGTACCAGCTGCTTCTCTTCCCACGCAGATCGTAAAAGCCGATCGAGGGAATGGGCAAAAATGCAAATCATGTTAACAGGCGATGCGGCTAGCAACCCATCACTGTATTGATTGCTTTTACATCTTCTCGCCCACCATGACGCTAAAAGTGGCTTTTGGGTCTTGCGGCCCTGGGCTCTGCATAGAACCGCAGGACCCAAAATGCTCTGTCTGCCCCATTAGGGATAAAGACGTGATAGTATGTATGTATGTACTATAGACATTTGCATAAAAACGTATACAGCTTTTTTTGAAATCACATGTCAGATTCCAGTAAAATTTTGTAATTTTAAAGAAATTGCATTCATCTGGCTGATAAATATGATCTGGCTAATATCTGGCATATAATAACTTGAAAGAAAATATAAGGGTGTAGAAGTTTCCCATACTGATATGATCTGGCTAATATCTGGCATATAATATGAACTTGAAAGAAAATATAAGGGTGTAGAAGTTTCCCACACTGATGGTCAAAAATTATATATAAACTATAGTCCTTCAAGTCCATATTTTTATACCTACATCCTCTTGAACAAACAGAAAAATTAAACATGTTAAGACTATGCAACTAAAATTTGATTTTTACTATAGTTTTGACAGTCGAACCAAGTGGAATTTAAGGATTTTAAAAAGTCTTGGTTCGCCCCGCGAACCAAGAGGACTTTTTAAAATCCTCGTGGTTCGCGGATCGAAACAAGTAGAATTTTAAATGTCCTCTTGGTCCGATGGTCGAACTAAGTGGAATAAAAAAATCCTGATAGTCCGACATGTCGGATAGCAAGGAATCAAAATTCCTCATCGTCCGATATGTCGGACAACGTTGTCGAACCACGTGGCCGCAGGGCATATTTTGACCGAAAAACCAGTTATATGCCTACATATGTGCAACTTCTTTAATATTACAAAATTTTACTAAAATCTGACACGTTTTTTAAAAATAAATGCTATACTATGTTTGTATGGAAAAGTCTGATCCTGTCTAGGGTAAGATAAGATAAGATAAGATAAAATTTCTTTATTGCACCAACTAAGTATGACAATAATCAAAAGTACATTTCAAATATAGTAGGTACAAAGGCGGACTTATCACTAAAGTGATTTCTTCCAGCCAACCTTTGGGTAAAGAAGACTATAAAAGATGTGGGGGAGTTGGCGCAGTTAGAGTATTACAGTGTAGAAAAATACAAGTACCTATACAATTAAAATAATAGGAGTACATACTATAACATATAAACGAACAATAAAGTAATATAAAATGCATAAACTATAAAATTGGTACATACGAACATTAAGGAAAGTAATTAAAAAGTTTGTTTGTTTGTTTGTAAATTCTTTATTGTACAAAAAGGACACTACAAAAATACAGTAGATAACAATACAAAGGCGGACTTATCCCTTTAAGGGATCTCTTCCAGTCAACCCCACGCCAGAGGAGATAATCCTATTAATTAGGGTGGAACACTGTACAATACTTACAAGCTAAAATACAAATGAAAACCTAGTATATGTGTATAAACATAAATAAATAAATAAAACATATACATAAATATATATATATATATATGTATAATATAGATATAAATAAGGACACAATACATACATATAACTCAATCCAGGTCAGGAGTCTTTGTAAAAGTTTTTGACCCTAGCTTTAAAGGAATATAAAGAAGTTGAGGCTTTAATGGTGGGTGGTAGTTCATTCCATAAATGAGCAGCCATGATAGCAAAAGACTTAGCATAAGCTCGAGAGGAGAAAGTGGGGATGTCGAGAATGTTATTACGAGATCGAAGGCGGGGGTTAATGACTCTAAATTGGAATTTGTCTTTAAGGTAATTGGGAAAGATAGGATTGTGAAGGACATTGAAAAGAAAAGTAAGGATATGTAGAATGCGACGGGTTCTTATAGTTAACCAACTCAGGCAAGAACGGAATTCAGATATATGATCGAACTTACGTAGACCAAACACATACCGAACACACATGTTCTGAAGTCGCTCTAGCTTGTCAGACAATTCTTCCGTGAGATCCAGGAAGGCCACATCTGCATAATCTAAGATAGAGAGCAATAACGAGCGAGCCAGAAGCGCTTTAGTGTCAGTCGGCAGAAAATTCTTTAAGCGTCTTAATGAATGCAGAGAAGCAAAAACTTTCCGACTAAGCTCATTGATTTGCGGAGACCAAGATAGAGTTTCGTCCATGACAATACCCAGGTTATTAACAACCGAAGAGAGAGGGATGACATCATTACCCAAGACAACGTCAGGGAATGCCATGGACTTAAATTTGGCGATAAAATGAGAGCTTCCTATCACGATGGCTTGAGATTTTGCAGCGTTGACCATTAGCCCGAAGTTCTTAGACCATTCCGCGATAATCGCGAGGTCGGAGTTAATGGTTGTAATAGCCATATCGAAATTACTGAGAGGAGCGGCTGCATATATCTGGAGGTCATCAGCATACAAATGATAGCAGGAGGAGAGAGAGGCAGTAATGCCATTAATGAAGATAGAGAAAAGGATAGGTGACAAAATTCCTCCCTGTGGGACACCTGCCCTAAGATCACACCAATCCGAGCGCCTATCATCCACCCTCACCAACTGTCTCCGTCCAGTCAGATAGGATTGAAACCAAGCGATAGTGTCAAGGGAAAAGTTAAATGACTGCATTGTTGCCAGAAGCAACTCAAAATCCACTGTGTTGAACGCACTGGTGAAGTCCAGTAATACGAGGAGAGTAAGGGCTTTATTGTCTATATTCCAACGAATGTCGTCTGTGATTTTTAATAGGGCAGATGTCGTACTATGCCCCGCACGAAAACCAGACTGAAACGGACTTAAAAGGTTATGTCTGTTGAGATATTTGGTGAGACATTGGTGAACATGGTGTTCTAATACTTTTGAAAGGAGAGGTAGGATGGATATAGGACGAAAGTGGGAAGGAGAAGACGGATTAGGACTTTTTGGTAAGGGAATAATATGCCCATACTTCCATGCACTAGGAAATACACCAGTGTCCAAAGAACAGTTAATGATGTCCGTGACAACAGGAGCTATCAAGGTTGCAATTGGTCTGATCATATCCAGACATATGTTATCATTGCCAACTGCCTTCGTTTTAATAGAATTGATAATTTTTACTACATCGTCCCATCATTACTACATCATTACTACTATCATTACTACATCATTAGTAGCCAGTAAAAAGAAAAGAAGAAAAGAGATATTAGTCAGAGCTAGAGGAAAGGTAATGAGACGTCACTAAATCTTTAAATTTTTTCAATGACTGTACTTGGCGAATGTCCAGTGGTAAAGCATTCCAGATTTCTACTGCCTGAACTGTAAATGAGTTAGAATAGAAATGAGTGTTATAACCAGGGGTGGAAAGTTTTAAGGTGACTGTGCTACGCACACTACGATTGGTGTTCTCACGAAAGAAGCTAAAACGTTCTTTAAGGTATAGTGGAGTAGAAGGCACAAACAGGACTGAATAAAGAAGGAAGTCAAAGTCAAAGACAAATTTTTTTATTCAACGTAGGATAAATTTATCTCTTATAAATAAGGTCATATTTAGGGTTCCGCACCCTAATATCTTAAAAATAAGGTCATTTTTAGGGTTGTATCTCAAGAACCGCGATAGCTAGACAGTTGAAATTTTCACAAATTATGTATTTCTGTTGCCGCTATAACAACATATACTAAAAACAAAATAAAACAAATATTTAAGGGGGTTTCCATACAACAAACGCGACTTTTTATAGATAATGGTACGGAACCCTTAATACGCGAATCCGATTCGCACTTGGCAGGTTATTTTTTTAAATATTATTTTAGTGCAAAAGTTAAAAACTACTAGCGTTTCGGAACGACCACTGCTGGGAAGATTACGCTGAAAGAAACACAGTTCAGTATTGGTCCCTACCCAGCCTGATGGGCTATGTTACAATTACAATACAGATTTACACTTAAGCTATACATTTAAATTAGACAATTACAATTTGCAGTCAACTATTTTCAAGAATTTTTCTCAGAAAAGGTATGAGTAAGGGAGCTCTTTAAAGAAATTATATTTCTGCATTCTGGCAATACATTTGCCTCTTTTTTAGCAAGATTTACGATCTACCCAAAAAACAAGGACTGAAATAAAAGTATTCTTTAGCGAAATAAATATAATTGATGAGGTGTTATGTATTAAAATGATTTACACGCGTGAAAATGGGATTATAATGAAAGCTGTAAAAAAGCGTTTACATATGACACCGCTGCGGAGCTGTGCGCTTTAATTTTTAGGGGTTTTGTAGTAAACATTCTGTGTGGTTTCTGGCAGAGTAGAATAGGGCCACTCCACTCCTGTGGATATTGGAGCAGCTTAATATAAGGACCCGCCTATCAGTGATTTGTCTCCAAAGGGCTTTGTCATTCTTCGGTCACATAGCACGACGAGAGCCAAACAATCTAGAAAAACAAATACTTGTTGGCCACGTGGAAGGAGTACGACCTAGAGGCAAACCCCCAACAAGATGGACTGATCCTCTTTTAAGTGCATTGAAGTGCAACACAATAGCCGCTATACACATGGCCCAAAATAGAGCAGCCTGGAAAGACCGCGTACTCAGAACCAATTAAGGTGGTCACGACCCTCAGTCATGAGGAATACGACAAGAAAGAGACTCCTGTGGATGTCGTAGAAGGCGACTTAGGAAATACAAGCTAAACATAATTTTTAGGGGTTTTGTAGTAAACAATGCTGTGTGGTTTCCGGCAGAGTAGGGCGGCAGAATAGGGCCACTCCAAGTCCTCCCGTGGATGGCTCAGAAGGCGACTTAGGAAATACAAGCTAAAAAAGCTTATAAACATTAATGAGACCTCTCCAACCCGTCTGGCCAGCGAGAAGAGTGTAAGCCAAGTCCTCTGGATGCTCTTGCTAGGTATGGTTCGGGTAGTACAGAGAGGGTCGTGCTCCTGCAGTGGAGACTTAAAGACCTGATGATGATGATGCAGTAAACAAGGAACCCTTAAAGTTTTGTCGTGTCTGTCTGTCAGTCCGCGGTTTTGCTCAGAGATAATAAGTTTTAAAAAGCTGTAATTTAGCACGGGTATGTACATTAACCATGCCGAAAGAAGTAAAAACCTCTCTGATGCTAAATATGTTGGTCTGCCTGCGTGAAGTGGTTGCGTTACTTAGATATGGCGCCTGAAAAGTTGGTTATCGTGACCATAAAAAATGATAAGGTAAATGGCTGACTCTGGTTTCACAGGATAAAGAGCATCTCTCTGATGCCAAATATGTCGGTCTGCCTGCGTGAAGTGATCTTGAAAAATAATATTTTTAGTGTAGCTCCCATTCATATAAGTGGGAGTATTCTTTTCCTCGACTTTTGAATATAGTTCTTTCAAAAATATAACACTTTAATCTTAAAAAAATTAAAAAAATTGCTTAACCTATTTTAGTTATATGTTTTGTCTCGTACTTTCTATGTCAAATAATGAAAAGGTGGAAAGGGACAAACAAAAATATGTTTAGCAAAGTTAATTTGTATGATTAAGAGTCGATTTCACTAAATAGGACTTTATTCCAGAATAACTATCCATGGTATAACTTTATACCTAGAATTTAGTCTGGGATTACTTCGTTCTTCTTCTTCTCATCGTGTGTGTTAGTGACTAACACTAGTGTCAGAGTTTTTAAACCGCCTTGAAGGCCTCTGACATGGTTTTAGGTAACGACCAATGTCAAAGACAGTGACCGGGACCGACGGCTTAACGTGCCCTCCGAAGCACGGATCATCTTACTTATCAGACAATCAGGTGATCAGCCTGCAATGTCCTAACCAAACTAGGACCACAACACAAAGTCGTTGCCCCCGCTGGGAATCGAACCCGCGACCTCCGGGTATGAGTACGGTACGCTCTAACCACTACACCACGGAGGCAGCTTTTATTACTTCGTTTACATTTCACTACTCTTATCCATGGTATAAGCTCAATACTCCATGAAAATTGGCGGAGTAGTGATTTACTCGAGAAAAGCCGTATAATCCTAGTATAAGTCTATGGTGAAACGTAAAAATAGTTTAACCTGAGAATAAATGCCGTAATTCTCTGGAATAAAATTTATTCTTGTTTGGTGAAATCGAGTCTTAGAAGGATAGTGTAGCGATATTAAAAAAAAGTTTTTACACAATCTTACAAAAGTCGATACGGTCAGCTTACTTTTGTTTGGAAAAGAAAAGTTATTTAAAAAGTTGGTGCTCGCAAAGTTCCGGAAAGGTTAGCCACGCTACCGGCTTAAAAAATTAAAAATCTTTCGAAGATATGACGGTTTTTTTATAGGTTATTTTACCGTGTATGTTTTTGGTATGTATACTTCCATGCTGGTCTGGGAGAAAAGAAAAAATTTAGAATTTACCAGCTTATCTTTCCGGGCAGATCGTAACAGCCGATCGAGGGAATGGGCAAAAATTTAATTATATTAATAGACGATGCGGCTAGCAACCCATCACTATTTTGATTCCTTCATCTACCTTCTTGCCCAAATTGAGCTAAAAGTGGCCTTTGAGTGTTACAGCCCTGGTCTCTATCTGCTTAGAGCTGCAAGACCCAAAATATTCTGTCTGCCCCATTAGGGATGAAGACGTGATAGTATGTATGAATGTATGTTTTGGTTAATATATATTATACCTATGTTTGATAGTTTCTTCTTTTAATGTATATGTGTCTTTAAATAAACATATTTATGTACTTTATACATTTAGTTTACTTTTTCACGTATTTTATCACGCCAGCCACACATATTTTCCGCTTGGTCCAATGGTTGACCGGGAGAGAATGCCATAAGGCATTAGGTCCGCCATTTGTACATTTTTTAATTGTGCAATAAAGTTTAAATAAAATGGTTGACTGGGAGAAAATGCTCTTAGCATTAAGTCCGCCATTTGTTAAAAGTATATTTGTACTTTGGAACAATAAAGTTTGATAAAATATGTAAAATAAAAGAAAAAATACCACTGAAAATATTTTAAAAAACGGCAAAGACATTGGTTAATAATAGTTAATGAAGTAGTAATTAACATTTCAAATATAATTAATTAAATATGACTTATACGAAATGTAATAAATATTTTAAGGCATATTCAACTCTTTCTTTGTCACCTTTTGCTAGTCGTGTGCTGCCATCTCTGTGTGCATACCTCGCAACTCCAGTTTTGCCTACTTACGGGCCCTCCAATAGTTTCTATGGCGTTTGGTATCTGTTACGTTAGTAATTATATTATCTTTGACTTGGCCAAGGTCAGGAAAATGCGTTTGTGATGCCACGACGAAAATCGAGTCGCGAAGGTAACAAAAGCAGATGAGGTCCAGAATTTAAAACTTCTTCTTCTTATCGTGTATGTTAGTGACTAACACTAGTGTCAGAGTTTTTAAACCGCCTTAAAGGCCTCTGACATGGTTTTAGGTAACGACCAATGTCAAAGACAGTGACCGGGACCGACGGCTTATCGTGCCCTCCGAAGCACGGATCATGTCTTACTTATCAGACAATCAGGTGATCAGCCTACAATATCTTAACCAAACTAGGACAACAACACAAAGTCGTTGCCCCCGCCGGGGATCGAACCCGCGACCTCCGGGTATGAGCCGAACCACTACACCACGGAGGCAGATTAAAACTGAAACCGTTTCTTTTGTTAAAGAAAATATATTCGGAAAGTTGGGGGTCGCGAAGTTTTGACACGGGGTGCTACCGTGACGGGTTTCGGTTCAAATGTCAGTGTTTTTTGAAGCGAGGTAAAGAATTTTGATGCGGTTTTTTTTGTTTGAAAGCTGACTTGATTGGGATGGATCTTAGCTATGTTTGATGGAAATTGATTGGTACTGCGACTCAAAAGTTGTGGGGGTGAACGCTTTACAGTCTTTTTTTTATTTACCTCTGCGCCTCAAGACTAAAGCCTTCAACTAAAATGTGTTACCAGTGATGACTTTTGGCTCTGAAACGTAGTCCCTTACTATGGATCTCATAAGAAGGCTCAAGGTCGCTCAACGCGCTATGGAAAGGGCTATGCTCGGTGTTTCTTTACGTGATCGAATCAGAAATGAGGAAATTCGTAGGAAACCAAAAGTCAATACATAGCCCAGCGGATTAGCTCGTTGAAGTGCCAGTGGGCGGGACACAGCGCGACAACCCAAAAGTTCTTGAATTGTACAGGCAAGCGAAGCGTAGTACACCCACCTACAAGGTAGTCAGACGACTTGACCAAGGTCGCTGTAAGACGCTGGATGCAAGCCGCTCTAGATCGGTCATTTTGGAAATCTTTGGGAGAGGCCTATGTCCAGCAGTGGACATACTCCGTTGGTCCTCATTATATGGCAGTCGTTAAGCTATTTCAGATGTCTTTAGGCTTAAAAAATCTGACACCAGTGTTAGCCACTTACATACATACTATCACGTCTTTATCCCTAATGGGGCAGACAGAGCATTTTGGGTCTTGCGGTTCTATGCAGAGCCCAGGGCCGCAAGACCCAAAAGCCACTTTAGCGTCATGGTGGGCGAGAAGATGGAAAAGCAATCAATACAGTGATGGGTTGCTAGCCGCATCGCCTGTTAACATGATTTGCATTTTTGCCCTATGATGAACTGAACCTATACACTATGTTAAAAAAACCCTGTCCGATCCGTTAAGGCAATGTTGGGTAGCTTATGTAGGTTCTATTTATCGGTTTCTCCCAACCCTAAAATCGCAAAAATAATCTGCGGCTCCATACAAAATTAAATAGGTACATACCGTTACAAAATGTATGAAGCTGCACATTTTTTTTTTGCGAATTCAGGCTTGGGACTATTCGATAAAAGAACCTACATTTACCTTATCGGATCGGAGAGAGTATTATTAAACATTATAACGCATGTTATATAAAAAAAGTACGAGTCAAAACAATAATTTTCTATACCCTTAGTGTACGGGACAGCCGACAAACAGCTACATAAATATAGTATATAGCTTATAGTTTGTACATAATTGTAATAGGTCGCAATTAAAATATATTTTTATAGTGGTTTTATTCTCCCTTAGTTAGTAAGTTAATAGTAATACATAGGCAAATAGGTGTATGCATAGGTAATAATAGATACACTTATGTTGTAATCATTGTAAATAAATAGATTTTTCTCTTGTCTTTTTATTCCCCAGATAACTAGATAGCCTAGATAGGTAATAGATCCGATAACAGATATAGGAAACTCTGATAAGAAAATAGGTTTTCGTTACAAATACATAGTCATAGGTTTATAGTTCCTATTTCTTATTAGAATATTATTATGTAACTTGCTAGAATTGTAATAACTTATGTAATAGATAAGGAATTTATATAGTTTATAGCAATTTATAGAAATAAAAGCCTATGTACAGAGAGCGTGAACGATACACGGACAGAGGGGCGCGCGCGGGGGGAAGCACACCGCAGCTTCTTATTGGCGCGTTCAATAGGCGGTATCGCAATAGATCGATACAGAAAATTATAGGATATATATACGGCCATATCGGCGTTCCGCACTGCCTGCCGATTTCGCTACTACAGATCGACTTCGCTACAGACTACTGGCCGCACGACTTCAGCACTTCAAGATCGGACAACGGGTTATGAAGAAACAGCAAGACACAGTGGAAATACAGGAAATAGAACGCCACTCTGTCCGCCCGTACGTTCGTTTTCGTCCACGCTCGCCGTACCGCTGGGTATATACACGATAACATCGTGTTTTATTTCGTTTCTTTGATTCCCTCGTTTCTTTTGATACATCCCGTTTCTTACGATTATCTGTGTCAAAGTGGTACGGCTTGAGCGCCCGCGATCAACCGCGTCGCGCACAGCAGACAGACAGCAGCCCGCATATATATAGGAGAGAGACCAACGTGTGGGTCCTACAGTCCGAAAGTACGTAGGTTCGACACCAGCGCAACCAGTGTACGGTTCGTCACGTACATTGCTGGTCCTTCGAGCCGGATAGAAGACAGCGTGGGATCTACGTACAGCCGTCGCGTCGTGGAAAATAGAAGATGCCAGTCACCAGGTCGAGGTCCGGTCGGAGCGAGCGCACACCGAGAGCAGCGCCAGAGGCTGCCGCGCCCGTACAGCCGTCATCGGAACAACCTGCCGTCGCTACAGCATCCGCCGTGTCGCCGCCACGAGACTCCGAGCTATCGTCGGAGATAATAGCGTCGTCGTCGCACGGCACCACGACTACAGAAGAAACCCACACTTGGTCTCACGGAACTACAGCTACAGAAGCGAAGTCGTCACAGTCACACAGCACCGCCGTGAGAGAAGCCCCGCCGCGCCCCTCCGCCTCCGTCGTCGCCGCGGGAACCGCTCTCTCGCAACCTACAGAACGCGTAGCCTCTCCTCGCCCGTCTCATCGTCGAAGCAGCCAGAAGAGCAAGAAGTCACTTCGTCTCATCAAGGCTAGGGAGGAGCTGCTGCGCCTACAGGTCGAACTCGCCGCCGCCCGCGTCGCCGCCCTAGAAGAGGAAACAGACACAGAAGACGACGACACACTCATCAGTGAACAAGAAACGGCGCGTCGAGTCACCGACTGGCTGGACACCAGTCAACCGCAGCTTGCCATCACAGATCAAGCTCACAACCCGTCGCCTGCAACACATCAAGACGTCACGGCGCCAACAGCTCAAGCCACAGTCGCGCCGCCCGTCATCGTACAGCCAGTGTTGCAGCCTACAGTTCAGCGCGCGGCACCCCCACAGACCCCGCGCGCCCCTCCGATGCCCGTTCCGCCACCGGCGGGAGAAAACACCACAGTAGCCGTTCGCCAGCCTCAAACCATCGATATCATCGAGCTCGCGAATGCATTCGCCCTCGCCGCGCGATCAGGATCCCGTCATGTGCAAGAATTGCCTCCGTACTACGGATCGTATCAAGAATGGTTATCGTTCCGCGCCGCATATCAAGCAACAGCTCCGCATTACTCTGATATCGACAACATGGCCCGCCTTCGTCGCAGCGTACGTGGGAAAGCCAAAGAAGCCGTCGAGACGCTACTCATACACACAGGAAGACCCGATGTTATCATGAAGACGCTCGAGTCCCGTTTCGGTCGTCCGGACGCCATAGCAATCTCCGAGTTGGAGCGCCTGCGTTCACTGCCGCGCCCCAACGACACGCCTAAGGACATCTGTATCTTCGCTACTCGAGTGGTCAACATCGTAACCGCGCTTCAAGCTCTCGGCAAGATTTACTACGTGTACAACCCGGAAGTCACAACGAAGATAGTCGACAAGCTTCCTACGACGCTGAAATACCGCTGGTACGACTTCGAAGCGGAACAGAGTGAAGATGAAGCGGATTTAGTCAAGCTATCGCGATTCCTACAGCGCGAGGCAGACAGATGCGGCCGACATGCTCTACCTGAGGCGATACCTGCACACACAGATACGAGGACACAACAGCGGCGGGAGCGTCAACAGAAAACATTCACCGCGACGGAGCCGCCGAAACCTACACAGAAAAAGGAGTGTGCGGTCTGCGTCAAACCCGGCCACCATCCCTCCGCGTGTCAACAGTTAATAGAAGCGGATCCGAACGGAAGGTGGAACATCGCAAAATCGAAAAGATTGTGTTTCCGCTGCCTCACCTACCGCCACCGAGGTCACACGTGCGAGAAGAAATCCTGTGACGTCAACGGGTGCACCCGCACTCATCATAGCCTACTTCACTTCGAAAAGAAGAAAGAAGAACCCAGTGAAGTTGTCGCCTCTACGTGGTCATCGAGGAAGTGCGCGCACGCCTTCCTGAAAATAGTTCCGGTTCGTCTCAGCGGCCCGAAAGGCGAAATTTCAACCTACGCTCTGTTGGACGACGGTTCGACAATATCTCTGCTCGACGAACAAATAGCACAGAAGATTGGCGCAAGAGGACCGCTCGACCCTCTGCATATAGAAGCCATCGGGAAGACACAAGTGGACGCTACGCAGTCACGACGTGTATCATTCACCATCCACGGTGCGAGCAACAGTCACAGAATGCAAGCACGCACGCTCAACGGCCTGCATCTATCGCCGCAACGCGTCACCGACAAGGACATAGCCGGCTGCGATTACCTCACAGATATCGCCAACGACCTCAAGTATCAAGCTGCGACGCCGAAGCTACTCATTGGGCAAGACAACTGGCACTTGTTACTCGCCACAGAAGTACGAAGAGGTCGACGCGATCAGCCGGTGGCATCGCTTACGTCACTGGGATGGGTCCTACACGGCGCGCACACGCGTACACTAGGACAGCGCGTACACTTTATCAACCACATCGTCGAGCCAAGAAACACAGAAGAAATCGACGTCGACAACAGAATGGACGAACAGCTGAAAAATCACTTCGCGTTGGAGTCCCTCACCATAGCACCGAGACAACCACGCAGCGACCCCGAACAGCGAGCACTCGTCATGTTAGAAGAAAATACACAGCAACGAGATGACGGGCACTACGAAACAGCGCTGCTTTGGAAGTCAACAGATGTTGTAATGCCGAACAATTACAACAACGCCTATAGAAGATCGTTATCTACAGAAAGAAAAATCGACAGGGACCCCCAACGCGAGATGAAGTACGAACAACAGACGGACGCGCTCATCACGAGTGGTTATGCCGAGCGCGCGCCAGATCCCGAGTTGCTACGCCAAGATCCGTCTACGTGGCCGTCCTACAGCCCTGCGCCTATAGAAAAAACAGGGGAAGAAAAAACGTGTCACGTCACAGTACAGAAGTCATCGGCCGCCCTACGGGAATGCACTCCAGACGTCCACAGATTTTCCCGGTGGGAGCGGTACCTACGCTCCACTGCGCGGGTCCTACAGTTCGTCGATCTAGCGAGAAAAAAGAAGACAGAATCCGTGCATTACAAGCGCACGCGAAAAAACACAGAAAAGGATCCGACGTGGCGCAACATCGAAAAACGCAACTCGCAAAAGAAAATCGCAGTACATAATAGTGAAAATCAACAGCGACAGTACATACAGATCCCCGCCACAACACTACGTGCCGCCGAAGAATTAATAGTACGAGCGAGCCAGCAAGAAAGTTTCGCGAACGACATCACAGCACTCGCAGCCGGGAAGGAAACTAGCAACAACAGCCGACTGCGCCCCCTAGCGGTCGAACTTGTCAACGGAGTGATAACGATAAGACCAAGAATAGCCGCTGTTATCAATGTCGAAGATAGTATGAAGAGACCGCCGGTATTGGACGGGGATCAATATGCAACGCGACTCTACATAGAATATGTACATAGAAAATTACATCACGCCGGCGTAGAGACAACAATCAACGAGTGTCGACAGAAATATTGGATTTTACGCCTGCGACCGACAGCGCGGGCTATCATTCATAGCTGCATACCGTGTCGTATAAGAAGAGCTACGCCGCCATCCCCACCCACCGGTGACCTACCACATTGTCGACTCGCGCATCACAGACGACCCTTCACCTACTCTGGATGGGACTACTTCGGGCCATATACAGTCACAGTCAGGCGAAGCACACAGAAGCGCTACGTGGCGTTGTTTACATGCCTAACAACGCGCGCCGTACACTTAGAGGTCGCCGCATCGCTAAGCACAGATTCCGCAGTGCTGGCCTTCCGAAGGTTCATAACAAGAAGAGGAAGCCCTACAGAAATGTGGTCAGACAACGGTACCAATCTCCGAGGTACAGCATCAGAACTCCGCGAAGCAGCCAAGGCAACAGAAGAAGAGGCTAACAAGAGGTCAATCAGCTGGAGGTTCATACCCCCCGGATCTCCCTTCATGGGGGGTGCATGGGAGCGACTCGTCCGTAGCGTAAAGACAGCGCTAAACACCGTCCTGCACGAGCGTCATCCCTCAGAAGAGACGCTCGTCACGCTTCTCGCCGAGGCCGAATATACAGTCAACAGTCGGCCACTCACACACGTCTCGGTCAACCCTGAAGATCCCGAGGCCATCACCCCAAACCACTTCCTCCTGGGTGGTTCAGCGCGAACTCCGAGCCCCGGCACCTTCGACGACAGCGACCTCATCGGGCGCCCCCACTGGCGCGCCTCACAACGTCTTGCCGACCTATTTTGGGCAAGATGGCTGCGCGAGTACCTGCCTGACTTGCAACACAGGCGGGAGCCCCACGCTAAGGGCCCCGCAATCCGAGCCGGCGACGTCGTCCTAGTCGCCGATGGGACACTGCCACGCAACACATGGCCGCGTGGTATCGTCATCGCCACACACCCCGGAACGGATGGAGTCACCAGAGCAGTCGACGTGAGGACCAAGGGCGGAATCCTGCGGCGACCCACGAAGAAGCTGGTGATCCTGCCTACGGCGTCGGCTGCCCTCCAGGAAAATCAAGAATGCGACGACCTGGCGGACGACGCACGGCGGGAGGATGTACGGGACAGCCGACAAACAGCTACATAAATATAGTATATAGCTTATAGTTTGTACATAATTGTAATAGGTCGCAATTAAAATATATTTTTATAGTGGTTTTATTCTCCCTTAGTTAGTAAGTTAATAGTAATACATAGGCAAATAGGTGTATGCATAGGTAATAATAGATACACTTATGTTGTAATCATTGTAAATAAATAGATTTTTCTCTTGTCTTTTTATTCCCCAGATAACTAGATAGCCTAGATAGGTAATAGATCCGATAACAGATATAGGAAACTGATAAGAAAATAGGTTTTCGTTACAAATACATAGTCATAGGTTTATAGTTCCTATTTCTTATTAGAATATTATTATGTAACTTGCTAGAATTGTAATAACTTATGTAATAGATAAGGAATTTATATAGTTTATAGCAATTTATAGAAATAAAAGCCTATGTACAGAGAGCGTGAACGATACACGGACAGAGGGGCGCGCGCGGGGGGAAGCACACCGCAGCTTCTTATTGGCGCGTTCAATAGGCGGTATCGCAATAGATCGATACAGAAAATTATAGGATATATATACGGCCATATCGGCGTTCCGCACTGCCTGCCGATTTCGCTACTACAGATCGACTTCGCTACAGACTACTGGCCGCACGACTTCAGCACTTCAAGATCGGACAACGGGTTATGAAGAAACAGCAAGACACAGTGGAAATACAGGAAATAGAACGCCACTCTGTCCGCCCGTACGTTCGTTTTCGTCCACGCTCGCCGTACCGCTGGGTATATACACGATAACATCGTGTTTTATTTCGTTTCTTTGATTCCCTCGTTTCTTTTGATACATCCCGTTTCTTACGATTATCTGTGTCAAAGTGGTACGGCTTGAGCGCCCGCGATCAACCGCGTCGCGCACAGCAGACAGACAGCAGCCCGCATATATATAGGAGAGAGACCAACGTGTGGGTCCTACAGTCCGAAAGTACGTAGGTTCGACACCAGCGCAACCAGTGTACGGTTCGTCACGTACACTTAGATTGTGAATTTGTGCAAGAAAAAACTTAGCGGCAAAAGTGGGTCGCGAAAACAAAGGAAATGTAGGTAGGTACTTTTGGCGGGAAGCGAGACGACTGGGGTGAATTGGCTTATTTATACTTAGACGTTTTAGCCAAAGCAACCTTGGCAAAATCTAAAAGGGAATTCGGTTAGACAATGTTATCGATTGGCTGGGCCCGAAATTTTATCCGTTTGGTTTCCAGCAGAGTAGAATAGGGCCACTCTAAGTCCTCCTGTGGATGTCGTAGAAGACTTAGAGAATACAAGCTGAACAAAGCTTATAAACATCAATGAGACCTCTCCAACCCGTCTGGCCAGCGAGGAGAGTGTAGGCCAAGTCCTCAGGCTGATCTGGACAAGTATGGCTCTAATAGTACAGAGGGTCGTGCTCCTGCAGTAGAGACTAAAAGACCTGATGATGGTGATGAAGTCTTTCTAGTAGTGTTGGCAAAAAATCGATAGTTTCAATCAAAAAATGACAAACTATTGATAGTTCTATCGATATATAGTATCGATAGCTGTCTATCCATGATGGATCTGGACATTGGATCTAATGAGATTGATTACTTAGAGCAGTCTTTCCCAAAGTGGGCGATAACGCCCCCTTGTGGGCGCTGCAGGTCTCAAGGGGGGCGGTAAGAGACCCAGAAAGAAAATGTTTTTTTTTTGCTAGGAGCTTTATTTAGCTAGGAGGCCTCTTAAATAACGACTGCAAGAGCTCTCGACTCTCAACAACAACTAATATGAATTAAAAGATTGCTCAAACTCGGTTCTATATTTCTCTCCGCGTAGTTCATATATCTGTCCTATTTTATTGAATATAGAAAAAATGAAAATCATGTCAATCGGTCGCTCCGTTTCGTAATGAAAGTAGACACAAACAAACAAATAAAAAGGCAACAGACACACTTTCGCATTTTAATAGTTATTAGTACTCGTAGATATCTATTATGTTTTAACAAGTTTTTGTTAAATAACCCGAATTGTGCATTCCTGTATCAGTTGGCTGGTTTTTAAATAGGTGAAAAAATGGGGGCGCTAAAAAAATATTTATTCTCAAAGTGGGCAGTAGACAAAATAAGTTTGGGAACCACTGGCTTAGAGCAACATTTTTGATAACCAACAGCACTGTCGATAGTATCGATCAATTATGACGAGAAAACTATCGATATTATTGCGTTTTATAAACTATCGATAGTATCGAAATAGTATCGGAAATATGAAAAGCCACTATCAATACCAACGGTGACGTAAATCACCCTCACTCCGAAACTTCGAAGGGCTGTATCTTCGTGAGTTTTGACTACAAAATGGGTTCTTTACTTTTAAACTAGCCGAAGCCCGCGACTTCGTTCGCGTGGACTTTATGTCTCTGGAAAATGCTCATCAGGCTGAACAACTTTTACTAAGGCGGCATTTTTATATCTCTTATAGTTTAGCTGGACCATTATGGTTCTGCATCAAGCGTTCCATTTTCCAAAATCATTTATACCCTATATGTTGCCCAGGTTTAATAGCTATATAACAAAAAAAGTTTCATTCGAATCCGTCCAGTATTTCCGGAGATTAGCGTGTACAAACAGATAAACAGACAAACAGACAAACAGACAAACAGACAAACAGACAAACAGACATACAGACATACAGACAAACAGAAAGACATTTTTTTTTAAATTCTTACTCTATTACTACGTCTCCATCGCCCCCAATATTTTTTTTGGAAATATATTTAATGTACAGACACACTTTTTTTACTGTTTTATTATATGTATAGATATAGATGTATAGATAATCTAGTTGACGGATTATAAAAAACCGGCCAAGTGCGAGTCGGACTCGCGCACGGAGGGTTCCGTACTATTATCTATAAAAATCAAGTTTTTTGTATGGAAGCCCCCCTTAAATATTTATTTTATTTTAATCTTTTTATTTATTATTAAAATAAAATTACAACTGAGTATTTTGTAAATAATTCAAATGCCTACCTGTTGCCATTTTCGATATTGAGCAGAAAAGGGCAAAAATTTCGCGTTTGTTGTATGGGAGTCCCCATTAAATATTTATTTTATTTTGTTTTTAGCATTTGTTCTTATAGCGGCAACAGAAATACATAATTTGGGAAAAATTTAACTGTCTAGCTTTCGCGGTTCTTTACATACAGGCTGGTGACAGACAGACGGACGGACGGACAACCCTAAAAAAAAGACGTGTGGCACTCGGGGACTGCCGCGGTAAAGCTATTGCATTAAGGTGGTTCGATACAAGGAAGGACGGCAACGTCGCAAACGGACGACGGAGACGAAGCGGCAACCTACATGGTAGGCGGAGTGGGAAGCGTGAGGTTTTTTCGTTACGGAATTTCTGGATTCAGTCCCCGCGCTCAAGGCCCGCGATAGAAGCTATGCAATAGCTTAAAAGCAATAGTATCAATACCAAAGGTGACGTAAATCACCCTCACTCCGAAACTTCAAAGGGCTGTATCTTCGTGAATTCTGACTACTTTGCTAAAGGAAAAAATTGTAGATCCTATACATACAAACATATTTTCACGCCTGTTTCCCATAAGGGTAGGCAGAGCCTATGGATTTCCACTTACTACGTCCTTGCAATCCTCTTTTGCTTCGCCAACACTCATAGATCCTTTATTTTTGGATAATCTAGTTGACGGACTGAAAAATATATAAAGTATATATTTTTGACCCTCTCCACATCCCTGTTGTGTATGTATGTTCGTATATTCCCTCTATTCTTTTTAAATAAATAAAACAGGTACTTATTGTAAGAAGCATCTTGAATGTATGCTGGTTATGTATAGGACTATATGACGTCACAAAAAATTTAAAAGATCTTAAGAGGTGTCAAGGGACACCTGGATGGAACGAAGTTCGAGAGGGAGAGAGACAGACAGAGAAACACGCGCACGCCGCACGGCTTACAGCTATAGCAAAAAGTGTCGTTACAACTTTTGGTCTTATTTTTTCCGTCTAACCCCCTTTCGCAACGCACGATAAGGAACTTCGTTCAAAAAATGGCGCCCTATATAAGCTAAACTTGTTTCAAAGTAAAAACTACTTAATAAAATCAAATGACGAAAACGATACTCAAACAAACCCGATATTTGTTGACCGAAACCAGTTTTAACCAGTTCGGACCGGTCGTATCCGGATTACTGTCAAACTTTTGGGTGGAATTGTTTGAAATTAAATAAATAAATTGTTCGCGCGGATTCTAATGCATGGAGTTTGTATTGTGGTCGCGACGTTAATGTGTTCGAGTTGTTTTTTGATTGATTATATTTAAATTTGCCGCCATTTTGAAACATTTCAAAAGCCTGAATCGACAAAAAATACATACATACATACATACTATCACGTCTTTATCCCTAATGGGGCAGACAAAGCATTTTGGGTCTTGCGGTTCTATGCAGAGACCAGGGCCGCAAGAGCCAAAAGCCACTTTTAGCGTCATGGTGGGCGAGAAGATGGAAAAGCAATCAATACAGTGATGGGTTGCTAGCCGCATCGCCTGTTAACATGATTTGCATTTTTGCCCATTCCCTCGATCGGCTTTTACGATCTGCGTGGGAAGAGAAGCAGCTGGTTTATTCTAAGTTGTTTATTTCTCCCAGACCAGCATGGGAGTCCCAGACCAGCATGGGAGCACAAAAAATTGTATATAATTATCGTAATTACTCACAAAATCTCACAAGAATCGGTCGGGAATGCGACCTGTAGAAAAGTACAGACAGACAGACAGACAAAAGCATTTTGGCCAATCTTGAAACTGAAAAACCAAGTTTCTCCATTCGTAGGCACTTGATTATATGAAACAATCAAGTGTCTACGAAAAGAAACGACGGCTACGACTCGTAGGCTTCTCGTAGACCTGCTACGAATGCGTAGCAAAGACTACGATACTCTATCACCTAGTGATAACAAGTGACGACAGATATAACAAATTTCTTCCATGTTGGTCTGAGAGAAAAGAAAAAACGTAGAATGTACCAGCTGCTTCTCTTCCCGCGCAAATCGTAAGAGCCGATCGAGGGAATGGGCGAGATTTGTATCATTGTAATAGGCGATGCAGCTAGCAACCCATCACTATTTTGATTCCTTTTTCATCTTAACGCTAACGCTAAGCGTGGCCTTTGGGCATAACGGCCCAGGGCTCTGTATACCCCGTCACGGATATAGACGTGAAAATGTATCTGTATCTCAGATATTAACCATTTACCAACGCTATAGAAACTATTTGAGGGCAACACTAACTTAAACATACTATATCTAATACCTTTAAACGAGCAATTCTTGTATATTAATTTATAAATTTCTGTGATCTCGGAAACGGCTCTAACGATTTCGCTGAATTTTGGTATATGGGGGTTTTCGGGGGTAAACAATCGATCTAGATTAGTCTTATGTTTAGGAAAACGGGTGTTTTCGAGTTTTCATGCGTTTTTCTTTTCACACAGAATATGGTCGCTAATTTCGTCCCGCCGAGCGTTATCCGTCTGGCTCAGCGGTTAACGCGGACCGCTAGAAAGAGTATTACGGGTTCGAATCCCGCTCGGTAACTTACTTTTGTTTTTTTTATGTCAAGTTTATATATAATTTTTATTGTTTTCAAATAAGGTTTAAAAAAATGTAGTTAATGTTTGAGATGTAACCGAGCAAAGCTCGGTCGCCCAGGTACTTTAATTGTAAATACATATGCTAAATAACCAAGACAAATGACAATTTACGTTCAATTATAATTAATAAAATACTCAAAAAAAACTTAGCTGGCATCCTGTAAAATGTAATGCAAATTAGTTACTTCTATTAAGACATTTTTTAAATTTCTGTTTACGGCTCTGGATACAAATTGGAGTCAATATTTTGGTCAGCACGCGTTTGTCACTGGTTTCTTCTGTGTATTATTATCAGGTTGCCCGTAAGCCCAATGTATTTTTTTTGAATGAGCTTTGTAAGGCTGGCACTTGTCGATTTTCTAAACTTATTTTGTACTTTGGCTTCACAATAAAAGATTGTAATTTTTTTTTCGAAAGACTTGTACAGCATTGAAGGGACATACCCGTTATAAATCGAACCACAGGCTATAGTGATCTAGTATAATACTATCTATCTCCATTTGGTTAGATATTTAAATAAAAGTAAACAATCTTGACATGTCTTTTTATTGAAATATACACTTTAAAAATCAATAATTTTGCTAATTACAAAGTATTTAAAATATTATGTAAACTTAATTTGTAACTGCAAAGGTATTGATTTATAAAGTGTATATTTCAATAAAAAGACATGTCAAGAATGTTTACATTTATTTAAATACCTAACCAAATGGAGTATAGTATACTACTATCTATCGTGATCTAGGAGCTACTAGATCACTATAGTGTAATGATAATAAAAATAACAGTCAGTTAACAAAAACAAATTCGACATTCCCATACAAATTGCCCGGATGGCTGCAAATTTTTGTATGCAAATGCCAAATTTTGTTTTTTTTTCTGGTAATTTTATACCTTTATACTTCAGTGTTCTAGTATAGTCCGTGGTTTAATTTATTACAGGTGCCTTCCTCGTTAAACTTAAACCCAAGACCCAAGACAATTTACGTTTAATTATTATCAAACTACCCGTAAGTTCATGACGTTTTTCTTTTAAAAAGAAATCGGCATTATGAGTTAATGCCGAGTGGTTTCCGGCAGAGTAGAATAGGACCACTCCCAGTCCTCCCGTGGATGTCGTAGAAGAAGACTTAGGAAATACAAGCTAAATAAAGCTTTATTTAATAAAGTATATATAGTAGGTATATAATATAATTTTAAATTATTTAGTAATATTTTAGAATGTACATATGTATATTGTATTGCTTTTTTGTGCCGCATAGTTTTCTCTGTTTATCCCTATGGTTGACTGGGAGAAAATGCTTTTAGCATTAAGTCCGCCATTTGTTAAAAGTATATTTGTACTTTGGAACAATAAAGTTTGATAAAATAAAATAAATATAAACATCAGTGAGACCTCTCCAACCCTAACCAGCGTGGAGAGTGTAGGCCAAGCCCTCTGGCTGCTTTAGCCAAGTATGG
Organism: Acrobasis consociella; assembly: GCA_963555685.1. NCBI lineage: Eukaryota > Metazoa > Arthropoda > Insecta > Lepidoptera > Pyralidae > Acrobasis > Acrobasis consociella. The sequence continues at coordinate 12,878,154 of OY743129.1, forward strand.
CTCTGGTAGTACAGAGAGGGTCGTGCTCCTGCATTGGAGACAAAAAGACCTGATGATGATGAGGCGTGCACTTTTCTATTTTCCAAACTTCTTTAATACTTTGGCCTAATATAAAAAAATTGCTTTTTTTTATTAAATCTAACGTGAGATGCAATCATTGTTAAATTCAGTAAACGGGTTACTCACGTATAGAGTCAGCTTCTGCCGACATGTTTGTCGCGAGCCGGTGCGGTGTACGGGCCTGTAGTCACATTCGCCCTGATGAAGACCTCCGGATGAGGTCGAAACATGTCGGCAGTAGCTGACTCTATACGTAAGTAACCCGTTTACTGAATTTAATAATAAAAAAAGCTTTTTGTTTTTCAAAAATTTGTATATTACATTTCATCACGGGTCTCTTAAGTAATTCCACGTTTTTTTTAAACAAATCACCTAACAGCACAAGTTACTTCGAGTTTTATAAAAACAAATGACTTGCACAATGAGATACACTTAGCAAAGATTGGCTTTTTCTGCCGGAGACCGAAAAACAAATGCCTCGATTTAGTCTGCCTTGTTTGTTTTCTTTTTTCACCCAACATTATAAAAGATCACGATAAATAAATAAATATATATATAGGGACAAATTACACTGATTGAGCTAGCCCCAAAGTAAGGTCGAGACTTGTGTTATGGGATAACTCAACGATACTATATTTTATAACAAATACATACGTAGATACACATCCAAGACCCAGGATAATTTGAAAAAGGCCATTTTCCAACTTGCCCTGACCGAGGATCGAACCCGGGACCTCTGGGTGGTGGACTAGCATGTTGACCACTACGCCACGGAGGTCGTCGATATTTCCTAACATTCAAAGTCAAAGTCAATGTCAAAGTCAAAGTCAATTTTTTTTATTCAATTTAGGATAAACTTATCTCATATTAAAGGTCATTAAAAAACATATTATTAAAGTGCAAAAGCTAAAAACTACTAGCGTTTCGGAACGACCACTGCTGGGAAGATTACGCCGAAAGAAACCCAGTTCAGTATTGGTCCCTGTATTGGACCCAGCCTGATGGGCTATTGACATCTTACTTGATTAATAATGACATAACAATGTATTCTCAGATCACATATCTAATTTTAATATCCGTATAACTGTAAATTGACGTTTTTGGAGAAAATGCTGCAGTACAGTTTGTTACCGCTTCTTCTATACTTGCGCTTAGGAAGCGGCAGTAAACTTGGCTGTAAGTAAACGATCTGACGTCAACATTAACCTTTTAAGAAATCGAAAGAAACAATTATCAAGTGTTACAAAAATCCAAAGATAAATGAAAGATTTTTGACTTTAATTTTGAGGACTTTCTCCTTCTTCCTCACCTTATCCCGCTTTAAGTGGGAAAGAGAAAGAAGATGAATAAATAAGATCGTTAGCTTAGACGTTATAAATGACATCATTTAGGTCTCAGATTAAAGTTCTTTGATCAGAGATTTAGGTCTAACGTATGGAAATGCCAATTTTTTAAAAGAGGTTCGACTATTTATTATTAATACTAGAGGCAGCGTGCGGCTTCGCCCGCGTTAACCACACGAGTGAAGTCGCGGGCGTGATGCAATATAGCCTATAGCTTTCCTCGATAAACGACCTATCTATTAGATAGGTCGTTCGCCTGAAAACACGTGTAAATTCAATCGCCTGAAAACACATGTAAATTCAATTATTTAGTACGATGGCCAAGTCTCGATATATTTATATAAAACATTAAAGAATTTTAATATTGATATGCGTCACTATAAGATGCTGTTAATTATTACGTAACAACTTAATGCTTCGAGTACGGAGATTCCAGACACAATTGATTTTCAATTGTTATGGACCACGATCGTGGTCTTAGAGACTGGACGTATTAAGACAGAAAGTCGCTTAAGTAGAGACTGAATAAATTAATAACCGACTTGGTATTACATGGATCTCACAACTTTTTACCGCAGAACAACTGAGTTGCGAGACTTGGTTTTTTTGACAAGTATTGTTTTTGATGGGATTATACTATCAGTGATCTAGATAGCCCGTGGTTTGATTTATAACGGTTATGTCTTTTCCACATTGAGTGCTAGATACCTAAAGATGGTTATTTATCAAATAAATTGAAAATTAGATTTCAGAACCCAACACGGGTTATACCTTTATGACCACTGGAATTACCATCATTTCGACATCAAAAGAGCCCATTCCCAAAGTGAAATGATAATATCTAGACAGACAATCCTAGCTGTCCTCTTTGATTTCTGTTTACATCTGTTAGCGTATCATAAATCCGCACAGATATAGTGAAACCTCTAGTTTCCAACAATTTTTTAAAAATTATTTTACGGCTCTGGACACGAGTCCTTTGAGCCGATCTTTATTTTTCGTTTCTTTATTCCTCATCATCTATTCGAAATATCTACTTAAGAGTCCCCTTACCCTAGACTTCTCCATACAAACGTAGTCTACGTTTAATTTTGAAACCACATGTCAGATTCCGGTAAAAATTGGTAATTGTAAAGAAATTGCAATTATCTAGGGTTATAACTGGTTTCCTATTGTAAAATTATGAACTGGAAAGAAAATATAACGATTTAGAAGTTTCCCATACTAATGGTCAAAAATGATATAAAACACTATATTCTATTTCAAGTTCATATTTTTAGTGTCGGAAACTAGTTATAAACCTAGATAATTGCAATATCTTTGAAACTACAAAATTTTGCCCAAATCGGACATGTCATTTTGAAATAAAACGTAGACTACGTTTGTATGGAAAGTTGTATTTTGGTCTAGGGTCGGGGGACCCTTAATGTCGTTAGCGATATGGTTTAATTTAGCTCGCGTCAGAACTCGGCACCTTTTCGTTTAGATACCTAGAATTGCATTGCAAGCCAACTTCAATCTTATTACTCTAACCTTACGATTCATGTCACTGAATTTACCACTCCGGAGTGGTCGACGCGCGCGTAGTAATAATGTAGGTATATTTTCGATACCTGGCCAATAACACTCCCCGTTTAGGGATCGAAAATATACCTACATATTACAATGCGCTTGTCGACCACTCCGAAGTGAGAAATTCAGTGACATGAATTACAATTCTAGGTATCTAAACGAAATAGTACCGAGTTCTGACGCGAGCTAAATTAAACCATATCGCTAACGACATTGAGTAGATACTTCTTTGAATTCCTTTGCTGAGTAAGACTTCTGTACGTTAGTAATAGTGCTTATTCTGTACTCTGGCTTTATCAAGCGTTTTGAGTTAAAATCCTACTTCAAAGGAGTAGATTATTAATTCGACTTATATCTTATTCTTATACCTTTAAACGAGCAATTATTGTATATTTATTTATTATATGTATATAAATTTCTGTGATCTCGAAAACGGCTTTAAAGATTTCGTTTTTTTTTTCTTTAAAACAATCGATCTAGATTAATCTTATCTTTGGGAAAACGCGTGTTTTCGAGTTTTCATGCGTTTTTCTTTCCACGCAGAATATGGCCGCTATTTTCGTCGCACCGGCCGCTATCCGTTTGGCTCAGCGGTTTAAGATGCGAACCGCTAGAAAGAGTGTTACAGGTTCGAATCCCCCTCGGTGACTTACTTTTGTTTCTTTTTATGTTCAAGTTTATGTATAATTTTTTGTTTTGGATTGTTTTTAAACAAGTTTAAATAAATTTAGTTAATGTTTGAGATGTAACCGAGCAAAGCTCGGTTGCCCAGGTACTATTTATTAAGAGAATTTCTCACTACGGAGTGGTCGCCGTGCGCATGGTAATAATGTAGGTATATTTTCGATACCTAAACGGGGAGTGACACAGGCATGGGGACGCATTTTTGAAATCACTTGTCACATATGAATAGATTGCGCGAGCGTTTCCAATGGGCTCATTTTTGAATCGGTCGAATGCGAAGGTTTTCTTGACCACTCGTAATTTTGACATTTGTAGCGTAGAAATGTCATCGAAACCAATCATGGGAAATCCGTTTCATTTCACAATGCTTTTTTATTCATGTTCGAATTTTTAGAAAAGCATAGACAAATTATCGATGTTTTCTGCGTATAACAATATTGTTTTTCGCCGACACGATGGATTCAAAAATACGATCAATTTGTATTTTAAGCGAGCGGTGAGTTGGAATTGGAACACTACATGTTTTGTGTTTCGGTGAGTCCCTCAATGAAAAATAGCACTCCTGGCCAGAGTTACTATTCGAGTAGGCCTCTTAAATAAGAGGCCTACTCGGTTGATTGTTGAGTCACTTTGATGTAAGTTATAAGTAAATGTTTATTGTTTAGTTTGTATTTAGATATTGTAAGCCTTTGTGTAAAGAGAACTGGGTGTGTAAATAAGAAATGGCGGTATTTTGCTCTCGGGGATTGTCCTTGGGAGTTTACAACAGAATATATATGTTACTAGCGGTGCCCGTGGGCTTCGCTCCCCGTGGGAATTTTGGGATAAAAACTATCCTATGTCCTTTCTTGGGTATCAAACTATATCCCAAATTTCATCTAAATAAAATAATAAATAAATATATAGGGACAAATTACACTGATTGAGCTAGCCCCAAAGGGATGTGGAAAGGGAAAATGGGATACTAACTCAACGATACTATATTTTATAACAAATGGATATATAGATAAACATCCAAGACCCAGGACAATTTGAAAAAGGCCATTTTCCAACTTGCCCTGACCGGGAATCGAACCCGGGACCTCTGGGTGGCGGACGAGCATGATGACCTAGAAAAAAGTTCAAATATTTTTAAAATTTTCATACTTTTTCCATCATTGTTTATACATTTCAAACAATAAAGGACGTAAATTTTATAGATTTCCAAGCGATGTAAACAAAATAAGCAAAGGAATAATTTAATTTCGCGTTATTAGGTACTTCGTACATTCTTATTTATATCTTTTCTGCGAATGGGCGCAAAAATATAACGATCCAAACAAGATTTGTCATCTGCCTATCATTATAATATATTTTTACGCAGTCTTCTTCTTATCGTGTGTGTTAGTGACTAACACTCTAGTGTCAGAGTTTTTAAACCGCCTTAAAGGCCTCTGACATGGTTTTAGGTAACGATCGATGTCAAAGTTTTAAACGTTAAGCCGTCGGTCCCGGTCACTGTGACCGGGACCGACGGCTTAACGTGCCCTCCGAAGCACGGATCATCTTACTTATCAGACAATCAGGTGATCAGCCTACAATGTCCTTACCAAACTAGGACAACAACACAAAGTCGTTGCCCCCGCCGAGGATCGAACCCGCGACCCCCGGGTATGAGCCGAACGCTCTAACCACTACACCACGGAGGCAGTTTATATATTTTTACGCAGTAAAAAACAATCTATGACTTTCAAAAAAGAAGGAGGTTATCAATACGTCACGTAAACTTTTTTAAACTGATTATTCACACCTGGAGCTGGACCGATTTGGAAAATACTTCTTTTTTTTTAAAGGCATACTTGTCAAATAGTCCCTTAGAAAGTTTATCAAAATCGGTTGTTTAGTTTGGGGGTATATTTGTGGTTTTAGTAATTAAAAATTATCGGAATATATATTCAGTAAAGTTAATAATGCTGGTCTGGAAGAAATAAAAAAAAACTTAGAATGGACCAGCTGCTTCTCTTCCCACGCAGATCGTAAAAGCCGATCGAGGGAATGGGCAAAAATGCAAATCATGTTAACAGGCGATGCGGCTAGCAACCCATCACTGTATTGATTGCTTTTCCATCTTCTCGCCCACCCTGACGCTAAAAGTGGCTTTTGGGTCTTGCGGCCCTGGGCTCTGCATAGAACCGCAAGACCCAAAATGCTCTGTCTGCCCCATTAGGGATAAAGACGTGATAGTATGTATGTATATATGTATGAAGTTAATAAAATAATAATCATAATAATATATGGACACGTTGAGAGGATGGATGAAAGTAGATCAACAAAAAAGATTCAGGTATCGTGCGGATGTGGATGGGAGAACCTGACCGGGTCGACCGCGAAGAACATTCTGCGACCAAATAGATGTTCTGAGAAAAGCTGATGTAAGGAGTCCCCATAACCGGAGAGCATGCATGAAAAGAGTTATGAGTGTTGACGAAGCAAAAGAGGTTTGCAAGGATCGTAGTAAGTGGAAATCCATAGTCTCTGCCTACCCCCATGGGAAACAGGCGTGAAAATATGTATGTATGTATGTAATAATCATAAGGTTATTATCTTAACTAATTCATTAGGTAGATACTATTATCGTTACGGTGAATATTACGTCAACTATGCCCTCAATCAATAAATAAACCGGCCAAGTGCGAATCGGATTCACGCACTAAGGGTTCTGTATCATGATCTTTAAAAAAATCGCGTTTGTTGTATAGGAGCCTCAATTTTTTTTTTGTTTTTGGATTTGTTGTTATAGCGGCAACAGAAATACATAATTTATGAAAATTTCAATTGTCTAGCTATCGCGGTTCTTGAGATACAGCCTGGTGATAGACAGACGGATAGACAGCGTAGTCTTAGTAATTGGGTCCCGTTTTTACCCTTTGGGTACGGAACCCTGAAAACAGTAAACCCTTGGTGAAAAGGAGATTGACAAGAAATATTAGTGAAATTATATTATGTAGCTTTTTCCGACTTTTTACAAGCTTTTATTTAACTTGCAATGTATCTTGTATGTATGTTTGTTTAGGTCAAGTATTGCAACTGTAAAACCATCTTTAACTGCGATTTAGCTCACATTTTGCATTCTTGTGTAAGTCAGGACAATACAATAATAAGTAGTCAATGAGCTGTTCTGATGATGGAGCCGGGAGATATTCGACGGAACTCAGTTATAAAACATAACCTATATAGTAGGATTGGTTTGATTTGTCTTGACGAGCACTTTATGGTAGACGATGCCTAGGGTCTGATCACGGAGACGGAAGGTGGTCGATGGAACTCAGTAATAAAACGACAAAACTCCGTCGAGTTTGGGCTTATTTCATTTGTCTCAGTAAGTACTCGATCACAGCTGAAAAACAGTGTATTGCTCCCGGGCAATATTACCACTGAGCTGTGACTTTTTTTTTTGTAATACACATAAAATTATGCAGGTACATAGGTATACACGGTTTTTTTTATTGGTTCTGAAGCCGAAGGCCACTTCATAGGCATCGTTAGTAAGACCTAATTGCTAGTCAAAATAAAAATTCAGTAACAACAAATTTTGACTAAAACTTGTGAGATCAATTAGTAGTACCGCCGCCATACACCGCCCACCGGCCGGCGGAGGTCATCGACATCCACGCAGCTGTTTTGGCCGGCATAACTACGTGGTCTCGATCGAAAATCATTTACGAAACTTTTTTATCTTATGACATACAGAAATTTGGATTACATATATGGGAAGAGGAATTTATTTACTATACGACAATTATTTTTCCAAAACCAATGAAAAGTCAGCGTGTATATATATTTCTTTTTGCGTCTGTAGTTTGTATAGTTTTTGTACTTATGTGTGTTATAGCAGCAAATAAATGAATTTATCTATTATATATACTTTGGCCTCATAGTAAAAGCTTGTATAAATATTATTTTTTCACAAATGTATGTGTAACTTTGAAGTTCTGCACGAATCTGGTCCATCAACTCCAGGCTAGTTCCTGAGGGGAGAATAATTGCTGGGCGTACAAAAAATAACCTACAACACAACTCACTCAAACAGTTTTTCCCTTTAACATTGACCTTTATCTACGCTATATCCTAGACTATACAACGAGGAAAGGGGTATTTTTTACGGGTATGTCACCCGTAATAAATCTCCCATGCTGGTCTGGGAGAAACGAAAAAACTTAGAATGTACCAGCTGCTTCTCTTCCCACGCAGATCGTAAAAGCCGATCTCTGCATAGAACCGCAAGACCCAAAATGCTCTGTCTGCCCCATTAGGGATAAAGACGTGATAGTATGTATGTATGTAATAAATCACAAAAAAAACACAAAAAATGGCCATTTCCATACTAAAGTGTGCCCGGGCAATGTGTATGAAATGTCGAATTTTTTTCGACTTGACTGTTATTTTTTTTATAGCCCTTAGTTTGATTTATTACGGGTATGTCCTTTTCACGTTGTATACAGTTTAGTATTGTATCTGCAATCTTTATATGATTTTAACTAAGAAAAGCGTCTTAGGTAATTTTTGGTCTTCTATAACAGTTCCCAATTTGACCAAAGATAATATAATTACTAACGTAACAGATACCCATAGAAACTATTGGAGGGCTCGTAAGTTGGCAATACTGGAGTTGCGGGGTAGGCACAGATAGATGGCAGCACACACGACACGACTAACAAAAAAGTGCTCAAGTAAGTGTAGAAAAGCCATATTTAATTAATTAGAGTACAATTTTATTTAAATAACGGTTAAAAAAGATTTTAATGCTTTAATTATTACCCATAGCGCCATCAAGTGACAGACAGTGAGGAAGATTAAATATTTTTATTAGGCAATGGGTACCAATAAAAAGTCCATGTCTACAGGCTGAATTTTTATTGGTTTTGAAAAAAATGTCGTAAGTACTTATTTAAAATAAATTCCTCTATCCATATACGTAGTAGGCCAAAGTGTAGTAAACATAAGATAAAATAGTTGCAAAAATGATTTTCTTTCGAGACCATGCAGTTACGCCCGACCAAAACTGTCGCGTGACGCGAACTCCGGCCGGCCGCCGGTACTACTAATTTATCTCATTATTTACTTTTGAGTTTTAGTCAACATCTTGACTACCAATTAGGCTTACTAACGTCCCTTATGAAGTGGCCTTCGGCTCTAAAACCAGTGCAAAATCACCGTGTTTAGTAATCCAGCATACTCCTACAAAATGGAGTCTATGCTCCGTTTACATTAAAACAAATGACTTGCGCTAGTGGCGGTAGTAAATATTTTTTGTTCCGCATACCGCCTGCCCCGAGCGATAAACGATTTCAGACGAAATATGTATTTCACTGTGGCTCGGCGGGAGTGCGCATTGCTAGCGCTTTCGCAAGTTAAGCGACACCGGGCGTGGTCCGCGCTTGGATGGGTGACCACAAGTGGCATTAAATTTTCTTGAGCTCCTCTGTGCTTTGGAAAGCATGTATAAGCAGATCCCGGCAATTTTTGTAACAAAAATTGTAACAGGCGGATTTAAGAGCGCCCTTTCCGCTCCGTCTATCGTCAACGCGAGCATGGTTTGAAATGCTTGTTGTTTCATTTAGCGCAATGCTAGAAAAAAAGCAAAGCGAAACGAGAGAGTTAGTGCCTGAGCGACACTGACCTCCATATATACTACAAGTACGCTGGACCTATGATTAGCCGGGCCATAGTGAGGTGATTTGATTTTCGCCATTTTGGCGCTGATCGTGGGCATTCTTAGCAGTGGGTGGGAACGGAACTAATAAGAGAGATGGGACAATTCAAATGAGTCAACGCGGCAACAGCCATTTGCAAGTTAGGTACGTCAGATTTAGTTCTCTTCCCACGCATTGGGGGCGCTTTGAATAGGCACAATAAAGAGCTGTCATTTCTTAGGGTCTAATCATAGGTCCAGCGTACTTGTATATATGGAGGTCAGTGCTGAGCGGTCAGTTTGCATTCTATTGAACGAAATTAGTATTATTATAAACTATTTATTAAACGAATATTAAGTATTCATAGGGTGCGGATATTTCATAAAACTTGTACCAGCTAATACGTGTTTTTTCAGTAAACCTTACGAGTGTGTGAAATAAATGTTTTTTATTTAGAATCTTCACTACATTTGCAAGGTTTATATGCAAATATTTTCTTTACTTTTACAATTCATGAGTACTATTTGAACGGCCAAAGTTCAGGTAAAATTTGTGCAAGAAAGCAAATTTTTGGAGGCTTATACTGAATTTGTTTCTCCAAATTTTAATTTCGATACAAACCTAGAAGTAGAAATAGCGCACAAGATTCCTGTTAGTTCAAAAATTTCCAAGAAAGATCTGTAACAACGCCATAATCACGTACGAGCGTTTGTATGAAAAGTGAGGCGGGTTGGGCGCTCTTAAGGTCCAGGGACTTTTCTACCAGTCAACCTACAGGTGATGCCGAAAGAAGCTAATTTTGGACGACAAGACAGATTCTAATTAAATCATTAAAATTGGTTCGAAAATCCTACTAATATTATAAATGCGAAAGTGAGTTTGGATATTTGTTTGTTTGTATGTTCGTTACCGCTTCACGCTTCAACTACAAAACCAATTTGGATGAAATTTGGTATGGATATAGTTTGATACTCGGAGAAGGACATAAAGTACTTTTTATCCTAAAATTCATACGGGGAGCGAAGCCCGCGGGTACAGCTAGTTTAACTATAATTTTATTTATATATCTGTATGTATTCATAAACATACATGTAAATAATACACAAATATGGCATAAAACGTCTTTGTATGGCAGTTGTTAAGCTATGTCAGATGCCTAAATGCAGCTTGAAGATTCTGACACCAATATTGGCCACTTACACACACGAAAAACCAAACAAACATACGGAGTGTTTAATTTTGTGTTTTAACCTCCGACGCAAAAAGAAGGGTGTTATAAGTTTGATGTGTCCGTGTGTCTGTCTGGTCTTCTTCTTCTCGTGTGTGTTAGTGACTAACACTAGTGTCAGAGTTTTCAAACCGCCTTAAAGGCCTCTGATATGGTTTTAGGTAACGACCAATGTCAAAGACAGTGACCGGGATCGACGGCTTAACGTGCCCTGCGAAGCACGGATCATCTTACTTATCAGACAGTCAGGTGATCAGCCTACAGTGTCCTAACCAAACTAGGACAACAACACAAAGTCGTTGCCCCCGCCGGGAATCGAACCCGCGACCTCCGGGTATGAGCCGAACGCTCTAACCACTACACCACGGAGGCAGCTATGTTCCATCCAGGATGTATAGCAACAAATTACTCTGATTGAATTTTTTTAGCCGTTAAGGTCCCATAGTTGGGCAAATCTCCTTTTTGCTTCCAATCACTTCTATCTTCAGCTGTTGCATGCCATTCTTTGTCAAAAGCGGATAACTCGTCTCTCCATCTCATCCTAGGCCTTCCTCTGGATCTCACTCCGATCTGATTGAGTTATGTAGCTTAAAAGAGCCTTTGCCGTGAGACTACAATCTACCAACCATTTGGACGAATTGTTGAACAAATATTTACTCAATCTATATCGTAGCTGTGAAAGACACTGTATAAGCTTTAGAAATCTGTTTCTAGTCTAGGACTTAACCAATTAATAAGGAAGTTTCCTGGGTCGAAACTAAATTATTTTATCATCATCATCATTTCAGCCGCATAACGTCCACTGCTGGACATAGGCCTCTCCCAAAGATTATTGTTAACTAGAGGCAGCGCGCGGCTTCGCCCGCGTTTACCACGCAAGTGAAGTCGCGGGCGTGATGCAAAATAGCCTATAGCTTTAGATAAACGTCCTATCTAATACCGAAAGAATTTTTCAAATTGGACCAGTGGTTCCTTAGATTAGCGCGTTCAAACAAACAAACAAACAAACAAACTCTTCAGCTTTATATATAAGTATGGATTGTTTTATACTGTTAGATGATTAATAGAATAAAATGGCACAAAAAATGTCACTTGTCATTGATCATATCAATTTTTAAGGTGGTTTTAGATTTATTATAGCGAAAAAACAGATATTAAGAGCGCTATTTGACTCCAAGAAACAATGGCGTCATTAGTCTTTATTACATACAAATCCCATAAAAAATTTAGAAATTGAAATTGAAATGTTTATTCAGTAATTAGACCTTATTCAGGCACTTTTAAACGTCAATAAGTATAATTTACATTACGTGCATTGTATATTAAAATTTGATTTATCTTTTAAAGAGGTGCTAAAGAGAAAGAACAAAAATGAAACGCGCTTCGCAACGACCACTGCTGATAAGAAATGCCAAAAGAAACTCATTTTCACAGTATTGGTCGCCAACTCACCAGAAGGGCTTTGTCATATTATTACTACGTGTTTTTAATCAATAAATACTTATAAATCTTATAAAATAATACAGTGTTGATAGGTACATTATTTTATTTGTTTTGACGTTTAAAAAAAAGTATCTGATTTAAGTTGTAGGAAACTTCCTCATTGTCTCCAAAAGCTCCGAATAGCTTCGACAATTACTTAAACGAACGCTTTATTGGCTGTTAAAATTATTATTCCATGCTTATCCTACTTCTAAAAAGCAGAGTTCTACGGCAAAATCAAAAAAGTTTTCTTAAAACACTGATTAAGCTAACACCAAGTAGAAGTTTCGGAGACAAGGTCTACGCGCACGAAATCGCGAGCTTCAGCTAGTTGTATATAAAAAACACGACGTAAAAACATACATACATAACATATAAAAAGAACATAATAAAAAGTTTGTGTCGGAAAATTCTTACACTTTAACACACCAAGTCCGTACCGTTCAAAAAGAAACTTCGTTCCAACCTTTATAGCGCTTACTACTACAAAATGGGCGGAATATAAGCCGTTTAAGATAAAATCGACTCGGAGGCGGCCTTGAGTTATAATGGTCACAAAAGACTGGCAGCATTGACCACTTATGTAGCTGTAGACGTCGAATATAAATCTTCAATTCTTATGTTTAACTAGCTGTGCCCGTGGGCTTCGCTCCACGTGGGAATTTTGGGATAAAAACTATCCTATGTCCTTCCCTGGGTATCAAACTATATCCATATCAAATTTCATCTAAATAGGTTCAGTGGTTGAAGCGTCAAATGGTCAAACAAACAAATATAGAAACTCACTTTCGCATTTATAATATTAGTAGGATGCTCGGATTATTAACCAAACTAAGCCATACTTTTTCAGAGCAGCCAGAGGATTTTGGCCTACATTATCTCTATCTGTATAGGTTGGAGAGGTTTTATTGATGTTTATAAGCTTTGTTTAGCGTATTCCCTAAGTCGCCTTCTACGACATCCACGGCAGGACTTGGACCCTATTCTACTCTGCTGGAAACCACACGGCTATGGAGAAACCAGGCATAGATTTAAATATGTTAAGTCTATTTAGTACAATATCCCTGAACTCAAACACCGGAGCGGTCGACGCCCCTCGCTGAGAGATTACTTATAATATTATTTATTATTCAATATACGCTGAGGTGTCCTCCAGCCTTATATCCAGGGAATTGAGTTCGACTGACAGATCGACTCCCTCTTTTGTTCACACCTTTATTTTCATTCAATATATGGTGCCATGCAGGTCTGGGAGAAAAAAAAAACTTAGAATGTACCAGCTGCTTCTCTTCCCACGCAGATCGTAAAAGCTGATCGAGGAAATGGGCAGAAATGCAAATCATGTTAACAGGCGATGCGGCTAGCAACCCATCACTGTATTGATTGCTTTTCCATCTTTTCGCCTACTATGACGCTAAAAGTGGCTTTTGGGTCTTGCGGCCCTGGGCTCTGCATAGAACCGCAAGACCCAAAATGCTCTGTCTGCCCCATTAGGGATAGAGACGTGATAGTATGTATGTATGTATGTATATGGTGCCAGCGATATACAACGTGGAAGGGATATACCCGTAATAAATCGAACCACGGACTATACTTGATTCACTTTAGTATAATGGAATTTAAAAAAAAAAGAAAACATTCCACATTTCCATACAAAGGTTTGCGGCACACTTGCCCGGCGATAATTGTATGGGAAAGTCGATTTTTTTTGTCTTTTAACTGTTCTTTTATTATCATTATACTATAGTCTTTTTCTTATCGTGTGTGTTAGTGACTAACACTAGTGTCAGAGTTTTTAAACCGCCTTAAAAGGCCTCTGATATTATTATACTATAGTGATCTAGGATAGCCCGTGGCCATGTATACAAAGAAAAGTTTAAAGAAAAACTATCAGAGCTAAGTAGGGTTTACAAATTAAACAGTTATAGGCGACCAACTATAACTGTCTTATTTGCACAACAAAAATGTCATAAAAATCAATGGCAAAATACCTAGTTTTTATACGTTTTTTGTGGCATGAGCCATGAGTCGGGCATTCGCACCTACGGCTCCCTACACTGCGCGTGGCCCGACACGCACTTATCCAAATTGTTGCTTGTCAGTGATGACAAAATGTGTGAGACTTTCGGATTACTTTTGTACCATCCAACTGTACCTCATTTTAAGCAAAAAACTTTCATTTCATTTTATTTCAAAATTTTTTCACAATACATTTTTGAAGTTGGTTAACATCATCACATCATCAGGTCTATTATCTCCACTGCAGGAGCACGACCCTCTCTGTACCAAAGCCATACTTGGCCAAAGCAGCCAGAGGTCTCGGCCTACACTCTCCACGCTGGTCAGTCGGGTTGGAGAGGTCTCATTGACGTTTATAATCTTTGTTTAGCTTGTATTTCCTCAGTCGCCTTCTACGACATCCACGGGAGGACTTGGAGTGGCCCTATTCTATTCTACTCTGCCGGCAAGCGGAAATTGGTTAAAAATGGTGTCAACTGTATAAATTACAGATGTTATAACAAAATCAAGGTGATTCCCCAAACGCAGTCTGCCACCTGCCGGCGTGAGAGTAAAAATAATGGACCCTTTACATTTTTAATAAAAGGACAGTCAATTTATAACCCCTGATTGGGGTGAGCGATAGGGATGGGAGATCGATTATCGAGAACCGCTTTGATTGTATTACCTAATGACTTTGACGACCGTGGCGTAGTGGTCACCATGCTAGTCCCCAACCCAGAGGTCCCGGGTTCGATCCCTGGTCAGGGCAACTTGGAAAATGGCCTTTTTCAAATGGACATAGGCCTCTCCCAAAGATTTCTAAAATTACCAATCTAGAGCGGCTTGCATCCAGCGCCTTCCAGCGACCTTGGTCAGGTCGTCAGACCACCTTGGAATCTTTGGAAGAGGCCTATGTCCAGCAGTGGACGTTATGCGGCTGAAATGATGATGAAATGGATCTTGGATGTTTATGTATTTATGCATTTGTTATAAAATATAGTATGGTTGAGTTAGTATCCCATAACACGTCTCAAACTTACTTTGGGGCTAGCTCAATCTGTGTGATTTGTCTCTATTTATTTATTTATTTAACACTATTTTTTATTATTTGATACGAGTATACAGTCCTCGAGGCTTGAGCTCAGCTTTGCATTGGTGTTAGTGTATTAGCCGTGGTGGTGCCGTTAGCCGTGTGGTTTCCGGCAGAGTAGAATAGGGCCACTCCAAGTCCTCCCGTGGACGTCGTAAAAGGCGACTTAGGAATACAAGCTAAACAAAGCTTATACATCATCTAACCAGCGAGGAGAGTGTAGGCCAATTTCTCTGTCTGCTCTGGCCAAGTATGGCTCTGGTAGTACAGAGAGGGTCGTGCTCCTGTAGTGGAGACAAAAAGACCTGATGATGATGATGATGTTGATATTATTTTGTCATCATTTGTAATGTGAGAATTATCGATTCGATGAGGAATAAATTATGTTAAATGTCACATCACTAGTGTAAAGGTATAAAGGGACCCGGCGGCAAACATATAGCCCATTTGGGGGGGCTTTGGCTGGGCATATTGCGGTAATTCTTTTGTAAATATTCACACAGTGTGTTCTTACCCATCGGTCAAATTTTTTGAGCAACTTATCTATGATATTAACCTACTTTCTATATAAAAAGTTATTAAAACTTGACAAGAAATGTTTTTTAATTTATTTTACTTTATTACAAATGCTCTTCCCTGATGCATCCATCTTGTGATCGGTCTCGTGTGTGAAAAATAAATAATAAAAAGTCTTCGTCGTGCCAACACTTGTTTTTGAATAAATAAATAAATATATAGGGACAAATTACACTGATTGAGCTAGCCCCAAAGTAAGTTCGAGACTTGTGTTATGGGATACTAACTCAACGATACTGTATTTTATAACAAATACATATTTATAGATAAACATCCAAGACCCAGGACAATTTGAAAAAGGCCATTTTCCAACTTGCCCTGACCGGGAATCGAACCCGGGACCTCTGGGTGGCGGACAAGCACTGGTTTTTATTAAAATAAAACCATTACATTATCTACCAGTCAACCCACTGGTGATGCTAAGAATAAGAAAACTTTAGAATGTTCGTCTTCTTATATAACATTTGACAGAATGCTGATTTTAATGGGAGTTGAATATTTTTTTTCGCTTTTCGTTAATTGTTTTTATGGGAAGTATTTCAGTCCAGCAGTGCAATCCTGGTATTTTACATTTTAACTGTCAAAAACACGAAAGATGTCGAATCGTAGAATACCGATTAGGGGTTGACAGTTCAAATCGTAAGCAAACCCGCGGAAAACTGCTAACATGTTGTCATAAATGACAGTAAGTCAAGTCGATTCAAGTTACTTCAACCAGAATCAAGTCGTTTTGTGTGACAAAAAAGTCTCAGAAAACCAATTCGAAACTGACAAGATGCTTTTGTGTCAAAGTTTATAAAACTAATAGCTCAGAATCGCACTGCAGGTCTTGCTCCAAATATTTGGCTGGTGGGTCAAAAGTCAACTTCTATACATTATCATCCGAGAGTATTTTCCCGGTTGCATCCTCAGCAGTAACGCTTCAGAGCCCGGGGTCCGCTACCTAACCTAGGAGATTTGACGAGGTTACTGGTTTTACACAGAGCGACTGCCGTCTGACACCGCAACACAAAGGGTAAACCAGAACCTATCCTTGGGCAGTTTGATGATCAAACCCTAGGTGGCGTTTGGGACCCACAGTTTTTACGTGCCTTCCGAAATACGGAATCATCTTTCTTTTCAGATAATCAGGTGATTCAAGCCTGCAATATCCTAACCAGACTGGAAACAACTTTTCACAAAGTATGCTTCCCAGTGGGATTCGAACCCATGACCTCCGGATCACTAGGCAAACGCCTTGACCACTGGTCCACGGAGGCAGTCAGACTTAAACACATTATGAGTGCAGTACCTGGGCGACCGAGCTTTGCTCGGTTACATATCAAACAATAACTACATTTTTTTAAACTTGTCTAAAAACAATACAAGATAAAAAAATTATATATAAATTTGAACATAAAAAAAACAAAAGTAAGTCACCGAGTGGGATTCGAACCCATTATACTCTTTCTAGCGGTCAGCATCATAAACCGCTGAGCCAAAATGGATGGCGGCCGGCGCGACGTAATTAGCGATCGTATTCGTGTATGCGTGGAAAGAAAAATTCATGAAAAGCAAACATAAGACTAATCTAGATTGATTGTTTACCCCCAAAAACCCCCATATACTAATTTTCAGCGAAATCGTTAGAGCCGTTTCCGAGATCACAGAAATTTATAAATAAATAAATAAATATACAAGAATTGCTCGTTTTAAGGTAAAAGATATGTAAGATCACCGCAAGGTTAATTTACAAGAAGATAATAAACTTTTACGTCTTTGTATATAACGAAGTAGACAGCACCTGAAAGCCACTTTTAGAGTGATGACGGGCGTGACGATTTACATTGTTCAATAAATAAAGAAACTGAAAATTTTGAACATGAGCCAAAATTTGTCAAGGGCAACCGAGATATACACTCTGACATTTTATTGGTTTTGGAAAAAAGTGTCGTATAGTAAATAAATTTCTCTATCCATATACGTAATCCAAATCCAAAATCCAAAAAGTTGCGTATATGAATTTTGATCGAGACCACGTAGTTATCGCCGGCCAACAACTGCGAAATGTCGATGACCCCGGCCGGCCGGCGGACGGTGTATGGCGGCGGCACTACTAATTGATCTCACAATTTTAATTTCGAGTTTTAGACAACATTTTTTATTTCTGAATTTTTATTTTGACTAGCTGATTAGGTCTTACTAACGATGCCTATGAAGTGACCTTTGGCTTCAAAACCAATGAAAAATCACCGTGTATGATTCGCAAGTTCACAGTTCGGAGCGAAGAAGAAACTTCCATTTGAACTAAGACATGTGTGAACTTTAGATAAAGTTTATCGATTCGATTCGAGCTTTTAAAGCTTGAGCTTTCAACCTTAAATAAAGTTAGTGTTTACCGCATTAGGACTCTTTAGGAACTATCCTTTTTCCAGGTTATACAGGTACTTACATATATGCCGTGTGGTTTCCGGCAGAGTAGAATAGGACCACTCCAAGTACTCCCGTGGATGTCGTAAAAGGCGACTTAGGGAATACAAGCTAAACAAAGCTTATAAACATCAATGAGACCTCTCCAACCCGTTTGGCCAGCGTGGAGAGTGAAGGCCAAGACCTCTGGCAGCTCTGGCCAAGTACGGCTCTGGTAGTACAGAGAGGGTCGTGATAATGAAATATAAATCATTAGCTGTACCCGCGGGCTTCGCTTCCCGTTAGAATTTCGGGATAAAGAGTATCCCGTGTCCTTCCCCGAGTCTCAAACTATATCAATACCACATTTTATCCAAATCGGTTCAGTAGTAAAGCGTGAAGAGTTAACAAACAAATAAATAAAATACAAAATACAAGCTCACTTTAGCATTTATAATATTTGTAGGATTAGTAGGATAGGATTATAGAACGTGAAAGGGACATACCCGTAATTTAGTAATATATTATCTTTGCCCGTAATACATCAAACCACGGGCTATACTAGATCACTATAGTATAATGGAATAAAAACAACGGCCAAAATACTTAAGAAAACGACGTTCCCATACAACAGTGGTTTCCAAACTTATTTTGTCTACTGCCCACTTTGAGAATAAATATTTTTTTAGCGCCCCCATTTTTTCACCTATTTAAAAACCACACAAACACAATTAATTATTGTGACCTATATATGTATATTAACGGAGAATTCTAAATGAAACTTTTACTATAACCCGCAACTTGAAACCTGAGCGCAGTAGGTAACATACAACGGCGCTTAGCTCTCAAGTTAACTCTTACGGGCTCCACCTGCCAATAAGAATGATTATTGAAACGCAACTTTATAGTATTAAAACAGAGTATCTTTTATTAAAAATATAACTAAAATAATCAATCCTTATATAAAAACTAATGTGAAGGATGAATCTGATGCTGTTTAATAAGTTTGTTGATATCAGGTTCCAATTTACTCAAGAACAGTCGCAAGTCGCCACGTTCGGTAACAAGCAAACGATTTCTCTTTTTAGTAAGCAGTGTTGTAAATCCACGTCCTCCTAGCTAAATAAAGCTCCTAGCAAAAAAAAAAACATTTTCTTTCTGGGTCTCTTACCGCCCCCCTTGAGACCTGCAGCGCCCACAAGGGGGCGTTATCGCCCACTTTGGGAAAGACTGCCATACAAAATGCCCGGGCTGCACACTTTTGTATGGAGGGGGCTATTTTATTTTTTGGTTTTTGACTGTTATTCTAATTTCATTATACTATAGTGATCTAGTATAGCCCGTGGTTCGATTTATTACGGGTATGTCCCTTCTTCTTCTTCTTTTCGTGTGTGTTAGTGACTAACACTAGTGTCAGAGTTTTTAAACCGCTTTAAAGGCCTCTGACATGGTTTTAGGTAACGACCAATGTCAAAGACAGTAACCAGGACCGACGGCTTAACGTGCCCTCCGAAGCACGGATCATCTTACTTATCAGACAATCAGGTGATCAGCCTACACTGTCCATACCAAACTAGGACAACAACACAAAGATAAGACAACTTCTACGACATCCACGGGAGGTCTTGGAGTGGCCGTATTCTACTCTGCCAGAAACCACACAATATATATTTAAGAAGAAAAAAAAAAAAAAAATTAAATGAGTAAAGATTTTTCTTTATTCATTTCGTTAGGGGCTTTAAAATTTTTCTGGGAAAATAAACTTACCTATTTATTCTTCCATGCCGGTCTGGGAGGATAGAAAAAAGTATGTAAAAAGCATATTATGTCATCTAAAAACGCCTACCTTTCAGTGAAAACATGATATATTTACAGTGAAAATGTTTACGGGGACCGGACGTCCAATCACAGACGCTTCCGGCCGCCGGAAACCGGAAGTCCGACCATGATAACTCGCCGGTGCGTTAAACATAGCTTAAATTAGAAAACGTCAGATTAAAGAGATTTTACATAATTATATTTAAATTTAAAAAAAAAACTAAATTTAAAAAAAAATATGATGATAATGAAATCACAGTATTAATGAGATTTTAAAGTTACTTTAACAAAATAGGAGCTTCTCAATATGGAAGTTTCCCGGGTCAAAAATTTTTTGGTACTAACAAAATAATGTCACATATCCATTTTTAACGTCAAATTAAAAGAGCTTTTCATATGGAGGCGTTTTCCAGTAAAAAAAGAGGTTAAAAACATTGTCAATAGATGGCGCATAATAGTTTTAAATCGTTCTGTCAAAAATGAAAGAGGCCGTTTGGTTCAATACTTTTAATAAATTTGTAATTTATTAACCAATCTTGTATTTTGCTATTATTTAAGTAAAAAAATACATATTCACAAACAATAATATATTTTTAACTAAAGGAGAAAATTCAAATTGGGCCCAAAGTCAAAGTTCGAGCTGTCAGGCGGCCATGAAGTCAATAGTTAGTACTACTAATGGCGATCATTTGTTAGTATGGCATGAAACCTGTAGGGTTATTCGACAACTTTTTATTTCCATTTAAAGATTTATTTCTTTCATACTTTTTTCCCAAGTGCCGGCCAGATTCCGGCGATGCACTAGGTTGTTAGCACTAGTGACGGTGAGCAATTATTACTATGGCATTAAAAGTGTAGGGTTATTCCACAACGATTTATGGGCTTTTGAAAAGTGAACTTTTCACACATTTAAAAAAAAAGTGCCGGCCAGAATGCGGCCACAATTCCAATTGTTAGCATTACTAATGGCGATCATTTGTTAGTATGGCATGAAACCTGTGGGGTTATTCCACAACTTTTTATTTCCATTTAAAGATTTATTTCTTTCATACTTTTTTCCCAAGTGCCGGCCAGATTCCGGCGATGCACTAGGTTGTTAGCATTAGTGACGGTAAGCAATTATTACTATGACATAAAAAGTGTAGCGTTATTCCACAACGATTTATGGGCTTTTGAAAAGTGAACTTTTCATACATTTAAAAAAAAAGTGCCGGCCAGAAGGCGGCCACAATTTCAATTGTTAGCTTTACTAATGGCGATCATTTGTTAGTATGGCATGAAACCTGTGGGGTTATTCCACAACTTTTTATTTCCATTTAAAGATTTATTTCTTTCATTCTTTTTTCCCAAGTGCCGGCCAGTCTCCGGCGATGCACTAGGTTGTTAGCACTAGTGACGGTGAGCAATTATTACTATGGCATTTAAAGTGTAGGGTTATTCCACAACGATTTATGGGCTTTTGAAAAGTGAACTTTTCACACATTTAAAAAAAAAGTGCCGGCCAGAAGGCGGCCACAATTCCAATTGTTAGCATTACTAATGGCGATCATTTGTTAGTATGGCATGAAACCTGTGGGGTTATTCCACAACTTTTTATTTCCATTTAAAGATTTATTTCTTTCATACTTTTTTCCCAAGTGCCGGCCAGATTCCGGCGATGCACTAGGTTGTTAGCACTAGTGACGGTGAGCAATTATTACTATGGCATTAAAAGTGTAAGGTTATTCCACAACGATTTATGGGCTTTTGAAAAGTGAACTTTTCATACATTTAAAAAAAAAGTGCCGGCCAGAAGGCGGCCACAATTTCAATTGTTAGCTTTACTAATGGCGATCATTTGTTAGTATGGCATGAAACCTGTGGGGTTATTCCACAACTTTTTATTTCCATTTAAAGATTTATTTCTTTCATTCTTTTTTCCCAAGTGCCGGCCAGTCTCCGGCGATGCACTAGGTTGTTAGCACTAGTGACGGTGAGCAATTATTACTATGGCATTTAAAGTGTAGGGTTATTCCACAACGATTTATGGGCTTTTGAAAAGTGAACTTTTCACACATTTAAAAAAAAAGTGCCGGCCAGAAGGCGGCCACAATTCCAATTGTTAGCATTACTAATGGCGATCATTTGTTAGTATGGCATGAAACCTGTGGGGTTATTCCACAACTTTTTATTTCCATTTAAAGATTTATTTCTTTCATACTTTTTTCCCAAGTGCCGGCCAGATTCCGGCGATGCACTAGGTTGTTAGCACTAGTGACGGTGAGCAATTATTACTATGGCATTAAAAGTGTAAGGTTATTCCACAACGATTTATGGGCTTTTGAAAAGTGAACTTTTCATACATTTAAAAAAAAAGTGCCGGCCAGAAGGCGGCCACAATTTCAATTGTTAGCTTTACTAATGGCGATCATTTGTTAGTATGGCATGAAACCTGTGGGGTTATTCCACAACTTTTTATTTCCATTTAAAGATTTATTTCTTTCATTCTTTTTTCCCAAGTGCCGGCCAGTCTCCGGCGATGCACTAGGTTGTTAGCACTAGTGACGGTGAGCAATTATTACTATGGCATTTAAAGTGTAGGGTTATTCCACAACGATTTATGGGCTTTTGAAAAGTGAACTTTTCACACATTTCAAAAAAAAGTGCCGGCCAGAAGGCGGCCACAATTCCAATTGTTAGCATTACTAATGGCGATCATTTGTTAGTATGGCATGAAACCTGTGGGGTTATTCCACAACTTTTTATTTCCATTTAAAGATTTATTTCTTTCATACTTTTTTCCCAAGTGCCGGCCAGATTCCGGCGATACACTAGGTTGTTAGCACTAGTGACGGTGAGCAATTATTACTATGGCATTAAAAGTGTAAGGTTATTCCACAACGATTTATGGGCTTTTGAAAAGTGAACTTTTCACACATTTAAAAAAAAGTGCCGGCCAGTAGGCGGCCACAATTCCAATTGTTAGCATTACTAATGGCGATCATTTGTTGGTATGGCATGAAACCTGTGGGGTTATTCCACAACTTTTTATTTCCATTTAAAGATTTATTTCTTTCATACTTTTTTCCCAAGTGCCGGCCAGATTCCGGCGATGGACTAGGTTGTTAGCATTAGTGACGGTGAGCAATTATTACTATGGCATTAAAAGTGTAAGGTTATTCCACAACGATTTATGGGCTTTTGAAAAGTGAACTTTTCATACATTTAAAAAAAAAGTGCCGGCCAGAAGGCGGCCACAATTTCAATTGTTAGCTTTACTAATGGCGATCATTTGTTAGTATGGCATGAAACCTGTGGGGTTATTCCACAACTTTTTATTTCCATTTAAAGATTTATTTCTTTCATTCTTTTTTCCCAAGTGCCGGCCAGTCTCCGGCGATGCACTAGGTTGTTAGCACTAGTGACGGTGAGCAATTATTACTATGGCATTTAAAGTGTAGGGTTATTCCACAACGATTTATGGGCTTTTGAAAAGTGAACTTTTCACACATTTAAAAAAAAAGTGCCGGCCAGAAGGCGGCCACAATTCCAATTGTTAGCATTACTAATGGCGATCATTTGTTAGTATGGCATGAAACCTGTGGGGTTATTCCACAACTTTTTATTTCCATTTAAAGATTTATTTCTTTCATACTTTTTTCCCAAGTGCCGGCCAGATTCCGGCGATGCACTAGGTTGTTAGCACTAGTGACGGTGAGCAATTATTACTATGGCATTAAAAGTGTAAGGTTATTCCACAACGATTTATGGGCTTTTGAAAAGTGAACTTTTCATACATTTAAAAAAAAAGTGCCGGCCAGAAGGCGGCCACAATTTCAATTGTTAGCTTTACTAATGGCGATCATTTGTTAGTATGGCATGAAACCTGTGGGGTTATTCCACAACTTTTTATTTCCATTTAAAGATTTATTTCTTTCATTCTTTTTTCCCAAGTGCCGGCCAGTCTCCGGCGATGCACTAGGTTGTTAGCACTAGTGACGGTGAGCAATTATTACTATGGCATTTAAAGTGTAGGGTTATTCCACAACGATTTATGGGCTTTTGAAAAGTGAACTTTTCACACATTTCAAAAAAAAGTGCCGGCCAGAAGGCGGCCACAATTCCAATTGTTAGCATTACTAATGGCGATCATTTGTTAGTATGGCATGAAACCTGTGGGGTTATTCCACAACTTTTTATTTCCATTTAAAGATTTATTTCTTTCATACTTTTTTCCCAAGTGCCGGCCAGATTCCGGCGATGCACTAGGTTGTTAGCACTAGTGACGGTGAGCAATTATTACTATGGCATTAAAAGTGTAAGGTTATTCCACAACGATTTATGGGCTTTTGAAAAGTGAACTTTTCACACATTTAAAAAAAAGTGCCGGCCAGTAGGCGGCCACAATTCCAATTGTTAGCATTACTAATGGCGATCATTTGTTGGTATGGCATGAAACCTGTGGGGTTATTCCACAACTTTTTATTTCCATTTAAAGATTTATTTCTTTCATACTTTTTTCCCAAGTGCCGGCCAGATTCCGGCGATGGACTAGGTTGTTAGCATTAGTGACGGTGAGCAATTATTACTTGACATTAAAAGTGTGGGGTTGTTCCACAACGATTTATGGGCTTTTGAAAAGTGAACTTTTCACACATTTAAAAAAAAAGTGCCGGCCAGAAGGCGGCCACAATTCCAATTGTTAGCATTACTAATGGCGATCATTTGTTAGTATGGCATGAAACCTGTGGGGTTATTCCACAACTTTTTATTTCCATTTAACTAGCTAACAATTGGAATTGTGGCCGCATTCTGGCCGGCACTTTTTTTTTAAATGTGTGAAAAGTTCACTTTTCAAAAGCCCATAAATCGTTGTGGAATAACCCTACACTTTTAATGCCATAGAAATAATTGCTCACCGTCACTAGTGCTAACAACCTAGTGTATCGCCGGAATCTGGCCGGCACTTGGGAAAAAAGTATGAAAGAAATAAATCTTTAAATGGAAATAAAAAGTTTTGGAATAACCCCACAGGTTTCATGCCATACTAACAAATGATCGCCATTAGTAATGCTAACAATTGAAATTGTGGCCGCCTTTTGGCCGGCACTTTTTTTTTAAATGTATGAAAAGTTCACTTTTCAAAAGCCCATAAATCGTTGTGGAATAACTCTACACTTTTAATGTCATAGTAATAATTGCTCACCGTCACTAGTGCTAACAACCTAGTGCATCGCCTGAATCTGGCCGGCACTTGGGAAAAAAGTATGAAAGAAATAAATCTTTAAATGGAAATAAAAAGTTGTGGAATAACCCCACAGGTTTCATGCCATACTAACAAATGATCGCCATTAGTAATGCTAACAATTGGAATTGTGGCCGCCTTCTGGCCGGCACTTTTTTTTTAAATGTGTGAAAAGTTCACTTTTCAAAAGCCCATAAATCATTGTGGAATAACCCTACACTTTTAATGCCATAGTAATAATTGCTCACCGTCACTAGTGCTAACAACCTAGTGCATCGCCGGAGACTAGCCGGCACTTGGAAAAAAAGTATGAAAGAAATAAATCTTTAATTGGAAATAAAAAGTTGTGGAATAACCCCACAGGTTTCATGCCATACTAACAAATGATCGCCATTAGTAATGCTAACAATTGAAATTGTGGCCGCCTTCTGGCCGGCACTTTTTTTTTAAATGTATGAAAAGTTCACTTTTCAAAAGCCCATAAATCGTTGTGGAATAACCCTACACTTTTAATGTCATAGTAATAATTGCTCACCGTCACTAATGCTAACAACCTAGTGCATCGCCGGAATCTGGCCGGCACTTGGGAAAAAAGTATGAAAGAAATAAATCTTTAAATGGAAATAAAAAGTTGTGGAATAACCCCACAGGTTTCATGCCATACTAACAAATGATCGCCACTAGTAATGCTAACAATTGGAATTGTGGCCGCCTTCTGGCCGGCACTTTTTTTTTAAATGTGTGAAAAGTTCACTTTTCAAAAGCCCATAAATCGTTGTGGAATAACCCTACACTTTTAATGCCGTAGTAATAATTGCTCACCGTCACTAGTGCTAACAACCTAGTGCATCGCCGGAGACTGGCCGGCACTTGGGAAAAAAGTATGAAAGAAATAAATCTTTAAATGGAAATAAAAAGTTTTGGAATAACCCCACAGGTTTCATGCCATACTAACAAATGATCGCCATTAGTAATGCTAACAATTGAAATTGTGGCCGCCTTTTGGCCGGCACTTTTTTTTTAATTGTATGAAAAGTTCACTTTTCAAAAGCCCATAAATCGTTGTGGAATAACTCTACACTTTTAATGTCATAGTAATAATTGCTCACCGTCACTAGTGCTAACAACCTAGTGCATCGCCTGAATCTGGCCGGCACTTGGGAAAAAAGTATGAAAGAAATAAATCTTTAAATGGAAATAAAAAGTTGTGGAATAACCCCACAGGTTTCATGCCATACTAACAAATGATCGCCATTAGTAATGCTAACAATTGGAATTGTGGCCGCCATCTGGCCGGCACTTTTTTTTTAAATGTGTGAAAAGTTCACTTTTCAAAAGCCCATAAATCATTGTGGAATAACCCTACACTTTTAATGCCATAGTAATAATTGCTCACCGTCACTAGTGCTAACAACCTAGTGCATCGCCGGAGACTAGCCGGCACTTGGAAAAAAAGTATGAAAGAAATAAATCTTTAATTGGAAATAAAAAGTTGTGGAATAACCCCACAGGTTTCATGCCATACTAACAAATGATCGCCATTAGTAATGCTAACAATTGAAATTGTGGCCGCCTTCTGGCCGGCACTTTTTTTTTAAATGTATGAAAAGTTCACTTTTCAAAAGCCCATAAATCGTTGTGGAATAACCCTACACTTTTAATGTCATAGTAATAATTGCTCACCGTCACTAATGCTAACAACCTAGTGCATCGCCGGAATCTGGCCGGCACTTGGGAAAAAAGTATGAAAGAAATAAATCTTTAAATGGAAATAAAAAGTTGTGGAATAACCCCACAGGTTTCATGCCATACTAACAAATGATCGCCACTAGTAATGCTAACAATTGGAATTGTGGCCGCCTTCTGGCCGGCACTTTTTTTTTAAATGTGTGAAAAGTTCACTTTTCAAAAGCCCATAAATCGTTGTGGAATAACCCTACACTTTTAATGCCGTAGTAATAATTGCTCACCGTCACTAGTGCTAACAACCTAGTGCATCGCCGGAGACTGGCCGGCACTTGGGAAAAAAGTATGAAAGAAATAAATCTTTAAATGGAAATAAAAAGTTTTGGAATAACCCCACAGGTTTCATGCCATACTAACAAATGATCGCCATTAGTAATGCTAACAATTGAAATTGTGGCCGCCTTTTGGCCGGCACTTTTTTTTTAATTGTATGAAAAGTTCACTTTTCAAAAGCCCATAAATCGTTGTGGAATAACTCTACACTTTTAATGTCATAGTAATAATTGCTCACCGTCACTAGTGCTAACAACCTAGTGCATCGCCTGAATCTGGCCGGCACTTGGGAAAAAAGTATGAAAGAAATAAATCTTTAAATGGAAATAAAAAGTTGTGGAATAACCCCACAGGTTTCATGCCATACTAACAAATGATCGCCATTAGTAATGCTAACAATTGGAATTGTGGCCGCCATCTGGCCGGCACTTTTTTTTTAAATGTGTGAAAAGTTCACTTTTCAAAAGCCCATAAATCATTGTGGAATAACCCTACACTTTTAATGCCATAGTAATAATTGCTCACCGTCACTAGTGCTAACAACCTAGTGCATCGCCGGAGACTAGCCGGCACTTGGAAAAAAAGTATGAAAGAAATAAATCTTTAATTGGAAATAAAAAGTTGTGGAATAACCCCACAGGTTTCATGCCATACTAACAAATGATCGCCATTAGTAATGCTAACAATTGAAATTGTGGCCGCCTTCTGGCCGGCACTTTTTTTTTAAATGTATGAAAAGTTCACTTTTCAAAAGCCCATAAATCGTTGTGGAATAACCCTACACTTTTAATGTCATAGTAATAATTGCTCACCGTCACTAATGCTAACAACCTAGTGCATCGCCGGAATCTGGCCGGCACTTGGGAAAAAAGTATGAAAGAAATAAATCTTTAAATGGAAATAAAATGTTGTGGAATAACCCCACAGGTTTCATGCCATACTAACAAATGATCGCCATTAGTAATGCTAACAATTGGAATTGTGGCCGCCTTCTGGCCGGCACTTTTTTTTTAAATGTGTGAAAAGTTCACTTTTCAAAAGCCCATAAATCGTTGTGGAATAACCCTACACTTTTAATGCCATAGTAATAATTGCTCACCGTCACTAGTGCTAACAACCTAGTCCATTGCCGGAGACTGGCCGGCACTTGGAAAAAAAGAATGAAAGAAATAAATGTTTAATTGGAAATAAAAAGTTGTGGAATAACCCCACAGGTTTCATGCCATACTAACAAATGATCGCCATTAGTAGTACTAACAATAGAAATCTTGGCCGCCTCCATAGCCAGAGTTTGACATGTGGACCCAAAAATGTATGGCGCCTGAATGGTCTCCTTTAATAAAACAAAAATATTATTAATATTCCAAAGACAAACTCTCACCATGAAAATTTTATATGAATTAGACATTGACAGATCTATTTATGTAATTGCTGCGGCATCTATTTCACGTGAAAAAACTTTTTTTTTAATGAGAACGCCGCGTAATATTTAAATTTTAAAAAATATCATGATTTCAAAATCACAATATTAATGAGATTTTAAAGTGACTTTAAAAAAGTAGGAGCGTCTCAATAAGGAAGTTTCTCTTCCTTGTCACTAGATAGCACTATAAGGTAATAATTAAAACATTAAAATCTTTTTTTACTATTTTACATAAAGTAGTACTGTAATTAATAAATATGTGACTTAAATTAAGCAACAAAATATTTTTAAAGCATATTCAACATTTCCTTTGTCACTTTTTTGCTAGTCGTGTGTGCTGCCATCTCTGTGTGCCTACCCCGCAACTCCAGTGTTGCCTACTTACGGGCTCTCCAATAGTTTCTATGGCGTTGGGTATCTGTTACGTTAGTAATTATACTATCTTTGCTTATGTGTAAAAAATCGAGACATCTTCTCATCGTGTATGTTAATACTAACACTAGCGTCAGAGTTTTTAAACCGCCTTAAAGGCCTCTGACATGGTTTTTGTTAACGACCAATGTCAAAGACAGTGACCGGGACCGACGGCTTAACGTGCCCTCCGAAACACGGATCATCTCACTTATCAGACAATCAGGTAATCAGCCTACAATGTCCTAACCAAACTAGGACAACAACACAGTCGTTGTCCCCGCCGGGAATCGAAACCGCGACGTCCGGGTATGAGCCGAACGCTCTAACCACTACACCACGGAGGCAATCGAGACATATGAGGCCAATATTCCCAAAAATCTCTCCAGTAGAGTAAAACCCAATTTTCTCAATTTAACCTACTTACCGGCTGAGAGTGTATCATAACCTAATTTTGTCATACGCTTTCAAAGTATTGGAAATCAAATTTTGAACGGATATAGCCGCTGATGCAATATAAGGTTTTCCCTAGCCTTTTTAGGGTTCTGTAAGAAGATGAAATCTATTGAAATACCAGTAAAAGACAGGGGTCTACTCAGTAAATAAATAAATAGATAGAGACAAACTACACTGAATGAGCTAGCCCCAAAGTAAGTTCGAGACTTGTGATATGGGATACTAACTATATATTTTCTAACAATTAATATCAATTACTTAATTGGATATTTGGATGTGTACATAGGTCTTACGTAGTGGATGTGTATCTATATCCAAGACCTAGGAAAATTGAAAATGGCCGTTTTTCAACTTGCCCTGACAGGGGATCGAACGACCCCCTGTCTTTTACTGATCATTCAATAGATTTACTCAGTAATCCTTATCCTTACTTTTTGTTTTGTTTAGTTTAGTTTGTTTATTTATTTATTTATTAAAACTTTATTGATCAACAATTAAAATTGTTTACAATTGGCGGACTTACCGCTAAGAGCGTTCTCTCCCAGTCAACCATAGGGATAAACAGACAAATTGTTGCGGCGCAAAAAAAAAAATTTTTTTTTTTTTATATATTACAAAATATTTATATATACCTTAGATTATAATATGACATAAACATACACATTATACAATACATACAATATACACACATATTATATCCTACATTATAATTACATTACACTATTACGATGATGACGATGGTGATATAACCTACTAGTAGTTCGCCACGAACTTAGACCTCGCGATTATATCTTCTACTATCAAGCAAAGCAAGCAAGCAATCCAATACACGACGATTGAACACAATTAACCGACTAAACAAATTAAACAAAACTTTAAACAAGCAAGACAACAAAAAGTCATACGATTGTAGAAAAAATCAAGTCAATCTTGTAAACTTATGAAAAAATAACGATAGCGAGTTCTAAGAGTTTTAAAATTTTTGTTGGACATCTAATTATTGCTTTTTGTGAACTGTTATTGAATGTATGCAACAAATATTTGTCAATTTTCTTCTTTTCTTAAAAATAGTGGTCAAGACATTGGCCTTGTAACTCGGAAGTCGCGGGTTTAATTCCCACAGGAGACATGTATTTTTAAGAAAGTTGTTCAGTAACCTGGACTGAATTCAATATTTTGTAAGAAGATTTTGTATTGTATATCTGTCACGGCTCACTCAGCTAGACTTCGCGAGTCACCCTAAACCCGTTCAAGTATAACGTATAAAAAAGTTGTCCAAACAAAAAAGTTGTTCAATTAAAAAAAATGCGTTTTTATAATGGCATCAAAAAAGTCTAAAGACATTTTTGAAAATATTTTGAAATGGCCGATATATGACAGTTTTAAAATTGTAAACCCCCATATTTCCGCCATTTTGAAAAATTTCGTAAAACTGGCTCGACAAAAAAATTCTATTTAGTTGCTGAGCCTGCTCACAAAATTTTATGAGAATCGGTTAAGAAATGCGACCTGTAGGCGAGAACAGCCAGACAGACAGACAGACAGACAGACGGACAAAAGAATTTTTGGCCAATCTCGAAACTGAGACGCTTCGCTCGCTCGGTCAATTAGTAAATAACTAATTTATAAGATGAGAATGTACTCTTCTTTTAAAAGAAAATTTTGTGGAAATTTCTTTATTGTCAACGGGTAAAGCATTCCAGAGCCGTGAAGCTTGTAGGGTAAAAGAGTTAGCAATAAAGTTATAAATGTTTAGCTTGTATTCCCTAAGTCGCCTTCTACGACATCCACGGGGGACTTGGAGTGGTTCTATTCTATTCTGCCGGAAACCACACGGTACAATATAAAATTTATCAACTATGTCTTAGTGGCAGCAGTGACATAGCTGTAAAGAAGACCAACGTTACTCTATAAAATAATTCTATAGTCGTACGATAGTCCTATTTCTATGTCAAACCAAATTAGACTTTATCATCATACATTAAAGCTCAATATTGCTTGAAACTCAAACTCGGATACGCAGTAACGTCTATCTTGCGTACCGCTTTTGCAGTAACCCCCCAGGTCATATACAACCAGGTCGTGACGTCATAAAGCATAATTATTTCGCCGACTCACCTGTGCCCTCAGGCGCTCGTGAAATTATAACTAAACAATCATAAACTTGGATTATCATTAGGGTGACCAGAGTTTATGAGAAAATTAGGACTATACTAGTAAATTCTTTCTTTCTAAATTTATCCTAATAATCTCCCATGCTGGTCTGGGAGAAATAAAAAAAACTTTGAATGTACCAGCTGCTTCTCTTTCCACGCAGATCGTAAAAGCTGATCGAGGGAATGGGCACAAATGCAAATCATGTTAACAGGCGATGCGGCTAGCAACCCATCACTGTATTGATTGCTTTTCCATCTTCTCGCCCACCATGACGCTAAAAGTGGCTTTTGGGTCTTGCGGCCCTGGGCTCTGCATAGAACCGCAAGACCTAAAATGCTCTGTCTGCCCCATTAGGGATAAAGACGTGATAGTATGTATGTATGTATGTAAATTTATCCTAATAAATATTAAGTATCTTCTCTTCGGGACATACACAAATAACACAATACTAATTAAAATATAACATAAAGACATACAAGTATATTTATTATAATAGGGGTGACGACAGGGTCCGAAAAGTATGATTGTTATTAGTCCGTCTTTAAGATTATCCAAAAATAATGGACCCGTATTTTTCAGTTTACGAAAAAAGTAAAAATTCACAAAGAAACGGAGCGTCATAGTTCCGGAGTGAGCATGCGACGTCACACTTAAGTAAAAATCGTGTTTAAGTGTGACGTCACGCAAAATATTTCAAAGCGCTGTATTTTTATCATTTTTGGGTTTTCAGAGAAAAGAAAAAATACGTGTACAATATTTTTTAATAATCTAACCGATGGACCAAAAATATTTTTCCATTCGTAATGCCTATTCCTGTATACAACGTGGAAGGGACATATCTGTAATAAATCGAACCACGGGCTATACTAGATTACCAATAGTATAATGGAATTAGAATAACAGTCTAAAAAAAAAAAATAAACGGCTCTTCCATACAAAAGTGTGCAGCCGCTTGCGCAACATTTATAGGAAGGTCGATTTTTTTGGAATTTGGACCGTAATTTTAGTGTAATACTATAGTGATCTAGCATAGCCCATGGTTCGATTTATTACGGGTTCCTTTCCACGTTATATACACGGGGATTTTTTATTGATTTTGGAGCCGAAGACCACTTAATAAGAATCGTTAGTAAGACCTAATTAACTAGTCAAAGTAAAAATTCAGAACCAACATTTTTTGACTAAAACTCGAAAGAAAAATCGTGAGATCATTATGTAGTGCCCCCGCCGGCCGGCCGCCGGGGTCACGCGAGTTCACGCGACAGTTTTGGACAAGTGTATCACGTGGTCTCGATCGAAAATCATTTTTGTAACTTTTTTATCTTAGTCATACACAAATTTGAATTACGTATATGGATACAGACATTTTCTTTTTCAAAACCAATGAAAAGTCAGCGTGCATATGTAGGTTTAATATATTGTTCACCCCGCACTACCTAATTTCCCATCACTTTTTTTTCTATACAGCGAGGTTGCCTAAAAGAAAAAGCTAAGCGATAAGGCGCCTTTTGCGCATTTCCTAGTTTTTAAGATAACTATATCCTGTATTTATTTCTTTGGTGCAATAAAGGAATCAAAACAGTGATGGGTTGCTAGAAACAACAAAAAAGATGGTTTCCAAAATCGAAAGACAGCTGAACTCAGGGCTTCTAGTAGTTAAAATATGTTTTAATTAAAACTAGAGTACCTGGGCGACCGAGCTTTGCTCGGTTACATCTCAAACATTAACTACATTTTTATAAACCTGTCTAAAAACAATAAAAATTAAACTTGAACATAAAAAAAAAACAAAAGTAAGTCACCGAGTGGGATTCGAACTCGTAACACTCTTTCTAGCGGTCCGCGTTGACCGCTGAGCCAGACGGATAGCGCCCGGCGGGATGAAATATACAAGAATTGCTTGTTCAACGGTATAAGATTGTTCTGCTAATTTGAATAAAAGTATCTAATAACGAAGAACCGATGGCTGATGGGGCAAAAAGGTTCTTGAATGGCGACCGCGTACTGGCAAGCGAAGCGTAGGGCACCCACCTACAAGGCAGTCAGATGACCTGACCAGGGTCGCTGGAAAGCGCTGGATGCAGGCCGCTCTAGATCGGTCATTTTGGAAATCTTTGGGAGAGGCCTATGTCCAGCAGTGGACGTTATGCGGATGAAATGATGATGATGATATCTAATAAACAAATTGCAAGTAGCAAAACTGGTTCAGTTATCACTTTTTTTAGCATTTTCGCTCAGTCCCTCTATATTTCGAAGTCTAATAAAAGTGATTACTTCAGCTTTCAATTGAAAAAAACCATGTCACCGGCGGCCATTACGTAAATTAGAAGCGTGTGTTTTTTGTAAACAAATGCTAATTAAAGTGCACTGAACATAACACAAAGACAGAACAGAATTGTAGCTTATATTATCCATTTATCAATAAACTTCTTCTTATCGTGTGTGTTAGTGACTAACACTAGTGTCAGAGTTTTTAAACCGCCTTAAAGGCCTCTGACATGGTTTTAGGTAACGACCAATGTCAAAGACAATGACCGGGACCGACGGCTTAACGTGCCCTCCTAATCACGGATCAATAGCAAGCCTACAATGTCCTAATCAAACTAGGACAACAACACAAAGTCGTTGCCCCCGCCGGGAATCGAACCCGCGACCTCCGGGTTTGAGCCGAACGCTCTAACCACTACACCACGGAGGCAGGTGAGTTATCAATAAACTAATGAAATGTAATATACTCGTATATGCATGTTTTTAACAAGCGGACTTAATGCTAAAAACATTCGCTATATATAAAAACTTTTGGTTTAGTAAATTAATTATTATTATTAATTTAAATTTTAATAAGTTTTTATACATTGAATTTAAGTTAAATTGTTTTCCAATAAATATTGACTAATATATACATATTATTATGAAATAATACAGTAAAAAATGTGTTGAAATAATTTCCAAAAAAAATATTTGGGCTCGAAAATGGCCATTTTCCTAATAGGCCTTTTTTAAATTGTTATTTGGGGTCGGGTCTCTATGTCAACTCGCTCCATAATTTTCTGTCCTTAGTAACTAAAGAGAATAAATATTTTTGGACGATGAAGCCCCAGCGATCTGGTCACACGGGACTGGCCGCTTTTTAGGGTTCCGTAGTAAACAAGGAATCCTTATAGTCTCGCCATGTCTGTCTGTCTGTCTGTCTGTCTGTCTGTTTGTCCGTCCGCGGTCCTACTCAGAAACTGTAAGTACTAGAAAGTTGTAATTTGGCATGGATATGTATATTAATCATGGCAAAAAAGTCGTAAAATAAAATATGGAATTTTTTTTTTTTAGGGTAGCTATCGATATATATTATACAAGTAAAGAGGAAGCCAATATTTTTTTCTCTACAAACACATTGTGTGGGGTATCGTTGAATAGATCTTGTAAAAATATTGTAAAATTGGAAACACAATTTTTTGATTTAGGGATCCGTGTCTGAAATATATAGGTTTAAAAAGATTTTTTTTACGTGTCACGTGTCCCCCCCATCTATCTGCTAAACGGTTATATATGGACAAGTGAAAAAAATCACAGTTATTGTACATATAATGTAGTTTAAAGGAAAACTATCAGAGCTAAGTAGGGTTAACAAATTAAAAAGTTAAAGGTGATCAACTTATAAAATGTACTCGAAAAGGAATATTTCATACAAATCCAATAGATACTTACACGTTTTAGACGTTTTTAGTGGCATGAACTCAAAGTTGGCATTTACAACTACGGAACCCTACATTGCGCGTGGCCCGACTCGCACTTGGCCATTTTATTTGCTGAAAGAATTACTATTTAGTAATCGCATAGCTTTTCAGAAATGAAACGCAGCCAGCATTCTTGATGCTATGGTCAAAACCAAAAAAAAAATGAAGTTGAAAACATTGTCAAAAGATGGCGCTTAAGAGTTTGAAATCGTTCTGTCAAAAATGAAAGAGGCCGTTTGGTTCAATACTTGTAGTAAATTTGTAATTAATTAACCAATCTTGTATTTTGGTATTACTTAAGTAAAAAAATACATATTTACAAACAATAATATATTTTTAACTAAATTTAGTAAAATAAAAATATTAAATATTCCAAAACGTAGATATTATATTCTCTTTGATTCCAAAGACAAACTCTCACTATGAAAATTTTATATGAATTAGACATTGACAGATCTATTTATGTGATTGCTGGCGGCATCTATGTCACGTGAAGGAACTATTTTTTTTTAAAGAAAACGCCTCATTAGATTTTTGTAACGAAGTTGCTTTTGAATGGAACGGACTTCGCGAAAAATAGTGTAAGAACTTTCCGTCACGAACTTTTTGAGATTTCTTTACGGGCTTAAATTTTTGAAACTTCGTTCCACCTTGAATTCTAGGACACTCCGATTTTTATATATAAGTTATTAAGGCTTAGTTATAATTATAGTTTAGTTTATAGCGCTTTGTTAATTTGTTTTTTATTTTGACGTGATAACGTCTTTAAAATCGTTTTAGTCGGGTGACATGTTCAGAAACTTGTGTCACACCAAAACCTCACGAGCGCGATCGCAAGTATAACGAGAGAGAGACGGACCGATCTCCCGTCTCATCTCGAGCGCTGCCAGTCATTCCGTGAAACGACGTTATCACGTAAATCTCGATCGTAAACCTACTTTACAAACAACCAATTTTTATTTATAAAGTGTCATTATAGGAGAATCGGGAATAAATATGTTTACCATCTGTTACTTTTCTAGTTTGTGTGGTAGACTGACTCAGGCTCTAATTAATTATATAGTTTTTCAAAAGCTTTGTCTTGCTGTTATATCGTAGGTGGCATTGGGTATACCTATATACTATATACCCAATGCCACCTACGATATTCTTTTCTTCTAAAATAGTATACATCCTAATGTATACTATTTTAGAAGCGTAATTCTAAGTCATTGCCGTGTGGTTTCCGGCAGAGTAGAATAGGGCCACTCCAAGTCCTCCCGTGGATGTCGTAGAAGGCGACTTAGGAAATACAAGCTAAATAAAGCTTATAAACATCAATGAGACCTCTCCAACCCGTCTGGCCAGCGAGGAGAGTGTAGGCCAAGTCCTGTGGCTGCTCTGGCCGAGTATGGCTCTGGTAGTACAGAGAGGGTCATGCTCCAGCAATGAAGACTAAAAAACCTGATAAGTCTATTTATAAACTTATTTTTTTCCTCCCATACAACAAACTCGATTTTTCTATAGATAATAGTACGAAACCCTTAGTTTGCGAATCCGATTTGCACTTAGACGGTTATTTATTTTAATTTTAGGAGAAGTTCTTTAAAATGTTATACTTATGGTCACCCTAGCTGTCCAGCCGAGTCAATCTAAAGTTGGGGGTCGTTAGCTGCCGTTCCGTCCAGAGAGGATACACAAGAGGATCTCTAAATGTAGTTAGCACAGTCATCTCGTAGGGTTCCGTATAATTTAACAAATCACACATAAGTTAGGTTATCAAACAATCAAAATAATTTTAAAAAACTAAAAACCAACTTCACTCTTAAACTACACAACCGATCTTGATAAATTTTCTATGGGCCTATGTGACAAGTATACATCTCCAAATAAAAACAGAATTTTCCAAATCGGTCTAAGCGTCTTTGTATAATCGGTGTATATACATAAAAAACGCGACGAATTGATAACGTTCTCCTTTTTGGAAGTAGGTTAATGATTATCAAGCATGAAGCAGCTGAAACTTTGTTATAATTTACATATATTTTAGTCTGAGATTTTATTTAAAAATATTGTTTGTTTGTTTGTTTATAAAGCTTTATTGTACACAAGAAAGAACACAGATAATCAGAAAAGTAAACATACAACGGCGGACTTATCCCGTATAGGGATCTCTTCCAGTCAACCGGCCAGTAATTGAGAGGAATGTTTACTTATTAAGCGTTTGGGGTAGAAGTGGTACAATATAAAACAGAATGGTACTGTACAAATAATATATAAATGTAAACTACACAAATACAACTAAGATAAATTTACATATAAGCATACATAAATATATATACAAAATATGCCTAAAATATATATTTATATACCTAATATATAATATAAACTATATAAAAACACATTAAAGTAATTAGGTAGCTCGAAGAAACTTAGGATTCCGAAATGAAATTCAAAGTTTTGTTTTTAAAGGAACCCAAGGACGATGCCATTTTAAAATCTAAAGGAAGCGAATTCCAAAGGTGTGCTGCCATCACAGAGAAAGATTTAGAATAGGACTGTGAAGAATATAATCAGAAATCGGATATTTCAGTGCATATTTACCAAAACTTCAAGGTAGCACGCAACATAGAGTGGTAATACCACCACAATCAAATCAACGCAATTCAATAATGTGTACTTGACTATTTATTATTTCTGTAAATCTATACATATAATAAAACAGTAAAAAAAGTGTGTCTGTACATTAAATATATTTCCAAAAAAATATTGGGGCGATGGAGACATAGTAATATAGTAAGAATTTAAAATAAAATGTCTGTCTGTTTGTCTGTTTGTTTGTATGTCTGTTTGTCTGTTTGTCTGTTTGTCTGTTTGTCTGTTTGTCTGTTTGTCTGTTTGTCTGTTTGTACACGCTAATCTCTGGAAATACTGGACGGATTCGAATGAAACTTTTTTGTTATATAGCTATTAAGCCTGGGCAACATATAGGGTATAAATGATTTTGGAAAATGGAACACCTGATGCAAAACCATAATGGTCCAGCTAAACTATAAGAGATATAAAAATGCCGCCTTAGTAAAAGTTGTTCAGTCTGATGAGCATTTTCCAGAGACATAAAGTTCACGCGAACGAAGTCGCGGGCTTCAGCTAGTCAATAATAATTCATGATTTTTAAATCACGGTATCAAAAAAATATTTTATATTCATCTTGCTGAATATTTTTGTATATTGTAATCATAAATTTAGAAATACGAAGGAAATGATTTATGTTGTACACCGCTCGATATAAGATGTGAAGCCCTTAACGTTATAGAAAGTTTACTACCTGAAAACTCCAAGGAAAAATATCTATTAGCGTACCAAAATTTCATAAAATGGCAAAACAGCAAGAATACGCATTCTTTTTCATAAAAAAGTGTTCATGGCGTACTTTTATATTATAGAGTCGGTATTATCCACTCTATGTTACGTACTACCTCAAAGTTTAGGTAAATATGCACAGTATGCACTGGAACATCCGATCTCTGATTATAGTCGCTTGTCATGATCATCTCCCATGCTGGTCTGGGAGAAATTAAAAAACTTAGAATGTACCAGCTGCTTCTCTTCCCACGCAGATCGTAAAAGCCGATCGAGGGAACGGGCAAAAATGCGAATCATGTTAACAGGCGATGCGGCTAGCAACCCATCACTGTATTGATTGCTTTTCCATCTTCTAGCCCACCATGACGCTAAAAGTGGCTTTTGGGTCTTGCGGCCCTGGGTTCTGCATAGAGCCGCAAGACCCAAAATGCTCTGTCTGCCCCATTAGGGATAAAGACGTTATAGTATGTATGTACGTAAAATAGGCTACGATTGTTAACACAAATATAAATACATAGAATATTGACTGGACTGTAGCCCAAAACATACGCACATAGCAAGATTATAAATGCGCCTGACGTAAACATAATAAAGATAATTAAATATTTCAATCAAATTACTGTCTCCATGGTGTAGTGGTTAGAGCGTTCGGCTCATACCCGGAGGTCGCAGGTTCAATTCCCGGCGAGGGCAACGACTTTGTGTGGTTGGTTAAGACATTGTAGGCTGATCACCTGATTGTCTGGCGTTAATTGATAAGGCGGTTTAAAAACTCTGACACTAGTGTTAGTCACTAACACATAAGAAGATCAAATTACAATAATATGGAGTAGGTTTATCGGAACTTCTTAAAATTTGTTAAGCTTGTACAAGCAGCCAATAGAACTTTTAAGTTCGAACATGAGCCAAATCTCTCTAGGGATTGCTTAGATATGGGGTTTGCGAATTCATAGTTTTATTTTTAAATAATGCAGTATTTTTATTTGACAATATTTAATTTATAGATCTTTCACGTATGCACTAAAATTGTGTCTATATAGTGATGTAGTTGTAACCTCTAACAAGCAGATTTCTTAGTATAAAACTGCTAGTCTGCGAGTTATATTTTAATAAACAATATACATTAGTTCATACATACATACTATCACGTCTTTATCCCTAATGGGGCCGACAGAGCACTTTGGGTCTTGCGGTTCTATGCAGAGCCCAGGGCCGCAAGACCCAAAAGCCACTTTTAGCGTCATGGTGGGCGAGAAGATGGAAAAGCAATCAATACAGTGATGGGTTGCTAGCCGCATCGCCTGTTAACATGATTTGCATTTTTGCCCATTCCCTCGATCGGCTTTTACGATCTACGTGGGAAGAGAAGCAGCTGGTACATTTTAAGTTTTTTTTAATTTCTCCCAGACCAGCATGGGAGATTAGTTCATAGTATGTTGAAACGTCGAAATGACAATATGGTTGTTCATTACTGCTGATCTCTCAGATTATCCGTGGATTAAAATTAACGAACCAGGCTGCGCATTAATCAACAGATGTCAATGGATACTGTTTGGAATAACTGTGTTGTGTACAGAGTGATATCGAACAACCTATCTATATTAATGGAAAATACTCTTTTTCTACTCCTGTACTGTTATCTGTCTTTTAAATGGTTCTGAACACTAATATAAGAACATTGATAATATGATTGCAGAAAAAAGTCTATACTCTATGCCTCATAATAGCACATGTGTCGTTATTTCACTAAAACGGTACACCTAGCCATAGACCAAGAACATTTTTTTCTGCCAACATAAGAAAAAAATGTTTTTTAACATAGTTACTAAAAAGACGTCAATTAAAAAAAAGTTTACCATAGATACCATATAGATCAGTACTTGTATATTCTAAATCTGATTTACCAAACATGTGTACGTCAAACATTTTCATATTTTCTTTGTTTGTTTTTGTATTTTATTTAGTAAATATAGTCGTAGAAAAAGTATTGTATGCAACGTTGTATAAGTACGTCAAAAAATGCTAGATGGCGTCTCCTTACGATGCTCGCCAAGGCTCGCATCGTAACCTGCGCCACTCGCATTTTTTGACCGTTATTATACAACTGTTGCATAAAATACTATATCCTACTTATCCTGTCATCTGTGAGCAGACCGGAATCCGGTCGACATGCAATGTTTTACTATTGTGTCTGGTGTTTTGCACAGACAACAGGTTATATTAGTATGGATGGACGTTTGTTACTCTTTCACGTAAAAACTACTGAATGGATTTTAATGAAACTTTACAATAATATAGGTTATACATCAGAATAATACATAAGCTACAATTTATAAAGATATTGTGTGTACTTGAAATACTAATCCTGCGCAGACGAAGTCGCGGGCACCAGCTAGTCCTACTAATATTATAAATGCGAAAGTAAGTTTGTATATCTGTTTGTTAACTCTTCACGCTTAAACTACTGAACTGATTTGAATGAAATTTGGTATGGATATAATTTGAGACTCGAGGAAGGACAAAAGGTACTTTTTATCCCGAAATTCCCACGGGGAGCGAAGCCCGCTACAGCTAGTTGTTCATAAATAACGATTTATAACGATTGTTGCCTGTGATCGGATTTTACGATGAGAATTAGCTGGTACACTCTAAGTTGGTTAACTGTAGTTCGCACCTGTGAACTCGCGAACCCAATATCCCGGCAATCCCTAGACCGATTTGGCTCATGTGCGAATTTAAAAATAATATTGGCTGTATCTACACGCTTACCAAATTTCATGAAGCTCCAATGAAAACTACTCGAGTTATTGTCGAACATACATCACATAAGTCCTCTGTCTGCTCTGGCCAAGTACGGCTCTGGTAGTACAGAGAGGGTCGTGCACCTGCAGTGGAGATAAAAAGACCTGATGATGATGATGATGATGATGATGATGATACATACACACATACATACAACATGGAAGGAACATACCCGTTATAGCGGGGTCGTTGTGACGAAGGACTCTTCATACAAACAACGAGCCACTATTAATATTGTATATTTAGTAACAATGTTATATACCTAAAACACAAGTAATATTTTCCAGCACAATGCGCGAGATGTTATTTATAATAATTATTTATCTAATTGTGATTCGCAAGCTTCGTAGGCAGCCGCAGAGAAGATCAAGAAGTCTGTCGTAGAACGTCACTTTGTTTCTTCTTGTCAC
Source organism: Acrobasis consociella (assembly GCA_963555685.1). Lineage (NCBI taxonomy): Eukaryota > Metazoa > Arthropoda > Insecta > Lepidoptera > Pyralidae > Acrobasis > Acrobasis consociella. Next base: position 12,920,046 of record OY743129.1, read on the forward strand.
CGGGCGAAACTTCTTGTAGGTGGCCAGTGATTTCATAGCGAGCGGCTAGGCGCGCAAGAAGGTAAGTGTTTATGTCTGACTGTTGTGTTTATTTGTATGTGTAGTGGGATGTGTGATATACTAAATATATATGTAGGTATAGTAATATAGTAATTATATATAAATATTTTTATGATTATGTGGACACGCCACACCGTAATAAATCGAACCACAGGCTATACTAGATCACTATAGTATAATGATATTAAAAACACAGTCAAAAAACAAAAAATGTCGACATCCCTATACTAAATGCCAAGGCTGCTGCACTCTTGTGTGAAAATGCCGATTTTTTAAAAGTTTTTGACTGTTAATTTAATTTTATTATACTATGGTGTTCTAGTATAGCCCATGGTTCGATTAATAACGGGTATGTACCTTACACGTTGTATACAAACATACATACATACATACATTCAATGTTATGTTAATGTTTACTTCCATGCTGGTCTGGGAGATAAGAAAAAACTTAGAATGTAGCTGCTTCTCTTCCCAGCCAGATCGTAAGAGCCGATCGAGGGAATGGGAAAAAATAGAATCATGTTAGGCGATGCGGCTAGCAACCCATTACTATTTTGATTCCTTCATCCACCTTCTTGCCCACATCAAGCTAAAAGAGGCCTTTGAGTCTTGCAGCCCTGGTCAGTCTGCTTAGAGCCGCAATACTCAACAAAATGCTCTGTCTGCCCCATTAGGGATAATGACGTGATAGTATGTATGTATACAACAATGTACAAAAGACTGTACCAATGACGCTCGCAAATTGTGATGAGATGAAGGCTTATAAGGACTTACTTATAAAATTTGCCGTGTTATTTCAGCAGAGTAGAATAGAACCATTCCAAGTCCTCCCGTGGATGTCGTAGAAGACGACTTAGGAAATACAAGCTAAACAAAGCTTATAAACATCAGTAGGACCTCTCCAACACGTCTGGCCAGCGAGGAGAGTGTAGGCCAAATCCTATGGCTGCTCTGGTCAAGTGTGGCCCTAGTAGCGCAGAGAGGGTCGTGCTCCTTTAGTGGAGACTAAAAAGACTTGATGATGATAAAATAATACAAATATAAACTTTTATAACACAATATATATATATATATATACTATCACGTCTTTATCCCTAATGGGGCAGACAGAGCATTTTGGGTCTTGCGGTTCTATGCAGAGCCCAGGGCCGCAAGACCCAAAAGCCACTTTTAGCGTCATGGTGGGCGAGAAGATGGAAAAGCAATCAATACAGTGATGGGTTGCTAGCCGCATCGCCTGTTAACATGATTTGCATTTTTGCCCATTCCCTCGATCGGCTTTTACGATCTGCGTGGGAAGAGAAGCAGCTGGTACATTCTAAGTTTTTTTTATTTCTCCCAGACCAGCATGGGAGTTAATAAATAACACAAGCCTTCCAGTTTTTGATATAATAAACATTCTGAAAAGGTAAGTCTCAAGAGGCTCTTGATTGAAGTCTTCAAAAGAAGGATTAAATCATAATCCGTGTGTATTTCCTCTCCAAGTTACTTTAAGTTCCCCGAAGAAATCATAAGATAATATTGGGACTTTACGAAAACATAATTTAAATAAGTTAGATAGATAGATATATAGATATATAGGTACAAAATACACTGACTGAGCTAGCCCCAAAGTAAGTTCGAGACTTGTGTTATGAGATACTGATTCAAGGATACTATATTTTATAACAAACGCATATACACGCTGACTTTTCATTGGTTTTGGAAAAGAAAATGTCGTTTAGTAAATAAATTACTCTATCCATATACGTAATCCAAATTTGAGTATGACATAAGATAAAAAAGTTGCGAAAATTATTTTCGATCGAGACCACGTAGTAACACTCGTCCAAAACTGCCGCGTGAACTCGCGTGACCCCATGAAAAAAAAGCGCCGGCTGGCCGGCGGCGCCTGGCAGCGGAACTACTAATTCATCTTACGATTTTTCTTTCGAGTTTTAGTCAATCATTTTTTTTTTGACTAAAACTCGAACGCGACTTTGTCTGCCCAGGATTATCACACAATATCTTTGTTAATTGTAGCCTATGTGTTATTCTGATGTATAAGCTATATTATTGTAAAGTTTCATTAAAATCCATTCAGTAATTTTAATGCGAAAGAGTAACAAACATCCATCCATACTTACTAAATTTCGCGTGCGTTTATAATATTAGTCGAATAAATAAATTAGAGAAATGTCCTCTCAATCTAACGCAGGTTGACTGGAAGAGATCCCTGAAATAAGTCCGCCTTTGTATTTTTCCTCTTTCGAATTTTATTTTGTTATTTGGTTTTTTGGTACAATAAAGTTATTACAAACTAACAAAAATTATTAGAGAAACCATATTAAACCAGCAGAACATATTGCGTAACTTTGAAAGCTCATAGTTTTGCAAACTTTCAGAACGCTCACCGCTCTACACGTGCTGCGAGCGAATTTATAAATAAATAAATATATAGGGACAAATTACAGTGATTGAGCTGGCCCTAAGGTAAGTTCGAGACTTGTTTTATAGGATACTAACTCAACGATACTATATTTTATAACAAATACATATAAAGATAAACATCCAAGACCCAGGAAAAAATGTATAAGGCCATTTTCCAACTTGCCCTGGCTGGGGATCGAACCCAGGACCTCCGGGTTGGCGGTATAGCGGGTTGACCATTACGCCATGGAGGTCGTCCGCCATGGAGGTCGTCGTTTTTTATAAGTTTACAAACATCAGACATCATTATCTGCCTTACCTTATCCCATTATCTGGGGTCGGCGCAGTATGTCTTCTTCTTCCACAGTCCTCTGTTTCCCGTCATAGTAACATCTACTCCTATTACCCCCTTAACCTGCTTTACGCATTCCATTCACCTCTTTTTTGGTCTTCCCCTCCCTCTATTTCCACTAACCTTTATGTTTAAGGTTCTTGTGGTTGCGTGTTGATCCTCTCTTCTCATTACATGTCAAAACCATGACATTGCTTTGTACTTTCTCGTTTATCGTCTCGTCTTTCTCTAAACTTCCCCTTACATATACACGGTGATTTTTATTGGTTTTGGAGCCGAAGGCCACTTAATAAGAATCGTTAGTAAGACATAATTAGCAAGTCAAAATAAAAATTCACAACCAATTTTTTTTGACTAAAACTACAAAGTAAAATCGTGAGATCAACAAGTAATGCCGCCGCCGGCCGGCTGCCGGGGTCACGCGAGTTCACGCGACAGTTTTGGACGAGTGTACTCGTGGTCTCGATCGAAAATCATTTTTGTAACTTTTTTATCTTATGTCATAAACAAATTTGGATTAAGTATATGGATAGAGTAATTTATTTACTATACGACATTTTCTTTTCCAAAACCAATAAAAAATCAGCGTGTATATTTCTAATCCTATCCTTTCGTGTCACCCCACACATCCATCGCAACATCCTCATTTCGGCTGCATGTAACCTCAAACATACATACATAAAAAGTAATTATTAAAATAACCGGTCAAGTGTGAGTAGGACTCGCGCACGAAGGGTTCCGTATCACTATCTATACAAAATCACGTTTGATGTATGGGATTAATATTTTTTTTAGATTCTGTTTTAGTATTTGTTGTTATAGCGGTATTTTTTGTAAAACATCATCTGTGAAAATTTCAACTATTTAGCTATCATGGTTCATGATAGAGACACGTGGTTGTGTAACACGACTGGATAAAAAAAATGAGTACATTCTAGGCTCTTTAAAGTTGCTGACATACACAAAAAACTCAGGGAAAATCGCTTGAGGTGGTACGGGCATGTAATGCGCCGAGAAGAAGACCACATGACTCGTAAAGTAATGGACATACAGGAGGGGAAGAGAGAAAGAGGACGCCCTCCTACTACCTGGAGTCGAACCATCTCCAACGTTTTAAAGACGTTGGGTATAAGCCCAGAAATGACACAAAACCGCCAAGAATGGCGCAAAAGTATTAGGGGGGCCGACCCCGTATAGGGATATGGCAGGGAGAGAAGAAGAAGGTTCATGAGACAGACAGACGGACAGAAGGACAGACGGACAGCGAGTCTTAGTAATAGTGTCCCGTTTTTACCCTTTGGTTATGGAACCGTAAAAACAAGTAAGTAGTAATGAATTCTTACAAACCACTTTCGCTTCATCTACACTTCATTATCAGGTCTTTTTGTCTCCACTGCAGGAGCATGACCCTCTCTATACTACCAGAGCCATACTTGGCCAGAGCAGCCAGAGGACTTGGCCTACACTCTCCTCGCTGGCCAGACGGGTTAGAGAGGTCTCATTGATGTTTATAAGCTGTATTCAGCTTGTATTCCGTAAGTCGCCTTCTACGACATCCACGGGAGGACTTGGAGTGGCCCTATTCTACTCTGCCGGATACCACACGGCTTTATATATTCTTCACAAACATAGCTCATCAGTGTCAATCAATTTTTAATTCATCAATACATCGACACATCTACAAAGCACAATGTTTCCAATCTACTCCAGAAACAAAAGCTTCATCAGTCGAGCGCTAGATCTCTATTCAAATAGGAAACAATCTAGAATTCTAGAAAATGATCTCTGGTAGATAATCAAGCTGACCTGTGATAGTAAATCTTGATAGAAAATATTTCTATTTTTACCGTTAAGTAGGTATTTTTATGCGACTTCGTAAAGGGAGGTTTCCAATTCGTATGTATATGTGTTCTTTTTATATATATATTTCCCGTTCATTCAAAGTTGCGTGGACCAATTTGTTTTTTTTTTGTTTTAACGGGCTTATTTGCGACGTGATCCAATATAAATTTTATCAAATCAGTTGCGTGTAGTTTGGTGTCAAAGTATATAGCTTATACATCAGAATAACAATTTACAAATATACTGAATTATACTGACGAAGTCGCGGGCTCCAGCTAGTTGTACAATAATTACCAAAACAGTATCGTTTCATCCAATAAGTTTGTTTACTTTAGGGCTAGCTTTCAATCTTTGTGATTTGTCTTTTTATTTGCAAAAGCTTAGGGAATATTGGAGGCTTTTTAACCCTTCAAATAAAAACGGAATCAAATAAACCATGGAACAAATGGATATTTCCACAATGGGAGAGTTTGAAATTAGTTATTGGCAAACAGACAAAAGGACTTCGCAAAATTAATTTTGATTGAATCGTAGGATGAATTGGGTGCTTTATTGGGTGTTTTTAGGGTTGTACTTACATACATACTATCACGTCTTTATCCCTAATGGGGCAGCCAGAGTATTTTGGGTCTTGCAGCTCTATGCAGAGCCCAGGGCCGCAAGACTCAAAAGCCACTTTTAGCGTCATGGTGGGCGAGAAGATGGAAAAGCAATCAATACAGTGACGGGTTGCTAGCCGCATCGTCTGTTAAAATGATTCGCATTTTTGCCCATTCCCTCGATCGGCTTTTACGATCTGCGCGGGAAGAGAAGCAGCTGGTACATTCTAAGTTTTTTCGTTTCGCCCAGACCAGCATGGGAGAATTAAGGTTCCGTACCAAGGTAAAAACGGGATCCTATTACTAAGACTCCGTTGTCCGTCTGTCCGCCTGTCTGTCCGCCCGTATGTCTGCCTCTGTCTGTAACCAGGCTAGTATTTTACCATCAAATTTAATATTTAGAAGAATAGGACCTTACAATGTGAAAACAATAACGTAACAAAGTAAAGATAATAAAGTTGATAAGTCAGATATAAGTAGGCATGGTAAAACGAGCCAAGTCAAACGTTAAGATTCTTATAAATAAACTAGCCGAAGCCCGCGACTTCGTTCGCGTGGACTTTATGTCTCTGGTAATTGCTCATCAGGCTGAACAACTTTTACTAAGGCGGCATTTTTATATCTCTTATAGTTTAGCTGGACCATTATGGTTCTGCATCAGGCGTTCCATTTTCCAAAATCATTTATACCCTATATGTTGCCCAGGCTTAATAGCTATATCACAAAAAAAGTTTCATTCGAATCCGTCCAGTATTTCCGGAGATTAGCGTGTACAAACAGACAAACAGACATACAGACAAACAGATTTTTTTTTTAAATCTTACTCTATTACTACGTCTTTATCGCCCCCAATATTTTTTTTGGAAATATATTTAATGTACAGACACACTTTTTTTACTGTTTTATTATATGTATAATTCTTTCTTCTCAAGAATTTCTACAGAACTTGGCGGCCATTTAGATCTGTAATATTCTTTTGTTGGATTTTGAGCTTGGCTCCCATTTGCACATACATGTTTTTGGTAAGTTATCATAACTTTTTGCACAGCAGTATCAAAAAGAATCAGAACTTTTCGCAGATTATTATAGACATGAAACACTAAAACATAATTAAATAAATATTTCAAAGCAGTTCCCATAAAATAAACGTGATTATTTATAGATAATGGAACGGAACCCTTCGTGCGCGAGTCCCACTCGCACTTGGCCAGTTATTGGTTAAAAGTAGTGAAACGCATTCATTATTAGTAAGAAGCAAACATGCCAACCAAACGTCTAAGACATGAGAAATTGATCTAACAAGTTATTACTTTTAGGAAATCGAAAGAAATATTTCATCATCAATCATCAATAAATTTAAGAACTAGGTTCTTGTCGGTGGAGTATTTTCCATGTCTCCCTATTTTCCGCTAAATGCTTGACCTCCTTATACGACACAACTTTTGCCTTTTCTTTTACTTCATCCATGAACGACCTTCTTGCTCTTCCTTTTTCTCTCTTGGCTTCCACTTATTTAAAGCTAAATAAATGATTTTTGACGTTTGACTTTTGAGTTTTATTTGTAGAGAACCTCATTTTATTGCTGTTTTCATTAATTGAAGCTCCGAGCTGAATAGTTTTGTTTGAATAAACACAAAACCACAGATCGCAGCCTGATTGTGGCTTCATTAAATAGTGATGGACGTTAATAAACGAAACTAAAATGTTTGTTAGTTTTATGCAGAATATACCTAATGCAAAAATATTCTTTTTTTTTTTGCTATTTTAATAAAGAACATCTTTATATTTAACAAGTGATACAAATATCCAAACATTAATGAATTGTATTCGAATTACAAATATAACGTGGTAATGCTCCCAGCCTTCTGGGCTCTCTTCCATAGTGGATTTAATTTTTTATTTATAATTGTAAATATTTATAAGTAATTTATTTTTATAATATTTAGTGAACGGGTTACTCAGGTATAATTTATTTTTAGTGTTTAAGTTCATTCTAGTAAGTTTAATTTAGTTAATATTCATTGTAAATATAGTAATTATCCTCTTCTTTTAATAATTATATAATAAATATATAGGGACAAATTACACAGATTGAGCTAGCCCCAAAGTAAGTTCGAGACTTGTGTTAAACTATTCGACTTCAGATTTTTTGAGTTTTAATATGTAGAGAACCTCATCTTATCGCTGTTTTAATTAATTGAAGCTCCGAGCTGAATAGTTTTGTTTGAATAAACACAAAACCACAGATCGCAGCCTGATTGTGGCTTCATTAAATAGTGATGGACGTTAATAAACTAAACTAAAATGTTTGTCAGTTTTATGCAGAATATACCTAATGCAAAAATATTCTTTTTTTTAGGTATTTTAATAAAGAACATCTTTATATTTAACAAGTGATACAAATATCCAAACATTAATGAATTGTATTCGAACTACAAGTACAACGTGCTAATGCTGACAACCTTCTGGGCACTCTTCCGCAGGGGAAAGATTTAAGGGATATTTTTTATTTATAATTGTAAATATTTATAAGTAATTTATTTTTATAATATTTAGTGAACGGGTTACTCAGGTATAATTTATTTTTAGTGTTTAAGTTCATTCTAGTAAGTTTAATTTAGTTAATAGTTATTGTAAATAATTATAATATTTATTGTAAATAAGTAATTATCCTCTTCTTTTAATAATTGATTAATAAAGAATAATAAATATATAGGGACAAATTACACAGATTGAGCTAGCCCCAAAGTAAGTTCGAGACTTGTATTAAACTATTCGACTTCTGATTTTTTGAGTTTTATTTGTAGAGAACCTCATCTTATCGCTGTTATCATTAATTGGAGCTCCGAGCTAAATAGTTTTGTTTGAATAAACACAAAACCACAGATCACAGCCTGATTGTGGCTTCATTAAGTGATGGACGTTAATAAACGAAACTAAAATGTTTGTCAGTTTTATGCAGAATATACCTAATGCAAAAATATTCAATTTTTTGTTTTTTTAATAAAGAACCTCTTTATATTTAACAAGTGATACAAATATCCAAACCAGCCTTCTGGGCTATCTTCCATAGTGGATTTAAGGGATATTTATTATTTATAATTGTAAATATTTATAAGTAATTTATTTTTATAATATTTAGTGAACGGGTTACTCAGGTATAATTTATTTTTAGTGTTTAAGTTCATTCTAGTAAGTTTAATTTAGTTAATATTCATTGTAAATATAGTAATTATCCTCTTCTTTTAATAATTGAATAATAAATATATAGGGACAAATTACACAGATTGAGCTAGCCCCAAAGTAAGTTCGAGACTTGTATTAAACTATTCGACTTCTGATTTTTTGAGTTTTAATATGTAGAGAACCTCATTTTATCGCTGTTTTCATTAATTGAAGCTCCGAGCTGAATAGTTTTGTTTGAATAAACACAAAACCACAGATCGCAGCCTGATTGTGGCTTCATTAAATAGTGATGGACGTAAATAAACAAAACTAAAATGTTTGTTAGTTTTATGCAGAATATACCTAATGCAAAAATATTCTATTTTTGAGGTATTTTAATAAAGAATTTTATAACTCCCATGCTGGTCTGGGAGAAACGAAAAAGCTTAGAATGTACCAGCTGCTTCTCTTCCCGCGCAGATCGTAAAAGCCGATCGAGGGAATGGGCAAAAATGCGAATCATGTTAACAGGTGATGCGGCTAGCAACCCATCACTGTACCTATTGATTGCTTTTCCATTTTCTCGCCCACCATGACGCTAAAAGTGGCTTTTGGGCCTTGCGGCCCTGGGCTCTGCATAGAACCGCAAGACCCAAAATGCTCTGTCTGCCCCATTAGGGATAAAGACGTGATAGTATGTATAAACATAAAGTTAACTTAAATAATACAAATATTTTTACTTAAAATTTTTTGATTAAAAATCCTAATTATTGTGTCCTGTAGATATTTATTTAATTTGTGCAATAATAAATATATTTTTTAACATGTTTAGCGTAATATGTAAATTCTCTTCTATGTTTATTTAATAGTTTACTATTTTTTTATACATTTATGTTTATTTTTATTTGGTCTGAAGATTGAGTAAAAAGGGTTTTTCTAAAGAAAATAAAATCTTATATTACAGTTATATTACATAAGAATACTTATGTTTCTATATAATTGGTATTTAATAAACAATAAATGTGAAATATATAAATAAGATCTAAATATAAGATTTTTCTTACTTACCATTTAGTGAAATGTTTCTCAAAAATCTGAAACAAAAAAAGAAAATTTCAGTTAGTTTTGCGCTGCTTTGGTGTGAACAAGAAATTATTAATTATTCAAGTGCGAATTGGATTCGCGCACTAAGTCTCCCATACCATTATCTATAAAAAATCGTTTTAATTTGTTGTATGGAAACTCCCCTTAAATATTTATTTTGTTTTGTTTTTAGTATTTGTTGTTATAGCGGCAACAGAAATACATAATTTGTGAAAATTTCAACTGTCTAGCTATCGCGGTTCTTGAAATACAGCCTGGTGACTGACAGACGGACAGACGGTTTTACCCTTTGGGTACGGAACCCTAAAAAAGATCGCGAAGAATTCATAACCTCCTCCTTTTTAGGGAAGTCGGTTATAAACAGAAATCACACCAAAATCGAGCTTCCAACCCAATAAAGAATTTGAAAAAAAAAAAAATTTTAACAAAATAATTGGCCAAGTGGGTGTCGAGCCACGCACAGTGTAGGGTTGCGTAGTTGTAAATCCCAATTTTGAGTTCATGCAACTAAAAACGCCTAAAACGTCCTTTTCTACCTAGTATCTATTGAATTTGTATGAAATTTTTCTTTTTGAGTAGGTACATTTTATAAGTTGATCGCCTATAACTTTTTAATTGTTAACCCTACTGATAGTTTTCCTTTAAACAACATTATTATATCCTATAGCTGTGATTTTTTTCACGTGTCCATATATAACCGTTTAGCAGGTAGACGGGGGGACACGTGACTTTAACAAAAAAATTCACTTCAAACCTAAATATTTCAGACACGGATCCCTAAATCGAAAAATGGTGTTCCCGCGCTCACAATATTTTTGAAAGACCTATTCAACGATAACCCACACAATGTGTTTGTATAGAAAAAAATATTGACTTCCGCTTCACTTGAATGGCAGTTAACCTAAAAAAAAAATATTTCCAAAAAATCATTTTACGACCTTTTTGCCATGATTGATATACATATCCATGCCAAATTACAGTTTTCTAGTACTTATAGTTTCTGAGTAGGACCGCGGACGGACAGACAGACAGACAGACATGGCGAAACTATAAGGGTTCCTTGTTTACTACGGAATCCTAAAAAAGGAAACTGTCCGATTTTTCGAAAATGTAATCCTTTCGTAGTTAGGTAAAAAAATAGTTTTTTTTACCGCCACCCAGTAAAGGTCACACCCTCTTAACCGCTCAAAAACAAAAGGTATTAAAAGTATTAGAACAAATCGAAAGCTCCACGCTCCAGAGCTTTCGGCAAACTTTTAATGAGACATCCATCAATTGAGCGATTTTTTAAGAGCTTTGAGCTTTTGTTATTCCCAAAAATAATCAAGTGGAATTTGATTATTTTTGATTTAGTATAAGTTTATTTTATAGCTTAGTTTAATATAGTTTAGTTTAGTTAAGTTTTTTTTTTGTTGTTATTACTTTTTTCTCAATAAACATCTTAATAAGTGGAATTAATAAATATATAAAAAATATATATAGGGACAAATTACACTGATTGAGCTAGCCCCAAAGTAAGTTCGAGACTTGTGTTATGGGATACTTACTCAACGATACTATATTTTATAACAAATACATATATAGATAAACATCCAAGACGCATGACAATTTGAAAAAGGCCATTTTACTACTTGCCCTGACCGGGAATCGAACCCGGAACCTCTGGGTGACGGACTACCATAGGTAACCACTACGCCACGGAAGTCGTCATTTTGTTATTTACAGGTAATTGTTGCTGTTATTGAAGTAAGCTTTTTAATAATAACATTTTAGTTTATTTCGTTTTTCGTGTGTAACAGTTATGTGTGAGTTGAAGTTACATCGACTATTGTATTCGAACTCGAGTTGGTTCTGCGACTCGGAGTTCTTATCAGACTTGAGTTTTTATTCGACTCCGAGTCTGGGCTCCGACGACTCGTGCTCGACTTGACTCTGACTTGTTAATGCCTTAGTCCAGCAAGCATGCAAAATTAAGTCAAGTTTGCAAATGTAGACTCTTGGCACAGAATTAATAATAGTATTACATACAGAACGGAAACTCGCACCGTCCCCCGCAATCTGGTGTCCCCGCAACCCTTCCCCCGTTATTGTGAGGTGTAAGCGGCAGTAAAACAGGGTTATTGGTAGTAGCACGTTGACATTACGCGAGTCACTTAGGATTATTGAATTATAATGGTGAGAAACTGCGCACATTATCATTGTTTATCCACGAAAAACAATAAATAACGAAAATTTTATAGATTTCCGAGTGATAAAAACAGGTAAGCAAAGCAACGAATTCTGTGGTGACGACCCTGATTGTTTAACTCACACATTTGATGTGTGCACCGACGGATTGTTTCGTTTGTAGTAGTACTAGGTATATATGCTGCTCCGTTTGTATGAAGTGCCATATCTGTGCTCTTGGACTCGAGTTTTGTACAACACTAGCTACGTCTTCCATTTTAAGCGTACTAGATTTCATGAAACTCCAATTAAAATTACCTTTTCCAATAGTATCATTATGTTTCATAATTACATTCAATTGACTTTGATACCGAACGCCGATGACGAACAAAATGTAATTAACTTTTAAATTTTTTATGAGTATTGATCGTATGACAAACGAATGTCGACAAAAGAGAATAGAAACTTATAATATCATCCATGTAATTTTAGTACCTGGGCGACCGAGCTTTGCTCGGTTATATCTCAAAAATTAACTACATTTTTTTAAACTTGTCTAAAAACAAGAAAAATTAAAAAAATATATTTAAACTTGCACATAATAAAAACAAAAGTAAGTCACCGAGTGGGATTCGAACCCGTAACACTCATTTTAGCGGACCGCGTAACCGCTGGGCCCGACGGATGGCGCCCGATTGGACGAAATTAGCAACCATATTCTGCGTGGAAAGAAAAACTCATGAAAACTCGAAAACAGGCGTTTTCCCAAACATAAGACTAATCTAGATCGTTTTGATTGGTTTACCTCCTAAAACCTCCATATACCAAATTTCAGCGAAATCGTTAGAGCCGTTGCCGAGATCACAGAAATTTATATACATATAAATAAATAAATATACAAGAATTGCTTGTTTAAAGGTATAAGATTACACACTGAAAACAAGTAATTTGACTAATTTAAGTTAACCTTATTGGCGTAGCCACTATGCTAATTCGCCACCCAGAGGTTCCAGGTTCGATTCTCGGTCAGGGCAAATTGGAAAATGGCCTTCTTCAAATTGTGGGGTATTGGATGTTATCTATATATGTATTTGTTATAAAATATAGTATCGTTGAGTTAGTATCCCATAACACAAGTCTCGAACTTACTTTGGGGCTAGCTCAATCAGTGTGATTTGTCCCTATATATTTATTTATTATTATTTATTTATTCAAGGTAGTATGACGAAATTGATCCTCCATCTTTAAATTTGGGTTGTAAATACAAAATGGCTGCTTGCGTGATGTTACAAAATAATTTCAGTCCCAAGGATAATTAAACTAATTATATTTGTGTTCTATTCAGCTAAATGTCACAAATATTATTTCATCACGATAACCACACTTATTTTTTAATAGTTGACTGTGAGAGAATGCCTAATTTTTTTATATTTTTATTTTATTATCACACAAAAGAGATTACAACTATTACAAAAATCCACAGAAAAAACATTAAAAACTGGTCGCAATCCAAAACATGTGTGTATCTACAAAGAAACAATTATTAAAGGAGAATCTTACAAACTAAGAGAAAACAAGTTTATCAAATGAAATATTAATAATAATGGCGTAATATCCGCCTCTTGTACAAAATATCCAACTAACTAAAAACTAAATACAACTAAGTATTAATAACAACTAAACTATATATAAATACAATAAAAACATCAAATTATACAAAAAATGAGCCTAAATCGCTGCGCTCGCAGGGTGGAGTGCACAAGAGACTGGCGGCATTACCACGTTGAATGGCCAAGCTAAGCTTTTGGCCAAAATGCGCACCAGCCCTTGGATCCCCTGAGGCGTCGATTAGGCGTGCAGAGATCTCTTTATACAACTGACGAGTTTCCGCACCCCAAGGCCCCAAGGTCTCCACGGCAAAAGGAGCAAAAATATAGGGCTCTCCTAAAGCCGCATACATTCGCTAACAATATATATACACACATACATACATACTATCACGTCTTTATCCCTAATGGGGCAGACAGAGCATTTTGGGTCTTGCGGTTCTATGCAGAGCCCAGGGCCGCAAGACCCAAAAGCCACTTTTAGCGTCATGGTGGGCGAGAAGATGGAAAAGCAATCAATACAGTGATGGGTTGCTAGCTGCATTGCCTGTTAACATGATTCGCATTTTTGCCCATTTCCTCGATCGGCTTTTACGATCTGCGTGGGAAGAGAAGCAGCTGGTACATTCTAAGTTTTTTTTTAGTTCTCCCAGACCAGCATGGGAGACATACAATATATATTTAACTGTGAAATAAGGTTTAAATCTTTTTCGCTATTTTTATTTATTTAACTTTATTACAATATACATGTAAATGGCGGACTTAAGGCCAGGGGCCTTTTCTACCAGTCAACCAAGAGGTGATGCTGAGAAAGTAATCTTTTGGGGTAAGTACCTACAACAGCACCTAGCTTCTTCTTATCGTGTGTGTTAGTGGCTAACGCTGGTGTCAGAGTTTTAAAACCGCCTTAAAGGCCTCTGACATGGTTTTAGGTTACGACCAATATCAAAGACAATGACCGGGACCGACGGCACAGGTATGGCACTTCATACAAACGGAGCAGCATATATACCTAGTACTACTACAAACGAAACAATCCGTCCGTGCACACGTCAAATGTGTGAGTTAAACAATCAGGGTCGCCACCACAATTTTTTTTGTTTTGCTTACCTGTTTTCATCACTCGGAAATCTATAAAATTTTCGTTATTTATTGTTTTCCGTGGATAAACAATGATAATGTGCGCAGTTTCTCACCATTATAATTCAATAATCCTAAGTGATTCGCGTAATGTCAACGCGCGACTACCAATAACCCTGTTTTAATGCCGCTTACACCTCACAATAACGGGGGAAGGGTTGCGGGGACACCAGATTGCGGGGGACGGTGCGAGTTTCCGTTCTGTATGTAATACTATTATTAATTCTGTGCCGACGGCTTAACGTGCCCTCCGAAGCACGGATCATCTTACTTATCAGACAATCAGGTGATCAGCCTACAATGTCCTAACCAAACTAGGACAACAACACAAAATCGTTGCCCCCGCCGGGAATCGAACCCGCGACCTCCGTGTATGAGCCGAACGCTCTAACCACTACACCACGGAGGCAGTTTCTAGCTAAAAAGACAAAAAGAAAGGAGTGAACGAGTTTTTGGCGGGAAGTCAAGGGGTTCAGTTGGAGTTCGCTTTAAATTGTTTTGCAAATTGTTTCTAGTGGACTTTATAATATGAAATTGGTGTAGTTTGGTGTTATAAATGATCATTCTAATGGACAATATGTAAAATAATTAAAGTGAACAGTCATAGTGCGGCTGTAGTGATATTAATTTGCGGACTGCGGTGGGCGTCTGTAGGCGCCGTCCGCCACTCAATCGGCTATGAAAACCAGTGGACTCGTATAGATTTGTTGCCAGAAGCTCCCGTGAAGCAATCAAAGGACCTGTACCAACCTTTGATTGTATCATCATCATCATTTCAGCCGCACAGCGTCCACTGCTGGACATAGGCCTCTCCCAAAGATTTCCAAAATGACCGATCAAGATCTTTGATTGTATATATATATATTATTATTTCACATCGATTGTTCCCACGTTTTATTAACTTGAGCCTGGCTAAATACGCAAAAGCGTCGAGCCAAAAAAAAAAAGGAGTAAACATATAATCTATAGGTACATACAGTATGTTAAAAAAGCCCTCTCCCATCCGTTAAGGTAATGTTAGGTAGCTTGTATAGGTTCGATTTATCGGTTTTTCCCATCTCTGAAATCGCAAAGTAAAATCTTCAGCTTCATACATTTCGAAACGGTAGGTATTTAAATTAGTATGGAGACGCAGATTTTGCGATTTCAGGGACGAGAGAAAAAAAAATAGAATCTTCAGAAGCTTAACCGTTCCTTTACCGCCAATACTAGACACAATAGTAAGACAATGAACGTGGACATTTATTAATGTGGTCCGGGTCTTTATTGGTTAATAAAGTTATATAAAGTTTAAATTTATACAATTTATAAAACAGTATAAAAATATATTTGGGGCGATGCCGATGGAGATAAACAAATTGAGGAAAAATTAAAAAAAAAATGTCAGTCTGTATGTCTGTTTATACACGCTAATCTCCGGACATACTGGACGGATTTAAATGAAACTTTTTTATTTATTTATACCATAATGGTCCAGCTAAACTATAAAAGACACAAAAATGACGCCTTAGCAAAAGTTGTTCAACCTGATGAGCATTTTCCGGGGTCATACAGTCCACACGAATCATCTTTGAAATTACAAAATTTTGCCGAAATCGGGCATCATCATACTATCACGTCTTTATCCCTAATGGGGCAGACAGAGCATTTTGGGTCTTGCGGTTCTATGCAGAGCCCAGGGCCGCAAGACCGAAAAGCCACTTCTAGCGTTATGGTGGGCGAGAAGATGGAAAAGCAATCAATACAGTGACGGGTTGCTACCCGCATCGCCTGTTAAAATGATTCGCATTTTTGCCCATTCCCTCGATCGGCTTTTACGATCTACGCGGGAAGAGAAACTTTTTTTATTATTTTTTAATGGTCCAGCTAAACAATAAAAGACATAAAAATGACGCCTTAGCAAAAGTTGTTCAGCCTGATGAGCATTTTCCGGAGTCATACAGTCCACGCGAATCATCTTTGAAATTACAAAATGTTGCCGAAATCAGGCATGTCGTTTCGAAATAAAACGTAGACTACGTTTGTACGGAAAAGTGTGTTAGTCTCGGGTGACTCTTAATCTGCGTTTCCACTGAAGCAGAGCAGAGCGGAGAGGAGTGAAATTGACCAATCACAATGCTCGAAATCTCCGCTCCGCTTCAATTCAAACAGCGGAGCGGAGATTTCGAGCATTGCTTACCGACTTATTATAAAACGCAGACTAAGTTTGTTACTAGGTTTAATTCATTATCCGACCAAATCAAGTTTAAACCAAGTAACAAAGTTAGTCTTCGGTTTATAATAAGACGGTTAAGATCTCCCATGCTGGTCTGGGAGAAATAAAAAAAAACTTAGAATGTACCAGCTGCTTCTCTTCCCACGCAGATCGTAAAAGCCGATCGAGGGAATGGGCAAAAATGCAAATCATGTTAACAGGCGATGCGGGTAGCAACCCATCACTGTATGGTTTGCTTTTCCATCTTCTCGCCCACTATGACGCTAAAAGTGGCTTTTGGGTCTTGCGGCCCTGGGCTCTGCATAGAACCGCAAGACCCAAAATTCTCTGTCTGCCCCATTAGGGATAAAGACGTGATAGTATGTATGTATGTATGTAACATCTCATAGCCACAATCTACTCAGCAAGGGATAACGACGTCATGTATCTACTTTGGAGAACTTCTCTTCACACGATAGTTCATCAAGCAAAACTTACAGTTACAAGAATAGGTCAGCATCCCACCCCACCTCACCCTTGACCTAATAAGTCAGCCGTGTACAGGCAGCAAAAAAGTCACTAATCAATAAGAGGTTTGTTGCGTACAGTCCACACATCAGACCCAATAAATAAGCGTGTACAGCCAACAAAAAAATCACTAATCAATAAAAGGTTTGTTGCGTTAGCACAGTCCACATCACACCCAATAATTCAGCAGTGTACAGCTAACAAAAAAGTCACTAATCAATAAAAGGTTTGTTGCGTACAGTCCACACATTAGATCCAATAAAGAAGCGTGTACAGCCAAGAAAAAAGTCACTAATCAATAAAAGGTTTGTTGCGTTAGCACAGTCCACATCACACCCAATAATTCAGCAGTGTACAGCTAACAAAAAAGTCACTAATCAATAAAAGGTTTGTTGCGTACAGTCCACACATTAGATCCAATAAAGAAGCGTGTACAGCCAACAAAAAAGTCACTAATCAATAAAAGGTTTGTTGCTTTAGTACAGTCCACACATCAGACCCAAGAAATAAGCGTGTACAGCCAACAAAAAAGTCACTAATCAATAAGAGGTTTGTTGCGTTGGTACAGTCCACACATCAGACCCAATCCGTCTTATTATATGTAAAACGCAGACTATCTTCGTTACTAAGTTTAAACCACTATCCGACGAAATCAAGTTGACATCTAGGATTATGCCACTGTCTCATCTGAAAATGTCAACTTGATTTGGTGAATGGTTTAAACTTAGTAACAAAGTTATTTTGCGTATTATAATAATACTGAATAAGTCGGGCGTGTACAGCCAACAAAAAAGTCACTAATCAAAAAAAAGGTTTATTGCTTTAGTGCAGTCCACACATCAGACCCAATAAATAAGCGTGTACAGCCAACAAAAAAAGTCACTAATCAATAAGAGGTTTGTTGCGTTGGTACAGTCCACACATCAGACCCAATCCGTCTTATTATATGTAAAACGCAGACTATCTTCGTTACTAGGTTTAAACCATTATCCGACCAAATCAAGTTGACATCTAGGAATATGGCACTGTCTCATCTGAAAATGTCAACTTGATTTGGTGGATGGTTCAAACTTAGTGACAAAGTTAGTTTGCGTTTTATAACAATACTGAATAAGTCAGGCGTGTACAGCCAACAAAAAAGTCACTAATCAGTAAAAGTTTGTTGCTTTAGTACAGTCCACACATCAAACCCAATAAGTCAGCCGTGTACAGCCAACAAAAAAGTCACCAATCAATAAAAGGTTTGTTGCGTTAGTACAGTCCACACATCAGGCACAGAATTAATAATAGTATTACATACAGAACGAAAACTCGCACCGTCCCCCGCAATCTGGTGTCCCCGCAACCCCTCCCTCGCTTTTCGGCCTTATAAGCGCCTGTAAAACAGGGTTGTTGCTAGTCGCACGTTGACGTTATGCGAATCACTTAGGATTATTGAATCATAATGGAGAGAAACTGCGCACATTATCATTGTTTATCCACAGAAAACAATAAAGAACGAAAATGTTATAGATATCCGAGTGATGAAAACAGGTAAGCAAAGCAACAAATTCTGTGGTGGCGACCCTGATTGTTTAACTCTCACATTTGACGTGTGCACAGATATATTGTTTCGTTTGTAGTACTAGGTATATTTGTTACCCCTTTCTATGAAGTGCCATACCTGTGCATCAGGCTTAGAGTTTGATGGCGTGACGAGCGTGCCTACGCATTATTAAGGCATATGTACGTATGTTAAGTACCTAACCCTAGTTTAGGATTGGATTATTGATCATGGGATCCCATTGATTTTCCTATTCATTTAATTCATAATATTGTTTCTCATAATAACTTTGTCATAACTGTTTCGTCATAGTTTAGACAACCTCCATGGCATAGTGGTCACCATGCTAGTCTACCACCCAGATGTTCTGGGTTCGATCCCCGGTCAGGGCATGTTGAAAAATAGCCTTTTTTTAAATTGTCCATGGATGTTTATCTATATATCCTATAACACAAGTCTCGAACTTACTTTGGGGCTAGCTCAGTCTGTGTGATTTGTCTCTATATATTTATTTATTTAATAGCCGAAGCCTGCGACTTTGTTCGCGTGGTCTTGTAGTTTGACATAATGTCTTTTCCCACAATGTTTATTAAGTCGCAATTAATTTATAAACTTAATTCTTTTTATATAATTATTACTCTTAATGTTCTGAGTTATCTTATACCTTTAAACGAGAAATTCTTGTATATTATTATTTAAATTTCGGCTCTAACGATTTCGCTGAAATTTGGTATATGGGGGTTTTTGGGGGTAAACAATCGATCTAGATTAGTCTTATGTTTGGGAAAACGCGTGTTTTCGAGTTTTCATGCGTTTTTCTTTCCATGCAGTAACCGAGCAAAGCTCGGTCGCCCAGGTACTAAACTATATAAAGACGGAGTATGATATGACTTACAATGAATGACATATGATGTAATATATACAATAAGTAATAGTAGTAATAACATGCGGCGGATTAATTCGGGTCAAAGTCAAAGTCAAAGTCAAAATCATTTATATAACTTTGGATATTTGTATCACTTCATAATTGTCTTTTTTTTTTCTTTCGATTTCTTATAAAGTTGACGTCAGATTATTTACTTATAGCTAAGTTTACTGCCGCTTCATTAGTGTAAGTGCAGAAGAAACGGTAACAAACTGTACTGCAGCATTTTCTCCAAAACCGTTAACTTACAATTATACGATTATTAAGAGATATTATAAATATCCTAAAGATATATTTGAATTTGACCTATTGATATTAAAATTTGATATAAGGACTGAGAATACATTGTTATGTCATAATTATTAATTAAGTTTAAAATTAATGTCAATTTGTAAATTTTGTATTAAAACGTGTACAGAATGTACTTAAATGACAGTCAGAGCCATTGGACTACGTAATTATCATCGATCAATAATCGATACAGTTGTTATGTGTACTAATTGGGTATTTCGTAAGCCAAAAATAAATTATTTTGTACTGATACATACATACATACTATCACGTCTTTATCCCTAATGGGGCAGACAGAGCATTTTGGGTCTTGCGGTTCTATGCAGAGCCCAGGGCCGCAAGACCCTAAAGTCCCTTTTAGCGTCATGGTGGGCGAGAAGATGGAAAAGCAATCAATACAGTGATGGGTTGCTAGCCGCATCGCCTGTTAACATGATTTGCATTTTTGCCCATTCCCTCGATCGACTTTTGCGATCTGCGTGGGAAGAGAAGCAGCTGGTACATTCTAAGTTTTTTTTATTTCTCCCAGACCAGCATAGGAGATTTGTACTGATAACAAAATAAAAAGTCGCAAAATAATAAAATAATGTCACTTGTCTTTAAACATATCCATTTTAACGTGATTTTCAATTTATTATTGCAGAAAAACTGATTATAAGAGCGCTATTTGACTCCAAAAACCAACACCCGAATATTTAGATAAACATCCAATACCAGGACAATTTAAAAGGCCATTTTCCAACTTGCCCTAACCGGGGATCGAACCCGGAACCTCTGGGTGGCGGACTAGCATAATGACCATTACACCACAGAGGTCGTAAAATATGTATAAAATTGGCGGTATAAGTAGCTAACTCTGTAAACATCTCATTTTAGATTAGTAATTAGTAAAACGCAAAATCTAGTTATTCTAGCGTATTTTGAAATTTATTTTTGGATTAATTTCAAACTAATTTTGTCGGGTCCGCCGTTATTGCTTATATTTGTGTTTTTTCTAAATCTATTGCGGATTTTCTTATTTCTGATTTAATCTAGTTTTTTTTTTATTTTACGTATGTGTAAGTGACCAACACCGGTGTCTGATATAATAATATCAAGCATAGTTTAACTACGGCCATACAATTCGCAATTTTCCAACAAGTCAAAAAAGGTACTTTTTTCAAAAAGGTAAACGCCAAAACAAATATTTTCTTTAGGATTTGTATGAAATACAGACAGACGACGTCATAGGTTTTTTGGAGTCAAATAGCGCTCTTAATATCAGTTTTTCTGCAATAATAAATCTAAAAACACATTGAAAATGGATATGATCATGTCAATTTACATTTATATTTAAACCTGTTTTCGGTACAATTTTAAAGATTAAATTGAAATGTCGTCCAAAATTAGTTTTTTTCGGCATTACTAAGTTGACTGGTAGAAAAGGCCCTGGGCTTTAAGTCCTTTCAACAATCTTGTTTCTCCATACAAACTTTGGACCCCCGTTTCACCCCCTTAGGGGTTGAGTTTTAAAAAAATCTTTCTTAGTGCACCCCTAGACCTCATAAGGCCTCATAATTAGCTATATGCTAAATTTGGAGTCTCTAGACCCAGCGGTTTGGGCTGTGCGTTGATGTCAGTCAGTCAGTCAGCTTCTTCTTTTATATATATAGATACCTAGATAACATTTTTTGTTTAGTTAATATGTTATTCATTTATTAAATTTTATTGTTTTATGTACACTTGAAAATCTATATCTATACATATAATAAAACAGTAAAAAAAGTGTGTCTGTACATTAAATATATTTCAAAAAATAATATTGGGGGTGATGGAGACGTAGTAATAGAGTAAGAATTTAAAAAAAAATGTCTGTCTGTTTGTCTGTTTGTCTGTTTGTCTGTATGTCTGTTTGTCTGTTTGTACACGCTAATCTCCGGAAATACTGGACGGATTCGAATGAAACTTTTTTTGTTATATAGCTATTAAGCCTGGGCAACATATAGGGTATAAATGATTTTGGAAAATGGAACGCCTGATGCAGAACCCTAATGGTCCAGCTAAACTATAAGAGATATAAAAATGCCGCCTTAGTAAAATTTGTTCAGCCTGATGAGCATTTCCAGAGACATAAAGTCCACGCGAACGAAGACGCGGGCTTCGGCTAGTGTACAAATAAAATATTTATAAAAGTATATTGTAATAAAGTGATATAAGTAAATAGCCCTCACATAACCAGTTATCCGACACCCTTCTTATGGGGCCCATTAGTCCTTATTAATGTGCCCCATAACCTTTAACGAGCACGTTACAGAGCCATAAGTCATTACAAACACGCATTGCTTGCTGTAAATGTTGCTCACGGCTCACACAAAGCCTTGGGCCGGGACACAAAAGCCTTGTTAGGCATTTTTTAATAATATTTTTAATATATATATGTTTTTTTTAAATATAGGGACAAATTACACTGATTGAACTAACCCCAAAGTAAGTTCTAGACTTCGAGACTTGTATTATGGGATACTAACTCAACGATACTATATTTTATAACAAAGTACCTGGGCGGCCGAGCTTTGCTCGGTTACATCTCAAACAATAACTACATTTTTTAAACTTGTGTAAAAACAATACAAAATAAAGAATTATATATTTTATTTATTTCATTTTTTTATATTTTAATTTATAAATTTGAACATAAAAAAAACTAAAGTAAGTCACCGAGTGGGATTCGAACCCGTAACATTCTTTCTAGCGGTCAGCATCATAAACCGCTGAGCCAAAATGGATGGCGGCCGGCGCGACGAAATTAGCGATCATATTTTGCGTGGAAAGAAAAACGCATGAAAACTCGAAAACACGCGTTTTCCCAAACAAGACTAATCTAGATCGATTGTTTACCACCGAAAACCCCCGTGAGAATTCGAGATCACAGAAATTTATAAATATATAAATAAATATACAAGAATTGCTCGTTTAAAGGTATAAGATACATATATAGATAAACATCCAAGACCCAGGACAATTTGAAAAAGGCCATTTTCCAACTTGCCCTGGCCGGGGATCGAGCCCGGGACCTCTGGGTGGCGGACTAGCATTTCGGCATTTGTTTGAATGTATTTGTAGGTACATACATACATACATACATAGTATTACGTCTTTATCCCTAATGGGGCTACGCCTAGGTTTAGCCGGCTAGAACTAGGTGCAGCCGGTGTCAGATAGCTATGGCTATGGTGTATCCTACATATTTTCGTCAATAAATATTTTTGGCTATAACTAGGTTTAGCCTTTATCATTTCGGCTAAATCTAGGTGCAGCCGAGGCTGCTCTGGCCAAGTATGGCTCTGGTAGTACAGAGAGGGTCGTGTTTCTGCAGTGGAGACTAAAAGACTTATCACACAACCCTATCCTATCCTACTAATCCTACTAATATTATAAATGCAAAAGTGAGTTTGTATATTTGTTTGTTTGTTACCTCTTCACGCTTAAACTACTGAACCGATTTGGATGAAATTTGGTACGGATATTTGATACTCTTTATCCCGAAATTCCCACGGGGAGCGAAACCCGCGGGTACAGCTACTATCTTTATAAATTGTAGCCTATTTTATTCTGATGTTTAAGCTATATTATTGTAAAGTTTCATTAAAATACATTCAGCAGTTTTTACGAGAAAGAGTAACAAACATCCATCCATACTTACAAACTTTCGGGTTTATAATATTAGTAGGAAGTAGGATTAGTAGGACTCTTTTGTGATTATGTTTTTTTTTTTTTTTATGTTATATGTCGGCAAACGAGCAAGCGAGCCTTATTATGTGGTAAAGGTTTTACAATTTACATATTACTGACGACTTCTTCTTCTTCTTCTTATCGTATGTGTTAGAGACTAACACTAGTGTTAGAGTTTTTAAACCGCCTTAAAGGCCTCTGACATGGTTTTAGGTAACGACCAATGTCAAAGACAGTGACCGGGACCGACGGCTTAACGTGCTCTCCGAAGCACGGATCATCTTACTTATCAGTAGTGATGTGCCGTTCCCAAATTCCCATTTCCGGGGAACGTTCCTCATTCCCGTTTACGGGAATGTTCCCGGGAACATTCCCAATTTCAGGGGAACGTTCCCGTCTCAATTTTATTTTTTCATCATATGAATGTTTTCTGCTATAGGTAGTTAAGTATTCTTAATATGTATATTCATCAGCAGATCAAATATCAAAATAATTTATTTTTACCCATTATTTTCAACCTATTAACAAGAAAGTCGGCACGTTCAAAAGGCCAATTTCATATTTTTAAATAATTGTATAACATATTAATGACCATAAAACAATAAAAATGTTTTTTTTTTCTCGATAATTAAGATGTTTATCCTATGGAAACGGATCTCGTTCCCGGCATCAAGGAAACGTTCCCGGTAACAAGGGAACGTTCCCTGGAAATTAGGGAATGTTCCCTAGAAATTTGGGAACGTTCCCAAGGAACGTTTCCACATTTTTTAGAAATGTTATGGATTATTTGAAATATTTAAATTATAACCATATTAAGAAATGCTTTTACATAAGTTTAATACATTTGCATTGATAAAAAAATTGTCTGATAAATAAAATCATAACTTTCCCAGACATTTCCAATTTTTGGGAACGTTCCCGGGAATGATTTTGGAAATCTGGGGAATGTGGGAACGTTCCCGGGAACGGCACATCACTGCTTATCAGACAATCAGATGATCAGCTTACAATGTACTAACCTAACTAGGACAACAGCACAAAGTCATTGCCCTCGCCAGGAATCGAACCCGCGACCTCCAGGTATGAGCCGAACGCTCTAAACACTACACCACTTCACGGAGGGCACGTTAAGCCGTTACTTACACTAGTGTTAGTCACTAACACACACGATAAGAAGAAGAAGTGTTTGGTACAAGTTAAAAGGTGAAGCGTTATAAATCACTACCCGAAGTCCGCGACATCGTTTTTTATGTATCTGTTAAAAGCTCATCAGGCTGAACAACTTTTTCTAAGCCGTCATTTTTATATTTCTTATAGTTTAGCTGGATCATTATGGTTCTAAATAATAATTGGCTAGAGCAGCCAGAGGACTTGGCCTACACTCTCCTCACTGGCCAGACGGGGTAGAGAGGTCTCATTGATGTTAACAAGCTTTGTATAGCTCGTATTTCCTAAGTCGCCTTCTACGACATCCACGGGAGGTCTTGGAGAGGCCCTATTCTACTCTGCTGGAAACCACACTGCGGTTCTAGTACTTGGCAAAGCCCTAAGGGTTCTTTGTTCACCACGGAACCCTAAAATCCAGTACCATACCATATACCATACATAGTAATTACCAGTTGATATCCGGAAGGCTAAAACCCGTTTTTCATTTAAGAAACAGGTGAAGGCACATTTTCTCCAAAAACTGTCAGATAGAGCATAGTGTATTTATGTAGTGTATGTAGTATATGTAGGTATTGTTTATTTTAGCATATACTTTATAGTGTGTATTTTGCATGTAGTTTATTGTTTTGATTATTTTTTAATTATTATTTTTACATATAGTCTTTTCTTTCTTTTTCACCATATACCTGTCAAGTTGTGCACTACCCCTATCATTCTCCACATCACCCGTTTGGTTGACTGGTAGATAAGGCCTTAGGCTTTAAGTCTGCAATTACACTTGTATTTGTGTATGAAGTTAAATAAATAAATAAAATAAATAAAATCGATACAATACTAAGCGCAAAAGCCAACGTGACAAACTAATTTGCCGTTTGATGGATGTGTCGGTCACAAATCGATCTGTGGTCTCAATTAACTTTTGATAAGCGTTTCGAACTGAATTCCTTATAAATAAATGTTTGTTGCCGTGTTCTTTCCACCAGAGTAGAACAGGGCCACTCCAAGACCTCCCGTGGATGTCGTAGAAGGCGACTTAGGGAATACAAGCTAAACAAAGCTTATAAACATCAATGAGACCTCTCCAATCTGTCTGGCAGCGTGGAGAGTGTAGCCCAAGACCTCTGGCAGCTCTGGCCAAGTTTGGCTCTGGTAGTACAGAGAGGGTCGTGCTCCTGCAGTGGAGACAAAAAGACCTGATGATGATGATGATGAAATGTTTATTGTTGATAAATTACTGAACAAGCGCGCGAAGAGAGCAACGTCTTCATGTCTACTTTAACATTATGACGTTTGTATGCACCTGTGTAGGTATGTTTGTTTTTATAATTATTATTATTTATTGTAGAACATTATTTATTGTAGAGGGAATTGGCGAAAATGCGAATCATATTAACAGGCGATGCGGCTAGCAACCCATCACTGTATTGATTGCTTTACCATCTTCTCGCCCACCATGACGCTAAAAGTGGCTTTTGGGTCTTGCGGCCCTGGGCTCTGCATAGAACCGCAAGACCCAAAATGCTCTGTCTGCCCCGTTAGGGATAAAGACGTGATAGTATGTATGTAGAACACACTAGCAGCTTAATAAGCTGATGCGTGTGCGTCTTGATGTTTGGAGATGTTGTTTTTGTCTAGTCTATTTTTGAACTATGTATATTTTATGTTTCGTCATCATTTACTGTAAAAATGAGATTCTTTCAGCGTTTCTTCTTAGTAGTGGTCGTTGCTAATTTAATTTTAATATAAAAAATAAATACTAAATAAAGAGGGACAAATTACACTGATTGAGCTAGCCCTAAAGTAAGAGACTTGTGTTATGGGATACTAACTCAACGATACTATATTTTATAACAAATACATATATAGATAAACATCCTAGACCCAGGACAATTTGAAAAAGGCTATTTTCCAACTTGCCCTGGCCGGGGATCGAACCCGGGACTTTTGGGTGGCGGCTAGCATGGTGACCACTACGCCACGGAGGTCGTCGAAATGTGAGTTTGTATATTTGTATTTTTTTTGTTACCACTTCAAGCTTTAACCACTGAACCTATTTAATTGAAATCTATAATAGTTTCAGTATAATTTTGTTAGAATAATTTATAATGTGGAAGGAACATGCCCCTAATAAATCGAACCACATGCTATACTTGATCACTATAGTATAA
Organism: Acrobasis consociella; assembly: GCA_963555685.1. Lineage (NCBI taxonomy): Eukaryota > Metazoa > Arthropoda > Insecta > Lepidoptera > Pyralidae > Acrobasis > Acrobasis consociella. The sequence goes on from OY743129.1 coordinate 12,947,017, forward strand.
TGAAATTAAAATAACAACAAAAAAAAGAGTGTGTGCACTTAAAGTGCGTTAGAAGTTATACTTCTTTGGCGTGAACATAGATACAGTACAGCCAGATCGCGGGCTAACTTCATACTGTTGCTTTTTTCTGTCAGTGTGCGCTCGCATCTTAAAAAAACACTCTTGTCATTTTTCCTAATCGCGCCAAAAGAAGTATAACTGCAAGAACCAAAAAAAAGACGTGTGGCACTCGGGGACTGCCGCGGTAAAGCTATTGCAAACAAGGAAGGACGGCAACGTCGCAAACGGACGACGGAGACGAAGCGGCAACCTACATTTTAGGCGGAGTGGGGAGCGTGAGGTTATTTCGTTACGAAATTTCTGGATTCGGTCCCCGCGCTCAAGGCCCGCGATTAGAAGCTATGCAATAGCTTAAAAAGTTCGACATTCCCTTACAATTGTCCGGGCTGCACTCTTTTGTATGGAAATGCCGATTTTTTTTATGTTTTAGCTGTTATTTTAATTTCATTATACTAAAGTAATCTAGAAAATCCCGTGGTTCGATTAATTACGGGTCCCTTCCACGTTGTATAATCCGACTTTCCAAATAGGCTGAGCGCACTTTCCGCCACTCATTTATAAATGAAGCTTAGAGATTCCAGCTTTCGACATAACCTTATCTCTAATACAATAGCACTCAGAGAATCGATACTTTAATGAGCAGATTAGATAAACGGTGCTTTTATAGCATTTACTGTAATCCATGCTCGTCTGGGAGAAAAGAAAAATCGAGGGAATAGGCGAAAATGTGAATAATGTCGATAGACCCATCACTATTTTAATGAGAGTTTTCAAAAATATGACACACCAGATGGCAACTCAGTGAAGTCAGGTCCGATGAAATGCGTCCACTCGGGAACGGGTGTTGCCGGGAGGAACTGGTCAGCTATAGGCTTCATTTGTAGGGTTCCGTAACCAAAGGGTAAAAACGGGACCCTATTACTAAGACTTCGCTCTCTGTCCCTCTGTCCGTCTGTCCGTCTGTCTGTCACCAGGCTGTATCTCAAGAACCGCGATAGCTAGACAGTTGAAATTTTCACAAATTATGTATTTCTGTTGCCGCTACAACTACAAATACTGAAAACAAAATAAAATATATATTTAAGGGTGGCTCTCATACAATAAACGTGATTTTTTTGCCCTTTTTTGCTCGATATCAATAATGGCAACAGGTAGGCACATGATACACATGATGACAGGTAGGCCAAAATACCTCTGTGCCTCAAGACTAAGGTCTACAACCAATGTGTGTTACCAGTGATGACTTATGGCTCTGAAACGTGGTCCCTTACTATGGGTCTCATAAGAAAGCTCAAGGTCGCTCAACGCGCTATGGAGAGGGCTATGCTCGGTGTTTCCCTACGTGATCGAATCAGAAATGAGGAAATCCGTAGGAGAACAAAAGTCACTGACATAGCCAAGCGGATTAGCTCGTTGAAGTGGCAGTGGGCGGGACACATAGCGCGACGAACCGAAGGCCGATGGGGCAAAAAGGTTCTTGAATGGCGACCGCGTACTGGCAAGCGAAGCGTAGGACACCCACCTACAAGGTGGTCAGATGACCTGACCAGGGTCGCTAGAAAGCGCTGGATGCAGGCCGCTCTTGATCGGTCATTTTGGAAATCTTTTGGAGAGGCCTATGTCCAGCAGTGGACGTTATGCGGCTGAAATGATGATGATGATGTAGGCACATGAAATATTTACAAAATACTCAATTGTATTTTTATTTTAATACTTAAGGTTATTTTGACTACTTATTATTTCTTATTACGTAATATATGCTTGTTATCTAACGTTAACGAAGCGTAGGACACCCACCCACAAGTTGTTCGACGACCTGACCAAGGTCGCTGGAAGGCGCTGGCGCAGGCCGCTCTAGATCGGTCATTTTGGAAATCCTTGGGAGAGGCCTATGTCCAGCAGTGGACGTTATAAGGCTGAAATTATTCAAAGATGCAAGGATTCAAATGTTAATTCAGTAATTATAGGCACTTAACGACCTTCGTGGCGTAGTGGTCACCATGCTAGTCCGCCACGCAGAGGACCCGGGTTCGATTCCCGGTTAGGGAAGTTGGAAATTGGCCTTTTCAAATTGTCCTGGGTCTTGGATGTTTATCTATATTTGTTATAAAATATAGTATCAATGAGTTAGTATCCCATAACACAAGTCTCGAACTTACTTCGGGGCTAGCTCAATCAGTGTACTTTGTCCATATAAAAAAAAAAAAATAAGGAAATAAAAAAAGGAAAGAATATGTAAAAATATTCAGAAACATGTGAAAGTCTTCTCGAAAAATAAGGTCAAATATTAACAAAAAATACACCTCTGACTTTTCACTCCTTTCCTTCAAGTGATTCACACTCCTAGAATGTTAGCTTTCTGTGACTTTCTGACAGGGTTGTGTCCCCAAAATAACATTAATAGGGTCAGTTGCGGGTCACTTTGGTTGGACCCTTGTCACAACAATTTAAAGTACACTGTCGCTTCTAAATGAGGGTAAACCAAGGTATGTAAACAATGCAATAGTGAAGGATTGTATGCCAGTTGCTTGCTTTTTGCGTAAGTGGACAACATTTCTATGGGTTTTTGGATTCTAGTGGACTTTATAATATGAAATTGGTGTAGTTTGGTGTTATAAATGCTCATTCTCATGCAGTGCCGTAAATAGCCTTTTTTGCGCCCTGTGCGAGCTTCTATAACTGCTCCCTTGTTTTTTAGATATTATAGGTACCCTAGAGCAATGCTATGTATAGGTCTACTTTATTTCATTCAGGATGATAAAATAAAGCATAAGGAAATTGGTGTTGGTGGACCAATTATCTAATATTTTGGAAGAAAAATCTATTTTTTTAAAGAATTGATGGGGGCAAACAAGCATCTGATGTTAAGTGGACCCTTCGCCTATTATACCACCCACTGTGTCTCATTCACTAAAACTCAATCGCAAGTTCACTAGTGCAAATGCGTTGCTCACCCTGATCTTGAAATTTTCAGGAGCAAACCGAAAAAATAATAGTCCTGCCTGATCTGGCCGTTCTTGCGCCCCCCAGTGTCTACGCCCTGTGCCTGGGTATGTGAAATGTTTAAAGTGGACAGTCACAGTGCGGTTGTAGTGATATTTATTTGCGGACTGCGGTGGGCGTCTTTGGGCGCCGTCCGCCACTCAATCCTCTATGAAAACCAGTGGACTCGTATAGATTTGTCGCCAGAAGCTCCCTTGAACCAACCTTTGATTGTATAGTTGTATTTAGGATAGATAATTGGCGCCATTGGTTTACTAGACACTGGCAAAATAAGCTTCAACGAAGTTTGACCGCCATAAACAAAAAAAAAGAAAAAAAAAACATTTGTATGTGACACCCTCTACGAGGAAATTACAAGCACAAATAATGAAGCGACAACCGACATAGTTCACAAGAAGCATAAGAGATGGCGCCAGCAGTATCCTACATCTCGATCTTAGAGTTCTGGTTACAACTGACTGTATAACCTTTACTACCCTTTGTAGCATCGTGTTGCATATATGCAACGTACAGGTTTTTTTTTATTTTTTATTATTTTTTTAAATGTTTTAAATTCAGTTGTAATATCCTTTTTGTATTTAATAACAGAAATTAACTGTTCAATAAATCTTTTAATTTTTTTCTTTTTTTTTCTACGCCAAGTCAACTTTCTTGCGACAACGAACCATATAGCCATTATACATTTTTATTTAAAAAAAATATTTTATATACTTAATATTTTGAAATTGTCACAAAATAAACTGCATAAAATAGGAAATTAAACATATTTTTATAATTAAAATATAAAAAAAAACGAAAATGAAAAATTATTTTATTTTATAAAGGGGTTTTTTTCGAAAATTCTGGACTTTTTAAAATTTTGGCCGTTAAACAAAGTAATTTTTAACAAAGTGTTATTTGAATAATTATTGACCAATGATGTAAGTTTTATGAAAATCGAAAAATTTGTTCTACAAAGGGTTAAACAACCTCCGACGATACACTGTCGGACCCATGCTTCCCCTATACTATGACTGGTCCAGGTTTGTCCAGGCTTCGCCAGGTCGAACAAATCACCCCGCTCCCGCTACAGGTTTCATTCGAATCCGTCCAATGTTTCCGGAGATTAGCGTGTACGAACAGACAGACATTTTTTTAAATTCTTCCTCCATTACAATGTCTCCATCGCCCCAAATTGTTTTTTTTTTTGGAAATATATTTAATGTACAGACTAGCTTTTTTGTACTGTTTTCCTATATGTATAGGTAAGATCGCCACTTCACCCTGTTTTTGCCTTCAAAAAACAGATAAAGAGATAAGTATTCTTCCACAATCAGGAAGTGACATCACGACAGTCCTATGTTGATAACGGAAGTTAAATGAGTTTCAACTGTTAATGGACTTTCTAATTAGTATGTAGCGTCGGCAAAAATAGAAAATCTCTGTTGTATGTTTAACTAGCCGAAGCCTGCGACTTCGTTCGCGTGGACTTTATGTCTCTGGAAAATGCTCATCAGGCTGAACAACTTTTACAAAGGCGTCATTTTTATATTTCTTAAGGCCTGCGCAGGCGAGGGATTTTTGTCCGCGGACTTTTTTGTCCGCTAAAATAGATCGCTTACAACTGTATCAAGTAACGCAGACGAGGGATTAAAAGTACCGGGTATAAAAAGTCCCCCGAATAACCGAGGACATGCAGGGAGCGGTCTGCGCAGGCCTTTATTATAGTTTAGCTGGACCATTATGGTTCTGCATCAGGTGTTTCATTTCCCAAAATCATTTATACCCTATATGTAGGCAAGGCTCCGGAAATACGAGCTTTTTTTGTTATATAGCTGTTAATATAACAAAAAAGTTCGTATTTCCGAAAATTTGCGTGTATACACAGACAAACAGACCCACAGAAAAGACAGTAATTTTTTAAATTCTTACTTTATTATGATGTTTCCATCCATGGAATTTTATTTACTAGTTTCGTGTTTTTATAGGACCCAATATTTTTTTGGAAATATATTTAATGTAAACACTTTTTTTACTGTTTCATTATACGTATACAATGTCCTTTTTTATTAAGTACAAATATTTTAAGGTGTGATTCAGACCATCATTATAAACAACTTTTCCCAATAAATGTATATCGGAAAACGAAAAAAATATTTTTGGTTTTTATAGAAATCGAAGTAGTCACGTGATATCATTACTATGAAAAATGAAAATTATTTTTTCGTATTTCAATATACATTTATTGGGAAAATGTCGCGAATGCGAAGCTAGTGTATATTTTCAATTTTTTTATTATTTATTTAAATATCAAGGTACCTAAAAGTCAATGTTTGGCTGTTAGCAATTTTATTCTTTTGTCCGTGCGCGGATGGTTGCGCAGAAGAAGTGAACGCGGCGTGAAGAGGGATATATTATCTGTGGCAGAGGAAAAAAGAGCGGCACAAAGTACAAGCACAAAATAAGATGGTAAAATTGTAATTTCTGACAATTATTGAGATTTTACGAGAGAAAGAGTTTCGGTGAGCGTTTTATAAGTTTATTTACTATCTAGAGAATTCTACCGATAATAATTAATTACTATGTGTTTATATTTCAGCGTTTTGAGTTAACCGATGCGTCCGTTTTTGTTGTTGGTTTATTGCAAGTTGCGTCTTGCAATAGATAAATCAGAGAGAGAGAATTACCGATGCGTCGGTCTATTAGTTGGTCTATTGTAAACTGCGTGTGTTACAATAGACGGAAAAGAGATAAGAGAATAAGAGTTTGGGTTTAGGTGATCTGTTGTAAACTGCGTGTGTTACAATAGATAGAGAAGAGCTAAGAGAATAAGAGTTTGAGATTAGTTGGTCTATTGTAAACTGCGTGTGTTACAATAGACGGAAAAGAGATAAGAGAATAAGAGTTTGGGTTTAGGTGATCTGTTGTAAACTGCGTGTGTTACAATAGATGGAAAAGAGATAAGAGAATAAGAGTTTGAGTTTAGTTGATCTGTTGTAAACTGCGTGTGTTACAATAGATAGAAAAGAGCTAAGAGAGTAAGAGTTATAAGCGAGGCTCGGGGTGGCTATAGGGGAGGTTGGAGGCCACACGGGGATGCGTCCCCATAGAGAGAGAGCTAGTACATAAGCGGATGGAACAGCCATCCCAGATGTAAGCGGATGGAACAGCCATCCCAGGTGTGAGCGGATGGAACAACCATCCCAGGTGTGAGCGGATGGAACAGCCATCCCAGGTGTAAGCGGATGGAACAGCCATCCCAGGTGTGAGCGGATGGAACAGCCATCCCAGGTGTAAGCGGATGGAACAGCCATCCCAGGTGTAAGCGGATGGAACAGCCATCCCAAACGTAAGCGGATGGAACAGCCATCCCAAACGTAAGCGGATGGAACAGCCATCCCAAGTGTAAGCGGATGGAACAGCCATCCCAGGTGTAAGCGGATGGAACAGCCATCCCAAATATAAGCGGATGGAACAGCCATCCCAAGTGTACCTAAGCGGATGGAACAGCCATCCCAAATCCTGTGGAACAACCACCAAGTGTTTGCGTAACACCGTAATTGTATCAGAGATAAAGCTGAGTATACCAAACGAGATGAGGGTGTATTATGAGTACAAGACTTTCGTCATGATGACCATTTTTACCAGGCCAGCTTTGGTCAATGGCGACATGGTGGAGGTGCTGATCTAAAAATCTGAATTACCGTGTTTCAACATAAAGATTTGTGTATTTGTTGCAATTTACGGATGAATATACTTATTCCTATTGTTACGAATAAATGCTATAAATAGACATGTAAAATTAGTAATAGGGATGTTGACCAAAAAGTGTTCCAATTATTTTATTCAGTCCGATGGACCGAGGGTTAGATTAGATTATTCAGAAATGATTGACTAATTTATTTTTGTATAGTAAAGTAAAGTAGTAATATTTTACGAAGGTGCAGAACATCAAAGATTCAGAGTGGAGGCAATTTACGGTACGTGAACGAATAGTGAAAATCATACTTAATCGTGACGTTATGCGAAATTTAAATGCGCCATATTTTTGTCAGTATTTGCTAATCAGAGAAAAGAATAAATGCAAATAGTGAAAAGTTCTAAAAAAAAAACCTGTCAAAAAAAAAAAATTGTCCACATCCTTATTGTGTTTTTATATAATAAATGCCTAATTATATTTACTAGAAAGAAACAGCAGTGAAAGTTTGTGGATTTATTTATTTATTAACTGGTTTTAAAAACGGGTTTGACGTCATAGATCTAACAGTGTTTTGTTACCAACTGTTACCAACTGAAATACTTGTGTTAAATTTATTATGAAGCTGCATTTTTTATTCTATTCAAATAAAAAAGGGCTTTTCGTCAATTTGTTAATTGATACTAAGAACAAAGAATATTTAGTAGTTATGCAGTATGAATATACATTAGTGACGGATTGCTTTAGTAGTACTTATTTAGTATTCAATGACGACGTAAGGGTGCCACGACTTATGAAAATAATAGTTTGGAAAAATAAATAAACTAAATATCATTTATTTTGTTGTAGATTCACGGTCCGTATTTAAGTAAAATATAGAATAGTCTTGAGTAATTTAGATACTGTACTGTTTGACAAAATGGAAGTAGTCCTCCGAACTCGTTTGAAGTTGTTACATGAATCAGTTGAGTCATACATAATCGCTGCTGAGTGTGCTCTTAAAAAACAACCCAACAGTGATGTTGATTTTCATGAACTGGAACTAACATGCTCCAAATTAAAAGGTGCCATTGAGAGGTTTGTCACTGAAGTACACAATTATTGTAAAATTTTTAGTGAACCTGATGTAGACTTAATAACTCAATACACTTTTACTCAGATCAAAGCAGAAGAGTTAGTAGCAGAGATTGAAGTTTTTATTAAACACACTGTTAAAAAACGTGATTCAGATAAAGCTTATGATAAAAAACCTAACATTTCCAGTAAATTGCCACGAATGGAACTGAGCAAGTTTGATGGTGATGTTCTTAAGTGGTACCAATTTTGGGATCAGTTCTCTTCTAACATTGATTCTAGAAACATAAATGATGTAGATAAATTATTATATCTTCAATCCGTGCTTGAAGGTGATGCAAAACAAGCTATTGAAGGTTTAGACACAACTAATAAAAATTATAGTATAGCTGTTCAAACTCTTAAGGAAAGATTTGGTAAACCAGCTGCTATCATTGACGCACATTATGTGGCACTATATCGCATTAGTCCAGTTACCTCAAACAATGTTAAGGATTGCCGGCAAGTTTTTAATGAAATTGAAAGACATCTTCGAGTATTAAGCTCTTTAGGTGAAGACGTGAATCACAATCATCTTCGAGTCATGATAATAGAGAAATTTCCCGAAGATTTGATATACGAATTAAAAATGAAGATAATTGGTGAAGATGAGAAAATAGATGATATCAGGAAGTATCTAGAGTACATTATATCGGCAAGAGAAACTTCAAATAGAATTAAGAAAGATGCAAAGAAGAGTACCAAAGAGTCGATACAAAGTGAAGCCAAAGAAAATACTGAAAGTTTTACTACCGGAGCTTTACACATAAGATCTGAAGTGAAGAATGATATTGAACAGCGTAGAAATATAAATTTTAGGAGAGATAAACAAGGATATTTCAGGAAAAGGCATTACGATAAATCAGAAAACTCTGATGAACCAAAAAAGAAATATGTTTTAATGAAATGTATATTTTGCAGTCAAGACCATTTTAACGATGAGTGTAATAATTACAAAACTTTACAGGATAGAAAATTAAAGCTAAATAATCGTTGTTATAACTGCTTTCAGTTGGGCCACAGAGTGCATTCTTGTCGTTCTAAGCGTAATTGTCGATATTGTAACGATTATGGCTCTCACAATCGCGCGTTATGTCCAAAGAGATTCACGGAGCCTGTAATGTCATCCGAAACAAATAACGTACAGTAAAACAGAAACACATATAATAACACTCGTTCATATGCTTAGCAAAAATGGCAAATTTAGGGATGACAAATTGTTCAGTGCAATAGAATGTGCCGACATATATTTCAATCATATGACAACTCTTTAACTTTTACATATTTTTTACGGCTGAAAAGACTGCGTTGTGTGTTTACAAGACTGACTTTCCTTAACAAGTATTGGTATTGTCATAAAACACCTGCAGATGTAGACAGGCACTAAGGTATATTTATAGATATAATTCTTATAGCAGATACCTTAATGGACCAGAATTTTTGAAGAAAGATGCAGATGTAACCTACACACTTTCAAAACAGTGATGTCTAAACGTTTTCTTTGGCCGAGGAAGGTCTCGCGAATGAATAACCAATAATTATAATTGAATCTGATTTCAGTAGCATAAAACTTGTTGTTAAATATATATAAAAAAGTAATATCAAAAGAGCGGCAAATATTAGATTGTGAGATTTTAAGAACAAGCCATACTTATAAGTAATTTGATAAAGGTTTGAAAGAGAGCACACATAATTTTAGATTAATTTCTTTAAAATGTTCGCTAATAGTTACACGTATCTAAGAGAAAGGAGTGACAAACATTGCCAATCAAGAGCTGTAGTCAATAGAGTACCTGAGCTAGGCATAACTACAAATAGAAGCAGGAAGTAATAGGGCACAGTGGAAGGTTGGGCAGATAGTAGAGTTAAGGAAAGGTTCGGATGGACAAATAAGAGTAGCGAAATTAAAAATTGCATCAGGCGAAACATTGATCCGTTCAATATGACATTTGTTTCCGTTAGAATTAAAAACTGAAAGTACAGTACCTTTAGCACAGACTAACATAATTTCTGAGGACAACATACCCAAAGAAACTTCTCAAACAGAAGTACAGTCAGCAGAAAAGACAGCTGATAACAGGAAGTCAACCAGGGCTTCGGCGGTCAGCGCTAGAGAAAAGATTAAAGCGTGGACTTCACAATTCCTTAATAGATTGTTTCATCCTACCTAATTGAGAGAAGTGTATGGTGGTGAATTAATTCCAATTATTATTCGTAATAAACTTCATGTTAAAGATTAGTTTTTTTTTTCTCTTTTCTTTCGTCGTGGCAGAGTGTCGCGAATGCGAAGCTAGTGTATATTTTCAATTTTTTTATTATTTATTTAAATATCAAGGTACCTAAAAGTCAATGTTTGGCTGTTAGCAATTTTATTCTTTTGTCCGTGCGCGGATGGTTGCGCAGAAGAAGTGAACGCGGCGTGAAGAGGGATATATTATCTGTGGCAGAGGAAAAAAGAGCGGCACAAAGTACAAGCACAAAATAAGATGGTAAAATTGTAATTTCTGACAATTATTGAGATTTTACGAGAGAAAGAGTTTCGGTGAGCGTTTTATAAGTTTATTTACTATCTAGAGAATTCTACCGATAATAATTAATTACTATGTGTTTATATTTCAGCGTTTTGAGTTAACCGATGCGTCCGTTTTTGTTGTTGGTTTATTGCAAGTTGCGTCTTGCAATAGATAAATCAGAGAGAGAGAATTACCGATGCGTCGGTCTATTAGTTGGTCTATTGTAAACTGCGTGTGTTACAATAGACGGAAAAGAGATAAGAGAATAAGAGTTTGGGTTTAGGTGATCTGTTGTAAACTGCGTGTGTTACAATAGATAGAGAAGAGCTAAGAGAATAAGAGTTTGAGATTAGTTGGTCTATTGTAAACTGCGTGTGTTACAATAGACGGAAAAGAGATAAGAGAATAAGAGTTTGGGTTTAGGTGATCTGTTGTAAACTGCGTGTGTTACAATAGATGGAAAAGAGATAAGAGAATAAGAGTTTGAGTTTAGTTGATCTGTTGTAAACTGCGTGTGTTACAATAGATAGAAAAGAGCTAAGAGAGTAAGAGTTATAAGCGAGGCTCGGGGTGGCTATAGGGGAGGTTGGAGGCCACACGGGGATGCGTCCCCATAGAGAGAGAGCTAGTACATAAGCGGATGGAACAGCCATCCCAGATGTAAGCGGATGGAACAGCCATCCCAGGTGTGAGCGGATGGAACAACCATCCCAGGTGTGAGCGGATGGAACAGCCATCCCAGGTGTAAGCGGATGGAACAGCCATCCCAGGTGTGAGCGGATGGAACAGCCATCCCAGGTGTAAGCGGATGGAACAGCCATCCCAGGTGTAAGCGGATGGAACAGCCATCCCAAACGTAAGCGGATGGAACAGCCATCCCAAACGTAAGCGGATGGAACAGCCATCCCAAGTGTAAGCGGATGGAACAGCCATCCCAGGTGTAAGCGGATGGAACAGCCATCCCAAATATAAGCGGATGGAACAGCCATCCCAAGTGTACCTAAGCGGATGGAACAGCCATCCCAAATCCTGTGGAACAACCACCAAGTGTTTGCGTAACACCGTAATTGTATCAGAGATAAAGCTGAGTATACCAAACGAGATGAGGGTGTATTATGAGTAAAAGACTTTCGTCATGATGACCATTTTTACCAGGCCAGCTTTGGTCAATGGCGACAGAAAAGTTGTTCGAAATGATGGACTGAATCACCCCTTAAAATATTTGTACTTAATAAAAAAGGACATTGTATAGATGACAGCACTAATATAAGTATTACCACAGATTAAAAGTCTTACTCAGCAAAGGAATTCAAAGAAATATCCACTCAATGTCGTTAGCGATATGGTTTAATTTAGCTTGCGTCAGATCGCGGCACCTTTTCGTTTAGATACCTAGAAGTGCATTGCAAGCCAATTTTTTTCTTATTACTCTAGACACACGATTCATGTCACTGAATTTACCACTCCGGAGTGGTCGCCGCGCGCATAGTAATAATGTAGGAATATTTTTGATACCTGAACGGGAGTAACACAGGCATGGTATGACATACAGAATGGAATCTTCTAAGGTCCCGCGCAGTATGCGTCCCTGTTCCCCGTCCCCGCACCTCACCCCCTGTCCTCGCCTTGTCGCGTGTGTTGAGCGGACGGACACACACACATTGACGTGTGGACGGATGTATACATACATACATACTATCACGTCTTTATCCCTAATGGGGCAGACAGAGCATTTTGGGTCTTGCGGCTCTATGCACAGCCCAGGGCCGCAAGACCAAAAAGCCACTGTTAGTATTTCGTATTGTACGTATGTATTTCTACCTATATGTTATAATGTAAAAGAGTAATTAATATACGATGTATGTATTTCTGATTCTATATTTATTTCCACAATGTATTCGTGAACAACTAAAAAGTGTTACAGGATATATATAGCTTGACATATGTCAAAGTATGAAGATGCGTTCTGAAACACGCAGATATCTAACAGTCTCTCCCACGTTATTTAATTTGCTTCTTTTCCATACTAGAGGTTCAGTCGATCAGGCTTCTTCCTGATTCTCTGTGATCTGCGTAACACAATCTCTGGAGCTACAGTATTATTTGTGGTGTTTGTAGTAGGATGCACAAGTTCTTGTTCCCGTTCAACTTGCATTGGCTCTTGTGCTTTAATAGGACTTATAGATTTTCTTATGAAATCCTTTACAGGTGATGCCTCTTTTGCCTCTAGTGGATTAGGTTGTAGAACATCTTTCATGTCAGGCTGAGTTTCTGTAGGGATAGCTTCCAGCAGATGTCTCGGATTTAACCGATAAGTATCAGATATGTAACGGTTCTCATTCATACACGAAGTTTTGACGATTTGGTCTATATGTCTGTGATGAATTCTTCCATTTACCTCTATCTCATAATGTAGTTTTCCCTTTCTATTAACTATGTTTCCAAATTTCCATTTATTACTGTCATACATTCTAATCTGTACTCTGTCTCCTTTCTTAAATTCTTTATTTACTTCTAGATTGTCATTCTTGAAATCTCTTCCTTTATCTTCTCTTTTTACTAAATCAATTTTTGTTCTATACAATCTTTTAAACATCATCTCTGCAGGGCTTAGTCCAGTAGTACTATTTGGTGTTTTCCTGTACATCATTAGGAATTTATGTAGTTTATCCTGTAGTGATCCTTCTTCATTAGCCATAGCTTTAAGCTTACTTTTAAAAGTTTGCACATATCGCTCCGCTTGTCCGTTGGATGATGGATGAAATGGAGCGATAAACTTAGCTTGTATTCCATGTTCTTTTAAAAATTTTAACATTTCTTCTGACTTAAACTGTCTTCCATTATCTGAGACTTGAGTTATTGGTAAGCCAAATGTAGTGTATAACTTTTTGAGTATATTAATTGTAGATGTAGATGTGATAGACGTAGTTGGTATTACTTCTAACCACTTTGTGTAAGCATCTACAACAACAAGAAAATAATGGTTCATGAATGGTCCGGCATAATCAATATGAATTCGGCTCCAAGGTTCCTTGGGATATTCCCAACTGTGTATAGGAACTTTCACTGGATTCTTTTGCATGAGGCAACATGTCTGACATTCCTTTACCATACGCTCAATATCAACATCAATATTTTTCCACCATACATAGCTTCTTGCCAAAGCCTTCATTTTAACTATGCCTGTATGTGCTGTATGCAGTTCTTCCAATATCTTGGGTTGTAGTTCTTTTGGTACTACAATTCGTATTCCATAAAAAATACAGTTGTTTTGTAGGGAAAATTCATGAAGTCTTTTAGGGTCACTTCTACCTGATTGTACTTCTAGGTAGAGCCTTTGTAAGTCCGGGTCTTTTCCAGTCGCTTCTCTTATTTCTTGTAGTGTAACTGGCATTTCCGAGATTTGATTTAAGTAGAATGCGTCATCATCCGTGATTTTGTCATTTTCAGTGTTTGTAATGTTGTTCAATCTTGAAAAGTAGTCTGCGTTCGCATGTTCCGTAGTTTTTCTTAGTTTGATGTCATAATCAAAGCCTGCCAAGAAATTAGCGTAATGTACCAATCTAATAGCTGTAGTCGCAGGTGTAGCTTTTTCTGGATGTAATATTCTCGCCAATGGTTGATTGTCAATGACTAGTGTAATTTTTCTTCCATAACAATATTGAAAGAATTTCTTTAAACCCCATATCAACGCCGCTGCTTCTTTATCGAGCTGGCTGTAACCCTTTTCAGCTTTTGTTAGAGATCGTGATGCAAATGCTATGGGTCGTTCAGTCTTGTCTGGCAAAATGTGTGATAACACAGCTCCAAATCCAGTAGGTGATGCATCTGTAGCAAGAGTAACTGGTAAACCTCCACAAAATGGCATCAATACTTTCTCCCCACATATTTCTTCTTTTAAGTCTTTGAAGGTTTTTTCACATTCATTCGACCATAAAAATTCTGCATCCTTTTGCAACAACTTGTAGAGTGTATTTAATTTTGATGCTAGATTTGGAATAAATTGTTGGTAATAATTTATCAAACCCAAAAAAGTGCGTAGAGATGATACATCTGTAGGACGTGGACTATTCCTGATATCATTAATTTTCTCTTGAGTAGGATGTAGTCCTTTTTCATTAATTGTATGTCCGAGGTAGGTCACAGATTTTTGGAAAAATTGACATTTCTTCATATTGAGGTGTAATCCACTCTGCTGTAATTTATTGAAAACTGATCTAATTCTTTCCAATAATTGAATATAGCTACTTCCTTGTATGGCGATGTCATCAAAAAAACATGCTGTACCTTCCATTCCATGTAGCGTTTGATCCATGTAACGCTGCCAAATATTTGGCGCTACCTTCACACCGAACATCAGTCTTTTCACTTTGTAAGTGCCCTTGCATGTGCTGATGGTTTGCATTTCCGCCGTCTCATCAGTAGTTAACATGTGTAAGTACGCTTGATTGATGTCAAGAGTGCAGAAGTACTTTCCACCGCTCAGTTTTGAAAATATTTCTTCAATTCTAGGTATCGGGTAATTGTCCGTTTCAATATTTTTATTTAAAGTCGCTCTGTAATCAGCGCATAAACGTAACTTTCCATTCTGTTTAACTATAGGGACAATAGGAGTGCCCCACTGTGAATATGTAACTTTCTCTATGATACCTTCTTTTTCCAATCTGTCAATTTCAGTTTCCACTTGACTTTTTAAAGCAAATGGCACGGGTCGTGCCTTTAAGAATACTGGGATTGTTCCTTCTTTTAATTTAAATGATGCTTTATAGTTGTTAATTTGACCAATTTCTTCTGAAAACAATTCTTTATATTCTTCTAGTAATTTTTGAAGTTTAATATTAAATTCTTTTTCTGATAAATCATTTTCTTCTTTACTAATGGAGTGGACATTAAATTGTAAGTTAAGTTTTCTAAGCCATTCTCTTCCCACAACAGGGTCTACTTTTCTCTCTATGACAAATATTCTTCCTTGAAACTCTTTATTGTTGTATGAAATTTGTATCATTGAAGTGCCAATAGGTTTTATTATTTCTCCTGTGTATGTTCTCAATTTTACTGAAGTACTTGTTAACTTTAAGTTTGTGAAATGCTTGTAAAAATATTCCGTGGAACATGTAGTAACAGCTGCTCCTGTATCCATTTCTAAGTTATGTAACTTCCCATTCAATTGTAATGAAATGTAAAATTTTTCATTTTGTACATGTATTTTATGTAATGTATGTAGTTTATGTATCTCGTATATTTCTTCCTCAGAGCTATTATCTTCTTCTATTTCTATTTGTTTTTGATCTTTAAAGCAAACTGCCTGTATATGTCCTCTGATTTTACATTTCTTGCAAAACAATTTGTCTTTCAGGGTACACTGATTTGCAGTGTGGTTGCCTTTGCCACAACGGAAGCATTTATTATTTTGTTTATTTCTATCTTCTTGTTTACTGTAAGTGTTTTTCTTGAAATTATTTTTCTTGTATTTATTCAATGTAATTTTATTAATATTGGATTGTATTTCTGTTCCCATTTCTTTAGATTCAGTTTTTGAAGTTTCTATAGCCAAAGCAATTCGCAATATGTCTTCAAACTTAGTAGTAGACGCTTCCTGTAGTAGCCTTTCTTTTATTTCTGCATTGCGCAACCCTCGTATAAATTGGACTCGAAGGTGTGTTTCAAATGTTGTATGTTTGCAACTATTACAGATAAAGTTACATTTTCCCCCAATTTCCTTTAAGCTAGCCACATAGTTGGCTATAGATTCATACTCGTGCTGCGTTCTTAGGCAGAATTTATGCTGCTGAGCCACTTCACCAGGTTCCGGGGCAATGTGATCGCCCAATATTTTAACTAAATAATCATATGATTTTGATTCTGGAGTATCCGGGGCTGTGATGTTCTTCAATAATTGGTAATATTTTGGTCCAATACAGTTTAAAAATATTTGTAACTTAGTGACATCGTTTGTCACCCCCTTTAGGGTTATGTAGTTTTGTAATCTTTGCAAATAGCAAGGAAAAGATTCATTGCTTTCATCGTACGGCTGTAATGTAATGCCACTAATAGATTTGTTTGTACCTTGCTCCAGTAATGCCCTTTGTAGGCTCGCCTGCTGAGCTTGCATGCCGCGCATCGTGTCCATCATTTGCGCTAGTACCTGTGATAGTTGTTGTTCCATTTTTGATATTTTTTTTTTTTTTTTTTAAATTTTGATGGGAAAAAGGAAATTGTGAAGCGGGTGATCAACACAGGAATGGGAACCCTTGGATTTATGGATTAAGGTAAGCGGATGCACTGGGAATTTCTTAGGTTATGCACGCGGCCTTACTGTCACTTGCACTTGTTGAAAATTCCTTCGAAGATTCGTTTCTATCCTCGTCGCCACTGTTAGTATTTCGTATTGTACGTATGTATTTCTACCTATATGTTATAATGTAAAAGAGTAATTAATATACGATGTATGTATTTCTGATTCTATATTTATTTCCACAATGTATTCGTGAACAACTAAAAAGTGTTACAGGATATATATAGCTTGACATATGTCAAAGTATGAAGATGCGTTCTGAAACACGCAGATATCTAACAGCCACTTTTAGCGTCATGGTGGGCGAGAAGATGGAAAAGCAATCAATACAGTGATGGGTTGCTAGCCGCATCACCTGTTAATATGATTTGCATTTTTGCCCATTCCCTCGATCGGCTTTTACGATCTGCGCGGAAAGAGAAGCAGCTGGTACATTCTAAGTCTTTTCATTTCTCCCAGACCAGCATGGGACGGATGTATAGTTTTGTTTGTAGTACTTAGTAGGCACAGTAACGTCCATCTTGCGTACCGCTTTTGGAGTAACCCCTCTGGTTAGTTTAAAAAAATATACAACGTGGAAGCGACACACTAACTGCCTCCGTGGTGTAGTTGTTAGAGCGTTCGGCTCGTACACGGAGGTCGCGGGTTCGATTCCTGGCTGGGGCAACGACTATGTGTTGTTGTCCTAGTCTGATAAATAAGATGATCCATGCTTCGGAGGGCACGTTAAGCCGTCGGTCCCGGTCATTGTCTTTGACATTGGTCGTTACCTAAAACCATATCAGAGGCCTTTAAGGTGGTTTAAAAACTCTGACACTAGTGTTAGTCACTAATACACACGATAGGAAGAAGTATGCACAAATGATACTCCGCTTCTATGAAGTGCCATACCTGTGGTTTAATTTTCGTGTGTATAGGTGTACTGAGCTTCCTTGCTGGTCTAGGAAAGTATAACCAATCCTTGGGTAGTTTGATGATCAAACGCTAGATGGCGTTTGGGACCCACAGTTTATACGTGCCTTCCGAAACACGGAATCATCTTTCTTTTCGGATAATCAGGTGATTCAAGCCTGCAATATTCTAACCAGACTGAAAACAACTTTTCAAAAAGTAAACTTTCCAGTGGGATTCAAACCCATGACCTCCGGATCACAACTCGAACACTGACCACTGGCCCACGGCAGTCAAGCGAATTGTATAATGTATAGTATAGTCCACAAAACAAATACAGAATAATGGCGTTTAATAAAAATCGCTCAGGCGCGTTGTTTGCCCGTTGTGTGTGCTGACCGTACGGCAAACACAATTAGACTTGTAGCGTCAGCAAGTAAGCCAATGAAATTGATCAGTTTGCGGTAAACAAAGGTCCACAGTCACGTCTTTATGTCTTACGGGGTACACTGATTCACTAACATATCTTCTCTTTTTAATGTTATCACTAATACAAATACAAAACAAATTAACTGTATTGCACCATCTTCTTTCTTTATCGTGTGTGTTAGTGACTAACACTAGTGTCAGAGTTTTTAAACCCCCTTAAAGGCCTCTGACATGGTTTAGGTAACGACCGTGCCCTGCGAAGCACGGATCATATTACTTATCAGACAATTAGGTGATCAGCCTACAATGTCCTAACCAAACTAGGACAACAACACAAAGTTGTTGCCCCCGCCGGGAATCGAACCCGCGACCTCCGGGTATGAGCCGAACGCTCTAACCACTACACCACGGAGGCAGTCTACTAATCTCACTAATACAATTTTATACAAAACAAAGTAACTTTATTGCACCATAATAAACACAAAAACAACAAGAAACAATTTAAACACAAAGGCGGACTTATCGCTATAAATGTAATCTCTTCCAGCCCACCTTTTGGTGGAGGAAAAATTAATTTGATACAAGATAGGCGCAATAGTTATGCCTATAGTTAATTTACTTACATATTAATAATACATAAACATATAGATCTATACACATAATAAAACAGTTTAAAAAGTGTGCCTGTACATTGATTTTTTTAATTCTAGCCTGTTAGTGTGTCCCACTGCTGGGCAAAGGCCTCCCCTTCTTTCTTCCACAGATCTCTATCCATAGCTGCCTGTTGCCACTCCTTTTTGAAGCTGTTGATGTCATCGCACCATCTTCTCCGTGGTCTTGAATATTTTTCCAAAAAATATTTAGGGCGATGGAGATATAGTAATATAATAGAGTAAGAATTTTAAAAGAATTGACTATCTGTTTGTCTGGTTACACGCTAATCTCCGGAAATACTAAACGGATTCGAATAAAAGTTTTTTTTATATAGCTGTTAAGCCTGAGTAACATATGAGTATAATTGATTTTAAAAACTGTAACACCTGATGCAGAACCATAATGGTCCAGCTGAACTATAAGAAATATAAAAATGACGTCTTAGCAAAAGTTGTTCAGCCTGATGAGCATTTTCCGGAGTCATAAAGGCCACGCGAACGAAGTCGCGGCCTCGTAAATTATAAAAAATCTTGTCAGCCTTGGCTCTGTCTTCCCCGTAAGGGATCAAGACGTGTATCGTATCGCAATACTCTTTGATTGCCGCTGCCCCAATAAAGACAGAAAGCGAAGCTTAGGCCCCTTTAATGAAGTTAGGTCACAGCATACGATAGTACGGTAGGATAACTTTACTTGTCTTGAAATGTCATAATTTGGTACATTTTGTACAAACTGAATCTACAACTTGAATTTGTTTTAAAATTTTGACATTCTTAAAATTAATTTTTTTTATTTTTTTTTTATTTCGAAAAATAATTATATATACACATTAAATTTTCTTAAATACTAAAATAAAGATTATAAAACTACTCACTACAATACACTACAAACTAATATTTACAAATAAATTTAAATTATGATATGACATAACAAACAATGTATTCTCCGTCCACATTAACTTTAAGTATTAATTTATTTGTGAGTTGACGTCCTTGGATAAAATGCTGCAGTGCAGGTTGTTACCGCTTCTTCTGCACTAGCGCTTTGCAAGCGGTAGTAAACTTAGCTGTAAGTAACCATTTGACGTCAACAATTGTGCAACAAAACAATGACGATGATTAGAGATATTATAAATATCCTATGATAATAAAGATATATTTGAATTTGAATTTGAGCAAAGAAAGCTAAGTTTTCCGAATCTACTTGAACAATCCCGCGTTTGTATGTATGTGAGTATGTACGTAGATATGTTTTTGATTAGAGCTTTACGAAATTTGGTAGGGTGTAAATGTAGCTAACAGAATTTTGAAGTTCAGACATGAGCCGAATCGGTCAAAGGATGAAAGCCTTTCTGACTACATTTGCACACAAAAACTGAATGTAATATCTTGTAACACATGATTGGCATATAAATTATCTTTATCTTTAGCTGTGATCAAAGATACTCAAGTTATCGTTAAAGATACTTACATACATACGAGTTTCTCTAATAAAATTTCAGCTCAAGTCAACCTGGTTTAAAAATAAAGTTGACCTTCTGTTATACTCTATGCTTTGAACACACATCGTTAGTGGTTGAGTGATTAAGTGCGATGTAACTTAGTTACGTGTGACTAACTTAGCTTGTTAGTGCCCATTCTAGGTAGCTTGCAGTTACTTGATCGTGGAATCGATCAAAGGAATATGGGTCGCATTAACTCCCAATCCTGCCGTGTAGTTTCCGGCTGAGTAGAATAGGGCCACTCCAAGTCCTCTCGTGGATGTCGTAGAAGGCGACTTAGGAAATACAAGCTAAACAAAGCTTTTAAATCATCAATAAGACCTCTCCAACCCGCCTGGCCAGCGAGTGTAGGCCAAGTCCTCTGGCTGCTGTGGGTAAGTATGGCTCTGGTAATACAGAGAGGGTCGTGCTCCTGCAGTGGAGACTAACAGACCTGATGATGAACTCTCAATCCTGCCACAAGATAACTTTTTAAAACAAAAACCTACTTCAACTCCAAACATTTTTTTAATTTAGCATAGTTCAATGGAGGTTTTTTTTAACCTGTTTTGTCCCATTGTTGGGCAAAGGTCTCTCCCATCGTCTTCCACTTATCTCTTTCCTGTACTAGGCTCGACCATCCCTTCTAAAATGCGTCGATATCGTCTCGCCAGCGCTTTCTTGGCCTACCCGGGCGACGGTAACCATCATTAGGCAACCACTCTGTGGTAATTCTGGCCCATCTCTTGCTGTGCATCCTACTGACATGCCCTGCCCAATTCCACTTCAGCATGGCGGTTTTATATCCTACACCAACAACTCCTGTTTTTGAGCGAATTATGGCGTTTGGTATTTTATCTACCCTTTTAATTCCTAGCACTAGTTTATTTTATATTTAATTTTATTTATTGTTTGTTTTTATTTTCTTTATCTCAATAAATTACAAAACTACACCACCGATATTGATAAAATTTCTTTACTTGAAAAGTATGTCCTTAAAAAAAAGGATTTCCTTTTTTCGTCTTTTAGTAAAAAAAATATGTAATAACTTACTTTGATTAAAACTAACGTGAGACACAATCATTGTTTTATTTAGAGATCGTATTGTTTTGTCGGCAGTAGCTGACTCTATACGTGAGTAACCCGTTCTCTAAATAAAACAATAATAATTTTCTATTTAGGGTTCCATAAAAATGGGACCTCTTCGCCTATCTGTCTGTCGGTCTGTAAATGTTACAGAACGGCCGGTGTTATTTAAAGTCAGTTATCGGTACATAGCTTTTTTTTAAAATAAATAAAAATGTTATATATGTTAGGTAAAGATTTAATAAAAAAGTACACGTAATATTAAAAGTGCCGTGAAGATCTAATTACTGAATAAACGATCTAATTACTGAATAAACATTTAAATTTTGAATTTTTTTAAAAGAAGAGAACCCAGTTTTTCACTGTTCTGTCAAATGCGACCCATCACTTTTTTGATTCCCTTCGCACTTACCACGCTAAGAGTCGTCTTCAAGTCTTGCGACGACAAACTCTGTCTACCCCGTCACGGATGAAGACGTGATAGTGTATCGGTATCAATATTCCTCTCATGTCATGAATTTTTACGGTCTACGATAACTTTCATACTTATTCGATAAATCGACAGATTTATGACCCGACCTCAGCGTAGATGAAAATTGTAAAGAAGATATGACACTCGTTATTTATTTACTGGCCGAGACCCGCGACTTCTTTCGCGTGGACTTTATACATACATACTATCACGTCTTTATCCCTAATGGGGCAGACAGAGCATTTTGGGTCTTGCGGTTCTATGCAGAGCCCAGGGCCGCAAGACCCAAAAGCCACTTTTAGCGTCATGGTGGGCGAGAAGATGGAAAAGCAATCAATACAGTGATGGGTTGCTAGCCGCATCGCCTGTTAACATGATTTGCATTTTTGCCGATTCCCTCGATCTGCGTGGGAAGAGAAGCAGCTGGTACATTCTAAGTTTTTTTATTTCTCCCAGACCAGCATGGGAGACTTTATGTCTACAAAAAATGCTCATCAGGCTGAACAACTTTTTCAAAGGCGTCATTTTTATATTAAATAAAAATTAGCTCGACCATTATGGTTCTGCATCAGGTGCCCCATTTTTCAAAACTTATTATACCCTATATATTGCCCAGGCTTGACAGCTATATAACAAAAAAGTTTCATTCGAATTCAAGGTCCATAGTCTCTGCCTACCCCTGTGGGAAACAGGCGTGATATTATGTATGTATATATATACAGACACATTACTGGTTTATTATATGTATAGATATTTAATTAATTAGAGTATGTACCACTTTATTTAAATAATACATAAATACATACATACATACTATCACGTCTTTATCCCTAATGGGGCAGACAGAGCATTTTGGGTCTTGCGGTTCTATGCAGAACTCAGGGCCGCAAGACCCAAAAGCCACTTTTAGCGTTATGGTGGGCGAGAAGATGGAAAAGCAATCAATACAGTGATGGGTTGCTAGCCGCATCGCCTGTTAACATGATTTGCATTTTTGCCCATTCCCTCGATCGGCTTTTACGATCTGCGTGGGAAGAGAAGCAGCTGGTACATTCTAAGTTTTTTTATTTCTCCCAGACCAGCATGGGAGATTTTATGTCTACAGAAAATGCTCATTAGGCTGAACAACTTTTTCTAAGGCGTCATTTTTATATTAATTATCAATTAGCTCGACCATTATGGTTCTGCATCAGGTGTCCCATTTTTCAAAACTTATTATACCCTATATGTTGCCCAGGCTTGACAGCTATATAACAAAAAATTCAAGGTCCATAGTCTCTGCCTACCCCTGTGGGAAACAGGCGTGATATTATGTCTGTATATATATATACAGACACACTTTTTTACTGGTTTATTATATGTATAGATATTTAATTAATTAGAGTATGTACCACTTTATTTAAATAATAGTACATAATAAAAGATTTTAATGTTTTAATTATTACCTTATAGCGCCATCTAGTGACAAGGAACAGAAATAATTACGTTTGTAAGGCGATAGGTAGGCACGGACATAGTAACCTATCTTAATTTTTTCATCCATGTGTTCTGAAGAGATTGGAGACATACGGAAACTGTTGGGTAACTTTGAATTATAACCTTTTATGTCTGAAGTGGGCAATCTTAGGGTTGCCAGCAATTTTAGAACCAAATGGTTTGGCCCGCGATGATGGCAAGAGACCGGATGGTATGACGCTTGTGCCGTGGAGGTTGGAAAAGCCGTTGGTGTGGGACGCTACGTGTGTCGACACTCTGGCGGCCTCCCATCTTCACGGCACAAGCTCTAAGGCTGGCGCAGCTGCAGCCACTGCGGAAACCCTAAAACGGCGCAAATATGAATGCTTAGGGAAATGGCTTCATATTTGAGCCGTTTGGGGTTGAGACTTTAGGTCCGTGGGGACCATCAACTCACAAACTTTTTAACAAAAAATTAGTCGAGGTGTCGGGTGACCCAAGGGCTGGCAATTATTTCGCCCAACGAATAAGCATTGCCATCCAACGTGGCAATGCTGCCAGCCTTTTGGGCACTCTACCGCAGGGCAATGATCTGGAAGACGTTTTCTATTTGTAAGGTTTTTCTTTTTTATTATTATTATCTTAGGATGAATTCGATATTACCTACGGCTTTATTTCCATTTTAAGTTATCGTTCTTTCCTGGTAATCGTACTTATCCTACTATCCTATCCTATACTAATATTATAAATGCGAAAGTGAGTTTGTATAATTGTTTATTTGTGTATTTGTTTGTTTGTTACCTCTTCACGCTTAAACTATTGAACTGAATTGGTTGAAATTTGGTATGGGTATAGTTTAAGACTCGGGGAAGGACATAGAGTACTGTTTATCCCGAAATTCCTACAGGGAGCGAAGCCCGCTGGTACAGCTAGTATTATAAATGCGAAAGTGAGTTTGTATATTTGTTTGTTTGCTTGTTACCTCTTCACGCTTAAACTACTGAACCTATTTAGATGAAATTGAATATGGATAAAGTTTGACACCCAGGGATGGACATAGGATAGTTTTTATCCCAAAATTCAAACGGGGGTTCGAAGCCCAAGGGTTCGAAACACAGCTAGTAAACAATTTTTCTTACTTACCTTGATTTTCTTTATTTGATTTCTTCACAGTTCACAGCACTGACACTGATTCTTTATACCTGTAAAGAAGCAATTAAATATATTACTTGGGGATCTCCTTGATAATAAAACAACGATAATATTGTTTATCAGTCAATGTACTCTCGGTCCACATATCTAATTTTAATATCAGTATAATTGTGAGTTGACGTTTTTGGAGAAAATGCTGCAGTACAGTTTGTTACCGCTTCTTCTGTACGTCTCACAATACTGATCAACTTTTTTAAGCAAGTTTAGAGTTTCTGCCAGTATGCAGTCTTTTCTTAATCGCTTTTATATTTTGCAGATGGGCCAATTCCGTACCCAAAGGTACCGTGACGTCGCTGTCTGTCCGTCTGTCTGTCTCAAGAACCGCGATAGCTAGACAGTTGAAATTTTCACAAATTATGTATTTCTATTGCCGCTATAACAACGAATATTAAAAACAAAATAAAATAAATATTTAAGGGGCTCCCATACAATAAACGCGATTTTTTATAAATAATTATCTTTAATTACTTGTTCCTTACGATTTTGTGTGTGTGAATCAGATTCAATATTAATGAATCTGATTTACACACACAAAATCGACCTTTTATACGACCGGTTATCTATAATTACTTGTTCCTTACGATTTTGTGTGTGTGAATCAGATTCAATATTAATGAATCTGATTTACACACACAAAATCGACCTTTTATACGACTGGTTATCTATAATTACTTGTTCCTTACGATTTTGTGTGTGTGAATCAGATTCACTAATAGTGAATCTGAAGATCTGAAAAATATTGCAAAATCAATCTATACAGGCTGATGCCATATTCTCAGACGTACTTATACCGATCATACTGAACAACTTTCCATAAGAAACATAGGTCGAAATATGAAAAAAAAATTGTTCACCCTTACAAAATTGCTAATCAGCTGATCGATTAAGTATGGGAAGTCAATTTTTTTTTCATATTTCGGCCTACATTCCTTTGGGAAAGTTGTTCAGTACGATCGGTATAGGTACGTCTGAGAATATGGCAAGGTTACAGATTTACAGCCTGTATACTATTACATAGTACTACTACATACATACTATCACGTCTTTATCCCTAATGGGGCAGACAGAGCATTTTGGGTCTTGCGGCTCTACGCAGAGCCCAGGGCCGCAAGACCCAAAAGCCACTTTTAGCGTCATGGTGGGCGAGAAGATGGAAAAGCAATCAATACAGTGATGGGTTGCTAGCCGCATCGCCTGTTAACATGATTTGCATTTTTGCCCATTCCCTCGATCGGCTTTTACGATCTGCGTGGGAAGAGAAGCAGCTGGTACATTCTAAGTTTTTTCATTTCTCCCAGACCAGCATGGGAGATATACTACCACCAGCATAGTACTACTAGTAAAGGATCGATGCGATTTTCTACAAACTAATATTTGAGTCACGCTACAGTTTTTACCAAGATACGGTTCCCATGGGATGTTCCTGGATAAAAAGTAAGACGCGGGTAAAATCGAGTTATCTATAAAACGAATAACTGGCCAAGTGCGAGTCGAACTCGCGTGGAGAGGGTTCCGTTCAATGCCAAAGTCAGTCACATTTGAAATCCTCACAGAAAGACGCGAATTAACTACTACTAGCGCTATCTAGTGGTGTTTTAGTGAACTATTTTCTGTAAGTGAACGTATTATGGCGTGACGACCTTCATGGCGTAATGGGACGACCTCCATGGCGTTATGGTCAACACGCTAGACCGCCAACCCGGAGGTCCTGGGTTCGATCCCAGCCAGGGCAAGTTGGAAAATGGCCTTTTTCAATTTTTCCTGGATCTTGGATGTTTATCTATATATGTATTTGTTATAAAATATAGTATCGTTGAGTTAGTATCCTATAACACAAGTCTCGAACTTACTTTAGGGCTAGCTCAATCAGTGTAATTTGTCCCTATATTTATTTATTTATTTATTATATTGAGTTTATCACTTTTTTTTTAGAATTCTTATAGGTTTTCCTATAATTTACAAGCAATGAACTATATTTTGTATTTGTTTTTTCAAAATTTCAGGCCCAGTAGTTTTTTGGGATTGGGGTGGAGGGAGGAATAGTCAGTTTTCTTCTTTCATTAATAAATACAAATCTTTTTATTCAACGATAGTATCAAAAATATATTTGAGATTCTCATAATAAGCTCTTTTATTTGATATATATGAAAGAGACACAGTAAGGTTTGAAAAACTTTTTATTTGAATTTCCTTATTTGTCTACATATGTGTATTCATTCCTACATATGTGCAATTTTAATGAAATAACAAAATTTTATCGAAATCTGACAGGTCGTTTTAAAATAAAAGCTAGACTACGTTTGTATGTTTTGTTTATTTATTTATTTATTGAAAAAGTCTAATTCTGTTGAGGATATTACTCTTAAGACCCAAGGCCTTTTCTACCAGCCAACCTACAGGTATTTTTCTTTTCTCTACCCTTAAATATAATCTTAAGACCCAAGGCCTTTTCTACCAGTCAACCTACAGGTATTTTTCTTTTCTCTACCCTTAAATATAATCTTAAGACCCAAGGCCTTTTCTACCAGTCAACCTACAGGTATTTTCCTTTCTTCTAGTCTTAAATATAAACTTAAGACCCAAGGCCTTTTCTACCAGTCAACCTACAGGTATTTTCCTTTCTTCTAGTCTTAAATATAATCTTAAGACCCAAGGCCTCTTCTACCAGCCAACCTACAGGTATTTTCCTTTTCTCTAGCCTTAAATAAAGTCTAGATTTTATTGGTACTCGCTGCACTAGATCGCATGGCTAGATCTACTTGATGGTAGATTTACTGGAATAGTTCGAAAGTAATAAACTCTAGAGGCATAACAACTGGTTCTAGATATTCTAGCTTCAGTTATACGAGTAGGTCAATGAGAACAGTTTTTAAACCCTGACGAAAAATACGGATGTTCAGAAGTTTGACATGTCTGTGTTTCTGTCTATCTATTTGCTTAAAGGACAGAAAAAACCGTACCGAAATGGGAAAAGGCTGAAAATTTATACATACATACATACTATCACGTCTTTATCCCTAATGGGGCAGACAGAGCATTTTGGGTCTTGCGGTTCTATGCAGAGCCCAGGGCCGCAAGACCCAAAAGCCACTTTTAGCGTCATGGTGGGCGAGAAGATGGAAAAGCAATCAATACAGTGATGGGTTGCTAGCCGCATCGCCTGTTAACATGATTTGCATTTTTGCCCATTCCCTCGATCGGCTTTTACGATCTGCGTGGGAAGAGAAGCAGCTGGTACATTCTAAGTTTTTTTATTTCTCCCAGACCAAGTTAGCACGTCATAATCGTGCTATACTGCTGAAACAGCTGAGACTCCGCACCGCAAGATCGTCGAGTCAGCAGATTGCCCAATGGCCGGCCCAGTGACTCTAATTTCATGCTGTATTTCCGATATTCCATAATTGTCAGTCTTAGTTGAGTTTTCAAATAAATAACATTTAATTTCAGTTTAAATAAATTTCTTTTTTAAAAGTCGCTCGAAGATCGCCCCTACATATCTGGCGCAGTCGACTTTTGGTAGGATCGCGGCACTCTAGGACTTTCGTGATAAGTCCTCTCGTGTGAATAGACTCTTCGCCGACCAGAGTGAACGGTTTCAATCGTTGTCATCCGCGATAAGAAGAACCTCGAGGCGGTCACGTAAACGCGGCTTCAACTTGCGGGTATCCGGAGAATTGGAGACCTGTACTCAACGAGACCCGAGCAGGAGATGCAGAGAATGCTGTGTTGGTGAGTGCTCTTTTGCTTCCCAAGTACATTCCTTTCTGCTCTATTTCCTCTCGTCTAATTTTAAGATATTGTTTTGCGTGTGTCTATCTGTAGGCTCATATCGCTATAGATTATAAACTAAAATTTTAAATCAATTTAAGGTTTAAGTGCACACGCCTATTTTATTTTTAAAAATGGAGTTCCAAACAGATTATAAGATGATTTAGGAACTTATGCCCAAGTATGATGGGAACCCTAAGAGGTTACAGTTTTATATTAAAGAAATGGATAATTTTATGGGGATGATTAGACCCAATGAGGGTGCTGCCCCCTTAGCACTAGTGTGTTTAATTAAAAGTAAGATAAGTGGTGCAGCTATAGATGCCCTTGCACATGAAGGTACGCTTAATACGTGGTCAGAAATAAAACGTGCCTTAATAACGCGCTTAGGAGAACCTAGGAACGAAATACAGGTTATGCAGGAGCTCACGCGCACCCGGCGCAA
Organism: Acrobasis consociella; assembly: GCA_963555685.1. Taxonomy (NCBI): domain Eukaryota; kingdom Metazoa; phylum Arthropoda; class Insecta; order Lepidoptera; family Pyralidae; genus Acrobasis; species Acrobasis consociella. The sequence goes on from OY743129.1 coordinate 12,975,566, forward strand.
TAAGAACGAGGATGCTGAGTCCTTTGGCAAGCGTATTAGAGATGTGCTCGATACTCTGTATATGGTAGGCCAGCATTCAGATAAAACTTATTACGAGAACATGGCTATAGAACAGTACGTCAATCAATTAGAGTTCCAAGTATCCGTAGGGGTGAGAATTAATAAACCCTCAACCTTAGAGCTTGCAATAGTCACTGCACGGGCAGAGGAAGCAAAAACCGGTTATAGACAGGGACCTAACTTTAACAACCCCTCTAGTAACCCCCAAAATAAGAAACCTGAAAATAACTTTAAATCAAATAATAATCAAAATAATTTTCAGCGTAAATTTAACAACCAACCCTTTATTAGACCATATAATTTTGCACCTCAGCCACATTTTGCACCCCCTAATAATTTTGTACCCCAGCGTAACAATCTAACCCCTGAGCAGAAACAGCAGTTAGTAAACTCCGTGTTACCCTGGAAGAATAGACACCCCCAAGGTAATTTTAGAAATAATTCAGGCAATTTTAGGAACTCAGGAAATTTCCAAAGGCAGCCGAACATTCCCCAGCAACAAGTTAACCCACCTCAGATTTCTTCTGACGTCACTATGCGATCGGTTAACAAGCCGATGCCGCCGCAATTCGCATTTGAGGAGCTATTTTACTCACCATACGAAGGTAACGTAAATTACTATCCACCTCAATATTACTACCCTATGGAGTACTACCCTAATGCGGACGAGCAAGAGGTGAACTACCCTTCTACGAGCTCAGAGGAGGACCAAGCAACTACTCCTCAGGATTTTCAAGAGGACCAGGAGCCGGACGACCGGAGTTGATAAAGTTAAACCATCAAGATAAAGATCATCTCCCATACATCGAGATACCGGAATTCCAAGGTAAATTCCTTATAGATACGGGTGCCTCGCGTTCTATGATATCACCTGACGTCATACAAAACACAGTATTAGAACGTTGCGTTGACTTCGAGCCTTTCGAAGTAAAGACAGCTCACGCGGTAACTAGACACTCGTACGTTGCATATTTACCACTACCACCGGTCTTTAATAGTGACATAACTCACAAGTTTCTCATTTTCGAGTTTGATCCGAAGTATAAAGGGCTTATAGGGCTAGATCTATTGAAATCGCTCTCTAGTAACATTGATTTAAAAAATAAGGTACTACGTACATCCACTGCTATAATACCTATTCATTTTGATTACCCTATTAAGAAAATCCGAGTAGATCCTCACTGTCGAAAAATTATTAAAGTTAAAACAAACTATACCGATGGTACCTATATACATGAGGACCATGAGTGGATGCCAGGGTTAACATCCCCTTCAGCTATAGTTCAAGTAACTAAGGGCTCATTTTTTACTGAGGTTCTTAACTTAAATCCGGAAAAGAAAATTATTTTAAATAAACCCCCTATTGTGTTACAACCTTATGTGGAAAAGGAAACCCCTAATATCCATTGCGCATTAAACTCAATCCAAACGCAACCGGATATTGATAGAGAGCTTTGCGAAAATTTAAAGAAAATTAGAACCAAACATTTAAACGAAGAAGAGAAACGTGAGATTGAGAAATTATGTTATCAATATAGAGATATCTTTTATTCTGAAAATATACCCCTTACTTTTACACATGCTGTGAAACATGAGTTAAGGCTTACAGACGACACCCCTATTTTTGTACGCAGTTACAGGCAGGCCCCTCAGCAAAGGGATGAAATTAAAAATCAGATTAACAACTTACTGAAACAAGGCATCATTCGCGAGAGCGTGTCTCCATGGTCAGCCCCTGTTCATATCGTACCCAAGAAGCCAGATGCCTCTGGCAAGGTCAAGTGGCGCCTTGTGATAGATTATAGGAGGCTTAATGATAGAATTATAGAGGATAAGTACCCTCTGCCAAATATAAGTGATATTCTGGATAGGTTAGGACGCGCTCAATACTTTAGCACCCTCGATTTAGCGAGCGGGTACCATCAGGTGGAAATGCACCCCCGTGATGTTGAAAAAACTGCGTTTTCCATAGAAAGAGGGCATTATGAATTTCTTCGTATGCCCTTTGGCCTTAAGAACGCCCCCAGTACCTTTCAGAGACTGATGGATCACATCTTACGAGGCATAGATAACGTATTTACGTATTTAGATGACGTCATCATCGCCTCTACATCCCTTCAGGAACATATGCTCAAGCTTAAACAAGTATTCGATCGTTTAAAACTTCATAACCTCAAAGTTCAACTTGATAAGTCAGAGTTCCTTCAGAAACACGTACAATTCTTGGGTCATGAGCTTACTTCAGATGGCCTTAAGCCTAATCAAGATAAGATAAAAGCTGTTCTTAACTTTCCAATCCCTACTACGCAAAAGGAAATAAAATCCTTCCTAGGCCTAGTGGGATACTACAGAAAATTTATTAAAGACTTTGCTAAAATGACTAAGCCTATGACTATGTGCCTTAAGAAAAATCATAAAGTTGAACACACCCCTGAATTTCTGGAATCATTTAGTAAATGTAAACAGGTACTTACCAACGACCCCATCTTACAGTTTCCCGATTTCGATCAACCCTTTGTCCTCACAACAGATGCATCGAACTTTGCCCTAGGAGCAGTCTTATCCCAAGGCAAAATAGGATCAGATAAGCCCGTAGCATATGCATCCAGGACCCTATCCGAGACAGAGTCCCGTTACTCCACAATAGAGAAGGAGTTATTAGCCATCGTGTGGGCAGTAAAGTACTTCCGACCATACCTGTACGGTCGCAAATTTACCATTTATACCGACCATCGCCCTCTCACATGGCTCATGTCCCTTAAAGATCCCAACTCAAAGTTAACTAGATGGAGACTTAAACTAGCCGAGTACGACTATAATGTAGTATATAAAAAGGGCTCCCAAAATACCAACGCCGATGCTTTATCTCGAGCTAAAATATTTCATAATAGCATAGACTCACTAGCAGTTAATTTCGAAGATAATGAGGACGATGAGATCATACCTAGGATTTTTGAGAATGTTCGTCGCGAGATGGAACGTGAAGAACGTGAAGCTGAGAATAATAACAATCAGCCTAACCCAGTAGAGTCCGTTGCCCCACCTCAAGCAGACGCAACATCTGATAGTATGAGTGTAGTTTCATTAGATCCCAATCAGTTAGTTTCTACAAACCATACCCAGCCTGACAACGAAAATATTGGCATTCCTATTATAGATGACGCTATAGAGAGACAGCAAAAGCAGTTTTATATAAGATCTACCCCAGGTTCTACCTATAGAGTCGAAAATAGAACTACTAACTCAAAAGTTACTATAAAAGATGTGTTCATCCCTGTAAATAACACAGAACAGGAGATAATTAGATTCCTTAAGGAACATACCATAGCTGATAGAGTATTTCATTGTTACTTTATAGATGAACACCTGTATCTTGCCTTCTCGAGAGTATATACCACTATATTTAATGATAGAGGCCCTAAATTAATAAGATGTACATGCCGCGTAACTCTTGTAGAAAATAAATCTGAGCAATTAGATCTTATTAAGAAGTATCATGAAGGAAAGAACATACATCGTGGTATACCGGAGACTTATAAACACATGCGTAGGAATTACCATTGGCCCAATATGTTATTAACTATCCAAACATACATTAACAAATGTGATACGTGTCTTAAAGCTAAATACGAGCGTAACCCCTTAAGGCCACCCTTAATGGTAACAGAAACACCTACTAAGCCCATGCAGCATCTTTTCATGGACCTGTATTCTACAGGTGGTGGAATATTCCTAACCATAATAGACAACTTTTCAAAATTTGCACAAGCAGTACCTATGCTAGGATCAAGTAGCATTCATGTGGCAGATGCTCTCTTAAAAGTATTTTCTATCTTAGGACTACCCCTAAAAATCACAACAGATTCTGACACTAAATTTGATAACGATGTTTTAAAAGAAATATGTGCTTCTCACAATATAGAAATACATTTCACTACCCCTTACAACCCTAATTCAAATTCCCCTATAGAACGTTTTCATTCAACTATTGGTGAAATCATAAGAATTCAGCGTATGACCAATAAAGATGATACTATTCAACTTATAATGAGATATGCAGTTATAGCCTATAACAACTCCATACACTCAGCGACAGGTTACACCCCATATGAGCTATTATATGGACATACAGCTGCTAGGAACCCTCTAGAGATTTACTACCCTAAAGAATTTTACCAAGACTTTGTTCTTAAACATAGAGCTAATGCAGAGGCTGTGCAGGAGTGTGTAGCGGCGCACCTCTCTAAAAACAAAGAACAGGTAATAGCAAAGCGGAACCAAGCAGCGGAAGAAACCCAGCTAAAGGTAGGTGAAACAGTTTATAAGCAGGTAGCTAAGACAGCACGGAACGATAAGACCAAGCCTGTGTTCAAAGGTCCGTATAAGATTATTCACTTGCACCCTAACAACGTGGCTGAGATAATAGGTAACCACCCTAACTCTAAGTCGATAAGAGTCCACTTTAAGTTATTACGAAGGCCTCACCTTGTTCCAGGGCAATCCTCTTCGGAGCCCTCGTGCTCTCAGCAGCAGCCACCGTGAACATTACTCCAGTAGATAACTCCAATGGCCTATTGCTCTTAAAACAAGGCATTGTTCTTAAACAAATAGATACTGTTAACCTAGTGTGTAGCTATAATATAACTTACCTTCATTTGACCACCCTTAAACTAGCAGGTCTATATGCAAGCACTAAGTCCTTAGATCCTAACATTATTTCTGGAGAATTACATAGATCATATACAGATCAGATTGAGCATAAAATAAATATTATTAATAATAAACTTATATTTCTGGCACCTTATAGTAGAGTAAAGCGTGGTTTATTTAATGGATTAGGATCAGTAGTTAAACTTATAACTGGCAATTTAGATTATAACGATGCTTTGAAAATAGAACAGCAAATATCTAACATTAAAAATAAAATTTATAACGTTCACGAGAAATCAATAGTTATAGCTCAAAAGGCTATCACAGAGTTTGCTAAACAATTAAATATAATAAATGAGAATCAAAATAAATTAGATCTTTTGATAAAAAATATAACCATGAACTCTAACTTAGTCTACAAACATTTTAATCTTTTACAGGTGCACATACAAATAGACTTTAGCTTACAGATAATCTTAGATAAACTTATGTTACTAGAAGATGCAATGGCATTTGCACAGATAGGTATTATGCACCCTAGTATAGTTAATTCTAAAAGTTTAATAGCTGACATGCTGGATATACAAAAAAATTTCAGTTTTACAGCTGTCGCTCCGATTAGTTTAGAAAATATACATAGCATAGAGAAATCTATAGAGGTCAAGGCTTATAGTACTCAACACTCGCTAAATTTTATCTTAGAAATTCCTTGTGTAGAATCAACCCCTTATGACCTCGTTCATATATACTCCATCCCCAATGACCAAAACCTCACTATAATTCCTAAGTCCAAATACCTAGTACTTGGTAGCGGAGAGTATTCATACATCAATGAAGAATGCCGCCACATTACGGATGAAGCCCAAGTCTGCAAACAACTCATTACGAGACAACTCGACGACTCGGGAGACTGCGTGACATCTATAATTCAACATCAACCACATCATCTCACGTGTTCCTACGCGAAGATGGAGCTCAAGAAAGGAAAAATTCAGAACATCAGCCCCAACACCTGGCTTCTCATCACCAATCACCATGAAGTCCTGAAAGCGACGTGTGGAAACGAAGTATCATATCATACTCTCACGAAGACGCAACTCATCTCAATCTCGAACGAATGTCACGCCGAAGTACTCAATACGACATTACAGACACATAGTAGCACAGTAACCATACATGACGTCATCCCGCTACCTGAACAACAATACGTGCCGAATGAAATAAGACTCGAAGTGCAACTAGAGGACATTTCACTTGACAACATACATAATCTTATAAATAAAGCTCAGAATATACAAGATGTAGACTATTATGAAGATGCATTCGTGTCATTAACCCCAAGCTGGACCACAATCATCCTGTACATTATTGGAGCTGTTTTCCTGGCCTGGAAGACATACAAATACTACTTGGGAAGAAAAACTACCCCATTGCCTGGACCAGTAGCACCAGAAGAACCCGCCAAACGAACCGGTGGAACACGGTTCTATCTTAAGGAGGGAGGAGTTAGCACGTCATAATCGTGCTATACTGCTGAAACAGCTGAGACTCCGCACCGCAAGATCGTCGAGTCAGCAGATTGCCCAATGGCCGGCCCAGTGACTCTAATTTCATGCTGTATTTCCGATATTCCATAATTGTCAGTCTTAGTTGAGTTTTCAAATAAATAACATTTAATTTCAGTTTAAATAAATTTCTTTTTTAAAAGTCGCTCGAAGATCGCCCCTACATATCTACCAGCAAGAAAATTTATAATTTTACATTTTCAATTATTTTTTTCTAGCCTGCCGGTTTTGTGTCCCACTGGTGGGCAAAGGCCATTTTCAATAAATTTACTAAATATTTCGTCGCATACCATTAACAAACTATAAATTTAATAATATTTTTAGTTTCGGTCAACTTTGAAAACTATTGCCAAAATAAAAGAAATGGTCCTGAACGAATGAGCCGATTTTGATTTTGATTTTTATTTTATATCTAACTTAATATCGAATCAGTTTATAGTTATGTATAATGAAAATCGGTTCCATGGTTCAAAAGTTAAAGGGGTGAACTCTTGAGGTAAATTAAAAAAAAAGACTTGAAAGTCTTTTTTTTAATTTACCTGGCACATAAACTTTAAAAAAAAATTATTTGATATATCACAAACGCGGTTTAACAATTATAAGTACCTGGGCGACCGAGCTTTGCTCGGTTACATCTCAAATAATAACTACATTTATTTAAACTTGTCTAAAAACAATATAAAATAAAAAAAAATATATATAAATTTGAACATAAAAAAAACAAAAGTAAGTCACCGAGTGGGATTCGAACCCGTAACAGTCTTTCTAGTGGTCCGCATCACGGCATCATAAACCGCTGAGCCAAAATGGATGGCGGCCGGCGCGACAAAATTAGCGATCATATTCTGCGTGGAAAGAAAAACGCATGAAAACACGCGTTTTCCCAAACATAAGACTAATCTAGATCGATTGGTTACCCCCGAAAACCCCCATATACCAATTTTCTGCGAAATCGTTAGAGCCGTTTTAGAGCTCACAGAAATTTATAAATATATAAATAAATAAATATACAAGAATTGCTCGTATAAAGGTATAAGATAGCAGTTCTCAACAGTTAAAAATAAAATATTTGTGGCTATACCAAAATGGCTTCCTCTCAGCATATTGTTGTGGCCTTCTGACCCCAAAGCTGGCCTTTCGAGGACACCAAATAAACGAAATAAAATTAAAAATTAACCAATACATTTCATTAGAAGTTTATTTTTCTCTCAAACCAGCACGAAAAGAAATGTATTAACAAAGTTTAGGTAGAATGTGTCAAGTTGAGCTTTTTCGTCGCAGCTTCTGCGAAAGCTTGTAAAGAGGACTTTGTTTTAAGACCGTTGTGATAAGGTCACGTTTCGGGTCACAAATCAGAGCGCAAATAGCTTTTAAACAACTAAACAGACTACTAACTAGACAGACAGACAAGATCCACTAAATTTATTATTTTACTTTCATTAATTTTGTTAATGATTCTCCTAATCATAAAAGAAGATAAGCATTTTTTTAGTGTCAATTTTTACTTTCATTTATAACCTTTCAAAAAGACGACCTCCGTGGCGTAATGGTCAACACACTAGACCGCTAGTCCGGAGGTCTTGGGTTCGATCCCCAACCAGGGCAAGTTGGAAAAAGGCCTTTTTCAAATTGTCCTGGGTCTTGGGTGTTTATTTATATTTTGTATTATCCCATAATACAAGTTTAAACTTAATTTGGGGCTAGCTCAATCAGTGTGACATGTCTGTATATATTTATTCATTATTAATTCTCCTTATGATTCTCCTAATTATAGAAGATAGGCATATTTTTGAAGTGAAAACTTCTTTAGCGGCGTTGTGCACTTTTTTTGGAATGGGTAAAAAATTATAAACTCGCGTCAGGACACGTGGCCTAATCGAAAATTCGTAAGACGGCGCAGGGCGCTGGCGCGAATTTGTTGAAAATGAATTTGGTCATGCTTGTGACATTTGTGACAGACTGTGGTTCAGAAAAGATTTGAAATATTTTATACTGATAATTAAAGCAATTCGTGCAAAATTATTCCCTAACCATTCCAAAATATCAAAATGCACAACGTTAATATTCAAGTTTTCACTTCTGCCGGCACTCCCAGAGTGCAACTCGTCGTTTTTTTTTTATTGAGTAGAATAGGACCACTCTAAGTCTTCCCGTGGATGACGTAGAAGGCGACTTAGGAAATACAAGCTAAACAAAGCACTTAAACATCAATAGGACATCTCCAACCCGTCTGGCCAGCGTGGAGAGTGTAGGCCAAATCCTCTGGCTGCTCTGACCAAGTATGGCTCTAGTAGCGCAAAAAGACCTGATGATGATGATGAGGATATTTTTAGTCGTAACTTTGTCTTTTAACACATTGTTCTTTCTCATAATTTCTGTATGTAATAAATAAATATATAGGGACAAATTACACTGATTGAGTATAGCCCCAAAGTAAGTTCGAGACTTGTGTTATGGGATACTAACTCAACGATACTATATTTTATAACAAATACATATATAGATACACATCCAAGACCCAGGACAATTTGAAAAAGGCCATTTTCCAACTTGCCCTGACCGGGGATCGAACCCGGGACCTCTGGGTGGCGGACTAGCATGGTGACCACTATGCCACGGAGGTTGAATGTAGTCATTAATCTTCATTAATTCAATTTTGTTTGACATAATTTTGAGTTTTATGATAACAGATATTATAATATGAGAGAAAATAAAGTTTATGATAAGGTGTGACAGGGGTGGCCCTTGGGCCTCTGCTAATCCAGGAATATGTTTGTTATATTAATGTTAAGTTAGTACCTGGGCGACCGAGCTTTGCTCGGTTACATGTCAAACATTAACTACATTTTTTTAAACTTGTCTAAAAACAATTACTAAACAATTTTTATTAAAAACTTGAACATAAAAAAAACAAAAGTAAGTCACCGAGTGGGATTCGAACCCGTAACACTCTTTCTAGCGGTCCGCATCTCTAAACCGGTGAGCCAAAGGAAAGCGGCCAACGTGACGAAATTAGCGACCATATTCTGCGGGAAAAGAAAAACGTATGAAAACTTGAAAACACGCGTTTTCCCAATTACCAATTTTCAGCGAAATCGTTAGCCTTTTTCGAGATCACAGAAATAAATAAATAACTATACAAGAATTGCTCGTTTAAAGGTATTTAGATACTTTCAAAACTACAGTTTATATTTGATTGAAATTATGATTAAGGAATGTCAATCTTTAAGTAAATTAAAATTTTGTAAAATGCTATTTAAAAGTATTATAATATATAATTACGCGAACATCTACAACTACAAAAATAACATAGGTTTAATAAACAATTACTAAACTAAAACTAACTTCAATACTAAAAATAGATTACTTAAAAGCATTTATACGTATTTTTTGAAATTTAATCAGCACTTTATGTCCCTTAGTTGGGCAAAGGACTCCCTCGTTGTATAAGTCATATAATAATTTAAAAAAAAAACGCAAATCCTTCTCCTATAGAAGAGTGCCCAGAAGGTTGGCGTCATTGCCATGTTGTATGGCAATATAGCAATGATTATTCTTTGTGGGAAGTAATTACCAGCCCCCTGATCACCTAATACCTCTACCGGGACCTTTTTTTTTGCATAATTTTTTTGTCCTAATATGCTTTGGCATACTGGGTTTGGCATAAAATATTTTGTCATAATAGTTTTAGGCATAAGTTGTTTTTTGGCATACTGGTAGTTGGGCATAATTATATTTTAGGCTAATTTGTTATGGCATAATCTCCATAGGCATAGTAACTATAAGTTTAATAATAAGGAAATGTATTTCTACGAATAAAATGAGTAAAATGGGAGCGAGCGGCTTAAGCTTAGGGCGAAAATAACACAGACACAAAAAATCTTTGCCACAGAGTATAGGTTAGGTTAGTTAGATTTCCTGTGACCAAAACACGAGCGAGCGAGCGAAGCGAGCGAGCGACTCTAGCTTAGTGCGAAACTAATACATACACAGAAAAAACTTACATCCTACTTACATCCTTTTATACTTTAAAATGTTAGGGCTAAATAATGATTATAATAAAGCTAATTAATAGCTTAAATTTTTATGCATATAAATAGTGATCCACCTCTACCACGTAAAAACCAGGTATAAATTATATAAACTATGAGCAAAAGGTCCAAACGGACATAAAGTGTTAACCCCAAACGGTTTAAATATTTATGCCTCTCCCAGGCATGCATGCATGAAGATAAAAGACGCCAGAGTATCGACACATGTGGCGTCCCACACTAGCGGCCTTCCCGACCGCACAAAAAAATTGTATATACTTATAATAATATAAATAAATATATAGGGACAAATTACGCTGATTGAGCTAGCCCCAAAGTAAGTTCGAGACTTGTGTTATGGGATACTAACTCAACGATACTATATTTTATAACAAATACATATATATAGAAAAACATCCAATCCATCCATCCATATGAGAAATAAAAATTTGGAAAAAAACGTTATGTGAAGCGTTATTATGACAAACTAATTCATGAGAATGAATAGAGAACCGTAACACTAGTGTCACAGATTTACAAGCTTTCTAATACACGCTGACTTTTTATTTGTTTTGGAAAAAAATAGTATAGTAAAGTAAATAAATTCCTTTATCCATATGATAACGTTCTTAATCCAAATTTTTGTACGACAGAAGTAAGATACGACCTCCGTGGCGTAGTGGTCACCATGTTACTCCGCCACCTAGAGGTCCCGGGTTCGATTCCCGGTGAGGGCAAGTTGGAAAATGGCCTTTTTCAAATTGTCCTGGGTCTTGGATGTGTATCTATATATGTATTTGTTATAAAATATAGTATCGTTGAGTTAGTATCCCATAACACAAGTCTCGAACTTACTTTGGGGCTAGCTCAATCTGTGTGATTTGTCCCTATATATTTATTTATTAAGATAAATATTTTTCCAAACTAAAAACGGACTTCACCCCCAAATTACACAACCAATTTTGATAATTTTTCTATGGGATTACCTTGAAAGTGCATTCTTTCAGTCAGTCAACAATTTTTGTTTCTAAGTTTTTATTTTGACCAGCTAATTAGGTCTTACTAACGATTCTTATGAAGTGGCCTTCAGCTCCAAAACCAGTGAAAACTCACCGTGTATAAAGGCATCTTGAAATATTTACATACATACATACATACTATCACGTCTTTATCCCTAATGGGGCAGACAGAGCATTTTGGGTCTTGCGGTTCTATGCAGAGCCCAGGGCCGCAAGACCCAAAAGCCACTTTTAGCGTCATGGTGGGCGAGAAGATGGAAAAGCAATCAATACAGTGATGGGTTGCTAGCCGCATCGCCTGTTAACATGATTTCCATTTTTGCCCTCCCTGATTCCCTCGATCGGCTCTTACGATCTGCGTGGGAAGAGAAGCAGCTGGTACATTATAAGTTTTTTTTTATTTCACCCAGACCAGCATGAAATATTTCATAAAAAAATATTATGCCTTAAATAGAGCGGGAAACAAACCTAGGACCAGCCTATCAAACCAGTACTATAAGTCCACAAAAAATCTACCAACACGTTTCGAGTTTCTCGCACGTTTTGCAATAGATATATGTACTTATCTCCACATATATATGTACCTATATAGTGTTAAGGTACGTCCTCTAAAAGGTTTCCCTCGTACTGCAAAAACGTTTCGCTGTTGACCCAAAACGGGAATATAGGTTATACCTACTATTTTTAGCTAAAACTTTGCGTAAAAGACAAAATGTTATTTTCTTGATTCAAGTTTACACAAGTTATATGAATATATAGAAAATGGAGATATTATTTAAAATTTTGTTATGATGAAGACCTATGTAAATAATTCTTTAAACTCTTTTATAAACTACTGTTTACAGATTTAAGCGAGAACTACGCACATTTGCGAATTACGGTCTTTTGGCTAATGTGCGTAGAAAAGGTCTCACTTTAAACTAGTTTTTTATGTAATTATGTCCTTTTATTATAAGTACCTGGGTGACCGAGCTTTGCTCGGTTGGTTACATCTCAAACATTAACTAAATTTCTTTAAACTTGTCTAAAAACAGTACAAAATAAAAAATTATATATAAACTTGAACATTAAAAAAACAAAAGTAAGTCACCGAGTGGGATTCGAACCCGTAACACTCTTTCTAGCGGTCAGCATCCTTAACCGCTGAACTAAGCGGATGGCACCCGGCGCGACGAAATTTGCGACCATATTCTGCGTGGAAATAAAAACGAATGAAAACTCAAAAACACGCGTTTTCCCAAACATAAGACTAATCTAGATCGATTGTTTACCCCCAAAAACCCCCATATACCAATTTTCAGCGAAATCGTTAGAGCCGTTTTCGAGATCACAGAAATTTATATATATATATATTTATACAAGAATTGCTCGTTTAAAGGTATAAGATTACTTTGTGCAATAAAGAGTATTGTATTGTAAAATATTATAATTATTTCAAATATAATTTACTAACTGTGCCTGCGGTCTTCGCTCCCCGTGGGAATTTCGGGATAAAAACTCTCCTATGGCCTTCCCTGGGTATCAAACTATATGCATACCAAATTTTATTAAAACTGCCTCCGTGGTGTAGTGATTAGAGCGTTTTGCTCATACCCGGAGGTCGCGGGTTCGATTCCCGGCGGGGGCAACGACTTTGTGTTGTTGTCCTAGTTTGGTTAGGACATTGTAGGCTGATCACCTGATTGTCTGATAAGTATGATGATCCGTGCTTCGGAGGGCACGTTAAGCCGTCGGTCCCGGTCACTGTCTTTGACATTGATCGTTACCTAAAACCATGTCAGAGGCCTTTAAGGCGGTTTAAAAACTTTGACACCAGTGTTAGTCACTAACACACACGACAAGAAGAAGAAGACCAAATTTTATCTAAAGAAAAGGGTGACGACAGGGTCCGAAAAGTATGATTGTAATTAGTCCGTCTTTTAGATTATCCAAAAATAATGGACCCGAATTTTTCAGTTTACCAAAAAAGTAAAAATTCACAAAGATACGGAGCGTCAAAGTTCCGGAGTGGGGGCTTGCGACGTCACACTTAAGTAAAAGTCGTGCTTAAGTGTGAGGTGTGACGTCACGCGAAATTTCAATGCGCTGTATCCTTGTCATTTTCGGTTTCTTAGAGAAAAGAAAAAATACGTGTAAAATATTTTTTAATAATCTAACCGATAGACCAAAAATATTTTTACATTCTGCATGCCTATTCCAGTGGTTTAAGCGCGAAGTGGTAACAAACAAACAAATATTCAAACTCACTTTCACATTTAAGTATTAGCTAGATAGATTATAAATCAGGGCAGCACTAGACCCCGAAGTATCCCCTTATCTACTAGTATAGCCTGCCACTCAACTTCAAGTTAGAAATCGACTTAGAGGTGCTATTTTTCAAACGCGGAGTCACTAAACGAACGGTTTTTTGTATGGAAAAACCATTCATTTAGGTGACTCCGCGTTTCAAAAATAGCACTTCAGATCTCCGCAATAGCAACTTGCGTGACAACTGCTACGCCATCGAGCTCCCCAGTCACGTGACACTGTAAACAGTCGTGACCGAGCTGCTCGCCAATGGCTTACGGCTGAGCTGTTTGATTTTGTAGTTTTTCACTGGGAAGTCAAAGACACCTATTATTGTGGGGAATCTATGCATTTTATCTATACATTCATACAATAATAAAACAGTCAAAAAGTGTGTTTGTACATTAAATATATTTCCAAAAAAAATAAATGGAGCGAATATGGGCGATGGAGACAGTAAAAGAGTAAGAATTTAAAAAAAAGGTCTGTCTGTTTGTACACGCTAATCTCCAGAAATACTGAAAGGATTCAAATGAAACATTTTTTTGTTACATTGCTATTAAGCCCGGGCAACATATAGGGTATAATTGATTTTGGGAAAAGAAATCTAATGCAAAACTATAATGGTCCAGCTAAACTATAAGAAATATAAAAATGACTCCTTAGTAAAAGTTGTTCAGCCTGATTAGCATTTACTCAGAATCTCCGCAATAGCAACTTGCGTGACAACCGCTACGCCATTGAGCTCCCCAGTCACGTGACACCCTGTAAACAGTCGTGACCGAGCTGCTCGCCAATGGCTTACGGCTGAGCTGTTTGATTTTGTTGTTTTGTTACTAGCTAACTAGTAGATAGCTTAACTGGGAAGTCAATGACACAACTATTAATTACATTTTTTTTTTGACAAATTACACTGATTGAGCTAGCCCTAAGGTAAGTTCGAGACTTGTGTTATGGGATACTAACTCAACGATACTATATTTGATAACAAATACATAATATAGATAAACATCCAAGACCCAGGAAAAATTGAAAAATGCCATTTTCCAACTTGCCCTGGCTGGGGATCGAACCCAGGACCTCCAGGTTGGCGGTCTAGCGTGTTAACCATTACGCCATGGAGAAAAAAAGGCTAAAAAATAAAGTCATCTGACATAGCTTGACGATTGCCATAATAGCGAGCGAAATATTTTGCTTTATATGCAGCTGTTCTCGTAATTTATATACTGGTTTTGACGACCTCCGTGGCGTAGTGGTCACCATGCTAGTCCGCCACCAAGAGGTACCGGGTTCGATTTCCGGTCAGGGCAAGTTGGAAAATGGCCTTTTTCAAATTGTCCGGAGGTCGTCAAAGATGATTTCAATAAAAAAATGTGGGAGTAACCGTAGGTGTGTCTGAGTCACCAAAGAGCAACAACAAATGTTACAAGTCTTCATAACAGTCACGTTTCGTTTTTCGTATCGTATCATACAATGAAATACAAACAACAAATACGCCTTTATCCCTAATGGGGCAGACAGAGCAAATTGTATAATTTGACGACCTCCGTGGCGTAGTGGTTACCATGCTAGTCCGCCATCCAGAGTTTCCGGGTTCGACCCTGGCCAGGGCAAGTTGGGAAATGGCCTTTTTCAAATTTGTTATAAAATATAGTACCGTTGAGTTAGTATCCCATAACAAAAGTCTCGAACTTACTTTACTTACTCAATCAGTGTAATTTGTCCCTATATGTTTATATTTATTTATAGATGGACAAACAAAAAACGCGCTAAGACGAGAAGGCGCATACTTACATAGATCTAACTTAAGTTAACTATAAAGTCACGAGACCTCCAAGATCGCGTGTTCCACTAATGACACTTTAGCTGCTACAGAAGTGCATAGCACCCTTAAGGAAGGTCACACCTCTTAGGCAAATGCCTTATAAAGTTTTAGAATAGAGGCTAGAATTACAAGGTGACTAGTAACTATTACGAGAACAGTCCTGACATTTTTCAATTGTGCATATTTTTGCATTTCTATTTGACTCTAATATTTATATCGTATAAATATAGTATCGTTGAGTTAGTATCCCATAACACAAGTCTCAAACTTAGGTACTTTGGGGCTAGCTCAATCTGTGTGATTTGTCCGTATTTATTCATTATATATGTAATTATTATTAATTAGTATGTGTATTCTAAATCTTAATTAGGTAAGGTAGGTATTTTGAAATATTTTTTCTTTCAAAACAAAAAGAATTAACCGGCTAAGTACGGACTCGCGCACGAGGAGTTTCGTACCATCTATAAAAAATCACGTTTGTTGATAAATATTTATATTATTCTGCTTTTAACTGACTTCAAAAAAGGAGAAAGTTATCAATTCATGTTTTCAAATGTATGTTTACAGATTATCCGAAGGCGCCTGGACCGATTTTAAAATCAATAGACAATTAGTTTAAAGATGTTTTTAGTGGCATGAAGTCAAAGTTAGCATTCGCAACTACGGATCCCTAGTCTGTGTGTGATCAACACACACTTAGCAAATTATCACCCTTTGGGTACGAAACCCTAAAAATATAGCATTTTAAAATTATAACGTTGAAAAAAAGACGAGCTGTTGCAAAATGCATCCAAATTAATCCCCTGTCTTACATACTTTATTTTTTTTTTATAAATAAACATATATATACGGACAAATCATTCAGATTAAGCTAGCCCCAAAGTAAGTTCGAGACTTGTGTTAGATAGATAGATAGATAACTATTGTATACCAAAAGAATATCAAAAAATAACAAAGAAATAAATCTTATACCTTTAAACGAGCAATTCTTGTATATTTATTTATATATTTATAAATTTCTGTGATCTCGAAAACGGCTCTAACGATTTCGCTGAAAATTGGCATATGGGTGTTTTTGGGGGTAAACAATTAATCTAGATTAATCTTATGTAGGGAAAACGCGTGTTTTCGAGTTTTCATGCGTTTTTCTTTCCACGCAGAATATGATCGCTAATTTTGTTGCGCCAACCGCCATTCATTTTGGCTCAGCGGTTTATGATGCGGACCGCTAGAAAAGTGTTACGGGTTCGAATCCCACTGACTTACTTTTGTTTTTTTATGTTTAAGTTTAAAAAAATGTAGTTATTGTTTAAGATGTAACCGAGCAAAGCTCGGTCGCCCAGGTACTTTTACATTAAATGAGTACAATGGTCGGTCTTATTGCTTAAAGCGATCTCTTCCAGACTTGTGTTATGGGATACTAACTCAACGATACTATATTTTGTAGCAAATACATATATAGATGAACATCCAAGACCCAGGTAAATCTGAAAAAGATCATATTCCATCTTGCCCTGACCGGGGATCGAACCCTGGACCTCCGGTATAGCGACCTCTAGGCCACAAAGTGTGTCAAATTCAAACATATCTTTAAATATACTGCAAAATAAGAACCTGTATCTCAGATGGAAATAGAGGATCATAATTTAGAAAACCCTGTTTTTGTGGTCGCTATAAATGTCAACTCCACACTCGCAGGCTTCCGCTGACAATCTTCCTAAAACCTTTCTGTTGGCTGTTGCTAGGGGTAACCGCCCCGGGCTCTAAGTAAAAAGATTAGAGATGCGCCAAATAGTGATTATGCAGAATAACCGAATACCTTATATTATTCGGTTTAACTTTTACCGAACCGAATATTCGGCCGAATTATTCGGTTTACCATTACTTTGTTTTGCCGTGTGTTTACACGGTTCTATCATGTACGCTACGTGTTGTACTGCTCACGAGCGAGCCGTACCTCACCGCCTGCTTTCCGCTTACACACCGCGCTCTCACTTTGCTTCGAAACATCGCACGATAAAGTTAGAAATAGAACTTATCATTACAAAAATAATATATCAACTTAATTGTGTTTGCAATATCTTTTACGCCTACTTAGGGCGTAAAAGATCACGTGCTTGGGACTTTTTTGACAAAATGGAAGGTGACAAAACAAAAGTTAAGTGCAATTACATGGAGTAGTTTTTTTTTTGAAAAAAATAAATAAAAAGCACTTGAACCGAATACATGTCGAATAATTCGGCCGAGTACAAATAGTGGAAAAGACGCCAAATACGCCGAATGCCGAATACCAAATGAATATTCGGCGCATCTCTAAAAAAGATGTACCACAAAGTAAAACAAGATATTCGTACCCCTAAAACCCCATAGGTACCCCTTAAGACCCGTAGGTACCCCTGAAGACCCGTAGGTACCCCGCAAGACCCATAAGTACCCTAGCATTGCCGACATGGCCATGTCATGATATCAAGATTATGTCAGGTATTGCCCGCTTTCGGAACTTCGGCCGAAAAAATCTAAATACAATACATACATACATACATACTATCACGTCTTTATCCCTAATGGGGCAGACAGAGCATTTTGGGTCTTGCGGTTCTATGCAGAGCCCAGGGCCGCAAGACCCAAAAGCCACTTTTAGCGTCATGGTGGGCGAGAAGATGGAATAGCAATCAATACAGTGATGGGTTGCTAGCGCATCGCCTGTTAACATGATTTGCATTTTGCCCATTCCCTCGATCGGCTTTTACGATCTGGGTGGGAAGAGAAGCAGCTGGTATATTCTAAGTTTTTTTTTATTTCTCCCAGACCAGCATGGGAGTGGGAAAATCTAAATAGGTATGCAGAATTGCCTTTCGTCTAACCTAACCGAACACTGGATACGGAATTTCTCTCTTGCTTTAAAATTCAATATTTATTCAGTAATTAGACCTTTACAGGCACTTTTACATGTCAATAACTATAATTTAAATTACGTGTAGTGTATATTAAATTTTAATTCATTTTTTTATAGAAAAGCTACCGATACTGCGCTTCGCAACGACCACTGCTGAGAAAAATGATTAAAGGTAAATGTTTACAAACATTTTCTGTTGTAATAATGTTATTATAAGTATTTATGACTTAAAATTAGAATGAGTATTGTATTTAATTTTATTTAATTTTAATGTTATTATGCATTTTTATAATTTTAGAAAATATTAGTAAACATTTTTAACAACAGTGTGGGAGCACTAAAAATGATTATAACTTTGACAGCAGATTTATACGAAAAGGAGCAGCAAAACCAATCTTGCCCAAGGGCACTTGCATTGCTAAAACCAGCACTGAGAGGTGTCACATCCAATTCTTGTTCTTTGAATAATTTATACCATATTTATAGGTTTCCCTGCTCCCTGCAGACTTTGACGTCAAAAATCATTTTTTTCACGCTTAAAACAAAAGAAATAAGGGTCATTTCTTCCGTAACGTATAGTTTTAGACGTAGATATGAGATGTTCCGAGAAATGTTTTCCGATTTCGGATTTCGGGGTCTGAAATACGAGTTTTTCAATCTGCATTTTTTGTAGTTTTGTCTGACAGGAAACCGATAAAGTGAACTCCTGTGACCTCCGTAGCTGTGTGTTTGTGTGTCTGTAATAAAAAGCAGAACCTCCGTGGCGTAGTGGTCAGCATGCTAGTCCGCCACCATAAGGTTCCGGGTTCGACCCCCGGTCAGGGCAAATTGGAAAATTGCCTTTTTGAGACTGTCTTGGGTCTTGGATGTTTATCTATATATGTATTTGTTATATAATATAGTATCGTTGAGTTAGTATCCTATAACACAAGTCTCGAACTTACTTTGGGGTTACCTCAATCAGTGCGATTTGTCCCTATATATTTATTTATAAATATATTTTATCATCATCATGAAAGTTTGAAGTTTTTTATTTCTCCCATGCTGGTCTGGGAGAAATAAAAAAAAACTTAGAATGTACCAGCTGCTTCTCTTCCCACGCAGATCGTAAAAGCCGATCGAGGGAATGGGCAAAAATGCAAATCATGTTAACAGGCGATGCGGCTAGCAACCCATTACTGTATTGATTGCTTTTCCATCTTCTCGCCCACCATGACGCTAAAAGTGGCTTTTGGGTCTTGCGGCCCTGGGCTCTGCATAGAACCGCAAGACCCAAAATGCTCTGTCTGCCCCATTAGGGATAAAGACGTGATAGTATGTATGTATGTATGTATGAAAGTTTGTCTCCACTGCAGGAGCACGCCCCTTTTTCTTATACCAGAGCCATACTTGGCCAGAGCAGCCAGAGGAATTTGGCCTACACTCGCTGGCCTCATTGATGTTTATAAGCTTTGTTTAGCTTGTATTTCCTAAGTCGCCTTCTACCACATCAACGGGAGGAGTTGACATGGCCCTATTCTACTCTGCCGGAAACCACACGGCAATATATATTTATTTATTATTTATTTAAAATTTTATATTATTATGTTGTATATGTGTATTAATAATATACTGTTAACATTATGCGCCTATCGCTAATTTTTGTTCTGTTTTTCCTAAAGGTTGACTAGTAGAAAATGCATTAGATTAGCATTAAGTCCACCTTTTATAAAATTATGATCAATAATAATAAATTAATAACGTTTCTGTTGCAATAACCCAGTATCAGTCCATCCCAAATTCATTACATAACCCTTAAACCTGTTCCTTTTACATGCAATAGATTTTTCTTCTGCCAAAACCTATTCAAGGGTACACCTTTCATAGGAATATCCAGGAATAGGTTTTGGCGGGAGCGCCACATGACAACAACTTCTCCAAAGGGCCTTTACGTGTTGGATCTGTATCCCCGCGCAAGCCTCTCAAAGGACCGGGGTGAAAAGACCCGTGATTCTCAAAGGAGATACAAAATAAATAAATAAATAAAGGGCGAATTTTGATGCGGTATCGTTTTTTTTTCATATCAAAATGTTTTGTTTTATAATTTATTAAAAGTATTTTATTAATCCTTTGTCTGCTCTGGCCAAGTTCGGCTCTGGTAGTACAGAGAGGGTCGTGCTCCTGCAGTGGAGACAAAAAGACCGATGATGATGATGATCTTATTTTGAATAGTGTGTACTTATACAAATAGCTGGCCCAATGGGAATGCGAATTACTAGCGTTCTCGCAAGTAAAGCGACACCGGGCGTGGTCCGCACTTGGATGGGTGACCACAAGTGGCATATAAATTTATCGAGCTCCTCCGTGCTTCGGAAGGCACGTTTAACCTGTTGTCTGTGCAAAACACCAGACACAATAGTAAAACAATGCATGTCGACCGGATTCCGGTCTGCTCACAGATGGCAGGATAAGCCATTGGTTCCGGTTGTCATCATTGTATGGCAGTCGTCAAGCTATGTCAGATGCCTTTAGGCAGCCTGAAAAATCTGACACCAGTGTTGGCCTTACGCACACGAAAAGCAAGCAACTGTATGAATTTGTTCCACTCGCTGTGGAAACGGCTGGCCCTTGGAGCCCTGAAGCTAAAAACTTCATTAGTGAGATAGGGCGCCGTTTACGGGACCGCGGTTATGACCAACGTTCAGGATGGTACCTGGTTCAAAGGATATCCATTGCTATCCAGAGAGGCAACGCAGCTAGCGTAATGGGTACCTTCGAACCGGGGACAATCCGGGGCGGGATTTTTGATTTGTTTTATTTTTTTTTAAATGAATATTTATATTTCATTTTTATTTTCTTTTATAATATGATATATGTACGAGTGTGATTTTGGTACAATAAACAAGCAACTTTCCTTCCTTCCTTTAGAAGGAAAGAGAGGAGTAGGAAAACCCAGTAGAAAATTTATAGACCAAATAAAAGGAAAATTAAACGTGAAAACATATAAAGAGGTTAAGAACTTAGCGGAAGGAAGAGAGACATGGAAAGTACTCCACCGACAAGAGCTCAGCTCTTAAATATAAGAAGAAGAAACAAGCAACTGTATAGGGTTAACTATGCAATTCAAGCTATGTTAAGTTGAAGAAAACAAAATTTTCATTTTAATTCTCAAATCCCCAAAAGTTTGATGTAAACATTGCGGCTTTTAAGCATTTAAATAAATATAGAATGAATTCGTTGGCATGAATGAAACCTCAAGTTAGTTCAAAGTTTGCTGAAAGCTGTTATTTAATTTGTATAGGCACGATGTATTTTTCTACACTGTAATACTCTAACTGCGCCAACTCCCCCACATCTTTTATAGTCTTCTTTACCCAAAGGTTGGCTGGAAGAAATCACTTTAGTGATAAGTCCGCCTTTGTACCTACTATATTTGTAATGTACTTTTGATTATTGTCATACTTAGTTGGTGCAATAAAGAAATTTTATCTTATTTTATTTTTTTATTTTATTTTATTTTATTAGGAAGACCAACAACTATTCCAACTTACATAGATAACTATATGGACACAGACCGTCTTATTACAAAACGCAGACTAACTTTGTTACTAGATTTAAACCATTATCCGACCAAATTAAGTTGACATTTTGTAATATGCCACTGTCTCATCTGAAAATGTCAACTTAATTTGGTCGGATAATGGTTTAAACCTAGTAACAAAGTTAGTCTGCGTTTTATAATAAAACGGAGAGAGTCCATTACAGGTCCTCACTGATAGAAAACATTGCATTTTATAAAAGATTACGATCTCTAAATATGAAGTTATCATTTACATGCTCTCTATCATATGTCTGTGTCGATTCTGGCAGAGTAGGACCACTCCAAGTCTTCCCGTGGATGTCGTAGGTGACTTAGGACAAGCTAAACAAAGCTTATAAACATCATGAGACCTCTCCAACCCGTCTGGCCAGCGTGGAGAGTGTAGGCCGAATCCTCTTGCTGCTCTGGCCAAGTATGGCTCTGATGCAACCGGAAATACAGGAGGATGTTAATGTTGGAATGTTGAAAACCATAAGATAAATTTATTGGTGTCTATTTATATATGTATTTATTCTAAAATATAGTCGTTGAGTTAGTATCCCATAATACAAGTTAAATCTTACTTCTCAAATCAGTGTGATTTGTCCTATATATATATATATATATATATATATATATATATATATATATATATTATATATATATATTTAAATCCCAATTATGTTTTGGCGTCTTTCTAATTTTCATCAGTATTGCGTCCATGTGTTCCAATAGCTTTTGTCTTCATGTCTTTGCGTATATTGCTTTATACTCGTATCCCATATTAGGTTATGTATTTATAACTACAAAAAACACTATATTTACCAATATTCAATTTATGTTTAGCCTGGCACCCATTAGAACCCACATTCAAATCAACTCTTACTGGGCGTCGCTGTATATTTCAGCCATTCTCCCAAATTCCACGCACATGACGTCCATTCTGTTCATACTTTGTTACGTATCGTTTTGAAACGTTGCAAAATTTGCTGTATGTATATCAATACATATAATAAAATCATAACCGATCGCTCTCTGTACAAAGACATGATAATGTTTGTGCTGATGAAGTCACGGGCAGACGGCTAGTTTTTTTATACATTAAATAAAATTTGTATAAAACTATAGCTGATTTTGTGTGCTTCAGCTAAAATACTTTGTAATGATAAGGATTCTGTAATCAGAGGGTTCCGCTGTCTGTCTTTCTTACTTTTTAGGGTTCCGTACCCAAAGGGTAAAAACAGGACCCTATTACTGAGACTTCGCTGTCTGTCCATCTGTCCGTCTGTCTGTCATCAGGCTGTATCTCAAGAACCGCGATAGCTAGATGGTTGAAAATTTCACAAATTATGTATTTCTATTGCCGCTATAACAGCAAATATTAAAAACAAAATAAAATAAATATTTGATGGGGGCTCCCATACATTAAAAGCTATTTTTTTGCCCATTTTTTGCTCGATAACAATAATGGCAACAGGTAGGCACTTGAAATAAATCAAAATACTCAGTTGTATTTTTACTTTAATAAAAGATAAGGCTCCCATACAAAAAACATCTTTATAACTTTTCATCAAACCCATACGTGTGGGGTATCTATAGATAGGTCTTCAAAAATGATATAAGAAATCTCAAAATCATTTTTGAAGACCTATCTATAGATACCCCACACGTATGGGTTTGATGAAAAATAAATTTTTGAGTTTCAGTTCTTAGTAAAGGGAACCCCCCAAAATGTATGTTCGTTTTTCTACTTTTGTGTAAAAATCTTAATGCGGTTCACAGAATGCATCTACTTACTAAGTTTCAACAGTATAGTTCTTATAGTTTCGGAAAAAAAGTGCCTGTGACATACAGATAGGCAGACAGACTGACAGACAGACATGACGAATCTATAAGGGTCCCATTTTTGCCATTTGGCTACGGAACCCTAAAAACGTTAAAAGGAACTATGAAGAAAATCTTAACTAAATTATATACTCCATTAATTTATAAGTTTCGTTTTTTTATACTTGTAAGTTGGCCAACAAGCATACCTACGGTCCACCTTATGGACCGCTGTTGCCGTAGCCTATGAATGTTTGCAACACCAGAATGTACCAGCTGCTTCTTTTCCCGCGCAGGCCGTAATAGATGGCAAAGAGTTCAAACGATCTCAGTAACCATGTCAATAGGCGATACCGCTTAGCAACCCGTCACTAATTTGATTCCGTCTTTTGCATATATGCCTACCAAAGTGCTAAATATAGCTTTAGGAATTACCTATAACCTTGGGCACTGTCTTCCCCGCTAGGCATAAAGACGTGGTAGTATGTACGTTTGTCAATCTTCCATGCTGTTCTGGAAGCGAAATAAAAACATAGAATGTACCAGCTGCTTATCTTTCCGCGCAGGTCGTAAAAGTCGATCAAGGGATATAGCGCCGTACAACCTTTGCCAATTTTTCTTAACCTAGGGTTGCTTTTAGTTTACCTTTTGGCTTGCAAAAAGTAACCTCGTCAAATCACCTAGTTCAGGATTAGCGGACCCCGGATTCTGAAACATTACCGCTGAAAATGCAACCGGAAATACACTAAGATAAGAAGAAGAAGTATTTACGTATATATCACACTGTATGCATGCGAAGAATATTGGTGTAACAAAAAGTATTGTTTTTCTGTTAAAATTTGGTGTACGTACGTAGAAACCTATTGCGTTAAAGTTTTATAAATAATCGGCTAAGTGCAAGTCGGACTCGCGCACGAAGCATTCCGTACCATTATCAATAAAAATCAAGTTTTTTGTATGGGAGCCTTATCTTTTATTAAAGTAAAAATACAACTGAGTATTTTGATTTATTTCAAGTGCCTACCTGTTGCCATTATTGTTATCGAGCAAAAAATGGGCAAAAAAATAGCTTTTCTGTCTGTCTGTCTGTCTGCCTATCTGTATGTCACAGGCACTTTTTTTCCGAAACTATAAGAACTATACTGTTGAAACTTAGTAAGTAGATGCATTCTGTGAACCGCATTAAGATTTTTACACAAAAGTAGAAAAACGAACATACATTTTGGGGGGTTCCCTTTACTAAGAACTGAAACTCAAAAATTTATTTTTCATCAAACCCATACGTGTGGGGTATCTATAGATAGGTCTTCAAAAATGATATTGAGATTTCTTATATCATTTTTTTTCTAAACTGAATAGTTTGCGCGAGAGTCACTTCCAAAGTGGAAAAATGGGTCCCCCCCCTGTAGTTTCTAAAATAAGAGAATGATAAAACTAAAAAATATATATGATGTTCATTACCATACAAACTTCCAGCGAAAATTGGTTTGAACGAGATCTTGCAAATAACTTTTTTTAATACGTCATAAATCGTAAACCGTACTTTAATTTTCATTTAATCAACTCAAATATAAAAATATAAAAAAAACATACCATAAGAATTTTATATTATGTTACTTGCTGCTAAGGAACCCTTCATGGGCGAGTCCGATTTGCACTTAGCCGCTTATTTGCTTCTCGAATTATACTTTCTTGTAATAGGTACTTGATTTAAAAATAATAATAAATTAAATGAAAAGTTAATACGATATGTTACTGGAATGATAACTTCATTTCAACATTAGGCATCGCTGTTTTTAATATTTATTGATTAGAAAAAAATCTGAGACATAACAATAAATACCTAGCTTACTTGATGGCAATATTCGCACTCATCTTTTAGGTAATGGTCATACACTACATAGGTACAGTTACTGCACCAAAACCATGACTGTTTAAGTAAAATTAGTACATTATGATCAAAGTTTAAATTAATGACTAAATGTTGTGGTTGTGAAAGTAAGATGTCCCAAGGCCTAAGCAAATTATTACTTAACAACTGTTCATAATCCGATCGCGTTAAAAATTTATCCACGTCTAAATAATTAACCATCCTGGGATCACTTGCAGCTATTATCAATAACCGTATGTAAAGACAGTTGTCGCCTGGCTGTTCAAACGGATGAACTATAAATAAGACAAAACCTACTTACAAAATGTGTAAAGAACTGAAAAAATGATCAAACTGGACGGACTGACCTTATGCAATGTACCAATCATGTGCGAAGTTTGTAGCAATAAAATATTGAATCGTGCCCAGAAAACTACTAAAAACTATTTTAATAACATTTTATTGGAACTAATCTGTGTCTGTGCTTTTATGTAAGTGTAGAAAAATATTTGAATTTAGCTTTAAATAATTGGCCAAGTGCGTGTCGGGCCACGCGCAGTGTAGGGTTCCGAAGTTTCGAATGCCAACTTTGAGTTGATGCCACTAAAAACGTTTAAAACTAATTATCTATTAAATTTGTATGAAATTTCTTTTTTCGAGTACATTTTATAAGTTGATCGCCTACAACTTTTTAATTTGTATACCCTACTTAGCTCTGATAGTTTTCCTTTAAACTACATTATATATACTATAGCTGTGAATTTTTTCACGTGGCCATATATAACCATTTAGCAGATAGAGGGGGGGGACACTTGCCTCCAACAAAAACTTGCAACCAAATATTTCAGAAACGGATCCCTAAATCTAAAAATGGTGTTAACAAGCTCACAATGTTTTTAAAAGACCTATTCAACGAAACTCCACACAATGTGTTTGTCAAAAAAAAAATATTGACTACCTCTTTACTTGTATGGCAGCGAACCTAAAAAAAATGTTTTTTCCAGATTTTATTTTACGACTTTTTGGCCATAATTAATATACATATCTATGCCAAATTACAGCTTTCTAGTACTTATAGTTTTTTGAGTAGGACCGCGGACGGACAGACAGACAGACAGACAGACAGACATGGCGAAACTATAAGGGTTCCTTGTTTACTACGGAACCCTAAAAACTAGCTATGAGCGAGTCGAGTTCACGCAGGAAGGGTTCCATGCCATTAACGAGCAAATAACGGCAAAAATATTTTTTCTTGTATGGGAGCCCGCCTTAAATATTTTATACTGGTTTTTGTATTTGTTGTCATAGTAGCAAAAGAAGTACATAATATGTAAACATACAAACTCTCTTGAGATGTTCCGTCTGGTGACAGACTGAAAGACGGACAGTGAAATTTTAGTAACAGTGTCCTGGTTTTACCCTTTGGGTACGGAACACCAAAAGTGACGAAGTAACATACATACATACTATCACGGATTTACACCTTACAGTGTAGACAAAGCCCTGGGGTACAAAACCCAAAGGCCACATTCAGCAAGTTTGTGGGCATTTAGGTAAAAAAATGGGATCAAATATCACTATTTGATCTTGTTTTTGGGTTGCTAGCCGCATCGCCTATTAAAAATATTCCTTAGTTCTTCACCCGTTCTCTCATATACCTTTAACGTACTGCGCGGGAAGAAAAGCAGCTGGCACATTTTATGTTTATCTTTTTCTACCAAATCAGTATGGAAATTGAAAATTTTAATTAGCCCCTGATCCATCAATCAAAAAAAAGTATAGCTGAGTAAGTGTAGCTTTCAAATATAATTATGCTATCTTAAAGATATAACAATCAACTACTACAAAACTTATAAACCGATTTTGATGAAATATTATATAAACTGAATTAAAAACGTACTTTATCAAATGCAAAAAGATTTTTTAAAATCAATTCATTAATGATGGAGTTGTCATGTAATATAAATACAAAAAAATACAGTCAAAAAAACACACACGTCAATCTTATAACATACCTCTTTTTTTATTGGGGGTTAAAAATAAATACTGCCAAATCAAAAACAAATTAAGAAGACAAACTTTTTGTCCTTTTTTAGGGTTCCGTAGTAAACAAGGAACCCTTATAGTTTCGCCATGTCTGTCTGTCTGTCTGTCTGTCTGTCTGTCTGTCTGTCTGTCTGTCCATCCGCGGTCCTACTCAGAAACTATAAGTACTAGAAAGCTGTAATTTGGCATGGATATGTATATCAGGTATGGCAAAAAAGTCATAAAATAAAATATGGAAACAAATTTTTTTTTAGGGTAGCTGCCATACAAGTAAATAGGAAGTCAATATTTTTTTTCTCTACAAACACATTGTGTGGGGTATCGTTGAATAGGTCTTTTAAAAATATTGTGAGTTTGGGAACACCATTTTTCGATTTAGGGATCCGTGTCTGAAATATTTAGGTTTATAGTGAATTTTTTTGTTAAAGTCACGTGTTCCCCCATCTATCTGCTAAACGGTTATATATGGACACGTGAAAAAAATTACAGCTATAGTATATGTAATGTAGTTTATTGGAAAACTATCAGAGCTAAGTAGGGTTAACAAATTAAAAAGTTATAGGCGATCAACTTATAAAATGTACTCGAAAAGGAAAATTTCGTACAAATTCAATAGATACTTAGACGTTTTAGTGGCATGAACTCAAAGTTGGCATTTGCAACTACGGAATCCTACACTGCGCGTGGCCCGACACGCACTTGGCCAATTATTTTAATGTAAAGACCATTGAACACTAATATTCCAAGTTTGTTAATTTTTTATTATTAAATGATAACACGTATTCTTTTCGGCTTAGTTGTTTTTAAGTATCGTGCCCGTAAGTATTTTAAAGTAAATCGTCTTGTACAAGATATTACATTTACAGCCTCCGTAGTGTAGTGGTTAGAGCGTTCGGCTCATACTCGGAGGTCGCGGGTTCGATTCCCGGCGGGGGCAACGACTTTGTGTTGTTGTCCTGGTTTGGTTAGGACATTGCAGGCTGATCACCTGATTGTCTGATAAGTAAGATGATCCGTGCTTCGGAGGGCACGTTGAGCTGTCGGTCCCGATCACTGTCTTTGACATTGGTCGTTACCTAAAACCATGTCAGAGGTCTTTAAGGCGGTTTAAAAACTCTGACACTAGTGTTAGTCACTAACACACTCGATAAGAAGAAGAAGAAGAAGACAAGATATTCCATAATACTAACGGACGTCGAATATTACGTTGAACTGTATGTTCAGAGTGTCGACTATATAAGGTGTAACAAAATATTTTGAAAATATTTTAAGGGCGACTTCAGTCTGTGATAGTAAACAACTTTCTCCAAGAAACATATGTCGAAATATGAAAAATGATTTTTGTCTTTCTTTACACTTGGATCAGCTGATCGGTCAACTTGTATGGTAGGCCAAACATTACTTATCATATTTTGATACGTGTTCCTTGGGGTAAGTTGTTCAGTATCATGCACTGAATTTACCCTTAAAATGGTTTCAGTATATTTTGTTAGACCTTATATATTGAGTTAAAACTTAAAATCAGTGTTAGATGTAAGTAATGCATTTCATTTTGTACTAGGCAAAGGTCACTGTATAGCCACGCCAGGAAGTAGATAAGCCGAATTCTTATTAGTCATTAGTCAAAACATTCTCACTGGTCGTATTCATTCATTACATTGTTGCCAACGGTATATTGCGCAACTACAGCGCTGCTCCATTGAAGTGGAATAATCAAGAACTAATGAAAATACAAGTTTGTGTAGAGTGGTTCCAAAATGGAGTCCAATTTTTTTTTAAATAATTAATCCTTGTGGTACTTTAGGCCACGAGGAGTGGTTTGGCGATTGAAATCGATCTGGCGACCGTATATGGGACGCAAAAAGCAGGTGGACGCTATTTTAAATGCATTTACGTCTGTATGGGACGTCGAAACGGTTACGGGTTATAAATATATATATATATATATATATATATATATATATATATATATATATATATATATAAACGACCTCCGTGGCGTAGTGGTCACCATGCTAGATCCGCCACCCAGAGGTTCCGGTCAGGGCAAGTTGGAAAATGGCCTTTTTCAAATTATCCTGGGTCTTTGATGTTTATCTATACATGTATTTGTTGTAAAATATAGTATCGTTGAGTTAGTATCCTATAACACAAGTCTCGAACTTATTTAGGGGCTAGCTCAATCTGTGTTATTTGTCCTCATATATTTATTTATTTATCCCGAAAAATGTGAGGTTAGTGAGATTGTTAAATATCCTTCAAAAATGCAGGCTTTGCCGCTTTGAATAACTGTAGACAAAGTTAGCTAGATTAGTCGCAACAGCTGTGCAATTTGTCGCAAGTGTGTGACGTAGTTACAACCGCGAATGAAAACCAACATTGGGGTTAGAAACTTAGAAAGTTTCGATTGGCTGGCTATTGACTTTTGTCTGGATGCCGTGGCGTATCTAGTGGCCTTAGGGCCCGGGGTATATTTGTTTTAGGGGCCCCCTGCTAAGGTCTTTAGTTATATGGGGAAGATAGCATATTGGGTTGTGCGGCTCTTAGCAGACAGAGCTCAGAGCAGTAGGACCCAAAGGCCACTTTTAAAGTGATGGTGAGCAAAAAGGAAGAAGGATAAAATAGTAAAAGAAAATTCTACTTCCTACTTATCTTATCCTATCCTACTAATATTATAAATGCGAAAGTGAGTATTGTTTGTTTGTTACCACTTCACGCTTCAACCACTGAACTTATTTGGATGAAATTTGATATGGATATAGTTTGATACCCAGGAAGGACATAGTATAGTTTTTATCCCGAAATTCTTACAGGGAGCGAAGCCTACGGACACAGCTAGTAAGTATATGACAAAGCCCTTCTGCGAGAAGGCGACCAATACTGTGAAAATGAGTTTCTTTCGGCGTTTCTTCTTAGCAGTGTTACGTTGTTACGAAGCGATGGTAATGGTAGGTTTTTCTTTTAAAATAAATTAAATTTTAATATAAACTACACGTTATTTAAACCACCATGGGCCCGCAATGTCACATGTGACATCACTTTTACGACCACTTTATAAGCACTAAGGGGCCCCCAGGGGATCCATTATTTTCCAACAAGTCAAATCAGATACTTTTTTTAAACGTCAAAAGTGTCAAAACAAACATTTTCTGACAGATTTGTATGAAATACAGGCAGATGACGTCATAGTTTTTTGGAATCAAATAGCGCTCTTAATCTTAAGAGTCCGGCGACCCTAAACTTCTCCATACAAACGTAGTACACGTTTAATTTTGAAACCACATGTCAGATTCCGGTAAAAATTGGTAATTGTAAAGAAATTGCAATTATCTAGGGTTATATTGGGTTTCCTATACTAAAATTATGAACTGGAAAGAAAATATAACGATTTAGAAGTTTCCCATACTAATGGTCAAAAATGATATAAAACACTATATTCTATTTCAAGTTCATATTTTTAGTGTCGGAAACTAAATATAAACCTAGATAATTGCAATATCTTTGAAATTACAAAATTTTGCCTAAATCGGACATGTCGTTTTGAAATAAAACGTAGACTACGTTTGTATGGAAAGTTGTATTTTGGTCTAGGGTCGGGGGACCCTTAATATCAGTTTATCTGCATAAATCTAAAATCACGTTAAAAATGGATGTAATCATAACAAGTGACATTAATTTTGTGACGTATTATTTCCTTAACAGTATCAAATAATTTATTTTACATACATACATACATTTTCACGTCTATATCTCTGACGGGGCATACAGAGCCCGGGGCCGTAAGACCTAAAGGCCACCCTTAGCGTGATGGTGGACGTTAAGATGGAAAAGGAATCAATAGTGATGGGTTGCTAGCCGCATCGCCTATTACCATGATTCAAATCTCGCCCATTCCCTCGATCGGCTTATGCGATCTGCGCGGAAAGAGAAGCAGCTGGTACATTCTAAGTTTTTTCTTTTCTATTGGTAAAGGTCTAAATTACTGAATAAACATTTAAATAAATAAATATATAGGGACAAATTACACAGATTGAGCTGGCCCCAAAGTAAGTTCGAGACTTGTGTTATGGGATACTAACTCAACGATACTATATTTTATAACAAATACATATATAGATAAACACCCAAAACCCAGGACAATTTGAAAAAGGCCATTTTTCAACTTGCCCTAACAGTGGATCGAACCCGGGACCTCTGGGTGGCGGACTAGTATGGTGACCACTACGCCACGGAGGTCGTCAATATTAAATGAAATGAGGTTGAATATTGAATGTTGAAGGAAACTACATACTCGCGTATTTTCCCTCGAAGGTTAAAAAACATTAAACCGCGAAACAAGATGAACGTGCTTATTTGTTTACGCGAGTCCCGATAATAGAACAAAATGTTAACGATAAACAAACATATTTAACGTAAATTGTTTGACTTATTGATTCAATTTGGTAGTCTAATTATAAAACTGGCAGAACTACTCCCAAAATACATTCTTTTTCCTTTTCAATCTTTAAAAGAGGTTATAAATTCGAATGTTCGTGTGTCATAATATGACGAACTCCGTGGCGTACTGGTCACCATATATACGTACATGCATACTATCACGTCTCTATCCCTAATGGGGCAGACAGAGCATTTTGGGTCTTGCGGTTCTATGCAGAGCCCAGGGCCGCAAGACCCAAAAGCCACTTTTAGCGTCATGGTGGGCGAGAAGATGGAAATGCAATGAATACAGTGATGGGTTGCTAGCCGCATCGCCTGTTAACATGATTTGCATTTTTGCCCATTCCCTCGGTCGGCTTTTACGATCTGTGTGGGAAGAAAAGCAGCTGGTACATTCTAAGTTTTTTCGTTTCTCCCAGACCAGCATGGTCACCATGCTAGTCATTATTTAGTAGACGGGTTACTCACGTATAGAGTCAGCTACTGCCGACATGTTTCGACCTCATCCGGAGGTCTTCATCAGGCGAATGTGACTACAGGCCCGTACACCGCACCAGCTCGCGACACACTGATATGGATGAGGTCGAAACATGTCGGCAGTAGCTGACTCTATACGTGAGTTACCCGTGCACTGAATAATAATTGTATCTCACGTTAGTTTTAATCAAAAAAACCAACCTTGAACTTAATCCCTCCAATAGTTTCTATGGCGTTAGGTATCTGTTACGTTCTAAATTATATTTTCCTTGACTTCAAGCAATGTCTCCCCTTCTTCTTCTTATCGCGTGTGTTAGTGACTAACACTAGTGTCAGAGTTTTTAAACCGACTTAAAGGCCTCTGACATGGTTTTAGGTAACGACCAATGTCAAAGACAGTGACCGGGACCGACGGCTTAACGTGCCCTCCGAAGCACGGATCATCTTACTTATCAGACAATCAGGTGATCAGCCTGCAATGTCCTAACCAAACTAGGACAATAACACAAATGTCTCCCCGGCAGACATATAGATGTAAGTAGTGTCAAATTGAACTTTATGTACAAAACAGCTTTCCGGAGATCAAAGAACACCGCTAAGAACCGGAAAATGATACCGGAAATAGTGACAGGTTGTTAGTAAGTCATTTAAGGGGATACATGAGTTTTTCGGGGTTCAGTGCTTCCCCCATCTATCTATACATATAATAAAATAGTAGAAAAAATGATTTTATTTTATTTTATCAAACTTTATTGTTCCAAACTACAAATAAATGGCGGACTTAATGCTAAGAGCATTTTCTCCCAGTCAACCATAGGGATAAACAGAGAAAATTAAGCGGCACAAAAAGCTAAACAATATACCTACATTAAATATTAATATACAATATAAAATTACATTATATTAGTACCTATTATATATACATATCAGAATGAATATTTACATATAGAATAAACACGTATACATACACATCTACTTAAACTACCTAACATACATACATACATACTATCACGTCTTTATCCTTAATAGGGCAGACAGAGCATTTTGGGTCTTGCGGCTCTATGCAGAGCCCAGGGCCGCAAGACCCAAAAGCCACTTTTGGCGTCATGGTGGGCGAGAAGATGGAAAAGCAATCAATACAGTGACGGGTTGCTAGCCGCATCGCCTGTTAAAATGATTCGCATTTTTGCCCATTCCCTCGATCGGCTTTTACGATCTGCGCGGGAAGAGAAGCAGCTGGTACATTCTAAGTTTTTTCGTTTCTCCCAGACCAGCATGGGAGCATATAAATATAAAAATACATACACAAATACATAGCTAAGAAGAAAACCATTGATGATGATGACTTTATAAAGAAAGGGAGTTTAATAGGTAGGTGTGACTGCCTCCGTGGTGTAGTGATTAGAGCGTTCGGCCCATACCTGTAGGTCGCGGGTTCGAGTCCCAGTGGGGGCAACGACTTTGTGTTGTTGTCCTAGTTTGGTTAGGACATTGTAGGCTCATCACCTAATTGTCTGTTAAGTAAGATGATCCGTGCTTCGGAGGGCACGTTAAGCCGTCGGTCCCGGTCACTGTCTTTGACATTGGTCGTTACCTAAAACCATGTCAGAGGCCTTTAAGGCGGTTTAAAACTCTGACACTAGTGTTAGACACTAACGCACACGATAAGAAGAAGAAGAAGGTAGGTGTGAACTTTTCTTTTCTGTATCTGAATATTGAATATATTTCCAAAAAAAACTGGAGCGATGGAGATATAGTAATAGAGTAAGAATTTAAAAAAGTCTGCCTTTTTGTACACGCTAATATCCAGAAATACTGAATCCTGAATCCGTCTAGGATTCAAATGAAACTTTTTTGTTATATAGCTGTAAGCTTGGGCAACATATAGGGTATAATTGATTTTTGCTCAACATAATGGTCCAGCTAAACTATAAGAAATATAAAAATAACTCCTTATCAAAAGTTGTTCAACCTAATGAGCTTTTTCCGGAGTCATAAAGTCCACGCGAATGTTGCAGGCTTCAGCTAGTTTGAAATAAATTATTTAAAAAGAAACGGAGATATTATTTAATATTTTGTCTTCTTCTTATCGTGTGTTAGGGACTAACACTAGTGTCAGAGTTTTTAAACCGCCTTAAAGGCCTCTAACATGGTTTTAGGTAACGACCAATGTCAAAGACAGTGACCGGGACCGACGGCTTAACGTGCCCTCCGAAGCACGGATCATCTTACTTATCAGACAATTAGGTGATCAGCCTACAATGTCCTAACCAAACTAAGAAAACAACACAAAGTTGTTGCCCCCGCCGGGAATCGAACCCGCGACCTCCGGGTATGAGCCGAACGCTCTAACCATTACACCACGGAGGCAGTATTTTGTCTTGACCAAACCCTATCATTCATCATCATCATTTTAGCCGCATAACGTCCACTGCTGGACATAAGCCTCTCCCAAAGATTTTCAAAATGACCGATCTAGAGCGGCCTGCATCCAGCGCCTTCCAGCGACCTTGGTCAGGTCGTCAGACCACCTTGTAGGTGAGTGTCCTACGCTTCGCTTGCCAGTATCGTGTCGACCAAGCCCTTAAAAACCCTTCAAACTATTTTATGAACTACTGTTCACAGTTTAAAGTGAGAACGTGAAGCTTTTCTACGCACATTTGCGAAAACGGAAACTTTTTAGTTTAGCTAATATGCGGAAAGCTTCACGTTCTCATTTCACGTTCTGACCTTTTCTCCTAACTTTGCTATAGTCGGGAAAAAAAGCGATTCTGCAACTTTTCCTGGCTGAAAATCGAACTCAATCCTATCCTACTATCCTACATCTATAATATAAAAATGAATCGCAAAATGTGTTGGTAAGCGCATAACTCAACAACACCTGGACAATTCTTTTTAAAAAATGTTCGTTGAAATTCAAAGATGGTTTTTACGGCGAGAAAAATTCAAATAATTGCCGGAAAATTCCTAAAAACAGCCCTTTTCTTTTTCCCATACAAATGTACATTTTGACAGGCTATATTTGGCAGTACGAAGTCTGCCGGGTCAGCTAGTATATTATAAATGCGAAAGTGAGTTTGTATATTTGTTTGTTTGTTACCTCTTCACGCTTAAACTACTGAATCGATTTGGATGAAATTTGATAAGGATATAGTTTGAGACTCGGGGAAGGATATAGGTTACTCTTTATCCTGGAATTTCTTCAAAAAGCGAAGCCCGCGGGTACAGCTAGTTATATTATAAATGGGAAAGTGAGTTTGTATTTTGTTTGTTACTCTTCACGCTTCAACCAGGGAACCTATTTAGATGAAATTTGATATGAATATAGTTTGATACCCAGGGAAGGACATAGTATAGTTTTTATCAAGAAATTCCCACATAGGATAGTCTTTGTCTCGAAATTCCCACGGGGAGCGAAGCCCAAGGGCATACTATCTTATATGTGGAAAACTAGCGTATTACCTATAACGTTACAGAGGTGTTTAATAATAGAAACCGTACTGAAGCCTAAAAAAAAGTTTATTTGCCTCTAACTTTTAAGCTAAAATATCTTTTGAACCGCTGAACCGATCCCCATTAAAAATAGCTTAGAACCATCCAGATTATGTCGGCTTTCAAACAAAATAACTGGAGGAGATCCCTGACAGGGATAAGCCCGCCTTTTTATTATTGTTTCATCGTTATTTCAATTAGGGGACAGACAAACAGACACGTTTAACTCATACAACCCCTTTTTTGTCAAAGGTTAAAAAGATAAAAGTAAAATTACCATACGAATTTTTAGCCAAAGGTGCGTTTAAAAAGCCTTATTTAAAACACTTAGAAGGCCCCTCACGGATCCCAGTCAAATACAAACTTTTGTACCTCAACTTTTCCATCCTTTCATTCAAAATTAACACATATCCCCGCGACTTAAAGACCAGAATCGGATCACACATCTTAACACTTCAACAAAACATTTGTTTATTAAATAAATATGTGTAAATAATAATACAACTCACCGTTCATTTACTTAAGTTTGATTCTTACGTCACATTACATGAATGTGTATAGTTTGTAGGCGCGCGAATTTTTTTACGTTTCCGATACCAGATCTACGAAGCAAGGTCTCCTTGCGCACGTGTGCTCGCTCGGACCGTCGAGCGGTGACTGGAGGGAAGATCGGTGGAACTGAGGTTGTAATAGTGCCGGGGAGGGGGGAGGGCTGTGTGGAAAAGGTTTTGGGGTCCCGCGCGGAAAGCTCGCGGAAAATTTTCTTATATTTATTTAATTTTAAATACTTTTATCATGGAAAGTGGAAGCCAAGAGAGGAAAAGGAAGAGCAAGAAGGTCGTTCATGGATGAAGTAAAAGAAAAGGCAAAAGTTGTGTCGTATAGGGAGGTCAAGCATTTAGCGGAAAATAGGGAGACATGGAAAATACTCCTCCGACAAGAACGTAGTTCTTAAATTTATTGATAATGATGCTTTTATGATCATTTATCATCCCGTATTCCCGGTTGCATCCTCAGCGGTAACGCTTCAGAGCCCGGGGTCCGCTACCTAACCAAGGAGATTTGAGGAGGTTACTGGTTTACACAGAGTGACTGCCGTCTGACCTCCGCAACTCAAAGTGTAGATCGGAACCAATCCTTGGATAGGTTTGAGCAAATGCAAGATGGCGCTCGTATTTATTCGAAACATGAAATAATCTTTCTTTTCTGATAAATCTGGGGATTCAATATCCTAACCAGATTAGAAATAACTTTTTACAAAGTATGTTTCCTAGTGAGATTCAAACCTTCGACCTCCAAATCACAAGGCGAGCGTCTTATGCCTTGATCACTATTTTTAATTCTATAACTATTTTATCTCTATTAAAAAATTAATTTACAAAATCAATTTAAATTATGTATTCTCCCTCCCGGAATTATACGTTTCAGTCAACCCAAAACCAGAGGAGAGAATGCCATTACGTATTATTATTGTATTGTATAATAAACTGTATAAATTGTATAAAAATACAAGCTGGTCTTTTCGCTAAATCCAAAGTCGTAGCTCTCGTAGCATCGTAGCTCAGCTACGTACGTTGTAGAACTGCTATGAACAACATTACCTACGTCGTAGAGGTAGAATCTCTACGCCGCAGTAGGTTCTACGAAAACAAACATAGTAGTTCTTTATTTACAAATACAAAATTACATTAATAATGATAATAAATAAGTCACCATCTACCAGGCTAAAATTGTTGTGAAAGATTTTGGGGTAGATGTCCGTATCTCACTCCATAACCCAGTTATCCGGTCCACTAACATCCCATCCACATAGCCCAAACCAAGTCAATCCCTCCCTGGCAATAGTTAGGTAGCTTTGGAGGACTGTCCGTTGGTGCATCTCAATGGTACATCAAGGGATAGACCTCCGTAGATGCAGCCGTCTCACATTTTAGATAAAAAGGTACTAAAAGGCCTCTTTATGTTGTCTTTGGCCCCATTAACGCCTTAAAGGACCGGGTCCCCATGGACTTGAGGCTGAAAAGCGTACCAACTAATTTATCATTCTCTTCGGCGCGTTTGAGGGGCCCATTTAGTGGGCGAGCCACCACCTACCTTCTATAGTCAGTAACCGAAAACGACCTTCGTGGCGTAGTGATCACCATGCTAGTCTGCCACCCAGAAGTTCCGAGTTAGATCCCCGGTCAGGGCAAGTTAGAAAATGGCCTTTTTCTAATTGTCCTGGGTCTTGAATGTTTATCTATATGTGTATTTGTTATAAAATATAGTATCGTTGAGTTAGTATCCCATAACACAAGTCTCGAACTTACTTTGGGGCTAGCTCAATCAGTGTAATTTGTCCCTATATATTTATTTATTTTAACTATAATAATGGCAGGTGACGTTTCTATTGCAATATCCCAGCATCAGTCCATCCTAGTCTTATTCCATAATTCATAGACCTTTCTCTTTTTCTTGCAATAGATTGCGCCTGCCGAAACCTATTCAAGGGTACACCTTTCATAGGTACTTATATCCAGCAATAGGTTTTTCCGGGAGCGCCACATGACAACAACTTCTCCAAAGGGCCTCTACGTGTTGGATCTGTATCTCCACGCAAGACTCTCAAAGGACCCGAGTGAAAAGACCCGTGTATCTAAAGGAAATAGAATTCAATGGTTTGCTGGAAGAAATCACTTTAGTGATAAGTCCGCCTTTGTACCTACTATATTTCAAATGTACTTTTGATTATTGTCATACTTAGTTGGTGCAATAAAGAAATTTTATCTTATCTTATAGATACATGTTAATAGAAATTTAACTATTTAAAGAATTAAAATAAATAAATGCATCAAAATATGAAAACAATGGACCCCAAAAATTATTTATAACATACTAGATCCATTTAATTTTTTTTTTATAATAAATTAACTATTTTGATTCCCTTTCAACTTTCCTCTGAACGATTAAAACTTTTCTGTATTTATATAACTTAACAAACGCGGAACCCTTTTTTTAAGTTTTCTGTATTTAAGGATAACTTTACTAATACGGAACCTCACCTCCAATCCGTTTCACGCTTACCATTTTCCAGTATAAGAATTTCGAGTCGCGTAGTTCCCCGAGTGACCGTAAGAGGGCGCCACGGGTTCAAGTGTGTGTTGTATTAGTTTAGGAGATAGGGGATTATGAAAACATACGTTTTACTGATATTACCTAACTGCCTCCGTGGTGTAGTGGTTAGAGCGTTTGGCTCATACCCGGAGGTCGCGGGTTCGATTCCCAGTGGGGGCAACGACTTTGTGTTGTTGTCCTAGTTTGGTTAGGACATTGTAGGCTGATCACTTGATTGTCTGATAAGTAAGTGATCCGTGCTTCGGAGGGCACGTTAGGCCGTCGGTCCCGGTCACTGTCTTTGTCATTGGTCGTTACCTAAAACCATGTCAGAGGCATTTAAGGCGGTTTAAAAACTCTGACACTAGTGTTAGTCACTAACACACACGATTAGAAGAAGACTGATATAACAACATACCCTATTATAACCGACTTCAGAGAAGAAGGCACTTTTAAATTAAAATTACATGTATTTTTTTTGTTTGTCATAGCATCCAGCAGCCTTCCCTCTTCTATCCTATCCTGTCCTACTAATATTATAAATTCGAATTTGAGTTTGTATATTTGTTAGTTTGTTACCACTTCACGCTTTAACCAGTGAACCTTTTTAGACGAAATTTGATATGGATATAGTTTGATACCCAGGGAAGGACATAGGATAGTTTTTATCCCGAAATTTCCACGGGGAGCGAAGCCCACGGAGACAGCTGGTCTTCTAATAATACAGTATGTTGAAAAAACCCTGTCCGATCCGTTAAGGGTCCCCCGACCCTAGACCAAAATACAACTTTCCATACAAACGTAGTCTACGTTTTATTTCAAAACGACATGTCCGATTTAGGCAAAATTTTGTAATTTCAAAGATATTGCAATTATCTAGGTTTATATTTAGTTTCCGACACTAAAAATATGAACTTGAAATAGAATATAGTGTTTTATATCATTTTTGACCATTAGTATGGGAAACTTCTAAATCGTTATATTTTCTTTCCAGTTCATAATTTTACAATAGGAAACCCAATATAACCCTAGATAATTGCAATTTCTTTAAAATTACCAATTTTTACCGGAATCTGACATGTGGTTTCAAAATTAAACGTGTACTACGTTTGTATCCAGCGCCTTCCTTCCTTGGAAGGCGCTGGATGCAAGCAGCTCTAGATCGGTCATTTTGGAAATCTTTGGGAGAGGCCTATGTCCAGCAGTGGACGCTATGCGGCTGAAATGATGATGATGATGATGATGACTACGTTTGTATGGAGAAGTCTAGGGTCGCCGGACTCTTAAGGTGATGTTGGGTAGCGTGTGTAAGTTCTATTTATCGGTTTCTCCCATCACTGAAATTGCAAAACATCTGCAGCTTCTCTCTCTTCTTCTCTTTTTTATACATTTTGAAATAATAGGTATTTAGTTTTGTATGAAGCCACAGATTTTTTAACGATTTCAGGGATGGGAGAAACTGATAAATAGAACCTACACAAGCTACACAACATTACCTTAACGGATCGGACAGGGTTTATTAACATATGTATGTACTGTTAAGATAATTTTTTTAAATGTGTTAGTTATATTATATGTATTTAAGTAAGATGTATGTGTATGTTTATTATAAATATTGTATATATAAGTATGTTTATTATATTGACCCCCGCACTACCTAATTTCCCATCACAATTTTTTTTTCCTACATAGGTTGCCTGGAAGAAATTGCTTAGCGATAAGGCCGCCTTTTGCGCATTTCCTAGTTTTTAAGATAATTATTATGTGCTGTATTTTATTTTGTGCAATAAAGGGTATTGTATTGTATATAAGATAATCGAAAAAAATATTTTTTCTTCAAGTTTTTATTGTAAGACCAAAGTACTAACAAAGACTTCTCACTCTACCCAAAGTTTGACTGGAAGAGATTGCTATGCGATAAGTCAACCTTTGTATCATAATTCTGTCTTATTCTGTTTTTCTATATTATGTATTTGTTATAAAATATAGTATTGTTCAGTTAGTATTCCATAACACAAGTCTCGAACTTACTTTGGGGCTAGCTCAATCTGTGTAATTTGTCCCTATATATTTATTTATTTATTTTATTTGTTTATTTATTCATTTCTTTCTGTTTTTTTTTATTTCTTTTGTTTATGGTGCAATAAAGAGTATTTGTATTGTATTGTAAGACAAATAAAATAAGTCCAATCTCGACGGAGTTGCGTCGTTTTATTACTGAGTTCCGTCGACCACCTTCCGTCTCCGTGATCAGACCCTAGACATCGTCTATTATAAAGTGCTCGTCAAGACAAATTAAACAAGTGCTACTCAATGATGTTATGTTGTTTTATAACTGAGTTCTGACGAATATCTCCAATTTCCATCAGAACAGCTCATTGGCTTCATAATAATTGTATCATCGTCAAACTTATACATAAGTATACAAAATTTCACCTAAATCGGTTGAGGATAACTGGTTGAAAATTGAGTTACAAGATTTGACCTAAACAAACATACATACATACCTATACATACCAGAGGCGTTGGGTGAGAATTTGGAGTAGTACAGCTATATAATAAGTACAGCTATATATTAATACATTCCATACATACTATCACGTCTTTATCCCTAATGGGGCAGACAGAGCATTTTGGGTCCTGCGGTTCTATGCAGAGCCCAGGGCCGCAAGACCCAAAAGCCACTTTTAGCGTCATGGTGGGCGAGAAGATGGAAAAGCAATCAATACAGTGATGGGTTGCTAGCCGCATCGCCTGTTAACATGATTCGCATTTTT
The DNA here is from genome assembly GCA_963555685.1 of Acrobasis consociella. Classification (NCBI taxonomy): domain Eukaryota; kingdom Metazoa; phylum Arthropoda; class Insecta; order Lepidoptera; family Pyralidae; genus Acrobasis; species Acrobasis consociella. The sequence goes on from OY743129.1 coordinate 13,017,473, forward strand.
GCCCATACGTTCCATGTCCGGCTTATTTTTATTAACTTAGTGCGAATAATATGTATCTGAGCGTGTTTATGCATTTACCGTTGGAAGTGTATTTCAATAGCCAGAGGGAATTTTCGTATTTTGAATATGTGGGTGCCTGCAATCCAGTCATACTACTAGATTACGGCTTATGAAAATAGTAAGTGCGCCGATATACGAAGGTTATAATTGTTGTTAGTAATCATGGTATAATAAAATAAGGTATTCTCATCCCAAAATGGAACTTGACTACGTCACGAAAGTTTCTCAATTAGTTCATAAATATTAAATAAAATATTAAGTAACTTATCTAGTTAGTATCTCGTGATTCTCGCGTGATTCATCAATTCAATATTTTATAAATTGATATAATGGATTATTAATTCGAAATTGGTATATAAAGTTCAAAAATGCATTACACTCGGGTAATTCAATTTGACACAGTGGCAGCACATCAAACTGATGACGTAGTCAAGTTCCACCTACGTCATCAGCTGTCACGGGAAGAGAATACCTTATTTTATTATACCATGGTTAGTAATAAATGCATATATGTTAGAAGCCCCTAAGGGAACTCGATGGGAATCGGCTTCTAAGGAGGCTCCGCCACTGATACATACATACAAGATACATTAAAAGTTTGTAAATATAAAATCTTCTCCGTTTTAACATGAATTTTTATTTTCTTAAAGTAAAGTTTTTATTTATGAAATAATACCAATGTTTAACGTATAATCGTTATTTTTATTTAAGTAATAAAATGCCATAAAACTGGAAAGTAAAACGTAAACGAGAAGAAACGAAGTACGTAGTAGTAACTACTCGTACGATAACTTAACTAATAAATAATTTTCTATATCGTTTTAAAAACGAAGAAGTTAGTACTCTTCCCCGTTGTTTCTATATAGTTAAGTTTTTATTAAATTATTATTAACTAGCCGAAGCCCGCGACTTCCCCCGCGTGGACTGTATGACTCCGGAAAATGCTCATCAGGCTAAACAACTTTTGCTAAGACGACATTTTTATATTTCTTATAGTTCAGCTGGACTATTATGGTTCTGCATCAGGTGTTCTATTTTCCAAAATCAATTGTACCCTATATGTTGCCCAGGCTTAACAGCTATAGAACAAAAAAGTTTAATTAGATTCCGTCCAGTATTTCCGGAGATTAGTGTGAACAAACAAACAAACAGACGAACAGACTGACATTTCATATTTTATTTTTACTCTAGAACTATGTCTCCATAGCCCCAAATATATTTAATGTACAGACACATTATTTTACTTTTCATATAAATATATACATTATAGATATACGAGTACTTATAGATTATGTATTCAATACGTTTACTTAAAGACTGGATATCTTATTCGTCATGGATATTATAAATATACTATGATAATAAAGATAACATAAAACATAGTACGAAGAAAAGCTACGATTCGTAGCACATCGCCTACGCCGTAGACCTTCCTAGAAATAGGTCTACGTCGTAGCCTTTGCGTAGCGGGGTATAAATTGATGTTTTAAAAAGTTTTTTTGTAAAGAAAATAATTTTTTGTACAAGCTTTTATTCTGAGGCCAAAGAACTTACTAAGACAAATGAAATAAGCCCAAACTCGATGGAGTTGCGTCGTTTTATTACTTCTTCTTCTTATCGTATGTGTTAGTGACTAACACTAGTGTCAGAGTTTTTAAACCGCCTTAAAGGCCTTTGACATGGTTTTAGGTAACGACCAATGTCAAAGACAGTGACCGGGACCGACGGCTTAACGTGCCCTCCGAAGCACGGATCATCTTACTTATTGGACCATCAGGTGATCAGCTAGCAATGTCCGAACCAAACTAGGACAACAACACAAAGTCGTTGCCCCCGCCGTGAATCGAACCCGCGACCTCCGGGTATGAGCCGAACGCTCTAACCACTACACCACGGAGGCAGTTTATTACTAAGTTCCATCGACCACCTTCCATCTCCGTGATCAGACCCTAGACATCGTCTACCATAAAGTGCTCGTCAAGACAAATCAAACGAGTCTACTCAATGAGGTAATGTTGTTTTATAACTGAGTTCTGTCGAATATCTCCCGGCTCCATCATCAGAACAGCTTATTGACTTCATAATAATTGTATTGTCATCTGACTTACACAATTATGCAGAATTTCAGCTGAATCGGTTGAGGATAACTGGTTGAAAATTAACTTGCAAGATTTAACCTAAACAAACATACATACATATTTACATAAATAAATACAGGACATAAATACATTGCAAGTTTAAATTAAAAGCTTGTTAATAATAAAAAATACGACGACCTCCGTGGCGTAGTTGTCACCATGCTAGTCCGCCACCCAGAGGTCCCGAGTTTAATCCCCGGTCAGGGCAAGTTGGAAAATGGCCTTTTTCAAATTGTCCTGGGTCTTGGATGTTTATCTATACATATATTTGTTATAAAATATAGTATCGTTGAGTTAGTATCTCATAACACAAGTCTCGAACTTACTTTGGGGCTAGCTCAATCAGTGTAATTTGTTCCTTTATATTTATTATTAATTATTTAATACGACGAATCTACGATTCGTAGCACATTGCCTACGTCGTAGCCTGTGCGTAGAGGTGTGTAACTTGACGTTTGAGTTTTTTTAAATGTGTGTGTGTGTGTCTGTGTGTTCTTTTTTGTGGCACACTAGGCTAGTCAGACCCAAAGCTTGTCTGGTAACTTGGATAATTTTTCTAAACTAAAAACCTACTTCAGGATCAGAATTTATTGCAAGCCACTGTGTTACAAGATGTAACATTAAAAATGCTTACTGCCTCCGTGGTGTAATGGTTGGAGCGTTTGGCTTATACCCGGATGTCACGGGTTCGATTCCCAGCGGGGGCAACGACTTTGTGTTGTTGTCCTAGTTTGGTTAGGACATTGCAGGCTGATCACCTGATTGTCTGATAAGTGAGATGATCCGTGTTTCGGAGGGCACGTTAAGCCGTCGGTCCCGGTCACTGTCTTTGACATTGGTCGTTACCTAAAACCATGTCAGAGGCCTTTAAGGTGGTTTAAAATCTCTGACAGTAGTGTTAGTCACTAACACACTCGATAAGAAGAAGAAGACATTAAAAATAGTACAAGTGACGCCCTGATAGGGCACAGCAAACATGAGAGGCCACTAGATACCTTATTACTTAAATAATAGATTAAATTATTACAATCAATTTATAGTACCTGGGTGACCGAGCTTTGCTCGGTTACATCTCAAACATTACCTACATTTTTTTTGAAATTGTCTTAAAACAATACAAAATAAAAAATTATATAAACTTGAACATAAAAAAAAACAAAAGTAAGTCACTGAGTGGGATTCGAACCCGTAACACTCTTTCCAGCGGTCCGCATCCTTAACCGCTGAGCCAAACGGATGGTCGCGACGAAATTAGCGACCGTATTCTGCGTGGTAAAAAAACGCATGAAAACTCGAAAACACGCGTTTTCCCAAACATAAGACTAATCTAGATCGATTGTTTACCCCCAAAAACCCCCATATACCAATTTTCAGCGAAATCGTTAGAGCCGTTTTCGAGATCACAGAAATCTATATCTATACATATAATAAAACAGTAAAAAAAGTGTGTCTGTACATTAAATATATTTCCAAAAAATTATTGGGTGCGATGGAGATATAGTAATAGAGTAAGAATTTAAAAAAAAATGTCTATCTGTTTGTCTGTATGTCTGTTTGTCTGTTTGTCTGTTTGTCTGTTTGTCTGTTTGTACACGCTAATCTCCGGAAATACTGGACGGATTCGAATGAAACTTTTTTTGTTATATAGCTATTAAGCCTAGGCAACATATAGGGTATAAATGATTTTGGAAAATGGAACGCCTGATGCAGAACCATAATGGTCCAGCTAAACTATAAGAGATATAAAAATGCCGCCTTAGTAAAAGTTGTTCAGCCTGATGAGCATTTTCCAGAGACATAAAGTCCACGCGAACGAAGTCGCGGGCTTCGGCTAGTTTATAATTTATAAATAAATGAATATACAAGAATTGCTCGTTTAAAGGTATAAGATTACATGAAGACGCATTATATATTGAAATGAAGACGCATTATGTATTGAATAGCTTCACCCCTAACCACACAACTGATTTTGATTAAACTATCCCATAGTTTAGGCAGTATAGAGCATACTTCCGAGTCCACTGTGGTTCAAATAATCTATACATATAATAAAACAGTAAAAAAAGTGTGTCTGTACATTAAATATATTTCCAAAAAAATATTGGGTGCGATGGAGATATAGTAATAGAGTAAGAATTTAAAAAAAAATGTCTGTCTGTTTGTCTGTATGTCTGTTTGTCTGTTTGTCTGTTTGTCTGTTTGTCTGTTTGTACACGCTAATCTCCGGAAATACTGGACGGATTCGAATGAAACTTTTTTTGTTATATAGCTATTAAGCCTAGGCAACATATAGGGTATAAATGATTTTGGAAAATGGAACGCCTGATGCAGAACCATAATGGTCCAGCTAAACTATAAGAGATATAAAAATGCCGCCTTAGTAAAAGTTGTTCAGCCTGATGAGCATTTTCCAGAGACATAAAGTCCACGCGAACGAAGTCGCGGGCTTCGGCTAATTTATAAATAAATGAATATACAAGAATTGCTCGTTTAAAGGTATAAGATTACATGAAGACGCATTATATATTGAAATGAAGACGCATTATGTATTGAATAGCTTCACCCCTAACCACACAACTGATTTTGATTAAACTATCCCATAGTTTAGGCAGTATAGAGCATACTTCCGAGTCCACTGTGGTTCAAATAATCTATACATATAATAAAACAGTAAAAAAAGTGTGTCTGTACATTAAATATATTTCCAAAAAAATATTGGGTGCGATGGAGATATAGTAATAGAGTAAGAATTTAAAAAAAAATGTCTGTCTGTTTGTCTGTATGTCTGTTTGTCTGTTTGTCTGTTTGTCTGTTTGTCTGTTTGTCTGTTTGTCTGTTTGTCTGTTTGTACACGCTAATCTCCGGAAATACTGGACGGATTCGAATGAAACTTTTTTTGTTATATAGCTATTAAGCCTAGGAAACATATAGGGTATAAATGATTTTGGAAAATGGAACGCCTGATGCAGAACCATAATGGTCCAGCTAAACTATAAGAGATATAAAAATGCCGCCTTAGTAAAAGTTGTTCAGCCTGATGAGCATTTTCCAGAGACATAAAGTCCACGCGAACGAAGTCGCGGGCTTCGGCTAGTTTATAAATAAATGAATATACAAGAATTGCTCGTTTAAAGGTATAAGATTACATGAAGACGCATTATATATTGAAATGAAGACGCATTATGTATTGAATAGCTTCACCCCTAACCACACAACTGATTTTGATTAAACTATCCCATAGTTTAGGCAGTATAGAGCATACTTCCGAGTCCACTGTGGTTCAAATAATAAAAAAAAAACTATGCCTATAATAGTCAGTACTCATGATTATGGCAGGTGACGTTTCTGTTGCAATAACCCAGTATCAGTCCATCCCAATTTCATTCCATAACCCTTAAACCTTTTCCTACATGCAATAGATTTTTCTTCTGCCAAAACCTATTCAAGGGTACACCTTTCATAGGTATATCCAGGAATAGGTTTTGGCGGGAGCGCCACATGACAACAACTTCTCCAAAGGGCCTCTACGTGTTGGATCTGTATCCCCACGCAAGCCTCGCAAAGGACCGGGGTGAAAAGACCCGTGATTCTCAAAAGAAAAGAAAATCTTAATCACTCCAGGTATCTTTAAATAATCGGTGAACATACATAGAAAATCGCGACGAATTGATAATCTCCTTCTTTTTGGAAGTCGGTAAAAAATGTGTCATCATCAGGTCTTTTTGTCTCCACTGCAGGAGCACGACCCTTTCTGTACTACCAGAGTCATACAGCTAGAGCAGCCAGAGGACTTAGCCTACACTCTCCTCGCTGGCCAGACGGATTGGAGAGGTCTCATTGATGTTTATAAGCTTTGTTTAGCTTGTATTTCCTAAGTCGCCTTTTACGACATCCACGGGAGGACTTGGAGTGGTCCTATTCTACTCTGCTGGATACCACACGGCGATGAACCCAGTCCAAATCCCTATTATTTTAGTTATGAAGAGATTGTTAATCCTTTATTAAGTAATTTTAGAGTTTAATTGTTTGTCTAAAGTTTAGTTTGATTAACTTCTACTGAAGAAGTTAATTTAAGTTTTTAAATGTAATTGTTTTTTAGAGTTTTGTTAAGTTGAACAAAGTTATGGCTAGTAGCTTACTTAAGAGTCCCCCGACCCTAGACTTCTCCATACAAACGTAGTCTACGTTAAATTTTGAAACCACATGTCAGATTCCGGTAAAAATTGGTTAATTAATATTGTAAAGAAATTGCAATTATCTAGGTTTATAACTGGTTTCCCACACTAAAATTATGAACTGGAAAGTAAATATAACGATTTAGAAGTTTCCCATACTGATGGTCAAAAATGATAAATAACACTATATTATATTTCAAGTTCATATTTTTACCGTTGGAAACCAGTTATTAACCTAGATAATTGCAATATCTTTGAAATTACAAAATTTTGTCGAAATCGGACATGTCGTTTTGAAATAAAACGTAGACTACGTTTGTATAGAAAGTTGTATTTTGGTCTAGGTTCGGGGGACTCTTAAGATCTGACGACCATGGCTCTGTCATTTTTACCGACTACGGCGAAGCTAAAAGGAGGTTTATGTTTTTCGCCGTTACGTATGTATGTTCATCTGTTTGTATCTTCTATGACATCAATCATATTAACCAAATAAGATGACGTCGGAAGTGCCTTAGTTATCCGCTAATATAGGCTATTTGACGTCATACTAAACTCAAAATGGCGCCCTCTAGTAAAGAACTCAAAAAAAAACAAACCATACTATATTTGGTATCAAATAAAAGTACTTAATGAGCACATTTCAAAAATATATACATTTAAGGCTTTTCCCTGCTATGCTTGCATTAATACATACAAACTATCATAACGAGACAAAAGAAAAAATACTTATACAATAAATTTTAATAATCTATCTAATGAACCAGAAAAAAGTTTTTAGAACTAATCTAATATTCTATTCTAATAATCTTCTATAAACTGCTAAAATCATTACCCTTCCTCTTATCTTTGCCGCAGTCGGGTAAAAATCAAGAACTACACATGATATTTAATTACAAATACGTTATAAGGTTTCCCCTTAGGGATAATCCCAATTAATTCCTTAATTGGAGGGAATAACAAGAATACAGATACAGTTACATTTTCACGTCTATATCCCTGACGGGGTAGACAGAGCCCAGGGCCTTTTCCTTAAGATGGAAAAGGGATCAAAATATTGATGGGTTGCTAGCCGCATCGCCTATTACCATGATTCAAATCTCGCCCATTCCCTCGATCGGCTCTTACGATCTGCGCGGGAAGAGAAGCAGCTGGTACATTCTACGTTTTTTCTTTTCTCCCAGACCAGCATGGAAGAATCTCCCAGACCAGCATGGAAGAATCTCCCAGATCAGCATGGAAGAAATAACAAGAATTACTGCTGAATTCTATTGAGAATTTAATGAATAGAATAATAAGTACCTGGGCGACCGAGCTTTGCTCGATTCCATCTCAAACATTAACTACATTTTTTTAAACTTGTCCAAAAACAATACAAAACGAAAAATTTTATATAAACTTGAACATAAAAAAAAACAAAAGTACGTCACCGAGTGGAATTCGAACCTGTAACACTCTTTCTAGCGGCCGATGCGACGAAATTAGCAACCATATTCTGCGTGGAAAAAAAAAACGCATGAAAACTCCAAAACACGCATTTTCCCAAACATAAGAATAATCTAAATCTATTGTTTACCCCCGAAAACTCCCTATACCAATTTTCAGCAAAATCGTTAGAGCCGTTTTCGAGATCACAGAATTATATAAATAAATGAATATACAAGAATTGCTCGTTTAAAGGTATAAGATATAGAACCTAATTTCCCACCACTATTTTTTTTTCTACATAGGTTGCCTAGAAGAAATTGATTAGCGATAACGCCGCCTTTTGCGCATTTCCTAGTTTTTAAGATAATTTTATTTTGTGCAATAAAGGGTATTGTATTGTATTGTAACAGTATATTTGTTTCTCGTAGTTTTCTCTATAATCTGGTTTTCAAATCCTGAAAGCTAGTTTAAACTCCTAGTTATATTGTACATTGGGTCAAAGATATGCCTGGGCCGGCCTCTACGTTTATCTTGAATTTTCTCTTAAACTTATATATAGTATATATATATATATATATAGTATACTATGTATTTCTAGTCATATTACTTAATTGTATACATTTATTCTTCTATAATGCCGTGTGGTTTCCAGCAGAGTAGATTAGGACCATTCCAAGTCCTCCCGTGGGTGTCGTAGAAGGCGACTTAGGAAATACAAGCTAAACAAAGCTTATAAACATCAATGAGTCATCTTGAACCCTAAATCCCCTGCGCGAGATATGAGCCAGCTCTCTTGTCACTAGCGGCGTTAACAAGTCGAGAGGTTAAGCGGATTATATTGATTTCAATAAAAAAAATGTGGGAGTAACATAACAAGGAGCACTCGTAGGAGTGTCTGAGTCACCAAAGAGCAAAAACAAATGTTACAAGTCTTCATAACAGTCACGTTTAGTTTTAAATGTCAAGAAACCCACGGGAACGCCCAACATGTATTGTACAATGAAATACAAACAACAAATACGCCTTTATCCCTAATGGGGCAGACAGAACAAATTGTATAATTTGACGACCTCCGTGGCGTAGTGGTTACCATGCTAGTCCGCCATCCAGAGGTTCCGGGTTTTATCCCCGGTCAGCAAGTTGGGAAATGGCCTTTTTCAAATTTGTTATAAAATATAGTATCGTTGAGTTAGTATCCACACAAGTCTTGAACTTACTTTGGGGCTAGCTCAATCAGAGTAATTTGTAGCTATATCTTATACCTTTAAACGAGCAATTTTGTATATTTATTTATTTATATATTTCTGTGATCTCGAAAACGGCTCTAACGATTGCGCTGAAAATTGGTATGTGGGGGTTTTCGGGGGTAAAAATCGATCTAGATTAGTTTTATGTTTGGAAAAACGCGTGTTTTCGAGTTTTCATGCGTTTTTCTTTCCACGCAGAATATGATCGCTAATTTTGTCGCGCCGGCCGCCATCCATTTTAGCTCAGCGGTTTATGATGCGGACCGCTAGAAAGAGTGTTACGGGTTCGAATCCCACTTGGTGACTTACTTTTGTTTTTTTTTATATTCAAATTTAGACATAATTTTTTATTTTGTATCGTTTTTAGACAAGTTTAAAAAATGTAGTTATTGTTTAAGATGTAACCGAGCAAAGCTCGGTCGCCCAGGTACTATTTATTATTTAGTATAACTATGTTACGGTACATAGTTATATCCCTATAGATAAAACTATATAACGGCTATATCTATCTTACTGCGACATATCCCATTCCAAATAACAACTTCCTAGTACTGATAGTCTCTAAGTAGGACCGCGGACAGACAGACAGACCGACAGATATTTTATTACAGAATTTTTTGATGACAAACACAAAAAATAGGATATAAATTGCTTCTATTTCTCTAGTCGCTACTGTCTCTATTCTTATGCTAAAAATGTTAGTCAATTAATTTTACATTTAATATTTTGAATTTTGTTTAATACATAATGCGTCTTTATATAAAAGTGAATTGTAATAATTTAATCTAATATTAAAGTAATAAGGCATCTAGTTGCCTCTCATGTTTGCTGTGCCCTACCAGGGCGTCACTTGTACTATTTATAATGTAACATCTTGTAAAACAGTGACTTGCAATAAATTCTGATTCTGATTCAGATATTGTGAAACTATAAGGGTTCCTTGTTAAGTACGGAACCCTAAAAAGGTATTATTGGTAAATAGCGTATTTGTTAGATTTAAAATGCAATAAATTATATAAAAAACGTGTCTGACATGTCTGTGTATCTGTGTGTCTGTGACTGTGTGTGTGTCCGTGGCATTGTAGCGCCTAAACAAATACACCGATTTTTATGAGATTTTCTTAAATTGAAAGCAACAATTATTAGTAGATTTTGATGCGATTTTATGTTTGAAAACTGACTTGACAAGTTCTTAGCTGTTAAATGGAAATTGGTTCAGCGATTAAAAAGTTATTGGACGTAAACGCTTGAGAGTCGAGTTTTTTAATTTTCCTGGCAAATAAGCTTATCTCATGTACCGTGTACGCTCCAGGCACTTTTAATTTGACATCGCTACCTAACAGAAAAGGACTATTTAGCAATTTAATGAAAAACGCGACAAAAGAAGCTTTGTTTTCTACGAGCCAAGGTTTGTGGCCAGGAATAGGGCGTGTAGGTGTTTATATACTTTTGATATCCTTAGGCGATTAACACACTGCACCGCGCCCCGCTGCGTAGTGCGGTGCCGCCATACAAAAACGACGCGCGGGGACGCGGTGTCCAGTGTGTTGTACTATGCGTGTTTTCTATACAAATGGAGTTACTTGCATAGAGTGCGGGCCAGCACCACGCAGCGGGGCGCGTTGCAGTGCGTTAATCGCCTTACGGTTTGGGTTTACGGCAGACAAGTTTCAAAACAACAATCTAGCTAAGGAGCTGCTTCTTTTCCCGCGCAAATCTTAGAAGCTGATCGAGGTACGGGGCGAAAATGGGAATCCTTTTTATGGGCAATCATGCCTCATCAAGTCATCATCAATCATGACTGTCTCCGTGGTGTAGTGGGAGCGTTCGGCTTACACCCGGAGGTCGCGGGTTCGATTCCCGCCGGGGGCAACGACTTTGTGTTGTTGTCCTAGTTTGGTAAGGATTAGGACATTGTAGGCTGATCACCTGATTGTCTGATAAGTAAGATGATCCGTGCTTCGGAGGGCACGTTAAGCCGTCGGTCCCGGTCACTGTCTTTGACATTGGTCGTTACCTAAAACCATGTCAGAGGCCTTTAAGGCGGTTTAAAAACTCTGACCCTAGAGTTAGTCACTAACACACACGATAAGAAAAAGATAGGCAATCATTACCACCTCACGATCACGAAGGTGGCTTTTCGACCTGATTTTAAATTCCGCAGACCCCTTAATGATTTTTTTCTTTGACATCTAAACCAATATAACATTCAAACTATACAAACTTATTGAGACATAAATTAAAACTAAATACGAACTAAGACTAAAAAATTACAAATTATTTAGTCCCACTAAAATATTACCCCTCGGCAACGTGGCCAAAAGGCTGGCAGCATTGCCACGTTTCTACAATGCTGATTCTTTAAGCCAGATAGTTACCAGCCCTTTGGTCACGGGATACCTCGAATAAACGTTTAGAAATAATTTTAACCAATACATACATACTATCACGTCTTTATCCCTAATGGGGCAGACAGAGCATTTTGGGCCTTGCGGTTCAATGCAGAGCCCAGGGCCGCAAGACCCAAAAGCCACTTTTAGCGTCATGGTGGGCGAGAAGATATAAAAGCAATCAATACAGTGATGGGTTGCTAGCCGCATCGCCTGTTAACATGATTTGCATTTTTGCCCATTCCCTCGATCGGCTTTTACGATCTGCGTGGGAAGAAAAGCAGCTGGTACATTCTAAGTTTTTTTATTTCTCCCAGACCAGCATGGGAGTTTAACCAATATTCATTTAAAAATTCGCTTCAGAGACTTCGTGGCCCCAACTGTTAGTGTATTTACTTTTATACTTCTTAGAAGAAATCAAGTAGATTCAGAAATGGCTCGCGGATATTATGCTCAAACTTAAAACCGAATGAAGCTAGTTGTTTGTTTGTTTATTTGTTTACAAAGCTTTATTAAACACTAGCCGAAGCCCGCGACTTCGTTCGCGTGGACTTTATGTCTCTGGAAAATGCTCATCAGGCTGAACAACTTTTACTAAGGCGGCATTTTTATATCTCTTATAGTTTAGCTGGACCATTATGGTTCTGCACCAGGCGTTCCATTTTCGAAATTCATTTATGCCCTATATGTTGCCCAGGCTTAATAGCTATATAACAAAAAAAGTTTCATTCGAATCCGTCCAGTATTTCCGGAGATTAGCGTGTACAAACAGACAAACAGACAAACAGACAAACAGACAGACATTTTTTTTTTAAATTCTTACTCTATTACTACGTCTCCATCGCCCCCAATATTTTTTTTGGAAATATATTTAATGTACAGACACACTTTTTTTACTGTTTTATTATATGTATATAGATTGTTTATACAATAGAAAGATAAAAATGAAAGTGGGACAGAATGGACCCAAGTCGGTGTACCAGAAGCACACAATATAATTACATACAGAATGGATGCAGTGTGGTTTTCGGCAGAGTAGAATAGGACCATTCCAAGTCATCCCGTGGCTGTCGTAGAAGGCAACTTAGGAAATACAAGCTCAACAAAGCTTATAAACATCAATGAGACTTCTCCAACCCGTCTGGCCAGCGAGGAGAGTGTAGGTCAAGTCCTCTGGCTGCTCTAGCCAAGTATGGCTCTGGTAGTACAGAGAGGGTCGCGTGCTCCTGCACGAAAAGACTTGATGCTGATTGATTGACAGAACGGAATCTCCAAAGGTCCCGCGCAAAATGCGTCCCTGTCCCGCACCTCTCCCGTCTCCTTTCCCCGTCCCCGCACTTCTCCCCCGTTCTCGCCTTGTCGAGGCAGCCTGTCACCAGCAACCGACCACTCAACACCCTCCACAATGCGCGAACGGGGGAGAGGTGCGAGGACGGGGGACGGGAACGCATATTAGGTACACATGACCTTAGGAGATCCGAGTTGGGACCTCGCGTCTCCCTTACAATCTATCTCGGCAACTGATTTACTCATTGCCGAGCTTAAAAATTCTAGGTACATGTACTACACTGGTCTAGATTTTGAATAAATATCCTTTGTTGTTGATGTTTTGATTTCAAGACAGGACAAAATTCGTCACATAATACTCAGTACCTGGGCGACCGAGCTTTGCTCGGTTACATCTCAAACATTAACTAATTTTTTTTAAACTTGTCTAAAAACAATGCAAAATAAAAAAAAATATAAACTTAAACATAAAAAAAAAACAAAAGTAAGTCACCGAGTGGGATTCGAACCCGTAACACTCTTTCTAGCGGTCGCTATCCTTAACCACTGAGCTAAATCAAGGCGGTCGCGGCGCGACGAAATTAGCAACCATATTCTGCGTGGAAAGAAAAACGCATGAAAACTCGAAAACACGCGTTTTCCCAAACATAAAACTAATCTAGATCGATTGTTTACCCCCGAAAACCCCCATATACAAATTTTCAGCGAAATCGTTAGAGCCGTTTTCGAGATCACAGAAATTTATAAATAAATAAATATATACAAGAATTGCTCGTTTAAAGGTATAAGATTTTAATTCTGTGCTAAAACAGTAGTGGAGAGGTGGGTGACCAAAAAGCGAGTTAGAGGATATCCAGCATAATGCCTTTGGTGAACGATATGCTTGCAACTGCTGTGTTTCATTGAATTTTTAATCTCATTTACTCATACCCGGAGAGCATGCATGAAAAGAGTTGAGTGTTGACGAAGCAAAAGAGGTTTGCAAGGATCGTAGTAAGTGGAAATCAATAGTCTCTGCCTACTGCAATGGGAAACAGGCGTGAAAATATGTATGTATTGATTTTTTGAAATTTTCATAGATGATGTATTTACATACATACATACTATCACGTCTTTATCCCTAATGGGGCAGACAGAACATTTTGGGTCTTGCGGTTCTATGCAGAGCCCAGGGCCGCAAGACCCAAAAGCCACTTTTAGCGTCATGGTGGGCGAGAAGATGGAAAAGCAATCAATACAGTGATGGGTTGCTAGCCGCATCGCCTGTTATGCATGATTTGCATTTTTGCCCATTCCCTCGATCGGCTTTTACGATCTGCGTGGGAAGAGAAGCAGCTGGTACATTCTAAGTTTTTTTATTTCTCCCAGACCAGCATGGGAGCATGATGCATTTAACTTGCCGCTATAACAACAAATACTAAAAACAGAATAAAATAAACATTTAAGTGAGGAACATGACTTCATATAGATAGAGGTACGGAACCCTTCGAACCCTTAACCAGTTTACGGAACCCGTATTTTTTTTTATTCATCTGTTTTGTCCCTTTGTTGGGCAAAGGTCTCTTCCCAACTTTACTAGACATTTGTGTAGGAATATGTACTTTCAGGGAGCGGTGTGGAGTAAAAGAGCATGTTGTGACAAAAATAGAGAAAGGGATGTTAAGATGGTTTGGGCATATAGAAAGGATGGATGAAAAGAGATTGACGAAAAATATTTATATGACGAATGTGAAGGGAACAGTAGGAAAAGGTCGGCCTCGGCGAACTTTCTGCGACCAAATTGCAGACGTTCTAAAAAAAGGAGAGGTAAAAAGTACCCGTAACCGAAGGGCATGTATGAAGAGATTGATGGGTTTAGATGAAGCAAAAGAGGTTTGTCAGGATCGTAGCAAGTGGAGGTCCATAGTCTCTGCCTACCCCTGCGGGAAACAGGCGTGATATTATGTATGTATGTATGTATCTACTTTCAGTCTACGCTTACCAGCTTGTTGGAAAACAGGGCTCATTTACGAGTACATAAACATATACCGTCTTATTATAAAACGCAGACTAACTTTGTTACTAGCTTTAAACCATTATCCGACCAAATCAAGTTGACATTTAGTGATACGGCATTGTCTCAACCGCAAATATCAACTTTATTTAGTCGAATAATGGTTTAAACCTAGAAACAAAGTTAGTGTGCATTTTATAATAAGAGGGATATAGTTCTAATAACATGAAACCGTCTGTCTGCTTAGAGCTACAAACCGAAAAATGCTCTTTCTGTCCCTAAGTTAAAAAGTATATATAATTGGGTTTTTCCCTAAGCCAAAAATAAATTATTTTGTACTGATAACGAAATAAACCGTCGCAAAATAATGTCACTTGTCTTTGAACATATCCATTTTAACGTGATTTTCAAATTAATATTGCAGAAAAACTGATAATGAGAGCGCTATTTGACTCCTAAAAACTGTGACGTCATCTGCCTGTATTTCATACAAAATCCCATAAATACTGTTTTGACGTTTAGAAAAAGTATTTGATTTGAGTTGTCGGAAAATAGCGTCCTATAAAGACTTTAAAAAATCATGTTAAAAATGACGCCATAATGAACAGGGAACACAAGCGTACCCACCTTTGAGGCATGCTCAGTGAGCCGCTCCTTTGATCAGTTTCTACGTGGCGGCGCGTGAACACGCGTTCCGTTCAACCCTTCAATGTTTACTATTCATAGGGAATTATTTCAATGTATTAAGTACTTACACTGCGTGAAATAGGAACAATTTAGATGTTCTGTAATGTCGTATTTTAAAATTCATAATATTGTTTCTCATAATTTAAGCAAAACTATAGCCTAAGGTCGACCAAGGTCGCTGGAAGACACTGGATGCAAGCTGCTCTAGATCGGTCATTTTGGAAATCTTTGGGAGAGGCCTATGTCCTGCAGTGGACGTTATGCGGCTGAAATGATGATAATGATAGCCTTAATAATCATTTAGTTAATAAATTCAGGTGTTACTTTGCGGGAGTCAAAGTTACATACTATGTGATCTAAATTACTTTGTGTGATTCCGCCACCAGTTAGTTAATGCAAGCTATTGCCGGCCGGCGCCCACCCACTAATGCTAGTCCCAGCATACCTGCCACCAACAGCCCGTGTGCACCCGCCACGAACAGTCTGCTGCATCCGCTGTGGCTGCAGCAACATCGTACGTCGTATACGCGACACGTGTTTCGCGTCTTCAGGCACCATACGCTTGCCGCCGGCACGGGAGCCGGCCGGCAATAGTTTACATGAACTAACTGGTGGCGGAATCACACAAAGTAATTTAGATCACATAGTATAAATCATTTAAACTTTTTCGGCTAGTTCTTTTCCACTTTGCAAGGTCTTCGGTATCCTTGCGTGACAAGCATATTATATTTGGAGAAAAAAAAGTGGGAAAGCGCACCCCGGAGTCCGAAGCAGCACAGCTGAGGATGCCATTCCCAATGGTTCGTCTGTAGGTACAACAACAACTCTTTTAGGCGAAATGGTAGCAAAACCCAGCAGAAGTGGCGATCTCATTCGAAACAAACTTTTTAAAAGTAAACACGGTGACAATTTGACCTTGAACTTTTCTAGAAGAACCTTCAAATCATTTTATGAATGACCGCTGAAAGTATTATTGATAGTAATAATTGCGTTAGTCCGTAAGTAAAACTAAACGGACTAACGCAATTACTTTTCTTCCTACTACCTCTCTAAGGCCAAGATCGGCTTTGGGTCACTGACCCAGCGGAGTAAGTAAGTGTACGAATAATTATACTAGTAGTTCGCCACGAACTTAGACCTCGCAATTATTATTTCAGAATTATGTACCTGATTTGGATGAATTATCGGTGCAGGTTTACCGATATGCGGATTCATGGTTGTGACCAAATTTCCAAAATAGTTGCCAATCACAGCCCTTTCTTTAAATGACTTTCGATTTAGCTCTAAAATGTCAGGAGCACCTTCCAACCATAAAATCCCATGGATATGAGGTCTACCGTGATGCTTAAATTCAGTTCTGTACCAGAAGTCTTATACCGAAAAATGACCCATCATTTTTCAAATGAAAAAGTCAGCTCGTTGTTGGAAAAACCAAATAACTATTAATGGGTTTTCGTTTAAATGTTTATTTGTATTGTCATGGCTCTATATCGCTGCTCATTGGTTTCTTATTCTCTTCGTAAAGCTACTTCGCGGGCTTTGGTTGCTGTTGATCTCTTGTTAGTTCGTAGCATAATTACTAATACTACTACAAAAGCACAGACAAGCAGCGATAGCGATTGAACGAAAGTTCGCTCAACAAAATTGCTAAATTTAATTAACAAGCCAATAATCAATCAAAATAAGCAAAAACTGAAAAAAAACTAATTGTAAAATAAGCAAAACCCTTTTTTTAAGTCGGTTAAATATGATCAAAATTTATAGAACTACTTATGAAACTCAAAATAATAACCATAATAGTTATACAGAGAAATTACTTCGTGGACCCCAGGGTGTATGTATTTGTAAGAAAGTTGTTCAGTAACCCGGACTGAATTTACCCTTAAATAGTTTTAGTATATGTTGTAAGAAGATTTGTATTGTATATCCGTCACGGCTTAGTCAGCTAGACTTCGCGAGTCACCCTAAGCCCGTTTAAGTACCTATAACGTATAAAAAAGTTGTTCAAACAAAAAAGTTGTTCAAATAAAAAAACATCGTTTTTATAACGGCAACAAAAAAGTCTTATGACATTTTTGAAAATATTTTGAAATGGCGAATATATGACAGTTTTAAAATTTTAAACCCCCATATTTCCGCCATTTTGAAAAATTTCGAAAAACTGGCTCGACAAAAAAATTCTATGTAGTTGTTGAACCTGCTTACAAATTTTCATGAGAATCGGTTAAGAAATGCGACCTGTAGGCGAGAACAGACAGACAGACAGACAGACAGACAGACAGACAGACAGACAGACAGACAGACAGACAGACGGACAAAAGAATTTTTGGCTAGTCTCGAAACTGAGACGCTTCGCTCGCTTCGCTCGCTCGGTCAATTAATATCATTATATTAAAAAACTGTTACTTTTTTTACTGTTGTACCGGTAGACTGGAAGAGATTCCATTATGGGATAAGTCCGCCGTTGCTACTGTTATTGTATGTAGTTTTTTTTTAATAGTACAATAAAGTTATTACAAACTAACAAACAATAAAATTATGTTTATTAAAAATTATGACAAATAAAATTAGGTCAAAAATTGTTATGTGATATTATATTATGACTATATGTTATGAGATTAAATGAAACACCAAAACACTATCATGTCTATATTATTACTAGATATACAGAGCCTATAATCATTATATCTTATATGGCTTTTTATAACTATACGTGTTATTTTGTCGTCTCTTTCTTTTCCAGTCCATCTTGTCTATCACGTCAGTAAAAAAGACGTGACTGTTAAAAAAAGCTCTAAAATCCTAACTTCATCTGTCTAAAATTCCAGAGTAAAACTCAAATTCAATAAATCAAAAAAGAAATTTTAAGCAATTGTATTTCATATTTATTATTTGTTATTTTTAATAAATGCTTATTGTTCTAAAATTCTAGGCAACATCCGTCATATTGCTGTCTCACTCTAATATATATTTCCATCCCACTCTAACCAATCCTTTGCCCAGCCACACGGAATAGATTTCAAAAGGGTGATATCTAGTTAATTCTATGAAGACCATGTCTACAGAGGAAACAAAAGGAGCACAAGCATAATATAGTTCTGTTTTATTCCTTAAATATTTATATGAATTTTCGCATTTTCATAAAACTTACATCATTGGTTAAAATAATAATAAAAAATTGCTTTGGGTGATAGCTAATATCCGATTTCCAGAATTATTGAAAAAAGGCCCCCTTTATAGAATAAAATATTTTTTTATTTCATTATTGTTATTTATGTAAAAAATATGTTAAATTTTCTATTTTATACAATTATTTTATTTCAATTTGAGCACTTTATGTAAATAAAATATGGACATCGACTCTATGGTTCAGTATCGCGACAAAGTTTTGGCATAAACAAAAAAAAATATACCCTTATTATTATTATTTTATATTAGAAATACTATATTTATATATGAAAAATATTGAATCAAATATAAAATATACTTAATTTATTAAATAAATGGATGCGTTCATAATTTATAAGTGCGGACAGTGTCGGTATCGAATTTAATTTCACTTGAAGGTTGATTTATGAAACTTGGGATCTCAAGACTAATCTACTCTATACTGCTACTCTATGCTTCGGCTAAGATATAATTTCACACAGGGATTACACACATGATGTGCTCGGCCCCGATCCTTTGCTCGGATTTACGTTTTAGATTTCCCATTCAGTTTTAGAACCGTTTAGTTGAACGAGCAAGCAAAGCGAGCAAAGTTCTCAGAGTCTAATGAAATAAATGTATACGGACAAATTTTGCAGTATGGTTTCCGGCAGGGTAGAATAGAACCACTCCGAGTCCTCCCGTGGATGTCGTAGAAGGCGTGTAACAATGACTTAGAGAATACAAGCTAAACAAAGCTTATAAACATTAACGAGACCTCTCCAACCCGTCTGGCCAGCGAGGAGAGTGTAGGCCAAGTTCTCTGGCTGCTCTGAGCAAATATAGTTCTAGTAATACAGAGAGGGTCGTGCTCCTGCAGTGGAGACAAAATGCCCTGATGATGATGATGATGATACGGAAAAATTACCTACACTGATTGAGCTAGCTCCAAAGTAAGTTCTAGACTTGTGTTATGGGATACTAACTCAACGATAATACCAATTATTTGACGTCCTCCGTGGCGTAGTAGTCACCATGCTAATCCACCATCCAGAGGTACCGGGTGCGATCCCCGGCCAGGGCAAGTTGTAAAATAACCTTTTTAAAATTGTCCTGGATCTTGTGTGTTTATCTTTATATGTATTTGTTATAAAATATGGTATCGTTGAGTTAGTATCCCATAATACAAGTCTCGAACTTACTTTCGGGCTAGCTCAATCTGTGTAATTTGTCCCTATATATTTTATTAGGTATAACATATACATATGTAAATAAACTTTGTTCGACGATAATTTGATAGGACCGAACCTTTGATCGGAACTTCACTCTTCAACTGCAATTTTTTAGGCGTGTAGATATGGCCAATAGAATTTTTAAGTTCGAGCATGAGCCAAATTGGTCAAGGGGTTGCCGAGATATGGGGCTCGCAAGTTCACAGTTCGGGCAAACTACTGGTTGTTCGTACTAACTTTTTAAATTGTTTTTTTTTTTCATGTGCAAGTGACCAACGCTGGTGTCAGATTTTTCAAACCCAAAGGCCACTGACATAGCTTAAAGACTGCCATACTATTATGACAGCCCGTATCAACGCTTATACAGCTTAACGTGCCTTCCGAAGCTCAAAAGAGCTCAATAAATTGTTGTGCCCGTGCCTGACGTCAACCCGGCCGCTTACAGAGTTATAGCTTAGCTTTTAGTCGCCTCTTACGACATCCGCAGACAGAAATTTAGTGGTCCTTTTTCAAGCCAGAAGTTACAGGACTTCAGTCTACCCCGTAAAAGAAAAATAAATAAATAATGAAGGAATAAATTAAAAATTATTTATTGCAAAAATATTAAAAAAAAGACGTGTGGCACTCCGGGACTGCCGCGGTAAAGCTATTGCAAACAAGGAAGGACGGCAACGTCGCAAACGGACGACGGAGACGAAGCGGCAACCTACATGGTAGGCGGAGTGGGGAGAGCGTGAGGTTTTTTCGTTACGGAATTTCTGGATTCGGTCCCCGCGCTCAAGGCCCGCGATAGAAGCTATGCAATAGCTTAAAAAAATTTTTCACTAAATATATATTATGTACAATGGGCGAGATCTTTTCCAAACGACCGATGGATGGAGAGAAAGGAAAAGAAAACTATAATAAATATATAAATAAATGTTTATTTAAAAAAATCTCAATTCTCTTTAAACTTTTCAAAAATCTCGCAACACCTTCAAAGAAAAATCCAATTGTTTCCAATCCACAAACCAACCCCAAAAATAACCCAAATTTTAACACCACACCCCGCTACCCTAAAAAAGTCACTCGAGCGCTTGACCTGAAAAAATAATTATACTTACCTCCGTTCCGTTACCTCCTTTGTAAAATTAAAAAATAAGTGAAGTGGAAAATGATCAAAGTGTCTATGCTCCGTCGAAGTTAAGGCGATTAGTCTATGGTTCCCCTGACCAATCGCCGCACCGCACGGCCTCGTATGGAGGGTAGAAAACAAGTTATGGATTTTTTGGCGGGAAGTCAAGAGGTCCAGTTTGCTTTAAATTGTTTTGCAAATTGATTCTAGTGGACTTTATAATATGAAATTGGTGTAGTTTGGTGTTATAAATGCTCATTCTCATGGACAATATGTGAAATGTTTAAAGTGGACAGTCATAGTGCGGTTGTAGTGATATTTATTTGCGGGCTGCGGTGGGCGTCTTTGGGCGCCGTCCGCCACTCAATCGGCTATGAAAACCAGTGGACTCGTATAGATTTGTCGCCAGAAGCTCCCGTGAAGCAATCAAAGGACCTATACCAACCTTTGATTGTATAGTTAAGAGTTTAGGAGTAGGAATAAAGAAGAGATAATACTAGACACTGGCAAAATAAGCTTCAACGAAGTTTGACCGCCATAATCAAAAAAAGAAAAAAAAATACAAGTTAGTCAAATTAAAAAAAACAAAAACCTGCCGATTCAATCGTTCTTCTTCCGCCCGTTGCTGAGCATAGGCCTCTCTTCGTCGACGCCACCCATCTCGTTCTTGCTGCTCTCATCCAGCTGTGATTGATTATGTTGATTATGACGTCAACCCATCGCATAGGCGGACGCCCGACGCTTCTCCCACCCATTCTGATGATTCACACATCTTTTATAATCTTCTTTACCCAAAGGTTGGCTGGAAGAAATCACTTTAGTGATAAGTCCGCCTTTGTACCTACTATGTTTAAAATGTACTTTTGATTATTGTCATACTTAGTTGGTGCAATAAAGAAATTTTATCTTATCTTATCTTATCTTATTCTGGGCCACCATTCGGTTCTTCTTTCTTTTCTTCTTCTTTCTTTCTTATCGTGTGTGTTAGTATCTAACACTAGTGTCAGAGTTTTTAAACCGCCTTAAAGGCCTTTGACGTGGTTTTAGGTAACGACCAAAGTCAAAGACAGTGACCGGGACCGACGGCTTAACGTGCCCTCCGAAGCACGGATCATCTTACTTATCAGGCAATCAGGTGATCAGCCTACAATGTCCTAACCAAACTAGGACAACAACACAAAGTCGTTGCCGCCGCTGGGAATTGAACCCGCGACCTCCGGGTATGAGCCGAACGCTCTAACCACTACACCATTCGGTCAGTGCCTTGCTCCACCTGCCATCACTAAGTCGTGCCAGGTCCAGTTCCACTTTAAGTTCATGACCGTCGTACCAACATCTCGTACAGTACGTTGTCGATGTCAAGCGTTCACCCCCATTACATTTTGAACCGCTGAATCGATTTCCATCAAATATATAAAGATGATGATGATAAACGATCAAGTCAACTTTCAAACAAACCGCATGGAAATCGACCTATTTGTTTAGGCGCTACTATGCCACAGACAGACACACATACACGTCAAACTTAAGAAAAACGACGGGTTGCACTCTGGGAGTGCCGGCAGAAGTGAAAACTTGAATATTAACGTTGTGCATTTTTGATATACAAAACAGCAGGCGCAGGCATACATTTTCGCCGCGCCGTAGAAAGAGAGGGGGATAGTACCTACGCCGATCCTACGCCGCGCCAGCTTTCTACTCTCCATTCGTCTTACGAATTTTCGATCAGGTCACGTGTCCTGACGAGAGTTTAACATTTTTTACCCATTCCAAAAAAAGTGCACAACGCCGCTAAAGAAGTTTTCACTTCAATAACACTCTTTTTCGTCGGGGGTTAATAAGGATAATAATGTTTCGAATCTTTATTCCAGGTTTTGTATGTTTTGTTTTGTTTCAGGAGTTGATGGCTCGTTGGGAAAATGCATTATTAGCGCTTTCGCAAGTTAGGTGACACCGAGCGTCGACCGCACTTGAATGGGTGACTACAAATGTTAATAATTTCACGAGCTCTTCCGTGCTTCGGATGGCACGTTAAGCCGTTGTTTTCGGCTGTCATCTTTGTATAGTCGTCAAACTTTGTCAGATATTTTTTGCAGCTTGAAAAATCTGTCTCTAGTAGCTTAAACTATCTAACTAACTTTACGAAAAACAAAAACATATTAACATTTTTTGTGAATGTACCTTTGCTATCATTGCTGTTAAATGCAGGGTAACAAACTATACTTTAAGTAGTCAATACTGAGCAACTTTTCCCAATGAACATATATCTAAATGAAATGTATTTTTCGGTTTTACATACAAAAAGAAACTTTTTTAGGAAGTCCATGATACTGAACAACTCTTCCCAAGGATCATATATCTAATATGAAATACTTTTCGGTTGTACACGAAGAAACTTTCGTAAAAACATGGTATAATAAGGTATTCTCTTCCCGTGACAGCTGATGACGTAGGTGGAACTTGACTACGTCATCAGTTTGATATGTTGCCACTGTGTGAAATTGAATTACCCGAGCGTAATGTATTTTTGAAATGTATATACCAATTTCGAATTAATAATTCATTATATCACTTTATAAAATATTGAATTGATGAATCACGCGAGAATCGCGAGATACTAAATAGCTTAGTTACTTAATATTTTATTTAATATTCATGAACTAATTGAGAAAGTCCTTAACACATTCACGGACACTTACGGCTGTGGACGTAATTCAATTGTTATTTCTATTGTGTCTGGCTTAGTGTCCGTGAATGTGTTAAATTTACTGAAAAGAACAATCAGTGGCAACACTTTGTGACGTAGTCAAGTTCCATCTCGGTAAGAGAATACCTGTTTTATTATACCATGCGTAAAAAGAAAACCTCCTTACCTCTACCCTCCATAGGCTCACTCATTTAAATATAGAAGGTAGCCGGTCAGTTGAGCTTTAGCACCCGTCGAGTAAGCACGGCTGTGATCATACGATTTCTCGCTCTAATAAAAAAATATGTTTAAAATAGCTTTGCGTCACCATTTTTCGGTCTATTTGTTTCTTTAGGTAATGAAGCTTGTCTTTTTGTTATACAAAGGGTCCAGTTAAATAGGGCATGTTAAAAAAGAGTTCAATGGCCTGGTGGGAATATGCATATATGGATGTGGAATAAAAATTCACTAAAGTATGTTTCCAGTTAAGAGAATGGGTAAAAACTGCAGTTAGTTGAGAAAACATGAGAAAATGTTTAGGCAGCCATCTTGGATCCAAAACCTGAATTATTTACAACACAACATAGAATACTTCAGACCCCTGGGATGTTCCAGTAGGACGTTATAAACGAATTCTTCTACCAAAAAAACCCTTAGATTCTGAATTTCAGTCAAATCGGATGCAGTTGCCTATTGTCGGCCATCTTGGAAGCACTGAGTGACTTGGCCTGCGCCTTCGTAAGTCAAGGAGGAGGGTGACTGCAAAATGAAAGAAAAACAAGATTGATCTGTATTATTTATTCAATAAACTTACAGTAATTGTAGTTATTATAATAATTCTAATGTTTAAATACATAATAAATTAATATTTAAATCATAGATACTGTTAATACGTATTATTTATAAAAGAGGATAATTTTATTGTCCTCAAAAAGTTATTTGCTGAAAGATTTATTTTATTTGGCCACGTTCAGGCGAGCGAAGCGTAAGACACCCACCCACAAGGTGGTCTGACGACCTGACCAAGGTCGCTGGAAGGCGCTGGATGCAAGTCAGATTCCGGTAAAAATTGGTGATTGTAAAGAAATTGCAATTATCTAGGGTTATAACTGGTTTCCTAAACTAAAATTATGAACTGGAAAGAAAATATAACGATTTAGAAGTTTTCCATACTAATGGTCAAAAATGATATAAAACACTATATTCTATTTCAAGTTCATATTTTTACCGTCGGAAACTAGTTATAAACCTAGATAATTGCAATATCTTTGAAATTACAAAATTTTGCCCAAATCGGACATGTCGTTTTGAAATAAAACGTAGACTACGTTTGTATGGAAAGTTGTATTTTGGTCTAGGGTCGGGTGACCCTTAAGATTTTATTTACCGACTTCCAAAAAAGGAGAAGGCTATCGCGATCTTTTTTTATATGTTTACCGAATATTCGAAAACCGATTTGGAATATTCTTTATTTGTTTCAAATGATATACTCGTAAGGTGATCCCGTAGAAATTTGATCAAAACCAGTTGTGTAGTTTGGCGATGAAGTCGGTTTTTAGTTTTGAAAAATCATCTAGAATACGACAGAGGTTTAACGTATGTTCACAGAATCAATATGAGTATTACATACAGAACGGAATATCCTAGGTCCCGCGCTATATGCGTCCCCCGTCCCCCGTCCCCGCACCTCTCCCACGTTCTCGCCTTGTCGAGGCCGCCAGGCGCCCGCAGCCGCGCGCTCAACACCCTCGAGACCGGGGGAGAGGTGCGAGGACGGGGGACGGGAACGCATATTGCGCTCGACCTTAGGAGATCCGTTCTGTATACATACATACATACTATCACGTCTTTATCCCAAATGGGGCAGACAGAGCATTTTGGGTCTTGCCACTTTTAGCGTCATGGTGGGCGAGAAGATAAAAAAGCAATCAATACAGTGATGGGTTGCTAGCCGCATCGCCTGTTAAAATGATTCACATTTTTGCCCATTCCCTCGATCGGCTTTTACGATCTGCGCGGGAAGAGAAGCAGCTGGTACATTCTAAGTTTTTCCGTTCTGTATGTAAT
The DNA here is from genome assembly GCA_963555685.1 of Acrobasis consociella. NCBI lineage: Eukaryota > Metazoa > Arthropoda > Insecta > Lepidoptera > Pyralidae > Acrobasis > Acrobasis consociella. The sequence goes on from OY743129.1 coordinate 13,043,121, forward strand.
ACATAAATTAATTCTATGGTATGCTTACACCATTTTATCCTAACAAACCATAGACACAGGTTCCCTAGCACATTCTCCACAGACGCTACTCATGTAGACGCTAGGTAAGAGTATAGTAACTTCAGATCTTGTGTAGTACACGTCGACATTAGTGTATGTAGATATCTTCGTGACGTCACCGAGTTTTTGGATGCTGAAAAAGAAACAAATTAAATTCGAGATGGGTAATTTTAAATTAGTAACCTCGTCACATCACCTTGGTTAGTTAGGTAGCGGACCCCGGGCTCTGAAGCGTTACTGCTGAGGCCTATTATATATATAGGCGAGATAGTATAAATCGATTAATGTCCAAGCAGTATTTATTTTACAGAAGCGCCTAATGAGAATAATAACTTTCACACGACCTCGTGAAACATGTCGAGAACTATTCGGCAAGTTAAACGTGTTAACGGTAACGGGAATGTATATTTTTGAATTATGCCGCTTCGTTCGTAAACACGCGCACTACTTCGAACTTCACGGTGACAGAACTCGCCGTTACGCATCACGCCGAGTAAACGATTTAGTTCTACCCACATCACACCTCGATTTTTATAAAAATGGTCCCTATTACATGGCTATCACGGTTTACAACCACCTTCCAAAGTACATAAAAGAATCCCAGGGGCTGAAATTGGACACTGAATTAAAAACTCTTCTGACCAATAAAAAATATTATACATTGAAGGAATACTGGGATGATAAATTATAGGAATGACATTTAATTTAATTTATTATTATTCATTATTTATTTTAATTCCATTTTATTGACTGACATGTTCATATTAGACAATTCTGTTTAAGGTTAATTGATATAGTAAATTGTATAATATTTAGAATTCACAATGCCTTATTAAGGTAAAATTTGTAAAATAATAAGACCCTTTATGACAATGTAATGAAATGTGCATGTGTACTTGTTACAAATTTTATGTGAATAAATGAATATGAATGTATTAAATTGAAAAAGACTTACTCAAAATATTCGGTCTCATTCGAAGACAGAGCTGCTGCACTGGAATTCTTCTGCTCTCTGTGACTCTCATCTCTCAGATCCACGTGGTACCCTCCAGCGTGGACCCTGAACCCTCCGCCTTTAAGCCTGAGAACTGCAAACCTAACAAGTAGGTAATTATTAAAAAATAATGAAGCGTTTTCCAGAGAGAGAGAATGAAGAGTTTCCAAATATTCTCGCTTAACAGTTTTGAAGGGAGTAGATGTTAGTATAACGAGAAACAGGACTGTTGAAAGAGAAGACATACTGCGCCCCTAGATAATTGGATAAGGTAAGGCAGATAATAAATAATACATACATACATACATACTATCACGTCTTTATCCTTAATGGGGCAGACAGAGCATTTTGGGTCTTGCGGTTCTATGCAGAGCCCAGGGCCGCAAGACCCAAAAGCCACTTTTAGCGTCATGGTGGGCGAGAAGATGGAAAAGCAATCAATACAGTGATGGGTTGCTAGCCGCATCGCCTGTTAACATGATTTGTTTTTTTGCCCATTCCCTCGATCGGCTTTTACGATCTGCGTGGGAAGAGAAGCAGCTGGTACATTCTAAGTTTTTTTTTATTTCTCCCAGACCAGCATGGGAGTATAATAAATAAATAAATATATATGGACAACTTGCAATGATTGAGCTAGCCACAAAGTAAGTTCGAGACTTGTGTTATGGGATACTAACTCAACGATACTATATTTTAAAACAAATACAAATATAGACAAACCTTCAAGACCCAGGATAGTTAGAATATATTATTCTTATATTATAATATAATAGATAGAAGAAAGCCATTTTCCAACTTGCCCTGGCTGGGGATCGAACCCAGGACCTCCGGATTGGCGGTCTAGGATGTTCACCATTACGTCACGGAGGACGTCGATGATGATATTGATGATTAATTCTGTGAATTTCTATAGCGTCTCGTCTGTTATCATAGATTTAGAAGGTATAAGATGGATATAGAGTATTGTAAAATGTGACCAGAAACGAAATATTTCTGTATAGCTTTTTATGGGTTGTATTTGTACCTACTACACAAACTACGGGTAAAGCAGTACGATACCATCTTTCCAGTATAAGATAACTTATAAATTAACACAGTTTACAATTTGGAAAATAAAATTTTCGTGTAACGATGTTCGAGCCAGGGTGACATGTTTTGTATGAAAACTTGTCTCATTGTGAAATTGATGCTATCTCTTTTGCTCGTATGAAGATGACACTTATCATATTATCTGTCACACTCGGCTAGTGTGGTCTGACGTAGTAAAAAAAATTCTATCTCATGTCTGTTATAGAACTTACTTCGGTGCACTGGTACAGTCGGCTAAAACCACGCTCTCTGCACACTGTTGTGGTTCAACGCGCTCGACTGTACCCTGTAGGGTATGTACTATGGATTCCTGGACGCGACATTCCTCTGAAATAAATAAATAAATAAATCTTATTTATTACCATATTAGCAGTGCCTGTGGGCTTCGCTCCCTGTGGGAATTTCGGGATGAAACCTATCCTATGTCCTTCCCTGGGTATCAAACTATCAAATTTAATCTAGATAGGTTCAGTGGTTAAAGCGTGAAGCGGTAACAAACAAACAAACAAATATACAAACTCACTTCCGCATTTATAATATTATAGTAGGATAGAAGGACAATGACAACCTACCTCCGTGGCGTAGTGGTTCGCTACCCAGAGGCCCCGGGTTCGATCCCCGGTCAGAGCAAGTTGGAAAATTGTCCTGAGTCTTGGATGTTTATCTATATATGTATTTGTTATAAAATATAGTACCGTTAAGTAATTATCCCATAACACAAGTCTCGAACTTACTTTAGGACTAGCTCAGTCTGTGTAATTGGTCCGTATATATTTAAAAAAAAAAAACAATGTCCATTATTATATACCTCACAATTATTATTAAGTCACTCCGGACTGGAAAAATCAGTAAAATTAATCGTACGTCCAGAGTAATAAGATTGAAATAAGCTTAAAATGCACTTCTAGGTATCTAAACGAACCGGTGCTGAGTTCTGACGCGAGCTAAATTAAATCATATCGCTAACAACATTGAGTAGATATTTCTTTGAATTCCTTTGCTGAGTAAGACTTCTGTACGTAAGTACTAGTTCTCATTCTGTGACTGACGAAAATTATCATTGTTTGAATTTATTTCATGACATCTACAAGAGCTTGGCTCTTGAATGTAGATGAGGATACTAACTGAAAATTATCATTGTGTCACTCTCTTTCATGACACCTACAAGAGCTTGGCTCTTGAATGTAGATGAGGATACTAACTGAAAATTATCATTGTGTCACTCTCTTTCATGACACCTACAAGAGCTTGGCTCTTGAATGTAGATGAAGATACTAACTGAAAATTATCATTGTGTCACTCTCTTTCATGACACCTACAAGAGCTTGGCTCTTGAATGTAGATGAAGATACTAACTGAAAATTATCATTGTGTCACTCTCTTTCATGACACCTACAAGAGCTTGGCTCTTGAATGTAGATGAGGATACTAACTGAAAATTATCATTGTGTCACTCTCTTTCATGACACCTACAAGAGCTTGGCTCTTGAATGTAGATGAAGATACTAACTGAAAATTATCATTGTGTCACTCTCTTTCATGACACCTACAAGAGCTTGGCTCTTGAATGTAGATAAGGATACTAACTGAAAATTATCATTGTGTCACTCTCTTTCATGACACCTACAAGAGCTTGGCTCTTGAATGTAGATGAGGATACTAACTGAAAATTATCATTGTGTCACTCTCTTTCATGACACCTACAAGAGCTTGGCTCTTGAATGTAGATGAAGATACTAACTGAAAATTATCATTGTGTCACTCTCTTTCATGACACCTACAAGAGCTTGGCTCTTGAATGTAAATGAGTATACTAACTGAAAATTATCATTGTGTCACTCTCTTTCATGACACCTACAAGAGCTTGGCTCTTGAATGTAGATGAAGATACTAACTGAAAATTATCATTGTGTCACTCTCTTTCATGACACCTACAAGAGCTTGGCTCTTGAATGTAGATGAAGATACTAACTGAAAATTATCATTGTGTCACTCTCTTTCATGACACCTACAAGAGCTTGGCTCTTGAATGTAGATGAGGATACTAACTGAAAATTATCATTGTGTCACTCTCTTTCATGACACCTACAAGAGCTTGGCTCTTGAATGTAGATGAGGATACTAACTGTACAATTCCTTTGCTGAGTAAGACTTCTGTACGTAAGTACTATTGCGAACTTAGGAGTACGAGCGTGATGTACCTGTAGGAAGTGCTTAAATATTGCTAACTAGCTGAAGCCCGCGACTTCGTTCGCGTGGACTTTATGTCTCTGGAAAATGCTCATTAGGCTGAACAACTTTTACTAAGGCGACATTTTTATATCTCTTATAGTTTAGCTGGACCATTATGGTTCTGCATCAGGCGTTCCATTTTCCAAAATCATTTAAACCCTATATGTTGCCCAGGCTTAATAGCTATATAACAAAAAAAGTTTCATTCGAATCCGTCCATTATTTCCGGAGATTAGCGTGTACAGTAGACAGACATTTTTTTTTAAATTCTTACTCTATTACTACGTCTCCATCGCCCCCAATATTTTTGTTTGGAAATATATTTTATGTACAGACACACTTTTTTTACTGTTTTCTTATATGTATAGATATAGATTAAGCAATACACGTACATCACGCACGGATATACACGTACTCCTAACTCAGCAACCTTCCCCACTTCTTTACATGTATATTTCTTAGTATATAAGTTAGTATTCTGATAAATAAAATACATTCCTTTTCTGTTACCGGTTTCTGTGGATTGATTTACACACACGCCATAATTGGTGTACTACGCGTGTAACTACACGCCATTCTACTGCTCTGCCTCTGTGGTGTAGTGGTTAGAGCGTTGTGCTCATACCCGGAGGTCGCGGGTTCGATTCCCGGCGGGGGCAACGACTTTGTGTTGATGTCCTAGTTTGGTTAGGACATTGTAGGCTGATCACCTGATTGTCTGATAAGTAAAAATCCGTGCTTCGGAGGGCACGTTAAGCCGTCGGTCCCGGTCACTGTCTGTGACATTGGTCGTTACCTAAAACCATGTCAGAGGCCTTTAAGGCGGTTTAAAAACTCTGACACTAGTGTTAGTTACTAACACACACGATAAGAAGAAGATTCTACTGCTACTACTTATTCTGTGACTCTGACAAAAATTATCATTGTGTGAGTCTCTTTTATGACACCTACAAGAGCTTGGCTCTTGAATGTAGATGAGGACATGGTATAATAAAACAGGTATTCTCTTCCCGAGATGGAACTTGATTGAACTACGTCACAAAGTGTTGCCACTGATTGTTCTTTTCAGTACATTTAGGGACTTTCTCAATTAGTTCATGAATATTAAATAAAATATTATGTAACTTAGCTGCTTAGTATCTCGCGATTCTCGCGTGATTCATCAATTCAATATTTTATAAATTGATATAATGTATTATTAATTTGAAATTAGTATACAAAGTTAAAAAATGCATTAGGCTCGGGTAATTCAATTTCACACAGTGGCAACATATTAAACTGATGACGTAGTCAAGTTCCACCTACGTCATCAGCTGTCACGGGAAGAGAATACCTTCTTTTATTATACCATGGATGAGGATACTCACTGTATAGTCCTATCTTCTTCAGCCGCTGTACCGTGGTCAGGCTGTCCAAATACTGGAAGGCACTCGGCGCAGGCGTCTCGAATACTGTCTCTATTTTATCGTTATTCAAGGATGTGTAGCCGATATCGTTCTCCTAGAAATAAATAAATAAAAGTAAATAAATATATAGGGACAAATTACACAGATTGAGCTAGCCCCAAAGTAAGTTCGAGACTTGTGTTATGGGATACGAACTCAACGATACTTTACTATATTTTATAACAAATACATACATAGATAAACATCCAAGACCCAGGACAATTTGAAAAAGGCCATTTCCCAACTTGCCCTGACCAAAAAAAAATCGGGTTGCACTCTGGGAGTGCCAGCAGAAGTAAAAACTTGAATATTAACGTTGTGCATTTTTGATATACGAAACAGCAGGCGCAGGCATACATTTTCGCCGCACCGTAGAAAGAGAGGGAGATACTCCCTCTCCTACGCCGCGCCAGCTGTCTACTCTCCATCCGTCTTACGAATTTTCGATCAGGCCACGTGTCCTGACGCGAGTTTAACATTTTTTACCCATTCCAAAAAAAGTGCACAACGCCGCTAAAGAAGTTTTCACTTCAAAAACCGAGAAAAAGGCAATAGATATCGATACTAACTTGGCTGTTCTGTAAAGTATTTTATTATGTTGGAAATTTATTTTTAAAATTTTCTTGGGTCTTGGACGTTTATCTATGTATGTGTATGTATTTGCTATCAAATATAGTATCGTTGAGTTAGTATCCCATAAAACAAGTTTCGAACTTACTTTGGGGCTACCTCAATCAGTGTTGTTTGTCGCTATATGTTTATTTATGTCGTTGAATAGGGAATATGCATGAAAAAAATATGTTATCTATCCAGTTTATCCATAAATATTCAAAAGTAAAGTACTAACAGTAAAAACAGAATAAAAATTGGTTAAGACGTACTAAATAGGATTAAGGACACACTTTATTTAACCATCTCTGTAAAAACCCTATTTACTGCAAATCATTATCATCATCAGGTCTTTTTGTCTTCACTGCAGGAGCACGACCCTCTCTATACTTCCAGAGTCATACTTGGCCAGAGCAACCAGAGGATTTGGCCTACACTCTCATCGCTGGCCAAACGAATTGGAGAGGTCTCATTGATGTTTATAAGCTTTGTTTAGCTTGTAATTCCTAAGTCGCCTTCTACGACATCCACGGGAGGACTTGGAGTGGCCCTATTCTAATCTGCTGGAAACCACACGGCAGAAATGATAATAACCATACCTTTATTGTAAAAGAGCCTAAAGGACCAAAGACATCAGACTTCTCTATCCTCATCATCCTGTCTAGAACTACTTCTGGCACCAAAGAACTGAGGAGTTTGGCTATGGAATTCACTAGTTTCGGCATCTGAAATAACAAGTAAATATTTAAAAAAAATCAGACAATACCGATACAAATACATTTTCACGTCTATATCCCTGACAGAGCCCAGGGCCGTAAGACCCAAAGCCGTAGCGTGATGGTGGGCATTGAGATGGAAAAGGAATCAAAATAGTGATGGGTTGCTAGCCGCATTGCCTATTACCATGATTAAAATCTCGCCCATTCCCTCGATCGCCTTTTACGATCTGCGCGGGAAGAGAAGCAGCTGCGTATTATCATGTAAATGACTACTTATCATCATCTGAGAAAAATTCTTGGAAATAGTTGTCTGCAAATTGTAATTGTATAATTTAAATGTATAGCTTAAGTGTAAATCTGTATTGTAATTGTAACATAGCCCATCAGGCTGGGTAGGGACCAATACTGAACTGGGTTTCTTTCGGCGTAATCTTCCCAGCAGTGGTCGTTCCGAAACGCTAGTAGTTTTTAGCTTCTGCACTAAAAAAAAATATTTAAAAAAAATGACCTTCAATAAGAGATAAATTTATCCTACATTGAATAAAAAATTTTGACTTTGACTTTGACTTTGACTGGTACATTCTAAGTTTTTCTTTTCTCTCAGACCAGCGTGGCAGAATTAAGACAATCTTTTATCTAAAGTGCTCGTCATCAAATCAAACGAGCCCAAACTCAATAGGGTTGCGTCGTTTCATTACAGAGTTCCTACGGCCACCTTCCGGCTCCATCATCAGATCATTTCCATGTTATCATAACATTGCATTGTCACGCGATATACGTATGCGTGCAAAATTTCAGCTCAATCGGAAACCGGGAAGTGGGTCAAATTTAACTTGAAGATTTGATTACTGACAGAATGACAGATAACAGGACATGTAAACTAAAAAAAAAGCTTGTAAAAATAATAAATCTTTAAAAATACATACATACATACTATCACGTCTTTATCCCTAATGGGGCAGACAGAGCATTTTGGGTCTTGCGGTTCTATGCAGAGCCCAGGGCCGCAAGACCCAAAAGCCACTTTTAGCGTCATGGTGGGCGAGAAGATGGAAAAGCAATCAATACAGTGATGGGTTGCTAGCCGCATCGCCTGTTAACATGATTTGCATTTTTGCCTATTCCCTCGATCGGCTTTTACGATCTGCGTGGGAAGAGAAGCAGCTGGTACATTCTAAGTTTTTTTATTTCTCCCAGACCAGCATGGGAGCATGGTATTTTTAAAAATATATCCGAATATCCGCATGCCCGTTGTCACTTATTTTAAATGTAAGTGCATGCTTCGTCTATTTTATTAATGTTACGAGACAACCCGGCTAAAATATCGAGTCTCTTCTGTAATTAAAACCAAGAGAAAAGAAATAAATATAATAAAGATACCTTTTAAAACTAAACCTTAAAATAAATACTAGTCTATGAAATTTATATTTCTGCGTTGAAATATCGGTTAGAACATGGTATAATAAAACAAGGTATTCTCTTCCCGTGACAGCTGATCACGTAGGTGGAACTTGACTACGTCATCAGTTTGATATGTTGCCACTGTGTGAAATTGAATTACCTTAGCGTAATGCATTTTTGAACGTTATATACCAATTTCGAATTAATAATCCAAATATTTTTTTTCTACATATGCCCTTTTTGATTATCTTTTGACAAAAGTGAATAGAAACTTACCTCTTTATCCCTCACAACGTCCACTCTAAGACTCTTTTCAGCTATCCCCGATACGTTTGCTGGGATAAACCTGAATTTGACAGTAAAATTGTTGGTCTGTCTGTCTGGGTGTCCGCTGCTGTAGACCAAAGATGTGGTGCCGTTGTATTTGAGGGGTAGGTTCGAGATGTCTTGGTCTATTTGGGGAGTGTAGTCGATGAGGTGGCTGAAGTTCAACTGAAAAAGAGGATAAAAAGCTTCATTCATGACGACCTCCGTGGCGTAATGGTCAACACGCTTGACCGCCAATCCAGAGGTCCTGGGTTCGATCCCCAGCCAGGGCAAGTTGGAAAATGGCCTTTTTCAAATTGTCCTGGGTCTTGGATGTTTATCTATATATGTATTTGTTATAAAATATAGTATAGTTGAGTTAGTATCCCATAACACAAGTCTCGAACTTACTTTGGAGCTAGCTCAATCAGTGTAATTTGTCCCTATATATTTATTTATTTATATTCATCATGAAATTTGGGTAAAGGTATTTCTTTGTAATATGAAGAACTAGCTGGTGCCTGCGACTTCGTCTGCATAGTATCTTTATAAATTGTAGCCTATGTGTTATTCTCATGTATAAGCTATATTCTTCTTCTTCTTCTTAGCGAGTCGGAATGGCGATTTTATATAATTGTGGACCAGTGTTTGGCGACACTTACTCCTCTATCATTTGCAGAGTTTAAGTCCTCTATTGTACAGGCTATAAGCTATATTGTAAAGTTTAATTAGAATCCATTCCGTAGTTTTTACAAGAATAAGTAACAAACATCCATATCCATACTTACAAACTTTCGCGTTTATAATATATTATTGGATTACTGAGAAAATCTTGTTTTGAAATTTTGGAAGATTAAGTTTAGGATCACGAAACTCAAAGGTCGGTTAGGAAAATGTTGGTTTAGATGGAAAACAGAAATCTACGTTCGTGCAGGATGAATTCGTGCACAAATCATTAGTTACATTCGCCCTGATGAAGACCTTCGGATGAGGTCAAAACATGTCGGCAGTAGCTGACTCTTAACTCATTCTATATTGTATGTGTCTCACGTCAGTTTCAATCAAGAAACAAGATATATAATGATAGGTATACATACATACATACTATCACGTCTTACTTTTGTCTTTTTATGTTCAAGTTTATATATAATTTATAACTGCCTCCGTGGTGTAGTGGTTAGAGCGTTCGGCTTATACCCGGAGGTTGCGGGTTCGATTCCCGGCAGGGGCAATGACTTTGTGTTGTTGTCCTGGTTTGGTTAGGACATTGCAGGCTGATCACCTGATTGTCTGATAAGTAAGATGATCCGTGCTTCGGAGGGCACGTTAAGCCGTCGGTCCCGGTCACTGTCTTTGACATTGGTCGTTACCTAAAACCATGTCAGAGGCCTTTAAGGCGGTTTAAAAACTCTGGCACTAGTGTTAGTCACTAACACACTCGATAAGAAGAAGATCACGTCTTTATCCCCAATGGGGCCCCAATGGGGCAGACAGAGCATTTTGGGTCTTGCGGTTATATGCAGAGCCCAAGAGAGCAGAGAGCAAGACCCAAAAGCCACTTTTAGCGTCATGGTGGGCGAGAAGATGGAAAAGCAATACAGTGATGGGTTGCTAGCCGCATCGCCTGTTAACATGATTTGCATTTTTGCCCATTCCCTTGATGAAGGAAGAGAAGCAGCTGGTACATTCTAAGTTTTTTTATTTCTTCCAGACCAGCATGGGAGTGATAGGTATGAGTTTGTAAAAAGGACTTCGCGTTAAGAACCTATGATTGATGGAGCAGAAGGGTTCTCGAATGGCGGCCACGTACCGGCAAGCGCAGCGTAGGACACCCACCTGCTAGGTGGTCAGATGACCTGTGCAATTTTGCAGGAAGGTGCTGGATGCAGGCCGCTTTTGATCGGTCGCTTTGGAAATCATGTGGGCTTCTTGTGACTGATAATGATGATGAAATAGGACTATTTTAATTGCTAGCCTGTCGGTGTGTCACTGTTAGGAAAAGGCCTTCTTTTTCCACTTGTTTCTTTTCTAATTACTTCGATTTCTTGCCATTTAGTTACATAACTATCGAAATCATCCCGCCATTACGTCTGGGGTCTTTCTCTAAGCAAAGATAATCTTTCACCTTTATACGAGCAATTCTTGTATATTTATATATTTATAAATTTCTGTGATCTCGAAAACGGCTCTAACGATTTCGCAGAAAATTGGTATATGGGGGTTTTCGGGGGTAAACAATCAATCTAGATTAGTCTTATGTTTGGGAAAACGCGTGTTTTCGAGTTTTCATGCGTTTTTCTTTCACGCAGAATACGGCCGCTATCCGTTTTGGCTCAGCAGTTTAGGATGCGAACCGCTAGAAAGAGTGTTACGGGTTAGAATCTCACTCGGTGACTTACTTTTGTCTTTTTATGTTCAAGTTTATATATAATTTTTTATATTGTATTGTTTTTAGACAAGTTTAAAAAAAATGAAGTTAATGTTGTAACCGAGCAAAGCTCGGTCGCCCAGGTACTATAACTATTAACGTGACAGATACCCAATGCCATAGAAACTATAATAGAGCCCGTAAGTAAAAGGCAAAACTCGAGTTGCCGGGTAGGCACACAGAGATGGCAGCACACACGACTAGCAAGAAAGTGTTGCATATGCTTTAAAAATATTATTGAATTTCACATAACTCATATTTGATTAATTAGTGTACTACTTTGTTTAAAATAGTAGTATATTACCTTAAAGCGCCATCTAGTGTCAAGAAACAAAAATAATTATGTTTATAAGGTGATATGTAGGCATGCTCCAAGTAACTATTGACTTACTTTCAAATCCTTCGGATAATCAAAATTGTTGATGTCATATCCAACATTCTCCATCAACACTGTTAAGTTGAACAAGGTCTTTGTCATCTTCAAAGCCACTTTTGATATTGATTTCAGATACGGTGCATCATCAGGTATTCCAGGTCTGTAAAAGAAGCTTACCATCTGAGATGCTTTATAATCCGAGTGAAGCGGCAGTGTAGAAGTTATAGAAGTTATCAAAGATAATATATAATTACTAACGTAACAGATACCTAACGCCTTAAAAACGAATGGGCCCTTAAAGAAGCAAAATTGGTTGATGCGGAGGCACACAGAGATGGCAGCACTCATGATGGGCAAAAACGTGACAAAGAAAGTGTTCGATATGCTTTAAAATATTTATTGCATTTCATATAAGTCATATTTAATTAATTAAAGTGCTATTGTTTATTTAAATAATAGTAATAAAAGATTTTAATGTTTTAATTATTACCTTTAGCGCCATCTAGTGACAAGGAAGATAAATAATTGTTTGTAAGGCTATTGGTAGGCATGGTATATAACATACACAACGGAATCTTCCAAGGTCCCGCGCAGGCCTATCTCACTCCGCGGTAGATATTAAAAACGCACGTACAAAAAAGTACGTACGGCGGCCTCGCCAGCGTGGCTAATCAGTGCGGCAGAAAAGGTAAGCGTTACGCGATAGAAAGAGACAGAAAGAAATGGAACGTCTAGGTGAATATAACTGTAGGTTATTAGCGTTGTGCGATCTGAATTGAACTTAATTGTGTCGTCGCGAGAGTCGCTATTCATTTAATTGATTTTTCAGAGTGAATCTTCTGTACTTGTACTATTATGTATTCTGTGTCCCGCGCAATATGCGCCCCCGCCCCCGTCCCCGCACCTCTCCCCCGTTCTCGCCTTGTGGAGGGTGTTGAGTGGGCGGCTGCGGGCGTCTGGCCGTCTCGACAAGACGAGAACGGGGGAGAGGTGCGGGGACGGGGGACGGGGATGCATATTGCGCAGGACCTTAGAAGATTCCATTCTGTATGTAATTATCATATCAATTCTGTGTTTAAGCACTTTAGTTTGTGGTTTGACTTCCATGTTGGTCTGGGAAAAAAGAAATAACTTAGAATGTACCAGCTGCTTCTCTTCCCGCGCTGATCGTAGGAATCCGAAGCCTATAAAGGTAATGGGCGAAAATGCGAATCATGTTAATAGGCGATGCGGCTAGCAACCCATCACTATATTGATTACTTTTCCATCTTCTGACCCACCATCACGCAAAAGTAGCCTTTGAGTCTTACGGCTTTGTCTGCCCCATTAGAGATAAAGACGTGATAGTATGTATGTATGTTTAAGCACTGGCTCTGCATCTGTAAGGCTCAAGTTCGATACTTACTACTCGCGACTTGACCTAGGCTGAGTTTTGTACAACTGTCATTTTCGAATACCACCAGCTTCCGATGTATCGACCGGGGATCGAACCCGGGACCTCCAGGGTTACTGACTGGCATGATGACCACTAAACCACACAGGTCTTCTGTGGCTGATATGATGATGATATTGATGTTAATGAAGATTATGGTAATGTTAATATTGATGACCAGGGTCGCTGGAAAACGCTGGATGCAGGCCGCTCTAGATCGGTCATTTTAGAAATCTTTGGGTGAGGCCTATGTCCAGCAGTGGACGTTATGCGGCTGAAATGTGATGATGTTGATGACAGATACTCACGTTTTGTAATAATTTATTTCAGGAGAAAACTCCACAGCGAAGTTGTCGTAGTCTTTATGAGAGAGCTTCAACCTCAGAGTTATGACCTTCTCAACTTCTTTGTTCTGGATCGGCAGCACCAACCCACAGGAGTCATTCGTGGGGACAGAAGATAGCAGCATGTTCTTTAGGAAGAACAGGATTTTCAGGATTGGATCTAGGAAACTGCAAAATAATAATTAAAATTACTTTATTATAGACTATAATAAATGTTAAAACACAATTTTTGCAAAAAAAATTATTAAGTATTTTTAATTTAAAATTACCAAAATAAAAAAACTATGAATGTTATAAATTATTATTAGAATTTTTCTTGCATGTTGTAATCTGGAATAAAAGGCGTTTTTGTATTTTTATTTTTTTATTTATTTTATTTATTATAGACTAGCTGTGCCCGTGGGCTTCGCTCCCCGTGAGAATTTCGGGATAAAAACTATCCTATGTTCTTTCGTAGGTTTCAGACTATATCCATATCAAATTTCATCTCAATAGGTTCAGTGGTTGAAGCGTGAAGTGGTAGTAAACAAACAAATATACAAACTCAAGTAATGATAAGGATTAGTGATGAAGTAAGGATAAGGAAGAGGATAGTAAGTATAAGGATTAGTAAGAATAAGTAGATTGGTCGTCATAGAAAACAGTATGATTTTATGCGTTGGCGATTGTCAAACAGCTGTTGAATTGATTATATCCTCTACTATAAACAACTAAATTAAAAACTAAATTAAAATCTAAATAATACTCTAAATTAAACTAAACAAAAAATAATAATAATAAAGAAAAACCTTACAAATAGAAAACGTCTTCCAGATCATTGCCCTGCGGTAGAGTGCCCAAAAGGCTGGCAGCATTGCCACGTTGGATGGCAATGCTTATTCGTTGGGCGAAATGTAGTATGTATAAAGGCGAAAGTTTGTCAGTGTGTGTGTGTGTGTTTAATTTATTCCTATTTACTGTTGGCTGGACCAATTTTGATACACAGGCACCTGATACCCTAAGCTAGTGTAGCTAGGCGCAGCGAGTATTTCAATAAAAAGACATGCCAAGATTCTTTACATTTGGTCGATGGCGGATTTTGCTGTGTAAAAGTCTAGCTGTTCTGATAACACATACCGAACATACAGTCCACCACATCACATCAATCACACATTTTACTTACACATCACTCATCTCAGCACCATTTCTCTTATCAATAACATTGTTTTATTTTTGTTTTATTTAATATTTAATATGTTCATAGTTTTAATTTCATTGAATTTTATTTAGTTAAATTTGTATAGTTCAGCAATAATATAGTGGCTACACTGTACTGTACATTTTATTATTATTCTTGTGCCAACTAATAACAAAGGTAGTCGATAATTTCAGGTCAAAGCAGAAAACCAGCGCTTTACTTACTCCTGTAAGTAAAGGTTTACGCTGAGCTTTGACCTTTTGAATTGCTGCAACTCACACAGAGTATTGTTGTATAATAAATTTATGTGTTTTTTGTGTGTTTATGTTTAGTTTAAATAGCATGTGTGTGTTGAGAAATATTCAATAAAGATTATTCTTATTCTTATTCTTATTTATTTAAATACCTAACCAAACGGAGTATTAGCTATTTCATTCCAACTAATAAAGGTATAAAATACAGTTAATAAATTCAGGTGTTACTTTGCGGAAGTCAAAGTTACATACTATGTGATTTGAATTACTTTGTGTGATTCCGCCACCAGTTAGTTCATGCAAACTATTGCCGGCCGGCGCCCACCCACTACTGTTAGTCCCAGCATACCTGCCACCGGTCAATCATATGATTGACACAGCGGATGCAGCAGCATGGGAGGGGTCATACATTGACTGTTGGTGGCGGGCGCAGACTGCTGGTGGCAGGTATGCTGGGACTAACAGTAGTGGGTGGGCGCCGGCCGGCAATAGTTTGCATGAACTAACTGGTGGCGGAATCACACAAAATAATTCAAATCACATAGTATGTATAAAATACATTTACCTTACATCCCCTTTCACTTTGATACCAAACATCTTATCCATGAGATGAACAAAGGATTCTTCCAGCCTACAGTCCGAAAAATATCCAGTGGCTCCATCCTGTAAACAATTTATAACATATTTACAACTTGCTTATAAGTAACTTACTTCACGTACTTGTGACTAGATCTTCGAATCTGCAAAGTAGAAAAAAGACGTGTGGCACTCGGGGACTGCCGCGGTAAAGCTATTGCAAACAAGGAAGGACGGCAACGTCGCAAACGGACGACGGAGACGAAGCGGCAACCTACATGGTAGGTGGAGTGGGGAGAGCGTGAGGTTTTTTCGTTACGGAATTTCTGGATTCGGTCCCCGCGTTCAAGGCCCGCGATAGAAGCTATGCAATAACTTAAAAAAAATTTGAGACAAATTTAGTGCAGATGGTGTTCAGTCGATGTCATGGCAGAATCGATGGAAGATTTAATGTATACTATTCTCGGAGACCTAATCGAGTTTCCCAACAGGTGGGCCTTAAAATTATCATCATCATTTCAGCCGCATAACGTCCACTGCTGGACATAGGCCTCTCGCTAGGATTTCCAAAATTACCAATCTAGAGCGGCCTGCATCCAGCGCCTGCCAGGGCCTTAAAGCTCCTACCCGCGCTAGCGACCTTGAAAACACAAAAAAAATAATTTCTCTTTCTGTAAGTGAGATTATCAGAAACCCTCGTACAACTTTTTAGCTAGTATCCTTAAGTTTCATTAGAACCTCGAAAGTCATTGAAATACAATACGCTGTAGTTTCCTTTGCAAAAAATACTAAAAACGGCCACTTTTGACTCTTTTTGTAAAGGTTTCTAAAGCGGATAGTATTTTTATATTATTAGAAAGATAATTTTTTGTGTTTTCAAGGTCGCTAGCGCGCAAGGACCCTTAAATTAACATCGGCAAAACAAAAGTAATGACGAACGTCCATGTCGCACCTTGGTTGGGAACTCTACCCGCGTTGTAGACCAGTATAGGTATCTACCCGGGTCAATTGATCCAGGCAGGAACTTCCAGCTTTCTAGAGGAAGCCTATGAACACAGCTAGTCATTTACTAAAGAATTTATCAGTAAAGGTACGCCTTATCGGCGCATAGATGGTGTTAAAGAGGTCTTTAGATCTAAATCCTATGCCAAACCGTTGAAGAGGCTACTCGTACGCAGGAGATATGTATATTAATATCACATAATATCTCAAACGAGGAGCTCAAAGGCCTGGCGGTAGTGCGCGTTACTAGCTAGCGCTGTCGCAAGTAAAGGACATCGGGTGTGGTCCGCACTTGGATGGGTGACCACAAGTAGCATAAAAAAAAATTGAACTTCCCCGTGCTTCGGAAGGCACGTATAAGCCTTTAGTTCCGGCTGTCATCATTGTATGGCGGTCTTCAAGCTATGAGATGACTGTAGGCAGCCTGAGAAATCTTACACCAGTGTTGGCCACTTGAACACACGAAAATCCAAAAAAGTCTTACAAAATGTATTTCCTTACCCATCTCTTTTTCTCTCCAACGGTTTGTACGTGTTGCACATCTTCTGTTACTATCGCTATCTCTTTTCGGCTGTGCATTGCTATCCCACCCTTCTTGGAGTGGAAGGAACTCATCAGGTCGCTGGTATTCCTAGAAATAATACGAACTCTTTTATAGAGCGCTGTTACGGCCACTGGCAACATTACGGTGCGATGCGATGCGGAGCGGCCGGAAACGACGTCATTTACACACACACACAACTACGACCATCTTGCGCGGACACAGATAATTGATTACCTTGTAAAATTAACCAAATCTATATCTATACATATAATAAAACAGTAAAAAAAGTGTGTCTGTACATTAAATATATTTCCAAAAAAAATATTGGGGGAGATGGAGACGTAGTAATAGAGTAAGAATTAAAAAAAAAATGTCTGTCTGTTTGTCTGTATGTCTGTTTGTCTGTTTTTACACGCTAATCCCCGGAAATACTGGACGGATTCGAATGCAACTTTTTTTGTTATATAGCTATTAAGCCTGGGCAACATATAGGGTATAAATTATTTTGGAAAATGAAACGCCTGATGCAGAACCATAATGGTCCAGCTAAACTATAAGAGATATAAAAATGTCGCCTTAGTAAAAGTTGTTCACCCTGATGAGCATTTTCCAGAGACATAAAGTCCATGCGAACGAAGTCGCGGGCTTCAGCTAGTAAATAATATACACAAACATTTAGCGCCTATTTAAAATTTACAGTCCACACAAACCCAGCAGCATCAGCTCAATCAAGCGCTTGTCGTTTGATTGATTGTTATCACACTAATAATATGAAGGCGAAATATATGATTTTAGAGTTTCACGGTCACAATTACTGTTATTAGTATTACGGGACTTACCGCGATTAATATAAATATATCGTTTTTTGCCAGAAATATCTGGCAAAAAACGATATTAATCGCGGTAAGTCCCGTAATACTAATAACAGTATGAAGGCGAAAGTTTGTGAGTGAGTGTGTATGTTTGTTACTTCTTCATGCAAAAACGGCTGGACCAATTTTGATAATATTGGGTATGCAGGACGCTGACTCCCTGGATTAACACATAGGCTACTTTTTATATACTATGTATATACTACGGGTATCACAGCAGGCCGCAGCTTGTATATGTAGAATATGTTTCTAGTTTTCAAAATATGTTAATAAGTCATGAGACAATCTCCCAGAAAAATATGGTGAAATGTGAAAAATTGGCCTTCCATACTTAAAATTTGATCGGCTCATCGTGCCATCATGGAGCGAATTAGAAACTTTATTCAGAAGAATCATTAGCGCTCTTACAGACCGGCGACACCTGTCGGCGACCATCGCCGATTGTCGGCTGTCGCATACGTTCACGAGACACATGCCAATCTATCACAAAATGTCAAAAATGGTGCAGCACGGCGTCGCGCGACAACGGTCGGCGACGACGGTCGCCGACTTGTGTCGCGAACATCCTGTGGCTGGTCTGGGAGAGCCCTTAATGAACTCACATTATTTTTATTCACTAAGACACAATTTCGAAACATGCTGGATATGGACACAGGATTTCACCAAATCCCAATAACACAAAAAAGTGAAGTAAAACTAATTTCCAACCAATAAATCGTTAGAAACTCTTACTAAAATGCAGCATTAGAACTTATTTTTTTTGTAAAAGTCAAAGTCAAAATTATTTATTTATCTTTGAATATTTGTATCACTTGATAATTGTAATTTTTTTTTTCGATTTCTTATAAGGTAAATGTTGACGTCTGATCATTTACTAATAGCTAAATTTACTGCCACTTCCTAAGCGCAAGTACAGAAGAAGCGGTAACAAACTGTACTGCAGCATTTTCTCCAAAAACGTCAACTTACAATTATACTGATATGAGAATTAGATATGTGGACTGAGAATACATTGTTATGTACTTACTGTAATCCAAAAGAAATATTGAATTTCATGGGTAAATGTGCGACGACCGAGCTCTGAATTCGGGCTATATGTTCGGATTGTAGCAGTAATCCATCGGTCGACAGTGACGTCAGTGATATGCCTTGGTACCTAGAACAGAAGACTAGTTACATAACACATGAAATTAATACACGACAACAAACAAATCACATTCTATACCTACATAATGATACTCGTAAAGGTGTCTGTACATTAAAAAAATTTGGGGTGATGAAGACAGTAATAGAGTAAGCATTTTTTTAAAGTCTTTCTGTTTGTACGAGCTAATCTCCAAAAATATACTGAACCGATTCAAATGAAACTTTTTTTGTTATACAGCTGTTAAGTCTGGGCAACATATAGAGTATAAATGATTTTGGAAAATGAAACACCTTATGCATGGTCCAACTAAACTATGAGAAAAATAAAAATGTCGCCTTAGCAAAAGCTTTTCAGCCTGATGAGCATTTTCCGGAGTCATAAAGTCCATGCAAACGAAGTCGCGGGCTTCGGCTAGTAGTTTAATTAATATTGCATGAAATGCTCATGGAGAAAGGACAACCAACTTATGTTACACGCTTCATTGATAATTAAGAATTATCTTTAAGACAAAGTATTACTCAAAAAAATATGGAGAAAAACTTAAATCGCACTTCTTAAACAGCCTATACCTATATAGATGATGCATTCAAAAATGATTTTGGTACGCTGCGGTCAAATCCGCCAGAGCGAATTAGGTTTGGATTTAATTCAGTTGGACCTCTAGCGTTAATCTGCGTTTTTTTGAAGAAACAAGTCAATACAGATATCTACCTAAACAGTATTTTATGCAACAGTTGTATAAGAGGGTTCAAAATATGCGAGTGGCGCAGGTTACGATGCGAGCTTTAGCGAGCATCGTAAGAAGACGCCATCGAGCATTTTTTGACGTACTTATACAACGTTGCATACAATACTTTTTCTACGACTATATTTACTAAATAAAATACAAAAATAAACAAAGAAAAATATGAAAATGTATGACATCATTTATGTTTGGTAGATAATAGGCATCTATGGTAAACTTTATTTTTTTTTAAATTGACGTCTCCCTAGTGAATATATCACGAATATATTAATAAAACGTTTTTCTTATGTTGGCCGTATGATAGATTCAAAGAAAAAAAAAGGTTCTAAGTCTATGGCTAGGAGTATCGTTTTGGCGAAATAACGATACAAGTGCTGTTATGGGGAATAGACTATAGACTTTCCTGATGTCATAAATAATCAATGTTCTTATAATAGTGTTCGTGACTATGTAAAAGGCAGATAACAGTAGAGGAGTAGAAAAAATCTCTTACAACAATTTTAGCTTGGTGACTTGCTGCTCGTCGTTTGTTTATCATCATTTCAGCCGCATAACATCCACTGCTGGACATAGGCATCTTCCATGGATTTCCAAAATGACCGATCTAGAGCGGCCTGCATCCAACGCCTTCCAGCGACCCTGGTCAGACCACCTTGTGGGTGGGTGTTCTACGCTTCGCTTATCAGTACGTGGTCGCCATTCGAGAACCTTTTTCCACATCGGCCATCGGTTTGACGCGCTGTGTTCCGCCGACTGCCATTTCAACTTTGTCGTTTATTATTATTATTCAGTTGGTACGCCTTTCAGCCACGGGTCCATGGGGACCCGGTCCTTTGAGGCGTTCATGGGGCCAAAGCCAACATGAAGATGCGTTTTAGTCCCTTTTTTTACATTATTTAAAAAAATTGCCCGAAAGCTGACTCATGGCTCCTGGCACCAGAACTGCTAAGAAGGACATGACTCTATCTTACCTAATATGTAAATCATTCTTGATCAGCAAGTTCTCTGATGCAGACAGGTTTCCTCGAATAGATACGAACGACATGATGGTCGTGTGGAGTCTTATTGGAACCCCTGAAAATACAACAATCAAAAGCATCATAACCTGTTTAGCATTAGTATTCATATGTCTACGATAGAAGTTCAATAAAACATTAATGTCCTCATCATCATATAGATGGTGCTTGTGTCTAACACTTTTTATATGATATGATCAACTTATGTTTCAGGAAAGTGGATCAATAAGTACTATACTCCTGGGCTCGGAGCCAGTTTGGGCGAAGAATGTGAAACGGGCGCTAGCCCTTAACTTCCAAGTGACGAAGAAGACTGGAACCTACGTTGTCAATGAAGTGAGTATCATCATCAGGTCTTTGTCTCCACTGCGGGAGCACGACCCTCGCTGTACTACCAGAGCCGGACTTGGCCTGAGCAGCCAGTGGATTTGGCCTATACTCTCCACACTGGCCAGACGGATGGAGAGACCTCATTGATGTTCATAAGCTTTGTTTAGCTTGTATTTCCTAAGTCGCCTTCTACGACATCCACGGGAAGACTTGGAGTGGTTCTAATCTACTCTGCTGGATACCGCACGGCATTGTTTTCTCAAATGGAACCATTTTCTCTCATTGAACTACTGTGTCCTTGAACTTTAATCCCGCAAAGATTTCCAAATAGTGTCATCAAATTGATTTAGTTGCTATACTTTTTCTTTATATGGATAAAGCTGACAACTATTTGCTGAGGGTTAATATTTTTAATCTTTAATATTTTTTAGTTTTAGTTCATATTTAGTTTTAATTTAAATTTTAATAACTTTAGCTTGAATTTAATCAAAATTTTCTCTAAATAAAGCATAGGTAACTATTTGTTGTAAGAAATGGCTGTGAGTGTTCCGAAGTAAATAATAAAAAAAAAACAAAAATAATAAATTTTTTTCGTCACAGTACTTATAGTCTCTGAGTAAAACCGCGTACAAACAGATAAATATGACTATAAAACCTTGTTTACTACGGAACCTTAAAAAGAGATCATTCTTACCCAAGTCACTTGGTATGTGGACTTCCATCTGAGAAGGGATGTGTATGAGTTGTTGGTTAATATGACTGCCGAGTTTCAAGAAATCCAGAACTGAGAACATGGCTGAAAATTAACACGAAATGAATTAGATACAGTGGGCAGAAGAATTGAAAGACAAATTGAGAACATCTGAGAAAGAATTTTTTGGTAAAAACTAACGTCAAAGATAATATAATTTTACTAAAGAATTGAAAAACAACATCTGAGATAGAATGTCTTGGTTAAAACTTATGTCAAATATAATATAATTACTAATGTTACAGATACCCAACGACATAGAAACTATTGGAGACCCGTAGGAGCCATTCAAGTTCTCTCCTCCGTCAGCTCATGGTATAATAAAATAAGGTATTCTCTTCCCGTGACAGCTGATGACGTAGGTGGAACTTGACTACGTCATCAGTTTGATATGTTACCACTGTGTGAAATTGAATTACCCGAACGTAATGCATTTTTGAACTTTACATACCAATTTCGAATTAATAATCCATTATATCAATTTATAAAATATTGAATTGATGAATCACGAGAGAATCACGAAATACTAAATAGCTAAAGTCACTTAATATTTTATTTAATATTCATGAACTAATTGAGAAAGTCCTTAAATTTACTGAAAAAAACAATCAGTGACAACACTTTGTGACGTAGTCAAGTTCCATCTCGGAAAGAGAATACCTGTTTTATTATACCATCTTCTTATCGTGTGTGTTAGTATCTAACACTAGTGTCAGAGTTTTTAAACCGCCTTAAAGGCCTCTGACGTGGTTTTAGGTAACGACCAATGTCAAAGACAGTGACCGGGACCGACGGCTTAACGTGCCCTCCGAAGCACGGATCATCTTACTTATCAGACAATCAGGTGATCAGCCTACAATGTCCTAACCAAACTAGGACAACAACACAAAGTAGTTTTTGAAATATTAATAAAAATGTCGGCGATTATGTAGCAAACGAAACCATAGCGCGTTCTAACTTCGGATACCGCCATCTAGGGGTTATTAAGGAAACTGAATTGCGAAAAATAATTGCGAGGTCTAAGTTCGCGGCGAACTACTAGTTTTAGAGTTTCACGATCACAATTATACTGTTATTAGTATTACGGGACTCACCGCGATTAATATCTATTAAAATAAGATAAAAAACAGTCGAAAATCAAAAAAAAAAGTAGACATTGTAGGAAGAGCCAATTTTTTTTGTTTTCTATTGTTATTTTATTATCACTATGCTATAGTGATCTAGTTATAGCTCTTGGTTCGATTTATTACGGGTAATGCCCCTTTTACGTTGTATATTTATAGCATATTAATAACATTTTCTTTATTTCTTTATATCAGTTGATAAAAAAAAAATTTTTTTAAATCTTTTTTTTATCTTTGGATATTTGTATCACTAGGCTTAGTCCTTTGCATTCTTTCACTACAATTTGCCACCCATTTTATTGTAACATCTCACTTACCATCAGCAAAGTATTTTCTGGTCTGATTCAGATGTGTCGCGAATACTGTCATTTCCTGTACTTTCACTATCACGTCAATGTGTACCTGTCGACAAAAATGTACTTGTACAATCTTCATTAGGTACCTAGCATGGTATAATAATATACTGCGCCAGGTATGGCATTCCGACATATAGTGGTCACGTGGGTGACACGAGCCTACGTCACCGCCACTCAGCGTTACCGGTACTGTAAAATGAAACACCCCAACTTTCATTATTCACGTATATCTGTCTATCTAACTATCACGTAATCGGATTAAACCATGTCCATTTTTACAAATAACCTATTTATGAAAAAATAAGTTAGACTTGTTAATTTGTCATGAATAATGGCAGGCAAACGTTCCCTAAATCTTAACTTAGTTACATTAAAGTGGCAACTCTGTGGTGACGTAGGCTCGTGTCACTGCCGGAGTAGCAGACCTGTTTTTTTTGGATCATGGTACCAAGTATTTAAACATTCAAAGAACATTTTTCGACATCGACTTCTAAAAACAAGTTACAGTAACTAAAAACTTATTTGAAAATATATAAAAAATTATACCATTCCCTGTTCAAGAAGTTTATTTTATTCACTGAAAACAGTGAATAAAATGCATTGATACTTGCTTTTAATCACTCTTTTGGTGTTGGAATTCAAAACAATAAAACGGATTTATATCGAGAGCCGCGAATCACTCGCGTCGTGTACGTGATTCATCTTTGGCCCTCGATTTAAATCCGTCTTTTATTCACTAATTGCATTATACTATTAACTGCCTCCGTGGTGTAATGATTAGAGCGTTTGGCTCATACCCGGAGGTCGCGGGTTCGATTCCCAGCGGGGGCAACGACTTTGTGTTGTTGTCCTAGTTTGGTTAGGACATTGCAGGCTGATCACCTGATTGTCTGATAAGTAAGATGATCCGTGCTTCGGAGGGCACGTTAAGCCGTCTGTCCCGGTCACTGTCTTTGACATTGGTCGTTACCTAAAAACCATGTCAGAGGCCTTTAAGGCGGTTTAAAAACTCTGACACTAGTGTTAGTCACTAACACACGATAAGAAGAAGAAGATTATACTATTTTAAAACAAGCTTTTATCTAAAACAATACTTAAACTTAAAAGTTTAAAGTGCTCATTAGACGAATCAAACGAGTCCAAACTCGATAGGGTCGCATCCTTTCATTACATATCTCCTATGGACACCTTCTGGCTCCATCATCAGATCAGCTCCATGTGTATCATAATATTGCATTGTCACGTGATATACGTTTGCGTGCAAAATTTCAGCTCAATTAAAAACCGGGAAGTGAGTCTTTAACTTGCAAGATTTGATTGCAGACAGACTGACCGACAACGGGACAGAGAAAAAGCTTGTTAAAAGGAAGGAAGGTCAATTCGTGGCGATCTTTTTTTTTTAATGTATCGATTGTTCGAAGACGCCTGGACTGGTTTTAAAAAAAAAATCATTTAAAGGGGCAGACTTGTCATGTGGCCCTATAGGACCACCTTACAAGGCCCTTTTTTTTAAATATCATAATTGGTTGTGTAGTTTGGGGTGAAGTCGGTATTTAGTTTTGAAAATTATTTAGGGCACAGTTAGACGATGCAATAGTTTGTTGCATACGATTTTATTGAATTGAAATGTCAGTCATACAAATCATGATGACGATGATGAAAGATGTTACACAAATTTATAAATAAATAAATATATAGGGATAAATTACAATGATTGAGCTAGCCCCAAAGTAGTTCGAGGCTTATGTTATGGGATACTAACTCAACGATACTATATTTTATAACAAATGTATAGATAAACATCCAAGAGCCAGGGCAATTTGAAAAAGGCCATTTTCCAACTTGCTGACCGGGGATCGCACCCGGTACCTCTTGGTGGCGGACTATCATGGCGACCACTATGCCACGGAGGTGACGGAGGTCGTCAAATATCAAAGTTATAGCTGACTTCAAAAAAGAAGGAGGTCTTAATAAATCTTGTGGCCGTGTGGTTTCCGGCAGAATAGAATAGGGCCATTCCAATTCCCCCGTGGATGTCGTAGAAGGCGACTTAGGGAATATAAGCTTAACAAAGCTTATAAACATCAATGAGACCTCTCCAACCCGTCTGGCCAGCGTGTATAGTGTAGCATTTGCCGTGCCACTAACACTATTCTGTAGGCTCGGTCACACACCAGTATCCAAACGTAGTCCGCTCTCGCTAACAGCTCGCACGCAACTGACGTTTGACTATGACTACCCGCGTGTACGAGACAACAACATAGGTCGGTCGGATACAGAACACTACAGATAGTGTAGGCCAAGTCCTCTGGCTATTCTGGCCAAGTATGGCTCTAGTAGTACAGAGAGGGTCGTGCTCCTGCAGTGGAGACAACTGGTGATAATGATGATGATAATAAATCTTACCTGATCAGGAACCTTTCGTCCCCAAGCTGTCAACTTCTTGAGCACAGTGACCAGCTCATCCATCTTCAAGGCTTCGGTGTCAAAACTCTTCAGCTCTTTGTACAAGTCTGCTGACACTCCTTGAGCGACGACGTACAGCTAAAAAAAGCATTTGCTATGATTTATTATTACATGGTTTAATCCAACCATCCTATTTCCTCTAATATTTTAAATGCGAAAGTGAGTTTTTATATTTGTTTTTCTGTATGTTACCACTTCAAGCTTCAACCACTGAACCTATTTAGATGAAAATATGGATATAGTTTAATACCCAGGAAAGCACATACGATAGTTTTTATCCCGAAATTCCCACGGAGAGGGAAGTCTACGGGTACAGCTAGTTACCTACGTTATATAGTCGGAAAGGCTTCAGTTGATTTGTTAGGTTGCCGTGTGGGTTCCGGCAGTAGAATAGGCCACTCCAAGTCCTCCCGAGGATGTCGTAGAAGGCGACTTAGCAAATACAAGCTAAACAAAAGCCCGCAAGACTCAAAAGCCACTTTTAGCGTGCTGGTGGGCGAGAAGATGGAAGGTTATAGAAGGAGTTGACATACAGAGCCGACCCCAAATAGGGAAAAGGCAAAGAAAAAGAAGACGTGGGCGAGAAGATTGATACTATAGAAGGAAGATGATTCTAATTTTCACCCATTTCCTTTACATTCTGCGTGAGGAAGAAAAGCAGCTGGTACGTTCAAAGTTTTTCCTTTTCTCGCAGACCAGCATGAAAGGTGTCGTACCAAATGTAAGCAAGGCTGGCTGAAGACAAATAAGAATGGAAAGAGCTCCACCAATAAGAGCGTCACTTTAATACGTGTTGCCAGAATGACAACCGATAAGGGTGCAGTCACAACGAATATCAACAATTGATGGCATTAAGGAAATTGCGTATGTTTACATTTTCTACGAATATAATAATATCATCCAAGTAGATTAAATTTTAAATTCTTAATTTCAAAAAGAATATTGTCAAGAGTTACATTTTCGTAAATAGTCTCTTCTTACGTGGTGGGTGATAGTTATAAGAAAAAACCTAGGACAGTAGTGGATAGTTTGCATAACTGATCGCGAAAAGACAAAAGGTACATTAGATCAAAGAGCAATTAAAATTTGGTACAATGAGGAAGAAAGATAAGACTTACTGCAGCTTGATAAGGCCTGAGGCCTCCAGTAGACACCTTGATGGCCGCAAACCCAGGCATCATGGTGTCGTCACCGACGCTGATCATCTGCAGTGAGGCTGCTCCATCGCTGAAGATCCTGTTATTGGTTGCCCAGTAGATGTTCTCTGGGGTCGGTATGTCGTTGATGATAAAGGGTACGTAGTAGGAACTGAAAGTAGAACATATTTGACGACCTCTGCCGAGTGGTTTCTGGCAAAGAAGAGGGGGCCCCTCCAAGTCCTCCCGTGGATGTCGCAGAAGGCGTTAGGAAATACAAGGAAAACAAAGCTTATAAACATCAATGAGACCTCTCCGACCCCTCTGGCCAGTGAGGAGAGTGTAGGCCAAAGTCCTTTGGCTGCTCGGGTCAAGTATGGTTTTGGTAGTACAGAGAGCATCGTGCTCCTGCAGTGGAGACAAAAATACCTGATGATGATGATGTGGCGTAGTAGTTACTATGCTAGTCCGCCACCCAAAGGTTCCGGGTTCGATCATCAGTCAGGGCAAGTTAGATCTTTTTTTCAAATTGACCTGGGTCTTGGATGTATTTTTTATTAAAAGTATTAAAACTAACGTACGGGCCGTCGAATTCACCCTGATGAAGAAATCCGGATGTGGTTGAAATGTGTCGGCAGTAGGTGACTTTAAATATCGTGACAAATACATACATTAGAATGAGTTAACGGGTTACTCACGTATAAAGTCAGCTACTAGCCGATATGTTTCGACCTCATAGTACACCACACCAGCTCGCGATACTTTGTTGTACGACCTTTAGTCACATTCGCCTGATGAAGACCTCCAGATAAGGTCGAAACATGTCACCAGTAGCTGACTCCATACGTGAGTACCGTTAATTCATTTTAATAATGTCTATGTCTCACATTACTTTTAATCAACTTACGCTATCTTGTATCCAGCAAAAGAACGGCTGTTCTTCAGACTTCGGATGCTGGAATACCAGAAACTCTTCAACTGTGCATCGGTGGAGTTCCTGATGAAGTTGTGGATGAAGAGGAAGTCGCTCTCCGTGATGGGAGAGCTCAGGATCAGGTGTACAGCCACAATGCGGAGCTGGGTGTGTTCGGTCTCGTTCGTAAGGATCGGAAGGTTAGTTTTGAGGACCTGGAATAAACAACATTTTATTGGCAAAGGATTTTTAGTCTCCTATCGGAATCACTTGCTTTTTTATTTAGGTTATTTAGGAGGCTGCGTGGGCATAAAGATTTGATAGATACAGGCCCTTTGAATAAGTTGATAATGGCCCTTTGAAGAAGTTGATGATGGGTGGCAATCTCGCTAAAACCAATGGCTAAAGCGAGTATGAAATTAAAAGAAAAGTGTATCCTTGAATGGGTTTCGGCAAAAGAAGTGTCTATTAAAAGAAAAAAAGGTTTATAAATAACAAATAAATAAATTGGTCAATCTAAAAAAGGTTATTTTGCATCTAGATCTGACTGGGGATCGAACCCGGGACCTCCGTGATAGACTGATGCTGGGCTATTGCAAAAAAAACAACGGCATCTCAGTCAAACATTCGGAATTCGGAGACAACAAAGAATATTTTGAAACCTGTACCTCATAAGCTTCTTCAGGCGCGCCTTTACTGCTGAAGGCAGCCCACAGTCTCTCATACGTGTTCTTCGTGGTGTCTCCATAAATGACGTTGGTGTACGCTTGTGCTGTGTAACCCATGTTGCAGAGGCCTTGCAGCCAGATCAGCCGGTCTATGTATTGGGGACAGTCTGAAATGAGAGGAAATTTCAACTATGACCAATTTCATCGCAGTTGCGTATATATACAACCGCCTATACCAATGTCTTTGGTTTCCGGCAGAGTAAAATAGGGCCACTCCAAGTGGTCCCGTGGATGTCGTAGAAGGCGACGAAATACAAGCTAAACAAAGCTTATAAACATTAATGAGACCTCTCCAACACTGGTCAGCGAGGAGAGTGTAGGCCAAGTCCTGTGACTGCTCGGGCGAAATATGGCTCTGGTAGTACAGAGAGGACGTGCCCTTGCAGTGGAGATTAAAAGAGCTAATGATGATGATGAAGAAAAGTAGAAAAAAAACGCATACATACAAACCAGTGGAAGGGACATACCCGCAATAAATCGAACCACGGGCTATACTAGATCACTATAGTATAATGGACTTAAAATAACAGTCAAAGAACAAATAAGAATTGGCATTTCCATACTAAAGTGTGCAGCCGGCCGGACAATTGTATAGGAATGTTAATTTATTATTTATTTATTTACAAAATTCATGTACACAAAGTACAAACACAGAAACAAACAAAGTAAGAACATTGAGTACATACGTATTGCTTATTTCATAAGAAATCTCTTCCAGCAGACCCAGAAGAGGAAAAGAGAAGTAGGCGTGTACAAAATAAACTAAAGTTTAATACAAATACATGTATTTTTTCTGTATTAGCTACTAGCTGTACCCGCGGCCTTCGCTCCCCGTAGGAAATTCGGAATAAAGAGTACTCTATGTCCTTCTTCCAGTCTTAAACTATATCTATACCAAATTTCATCCAAATTGATTCAATAGTTTAAGCGTGAAGAGATAACAAACAAAAGTACAAACTCACTTTCGCATTTATTTGTAGGATACATATGTAAATAAACATCCAAGACCCAGGACAATTTGAAAAAGGCCATTTCCCAACTTGCCCTGACCAGGAATCGAACCCGGAACCTGTGGGTGGCAGACTAGCATGGTGACCACTACCTACATCACGAAGATCGTCAAATGAAGAAGAAGATCAACTTACCACTATACATCCTAAAGTACTTCACGACAATATAGTCCAAATAATCTTGCTTCACAGTCCACGCTGCCCTGGTCTTATGCACCAACGTCGCGAAGCTGAGGATACCAGCTCTGCGAATTTCTGGACTAAAATCCAACCCTAACTTAGTAATGACTTCTAATTCTTCGAGCAAGGTCTGGTTGTATTTCGCTATGTTGAATGGCAGTTTCCTTATGAGGGCTAGTATTGCTGAGTCTTCGATTTTCTCCTGAAATAATACAGTGGGGTTGGCATTAACTAAGAGAAGCCTATTCCCAGTGGAATATGGAAGGCTGATAATGATGATGTTGATAATGTGTGAAACTCTTAACCAACTTTCTACCTTGGCACAGAATTATAAGTATTACATACAGAACGGTATCTGCTAAGGTCCCGCACAATACGCATCCCCGTTCCTCGTCCTCGCACCTTTTCACCGTTCTTGCCTCTCTAGAAGCGGATGCAGGTGCCTGCAACCGCCCGCTCAAATCCTCCTACTCCTCTTCAACTAGTGAAGGTTGGCAATCAGCTTAGCGTAGTCCTCTTTGTTCTTAGCTCGATGGAATAGCTCAGCAGCGCTCGCTATCCCGGTCCAATCGGTTTCGTAGCCAGGATTTCTTTCTTCTTCCAACCTTTCTTTTTCCTGCGACTTTGCCCATCATTATATGAGCTGAAGGAGATCATATCGCTGTTGTCGCAGAACATGACCCAGGTATGAAATTTTAAGCCTTTTTACCGTAAGTATAAGAATGCTCTTTTGGCCAAACCCTCCACAAGGCGAGAATATGGGAGAGGTGCGGGGATGGGGACGCAAATTGCGCAGGACCTTAGAAGATTCCGTTCTGTATGTAATACATATATTAATTCTTTGACCTTGCTTAGCCATCGCGAACATTCTACGACCTGACTACCGTCGGTCTTTAAAAAGAGAGATTAAAAGTTCCCATAACCGAAGGACATGTATTAAGAGACTGAGGTGTGATGAATTGAAAGAGGTCTAGTATTATAGCTAATGGAGGTCCATAGTCTCTGCTTACCAATGTAGGAGAGCATAATAGTATGTATGTTTTCTGCCTGTTTTCAATATACAATGTGGAAGGCAAACCCCCGTAATAAATCGAACGACGGGCTGTACTAGATCACTATAATACAATGAAACTAAAATAATAGTCAAAAACCAAAAAAAAAATCGGCTCTTTGATACAAAAATGCGCAGCGGCCTGCGCAGTTTGTATGTGTTTTTTTTTACTCAAGTATTAATTTCATTATACTATAGTGATCTAGTATAGCTTGTGGTTCGATTTATTACGGGTATGTCCCTCTACGTTGTATAGGCTAACATCTATTATAGGTATAATGATTTCTTCTTTCCTCTCACGGCGAAATCTCTGTTAGGCTAAAAAGATGCAGGTACAACCCCGTACCTTCTTCTCAATAACCAGATACTTGATGACCCTCGCTGCTGCACTAGTCTTGGCATGAGGAACCATTTCTAAGAAGATGTTTCTAGCCGTTTCCACCTCATAGCTGGTGCCCAGAACCAGGTCTTCGAAGAGTAGCACCAAGTGGTCGTAGTCTAATTGGGATATTGTGCTGGAAAAATTAAAAAGTATAAATAGTCATCATCATCCGAGCTTATTTTCCCGGTTGCATCCTTAGCAGGAACGCTTCAGAGTCCGGGGTCTGCTACCTAACCAAGGAGATTTGACGAGGTTTCTGTTTTTTACACAGAGCGCCGTCTGACCTCCGCAACCCAAAGGGTTACCCAGAACCAATCCTTGGGTAGTTTGATGATCAAACGCTAGATGACGTTTAGGACCCACCCTTCCGAAACACAGAATCATCTTTCTTTTCGGATAGTCAGGTCATTCAAGCCTGCTATATCCTAACCAGACTAGAAACAACTTTTCACAAAGTATGCTTCCCAGTGGGATTCGAACCCATGACCTCCGGATCACAAGGCAACGCCTTGACCACTGGAACACAGAGGCAGTTATAGTATCACATACTATAAATGGTATCCGTAATGGATATGAGAGAACCTTTTTGGTCTTGCAACTCTAAACTGACAGAGCCCAGGGCCGCAAGACCCAAAGGCCACTTTTAACTGCAGCGGTGGTGTAATGGTTAGAGCGTTTGGCTCATACCCGGAGATCGCAGGTTCGATTCCCAGCGGGGGCAACGACTTTGTGTTGTTGTTCTAGTTTGGTTAGGACATTGCAGGCTGATCACCTGATTGTCTGATAAGTAAGATGATCCGTGCTTCGGTGGGCGGTCCCGGTCACTGTCTTTGACATTGGTCGTTACCTAAAACCATGTCAGAGGCCTTTAAGGCGGTTTAAAAACTCTGACACTAGTGTTAGTCACTAACACACACGATAAGAAGAAGAAGCGTGATGGTGGGCGAGAAGGTGGTAAAAAGGAATCAAAATAGTGACGGGTTTCTAGCCGCATCGCTTATTCACATGATTTATATTTTCTTCTTCACCCTCGATCGGCTATTACTGGCAGCTAATATATTCTATTTATTTTCTTATCTTACAGACCAGAATGCAAGAAAATAATGAGTAGATAAACTTTGTGGTATAGTTGTTTTTAATTAACTATTGTATTTGTTGATGAAGTATGGCTCTGGTAGTACAGAGAGGGTTGTGCTCCTGCAGTGGAGACCAAAAGACCTGATGACCATGATAATGATTTGTTGATGACTAATAAAGCACTTACTTAAACTTAACTTACTTTAGCAATACAGAGAAGTCCAAATTGTGTATGAATGTAGCATTTCTTACAATATTGTCTGCGTCTATGCCTTTCGTGGCTATCTTCAGAAGAATCTGAAATTTCAGAAGTAAAAGATAAAAGTAAGTTAATGTCATTATAAAGATCGAGTTGGGATCCTTTGGGTACAGAACCCTAAAAACTAAACTGTACTATAAAATAAAATAAAGCTATACAATTGAAAAAATGTCCTTTTGCCTAGGCAGCATGATTTGTAGCAAGAACGCTGGCTGCATTCACTCGCTAGATAGCAATTCACTTAACTCCGTTAAGTCAATGATAATGTAATTACTAACGTAACAGATACCCAACTCCATATAAACTATTGGAGGTAAGTAGGCAAAACTAGTAGGCGAAATTAGTACCAGCTGCTCTCACGGAAATGGCAGCATACACAATGGCCAAAAATGAAAAGGAAAGTGTTGAATATGCTTTAAAAATGTTTATAACAGTTTATACAAGTCTCATTTAATTAATTAGAGTACCACTTTATTTCATTAACAGTAATAAAAGATTTTATTGTTTTAATTAATACCTAAGTACCAGGGTGACCGAGTTTTGCTCGGTTACACCTCAAACATTAACTACATTTTTTTAAACTTGTCTAAAAACAATACAAAATAAAAAATTATATGTAAACTTGAACATAAATAAAAACAAAAGTAAGTCACCGAGTGGAATTCGAACCCGTAACACTCTTTCTAGCGGTCCGCATTCAACCGCTGAGCCAAACGGATGGCGACCGGCGCGAAGAAATTAGCGACCATATTCTGCGTGGAAAGAAAAACGCATGAAAACTCGAAAACACGCGTTTTCCCAAACATAAGACTAATCTAGATCGATTATTTACCCCCGAAAATGCCCATATACCTATTTTCAGCGAAATCGTTAGAGCCGTTTTCGAGATCACAGAAATTTATAAATAAATAAATTTACAAGAATTGCTCGTTTAAAGGTATAAGATAGCGCCATCTTGTGACAAGGAAAAGAGATAATTATGTTTATAAGGCGATGAGTAGGCATGGTGTAGTGAAAAGCAGCCAGCCCTCTTGTCACCAGCGGTGGCTATCAGCAGTCAAGATAAAAACCCTATTTGTAATACATAATTTGAAAGGAAACGAAGATATTGTTACGAAACTGGGTTTGAGATTTGGAGAAAAACGCCAAAGTTCGTATGAGGGTTTTATTCACTACGGAACCCAAAGGTTGACACGTGAAGATGGTCTTCCTTATGTCCAAGTCCAAGTCGCGTAGCAGCTGAGGTCCAGGTATCTCGCCAAGGTAGGTTTTCTTCGCTTCGGTTCGCTTCGAAGTTATCGCTTTCGTAGCTCGTACTGAACTGGCGGCACACGCATTCGATCGCCTTTTTATATGCGCCGATACAGAGGTCCACACTTTTCTCGAATATTCTCATCACTTGACGAATGTGTTTCGATTGACGGGAAACATCGAGACGCCGGTATGTATGTGTAAGTGCGACTAAGCCGACGACCATTCAAAGAACTCTAGCCTTTATGCTGTAAGAATATAAGGCCTAGTTTTGCTTGCATTATTCTGACGTCTTTCTATACGATTCCACTCGCGAACATTCCGAGTCTATCTCGCCAGCAGAGTTCTTACTCGCGAATATTCTACATTTATCTCGTTCGCGACAATATCAATTTAAATTGTGTCTTGATTAAACCCTAGATAACTATTCAAAGTATTTTTTTATTTACGGCCACTTTTGGTTAATGTGCGAAGAAAAGCTTCACGTTCTCACTTTAAACTGTAAACAGTAAGTAGATCACAAAATAGTTTGAAGGGTTATCTGTGGTTTGGTCAAGGCACAATTTCAAATGATATCTCCGTTTCCTTTCAAATTTATTTTAAATAACCAAAGAATTTTAAGTTTGACAGTCATTATTTTCAACAAAGACATTGTACCAATCAGCACTAGACGCCGGAAAATTCATGTTTGGCCTTAAAAAAAGAATTTTACAGTCACAATTTTCAACAAAGATATTGTCTTCTTCTTCTTTGCGTGTCGATGGATTTTTTATATTTGATCAGCCTAGTTTCAGGCCACTTCAACGGCTTTATCGTCAGCCTGAAGTAAATCATCCAGGGTGCAGGTGGTAGGGCACCCGGGACAGGAAATCAGGTGCGCCATAGTTTGTGGAGAGGAACCACACTCGAGTGAGAGAGTTCCGTGAGCTATGAATCATTTTCCACCTGGACAAAAGCTCTCCACAACGACCTGCTTGAGTCCGCAGTCTATTAGGCGACCTCCAGGTAGACCAGGGCAGATCCCGTCCAGGTGGCTACTCTTCTTTTGGTGTAATATAGTTGGGCACAGTGTGGTCCCTTTCCTAGAGTTTTTTATATATAAACAAAGATATTGTACCCAATGCTTACACTGTATGTTTTATTTTTAAGCTGCGCCTGAGTGTAGTCCCTTATACCATTGGAAGGGTTGCTGGAGTCACTAGTGGCGTACATGATCGAGGTTTTATTCAGATCCAGGTCTCGTGACTCGGGGATAGGTCTGTGCGACTCGTAGGACAGGGAAAGACTGCAATTTAAAAAAAAAAGTACAGTATGGCACATTTAGACGATGCATTTATTAATAAAATATGATACACTAGCTGTGCCCGATGGCTTTGCTCCCCGTGGGATTTTCGGGATAAGGAGTACCCTATGTCCTTCCTACCGAGTCTCAAACTATATCCTTCATCGGAAGTCGGTCGTAAAAAGGTTACAAACAAACAAACAAATATAAAAAACTCACTTTCGCATTTATAATATTAGTAAGACTAATGTGCCCGTGGGCTTCGCTCCCCGTGAAAATCTCCCCGTGAAAATTTCGGGATAAAAACTACTATATTCATATCAAAGTTCAATCAATCAATCAATCAATTTATTTATTTGCATAAAATGTAGGTACATCGAGATCTTAAAGTATTATTCTTCCCTTTTACATTTTACCTTCTTGCGTTGGTATGCAAATTTTGTTTGAGTCTTATATAATTTCATTAACTATTTAAATAATATTAGGTACTTTCTTCATTCGATACATAAATTATTATATTTTATCGTCTAAAAACTCATTAATTGTGTAATAACATTTGTCAATTAAAAGTTCCATAAGATGAGTCTTAAATAAATTTAAACTTAAGTTCCTAATTTTTTTTGGGACCTTGTTATATACTATAGAAGCCATGCCAAACACACTTGCACCAAACATAGATGTCTTGTGTGTCATCGGCCAAATTCTGTCGTTGATGCGAGTGGAACTGAGGAATTTGAAACGATGTTTATTTAATCTCACAAAAAGAGCTAGTTGAAGTGGTAATAACAAAAAAAACGACGGGTTGCACTCTGGGAGTGCCGGCAGAAGTGAAAACTTGAATATTAACGTTGTGCATTTTTGATATTTTGGAATGGTTCGGGAATAATTTTGCACGAATTGCTTTAATTATCAGTATAAAAGTACTCTCACTTATGTGGTAGAATACAATATTTATTTATTGGGCTATAGTACACAAACATGACATTTTATTAGCACGCTGTAACATAAACACACACGAACATTCGCGCAAGCGCCCTGCGCCGTCTTACGAATTTTCGATCAGGTCACGTGTCCTGACACGAGTTTTAGATTTTTTACCCATTCCAAAAAAAGTGCACAACGCCGCTAAAGAAGTTTTCACTTCAATAAACAAATATTATATTATATAGGATTAAACAAAAACATATAGAACATAATAGACTATTTTTAACTTACGAAGTGATGGTGCTAAGGATGTTATCGTTGAACTTGTACTGGAAGGTTCCCTTCAGCTCCAAACTCATCAGACCCTTGACGTCATCGAGCTCGTACGTTCTCTCGCTTAATGCCATAGATTCTGGCTGAAAAGGAATTCAATTTAATTCAAATTCAAATATATAATTATTTATCATCATCATCATTTCCGCCGCATAACATCCACTGCTGGAGATAGGCCTCACCCAAAGATTTCCAAAATGACCGATCAAGAGCAGCCTGCATCCAGCGCTTTACAGCGATCCTGATCAGGTCATCTGACCACCTAGCAGGTGGGTGCCCTACGTGCTTTACATCATTAACTCTTCAAGCTGCGCCAATACCAGACACAATAGTTAAACAATTGAAGTCGGGAGGAATTCCTCCCAGTGCCGGCTTAGAGGTTAATATCATAGGATATTTATATAATATCTCTTAATAATCGTCATTGTTTTGTTGCACAATGGTTACTTACAGCTTAGTTTACTACCGCTTCCAAAGCGCTACGTCATACGCCAATACGTGCAAGTTGAGTTATATAATTGTAAAAGCCGTGTGGTTTCCCGCAGAGTAGAATAGGATCACCACTCCAAGTCTTCCCGTGGATGTCGTCGAAGGTGACTTAGGAAATACAAGCTAAACAAAGCTTATATACATCAATAAGACCTCTCCAACCCGTCTGGCCAGGGAGAAGAGTACAGGCCAAAGTCCTCTAGCTGTTCTGGCCAAGTACAGCTTTGGTAGTACAGTGAGGGTCGTGCTCCTGCAGAGGAGACAAAAAGATTTACTGATGATATTATAGGATATTTATAATATCTTTTAATAATCGTCATTGTTTTGCCACAATGTTGACGTCAAATGGTTACTTACAGCTAAGTTTACTGCCACTTCCTAAGCGCTAGTGCAGAAGAAACGGTAACAAACTGCATTGCAGCATTTTGTCCTAGGACCTCTTACAATCAAATTATTTTTAAAGTTAATGTGGACAGAGAATACATTGTTTGTAATGTTATGTCATAATTTAATTGAATCTCCTGCTAAAAATAATCATGTGATGTTTTTTCTTTTTCTTCCTATACATTGTCCTTTTTTATTAAGTACAAATATTTTAAGGGGTGATTCAGTCCATCATATGGAACAACTTTTCCCAATAAATGTATATCGAAATACGAAAAGAAAATTTTCATTTTTCATAGTAATGATATCACGTGACTACTTCGATTTGTATGAAAACCGAAAAAATATTTTTCGTATTTCGATATACATTTATTGGGAAAAGTTGTTCGAAATGATGGACTGAATCACCCCTTAAAATATTTGTACTTAATAAAAAAGGATATTGTATAGCAGTGGTTCCCAAAATTATTTTGTCTACTGCCCACTTTGAGAATAAATATTTTTTTAGCGCCCCCATTTTTTCACCTATTTAAAAACCACTATAACTTCAAATTAAATTAATTAATTATTGTGACCAATATATGTATATTAACGGAGAATTCTAAACGAAACTTTTACTATAACCCGCAACTTGAAACCTGAGCGCAGTAGGTTGTTGAGAGTCGAGAGCTCTTGCAGTCGTTGTTTAAGAGGCCTCCTAGCTAAATAAAGCTCCTAGCAAAAAAAAAAATTTTTCTTTCTTGGTCTCTTACCACCCCCCTTGAGACCTGCAGCGCCCACAAGGGGGCGTTATCGCCCACTTTGGGAAAGACTGCTATATAGCGAGCTTGCCCAGAAGAAATTGCTAAGCAACAAGGCCACCTTTTGCGTATTTCTTAGGTTTTAAGATAGTTCCTATGTCATGCCTACCCATCGCCTTATAAATATAATTATTTCTGTTCCTTGTCACTAGATGGCGCTATATGGTAATAATTAAAACATTAAAATCTTTTATTAATTACTATTATTTAAGTAAAGTAGTAGGTACTCTAATTAATTAAATATGACTTATATGACATACAATTAATATTTTTAAAGTATATTCAACACTTTTTTGTCACTTTTTTGCTAGTCGTGTGTGCTGCCATCTCTGTATCTACCCGCAACTCCAGTTTTGCCTACTTACAGGTCCTCCAATGGTTTATATGGCGTTGGGTATTTGCTACGTCAGTGATTATATTTATCTGTGGTCATTAGTAAGTAGGTAGTAATGAGTTTTGACGAAGCAAAAGAGGTTTACAGGAATCGTAGTAAGTGGAAATCCATAGTCTCTGCCTACCCACATAGGAAACAGGCGTGAAAATATGTATGTATGTATGTATGTATTAGTAAGTAGAGAAATACTAACATAACCTCGCCCAACATAATTGGACGCAGCAGGAATCGTGCTCCAGTAGTACTCAGTACCAACTGAGGCTATCTTCTGATTTGTGTACTTCTTGATACTGTTTCCATAGGTAGTGTAGACCACTGCGCACAGATCATAAAGACAGGGCTGAAAAGATAAAAAAAACTTCTAAAACTTTCCATCTATATTCAATACGGTAATGGTGAGAAACTGCGCACATTATCATTGTTTATCCACGGAAAATAATAAAGAACGAAAATTTTATAGATTTCCGAGTGATGAAAACAGGTAAGCAAATAAACAAATTCTGTGGTGGCGACCCTGATTGTTTAACTCACACATTTGACGTGTGCACGGACGGATTGTTTAGTTTGTAGTAGTACTAGGTATATTTGCTGCTCCGTTTCTATGAAGTGCTATACCTATGCCGAAACCAAAAACAGAATTACTTTTTAAATCTGACCAAGAATAAATAAGTTAAAAGTAAGCTTTTAAAATCTGATGGAATGGGAAACTGTCAAGTAACAAAAAAAGGATGCACGTACAACGGTCTTGACGTCACTGCTATAGGTCTCGCGCGTACGAAAGAGAGAGAGATGTCCTCGCCACGCTCCCACTCTTATATATTTGAAACTAGAGGCAGCGCGCGGTTTCGCCCGCGTTAACCACGCGAGTGAAATCGCGGGCGTGATGCAATATAGCCTATAGCCTTCCTCGATAAACGACCTATCTAATACCGAAAGAATTTTTCAAATCGGACCAGTGGTTTCTGAGATTAGCGCGTTCAAACAAACAAACGAACAACCAAGGAAACAAACAAACAAAGTCTTCAGCTTTATATATTAGTATGGATGTTAATTACTACTTCATTAATAAATTAATTTGCTTACTGTTTTCAAAAATATACTTCTTTTCCGGAATTTCTTACGTTTTATGTTAAATATTAACCAAAAACATACACAATACAATAGCCTATTTACCGTGTAAAGTTGGCAGCTCTCTTGCTCAAAGATTAACCTAGCTATTTAACGCGACAGCGCTGCCAGTGTTCTGGGTACTCGTCTATATTAGATAAAATAAAAATAGAATTTGACTGGTAGAGATTTCGTTAGCATTGAGTTCACATTTTGCAGCATTATGGTCATTAAAAGATTTAATAAATAAATAAATAAAGAACTCACTTCATTGACAACGTAGGTTCCAATCTTCTTCGTCACTTGGAAGTTAAGGGCTAGAGCCCGTTTTACATTCTTTGCCCAAACTGGCTCCGAACCCAGGAGTATAGTACTTATTGATCCACTTTCCTGAAACATAAGTTGATCATAATGATATATTGTCTTGACCAGAAGTCCTGGGTTTAATCCCCGGCCAGAGCAAGTTGGAAAATGGCCTTTTTCAAATTTTCCTGGGTCTTGGATTTATCTTTATATGTATTTATTAGAAAATATATATCGTTGAGTTAGTATCCCAAAACACAAGTCTCGGACTTACTTTGGGGCTAGCTCAAACAGTGTAATTTGTCCCTATATATTTATTTATCTATACATATAATAAAACAGTAAAAAAAGTGTGTCTGTACATTAAATATATTTCCATAAAAAAAATTGGGGGCGATGGAGACGTAGTAATAGAGTAAGAATTTAAAAAAAAATGTTTGTCTGTTTGTCTGTTTGTCTGTTTGTCTGTTTGTCTGTTTGTACACGCTAATCTCTGGAAATACTGGACGGATTCGAATGAAACTTTTTTTGTTATATAGCTATTAAGCCTGGGCAACATATAGGGTATAAATAATTTTGGAAAATGGAACGCCTGATGCAGAACCATAATGGTCCAGCTAAACTATAAGAGATATAAAAATGCCGCCTTAGTAAAAGTTGTTCAGCCTAATGAGCATTTTCTAGAGACATAAAGTCCACGCGAACGAAGTCGCGGGCTTCAGCTAGTTTATAATAAACGTGCTAACAGTGACCTACTTATTTCTCCCCTATTACACAAATGCATCGAAATAGAAGACCCAGAGACCCCGACCCTCAGTTAATTTGTAAGGGGATACCTGTCGCCAAACTGACACGTGTTGTGGGGTGATTTATTTTTACTTTTTAACCGATTTCTGAAAAAGGAGAGGTTTTCAATTCGTTGCTATCTTTTTTTAGCCGTACCTAAAAGGTAATCATAATCGGCCAAGTGCGAGTCGGACTCGCGCACGAAGGGTTCCGTACCATCATCTATAAAAATCAAGTTTTTTGTATGGGAGCCCGCCTTAAATATTTATTTTATTTTAATTTTTTTATTTATTATTAAAATAAAAATACAACTGAGTATTTTGTGAATATTTCTAGTGCATAACTGTTGCCATTATTAATATCAAGCAAAGAAGAGCAAAAAAATCGCGTTTGTTGTATGGGAAAAACAAAATAAAATAAATATTGAAGGGGGGCCCCTTCAATATTTATTTTATTTTGTTTTTGGTATTTGTTGTTATAGCGGCAACAGAAATACATAATTTGTGAAATTTTCAATTGTCTATCTATTGCGGTTCTTGAGATACAGTCTGGTGACAGACAGACGGACAGACGGACAGACAGCGAAGTCTTAGTAATAGGGTCCAGTTTTTACCCTTTGGGTACGGAACACTAAAAACGGGACCCAATTACTAAGACTTCGCTGTCTGTCCGTCTGTCTGTCACCAGGTTGTATCTCAAGAACCGCTAAGCTAGACCGTCCCATACAACAAACGCGATTTTTTATAGATAATCGTACGGAACCCTTAGTGCGCGAATCCGATTCGCACTTAGCCGGTTTTTTAATGTATGTTCAGATAATTTGAAGAAGCCTGGACTGATTTGGAAAATTCGTTAAAAGGTTATATGTATATCTACTTGCGAGGTGGTCCCATAAATTTTTTATCTAAATCGGTTGAGTAGACGAGGTTACTGGTTTTACACAAAGCGACTGCCGTCTGACCTCCGCAACCAAAAGATAGATTAGAACCAATCCTTGGATAGGTTTGAGCAAACGCTAGACGACGTTTAGGATCCACAGTTTTAACGTTTTTTTTAAACACAGAATCGTCTTTCTTTTCGGATAATCAGGTGATTCAAGCCTGCAATATCCTAACCAGTCTGAAAACAACTTTAAACAATATATGCTTTCTAGTGGGATGCATGAACTTAGTTAGCGGAAGGAAGAGAGACATGGAAAGCACTCCACCGACAAGAGCCCAGCTCTTAAATATAAGAAGAAGAAGAAGTGGGATGCATATATTCATATTCATTCTACGTCACGATGCGTTCTTTAAAACAATAATGGAAGGAAAAATAGAAGGAAAAAGAGGAGTAGGAAAACCCAGAAGAAAATTTATAGACCAAATAAAAGATGAATTAAACCTGAAAACATATAAAGAGGTTAAGAACTTAGCGGAAGGAAGAGAGACATGGAAAGCACTCCACCGACAAGAGCCCAGCTCTGAAATAAAAGACGAAGATGACAAGACGAAGACCTTGATTACTGGACCACGCTGGCAGTTCCATAAGGCCAGTAAGGCGATTAACACACATAAAAACACTTACGTGATAGTCCACTTCCCACGGCTCCTTTAAAAACTTCTCTGACTCGTTTGACTTGCTGTAAGAATGACTGTTCTTCTCACTGTATGCTGATGCCTGAAATCACAAGTTTATTTAGTACTAGCCGAAGCCCGCGACTTCGTTCGCGTCGACTTTCGCTCGTATGTCTCTGGAAAATGCTCATCATGTTGAACAACTTTTTTTTTGATTAAATCTAACGTGAGGTACACTCATTGTTTTATTTAGAGAACGGGTTACTCACGTATAGAGTCAGCTACTGCCGACATGTTTCGACCTCATTCGGAGGTCTTCATCAGGGCGAATGTGACGAGAGGCCCGTACACCGCACCGGATCGCGACACATGTCGGCAGTAGCTGACTCTATACGTGAGTAACCCGTTCTCTAAATAAAACAATGATGCTGAACAACTTTTACTAAAGCGTCATTTTATTTCTTATAGTTTAACACCATTATGGTTTTGCATCAGATGTTTCATTTTCCAAAATCATTTATACCCTATATGCTGCCTAGGCGTAACAGCTATATAACAAAAAAAGTTTCATTCGAATCCGTCCAGTATTTCCGGAGATTAGCATCTACAAACAGACAAAGATTTTTTTTAAATTCTTACTTTATATCTCCATCGCCCAGAATATTTTTTTGGGAAATATATTTAATGTACAAACACAATTTTGTATTGTTTTATTATATGTATAGATTGAGATACTACAGACAGACAGACAGACAGACCGACACATTAACGTCTAACTTATAACACCCGTCTTCTAAATACTATTTTCGTCTTATGTTTAATTTTACTTCAATTTATTGTGTTAATTAATTTGAAAACTTAAATTCCTAAAAATCGTTTTTAATATAGCTTTTGATTGAAAAAAACACATATTATTCTCAAAATACCAAAACATTCTATATTTATGTCATTCATTGCGATGGCTAAAATACAACGGAAGACCCAATATACATAAAAATATACTTTATCTCATATTAGATGAAAAAGATCCTAGCCATATTAAAAGTGTTCCACAAGGCTCTTACCTGAGTCCACTTTATTTATCTTTGTCATAAGTATTTAAACAAATGTTAGAATACA
Organism: Acrobasis consociella; assembly: GCA_963555685.1. Classification (NCBI taxonomy): domain Eukaryota; kingdom Metazoa; phylum Arthropoda; class Insecta; order Lepidoptera; family Pyralidae; genus Acrobasis; species Acrobasis consociella. Next base: position 13,086,380 of record OY743129.1, read on the forward strand.
TATGATGGGCCTAATAGGTTATAGAGCTACCTAACCCACTGGGTCTACTAAGGTTACTTTGTACGGTATCTGTAAAACAAAGTCAAACTCTAATGCCTTTTGCAATTGTCTCCTATCATCATCAATAACTTAAAGAGCCGCAGCCAAATGTTTGACCTCATGAACTTTCTTGATTTTCCTTCTCATCATCATCATCAATAAATTTAAGAACTAGGTTCTTGTCGGTGGAGTATTTTCCATGTCTCCCTATTTTCCGCTAAATGCTAGACCTCCCTATACGACACAACTTTTGCCTTTTCTTTTACTTCATCCATGAACGACCTTCTTGGTCTTCCTTTTCCTCTCTTGGCTTCCACTTTCCCTTCCATTATGTTTTTTATGAAGTTGTCATGCCGCATAAGGTGGCGTTTTCTTCTCAATCGTATATTAATTACAATCATACTTTTCTGACCTTGTCGTCACCCCTAGTCATCATCATCATCATCATCATCATATCAGCCACAGGAAGTCCACTGCTTGACATAGGCCTCCCCCAAGGATTACCAAAACGTACGATCGGAAGCGGCCTGCATCCAGCGCCTTCCTACCTTGCTCTGACCATCTAGCAGGTGGGTGTCATAAGCTGCGCTTGGCAGTACGAGGCCGCCATTCGAGAACGTTTCTGCCCCATCGGCTACCGTTTCTTTACGCTATATGCCCGCACACTGCCACTTCAATGAGCGAATTGGCTTGGTCAGTGACCTTTCTTCTACGAATCTCCTAATTTCTGATTCGACCCCTAGTCTTTTACCTCTAAATCTTCCAGCTGGAACCTTGCTCTCGTGAAGTTATTCTTCACAACCACAGACAGCTTCCCATCCAGTGTCCAGTAGGTCTCACTGGATTCCGTCCCAGTAGCCACTGTAGTCTTGACTAAGAAGACGTACTGGCGATGTGCTGGAAACAGGAGCTGGAGGCCAGTTGGGGAAGCAGTAGTGGCTGTTACTGAAAGTAGATAAAGGCGGAGGTTTTTAAGACAAAAAGCAGGTAAAGATAACTACCTACGAGCCAAATCGAGAGAACTGAGAACATATCACAGAACGAGCGAGCGAAGCGCACTTGTCAAAGTCAAAGTCTACTTGAACAATCCGGCGTTTGTATGTGAGTATGTACCTATGTATGTCGATAAAATGGGGTTCCCTATCCATAAGCATAAAAAATTAAGCCATAATGTAACATCGCATACTGTTTTTTGGCATAATGATTTTTAAGCATAACTTTCTTACGCATAATTATTTGAAGCATAATGTATTTAAGCATAATCATATTTAGGCATCACATTATAAAGTATAAATGATTTTAAACATAATAATATCAAACCTAAATTTACCAAGGCATAACTTTTCTTTAAGCATAAAAATTCTAAATCATAAATTTATTAATGCATAAAAATAACCTGAAACTAACTTCACTTCTGTCCTTATAGTTGTTCCGGGTGGTCATAAATTTATTGCATGACAATTAAGATAAATACTTAAAAACAATTGTTTCCCTTATTCTTAAAAATATTATGCTTAATACTATTAGTCTTATAGTTATTATGCGAATTAACCTTATGCCAAAACAAATTAGCCTAAAAGATAATTATGATGCTAAAATTACCCGTATGCCAAAAAACAATTATGCCTAAACACTATTATGGCAAAATATTTTATGCAAAAACCGTATGCCAGAGAACAATTAGGACAAAAGAAATTATGCGAAAAAAAGGGATCCCGATAAGAAGTCATGCCTACCCATCGCCTGATAAACATAATTATTTCTCTTCCTTGTCACTTTGCAGGCTGATCACCTGATTGTCTGATAAGTAAGATGATCCGTGCTTCGGAGGGCACGTTAAGCCGTCGGTCCCGGTCACTGTCTTTGACATTGGTCGTTACCTAAAACCATGTCAGAGGCCTTTAAGGCGGTTTAAAAACTCTGACACTAGTGTTAGTCACTAACACACACGATAAGAAGAAGAAGAATTCCTTGTCACTAGATGGCGCTATAGATAATAATTGAAACATTTAACAGACTTGATATCCGTAGTGCCAGCTATTATTTGTTAGAAAATGCCTTGACTTTCAAGCGTTAAGGGTCCTCCCCGCGCTAACGACCTTGAAAACACAAAAAAATTAATTTCTCTTTCTGTAAGTGAGATTATCAGAAACCCTCGTACAACTTTTTAGCTAGTATCCTTAAGTAAAAACGGATACTAATATTGGCGGACCATCAAGGACGAAATACTAGGAATATAGTACAAAATCTGGTTGGAGCTGATTGTGAAGTAACATCAGTGTGGAAATCGGGAGCAAAAATGAAAGACTTACTTAATCAGGCTACAGAACAAGTAAATAAGCTAACAATGAATGATTTTGTTATTGTAATAGGTGGAGTAAATGATAACAATCCGTATGAATTTAAAACTACAATTATGAAGTGGTTATCTTCCATTACAAACACTAATGTAATTATTTCAGAAATTCCTTATAATTCGAGGCTACATGAATGGAAATTAAATTATGAATTGAGATATATATGTAGTCAGTATAGTAATGTATCATTTGTTGACATGCAATATAAAGAGATTATTCCTCATAAATCTAGCTTTACCCTTAATATATGTCGTTATCTTTTAAGAGAGATATTGCGTATTGAATATAGATTAAAAATTAAAAATTATTGTAATATGCAAAGATTGAATGTAAATAGTAATGATAACGCTAAAGAGGAAAATGTAACTAAGAAAACATTTGTTAATAAATATGTTCAAACTGACTTATTTAATGACGATGATAAAACTGATTTAAATAATGAATACAATAATGAGACTAAGTTAGCGGGAGAAAGTAGTAGTAATGTAGAAGAGCTTTTTCGAGTCTGAACATATTTATTTATTTCATCAAAATATTGATGGATTAATTGGTAAACAGGACCGGTTATATATACACTTAAATAATATAGAGGCTGAGGAGAAAACATCAATTGACATTATATGTATAACAGAACATAATATGCTAGAGTGTGATATCCCACAATTAGTAGTACCAGGTTATAAAATTACTGCGCATTATTGCCGAACTAATAGATATGGAGGAGCATGTATTCTCTTAAAACACATGTACGAATATAGAATAATGTGTGACGTTGAAAAACTTAGTATCCCTAAGGTAGTTGAATGCTGTGGAATTGAGTTGATAAATGAAAATATTTACGTTTTATGTGTATACAGACCACCAAGACAAAAAACAGATGAATTAAATGTTTTTTTCAAAGTATTCCAACAAATTTTAGATAGATATTGTTTTAAACCCAAACATAGGGTTATTGTGTGTGGGGACTTTAATATTGACATATTAGAGGATACTACAGAGACTTATACCTTCAAAAATATGGTACAGGACTCCAATTTAAAAATAGGCATTAAGGAGCCAACACGTTTAAAAAGTGGAACATGCCTTGATAATATTTTACATAATTTTAAAGGAAACAATACTAAAGTAATTGAACTGGCACTTTCCGATCACTCGGGAGTAGCATTAAAATTTCCGATTCGTAGTTCATACAAATATTCATTCATGTACACTAGTAAGCGAAATTATAATGAACATAATATACAAAAGTTTATAGAATGTATTTCAAGTCTTCATTTCACTGACGTATATGAAAGTAGTGACCCAAATGAGGCATTTAATAATTTTTATGATATATTTAAATTAATGTACGATCTTTGTTTCCCAATTGAAAGGAAAAAAATAAACTTAAGAAAAAAGAAAAAATGGATATCAAGAGGAATAAGAACATGTAGTAAAAGGAAAAGACAATTACTATGGGAATATAGATTAAAACCAAATGTTCATAACAAAAATAAATTTAAGCAATATGCTAAACGTTTTAAAAAAATTGTTCAGTTGACTAAAACGGCTCAAAACACATACTATATTAATAACTCAAAAAATAAATCAAAGGCGACTTGGAAAATAATAAATGAAGCAAAGAACAATTTACCTAGGGAAGAAATAAAACAAATCCTAGTGAACAAAAAATTAATGAAATGCCCTCTAGAAATAGCGAATGCGTTTAATAAATATTTTGTTGATGATGGTGAAACAAATAATAATAAAAAAATAATGACATCGAATATTTTTAATTGTAATTCCATATTTATGAGACCAGTAGACTACCATGACATTTTAATAATAATAAGGTCGCTTAAAAATACGAACAGCACGGGCTATGATGATATTAGTACAAAAATAGTAAAAATATCTGCTGAAATTATAGCGCCTATATTAGCCCATATTATTAATTTAAGTATTGATAAAGGAATTTTTCCCGATCGTCTGAAATTAACCGTTGTTAGACCATTATTTAAGAAAGATAGTAGAGAAAATATGTGCAATTATAGGCAACTGGCTTTAATACCAATCTTTTCTAAAATATTTGAAAAGGTAATACATGACGCACTTTACTCATTCTTTGAAAAGTATGACTTATTCTGTGAAGAACAACATGGTTTCAGAAAGAATAAGACTATAAATATGGCTGTATATGAGTTTCTTTCTAGAATAGTAAAAAATGTAGACAGTGGTAAACAGGTATCAGTATTATATATGGATATGACTAGAGCATATGACTTTGTTGATCACATTATACTAAATGACAAATTAAATAAATGTGGTGTAAGAGGTAACATTCTCAACTTAGTAACATCTTATCTGAGCAACAGAACTCAAGTGACACAAATAAAAAGGTTATGTCACAAGACTAAGTGTGAGATAACGTATACATCAGAAAAAAAAGAAATTAAATGTGGTGTTCCTCAGGGGAGTGTTCTGGGACCACTTCTATTTCTGATCTATATAAATGACCTTCCAAAAGCTATTGAGCACCCTATGGTTCTTTTTGCTGATGACAGCACTATAATATTTGAGTGTAATAATCCCGTGACATATATAGATGAAATTAATATGACATTGAATAAAGTAATTGAATGGTTAAAAAATAATAATCTGCTTATAAATCTAAAAAAAACGAAATGTATGGCATTTAGCCAAAGACCAAAAAAAAGTCATATCAAACTTGAAATTGCCCACTCAGGGATTGAGATTGAAGAATCAGAGGTAACTAAGTTTCTTGGATTATACATAGAAAAAAACATGACGTGGAAATGCCACATTGAAAATATTTGTAAACGGCTTAGTACATTCTCATACGCTCTATATATGTTAAGAAAAGTTGTAAATCAAGATGCTCTCTTAACTGCTTACCATGGCTATGTTGCATCGACGATTAGATATGGCCTTATTTTCTGGGGGAATGCAACAGGAAAAGAAGAAGCATTCAAAGCACAGAAGAAGTGCATTCGTTCATTGTGTGGAATACATACTAGAGATTCATGTGTACCACATTATAAAAAACTAAAAATATTAACATTGCCAGGTATGTATATATATGAACTAGCTCTTTTTGTGAGATTAAATATACTCTCTCGCATCAACGACAGAATTTGGCCGATGACACACAAGACATCTATGTTTGGTGCAAGTGTATTTGGCATGGCTTCTATAGTATATAACAAGGTCCCAAAAAAAATTAGGAACTTAAGTTTAAATTTATTTAAGAGTCAACTTATGGAACTATTAATTGACAAATGTTATTACACAATTAATGAGTTTTTAGACGATAAAATATAATAATCGAATGAAGTAAGTACCTAATATTATTTAAATAGTTAATGAAATTATATATGACTCAAACAAAATTTGCATACCAACGCAAGAAGGTAAAATGTAAAAGGGAAGAATAATACTTTAAGATCTCGATGTACCTACATTTTATGCAAATAAATAAATTGATTGATTGATTGATTGATTGAGTTTCAGTATAACCTCGAAAATCATTGAAATAAAATACGCTGAATTTTCCTTTGCAAAAAATACTAAAAACGGCTTTTTTTGACTCTTTTTGTAAAGGTTTCTAAAGCGAATAGTATTTCAATGACTTTCGAGGTTCTAATGAAACTTCAGGATACTAGCTAAAAAGTTGTACGAGGGTTTCTAATAATATCATTTACAGAAAGAGAAATTAATTTTTTTGTGTTTTCAAAGTCGCTAGCGCGGGGAGGAGCCTTAACCCCCAATAACTTTAAACAGCTGAACTAATTTGCATCAAACATAGCTTAGATCCACCGCAAGGGAACTTGCTTTCACGTGGAAAAGCCGTATCGGAATATTTCTCGGTTCAAGCGGTACGATGCCACAGACAGAAAGACCGACAGACATAAATACCACTCTTTTTTGTCGGAGCTTAAAAATAAAAGCTTGTGAAACTTACCTATGAACAATACTAAGATCCTGTGCAGCATTTTGGATTCTGAAATTAGAGTAATTTATGTCAGTAATTTTTATTGAATGAGCTCGACAGCCCGATTTGGTTCATTACTAGCTTACTAGCGCTTTCGTAAAGCGACGCCGGGCGTGGTCCGCACTTGGATGGGTGACCACAAGTGACATAAAATTTTCTCGAGCTCCTCCGTGCTTTGGAAGGCAGCTTGAAAAATCTGATACTAGTGTTGGCCACTTACACGAACGTAAAGCAAAAAGCACCATCGAACGAGCGAAGAAACAAGCGAAGATACTTGATGAATCCGGCGTTGTATGTAAGTATGTATGTTTGTTTGACGATAATTTCAGTAATTTTAAGCGTTAATTAAAGCGTCAACATTTTTGTATTTAATCAATGCTAGGGTCAAAAACTTTTATGAAGACTCAGAACCTAGATTGACTTTTATGTATACATACATACATACTATCACGTCTTTATCCCTAATGACGTGATAGTATGTATGTATGTATACCATATCCATTAAGTCAGATCAAAAGTCTTGGTCATCTTGACGAACTTGCAAGAAATCACAGATAATTCAACATTTCAAATGTTTATTCAGTAATCAGACCTTTACTGTGTGGTTTCCCTTGACATGTGAGCTCGTCAAGTCCTCCCGTGGATGTCGTAGAAGGCGACTTAGGAAATACAAGCTAAACAAAGCTTATAAACATCAATGAGACCTCTCCAACTCGTCTCGCCAGCGTGGAGAGTGTAGACCGAGTCCTCTGCCTTATCTCGCTAAGTATGGCTCTGGTAGTACAAAGAGGGTCATGCTCCTGCAGTGGAGACAAAAAGACCTGACGATGAGGTTCACACGTCCATATGTATAATTTATACTGATAGATTATCTAGTCTTTAGCCCTGACGGGGTAGTCAGAGCACAGGATAAGGCCCAAAGGCCACGCTTACCTTATGGTGGGCGTACAGAAACAAAAAACTCACGTGAATTTTCAATTCTTACCAAAACACAACACATTTTTTTCACCAAGACTGTAATATCTGAGCCATGAGAGGTTAAATAATGGGACTTACTTTGTATTATGACTAAAATAATCACCATAAAACCCTTCTTTATAACACTAGCACTTTAATAATTATTATTAAATTATTATCTTTTAATTACGTCGAACACTTTCACTATCGGGCGCTGTGTCTGCACTGCGTTCATTGAAATATTCTGCAACAGAGATAAAAGGGTTGTAACTCTAGAATCATATATCTTTCAATTCATCATCATTAGGTATTTTTGTCTCCACTGCAGGAGCACGACCCTCTATACTACCAGAGCCTTAGGGTTGTTACTCTAGAATCCTATGTCTATCTTTCAATTCATTATCATCATCATCAGGTCTTTTTGTCTTCACTGCAGGAGCCCTCTCTGTACTACCAGAGCCATACTTGGCCAGAGCAGACAAATAACTTGGCCTACACTCCTCGCTGGCCAGACGGGTTGGAGAGGTCTCATTGATGTTTATAAGCTTTGTTCAGCTTGTATTTCCTAAGTCGCCTTCTACGACATCCACGGGAGGACTTGGAGTGGCCGTATTCTACTGTGCCGGAACCTCACGACATATTTTAATTCAATTATTGCACTCATATTATACATCAGTTCTTATTCTTTCCGTTAAAACATTACCATATACGATCTTAAAAGTCTTAAAACACAGTTTCGCAGTAAATATTTTAGTAAGATAGTTTGATAGATATATAGTTTGAGTTTCTTACTAATATTACCTACCACTAATTTTAATTAGATACAATATGAACACTGTTGGTTATTGCATAAATAAGATGGAACGGCAAGCGGGTGTAGTCTTCTTCTTCTTATCGTGTGGTTTGTGACTTACACTAGTGACATGGTTTTAGGTAACGGCCAATGTCAAAGACAGTGACCAGGACCGACGGCTTAACGTGCCCTCCGAAGCACGGATCATCTTACTTATCAGACAATCAGGTGATCAGCCTACAATGTCCTAACCAAACTAGGACAACAACACAAAGTCGTTGCCCCGCTGGGAATCGAACCCGCGACCTCCGGGTATGAGCCAAACGCTCTAACCACTACACCACGGAGGCAGTTTAAAGCGGGTTTAGTATGCCAGGTTGACACCTTCAAATATTTGTAAGCAGTTACAAGCATTTTGTATAGAATGTAATTTTAACAAGTCAACGAATGGAAAAATATGTTTGGCCCATCGGTTAGATTATTAAAAAATATTGTACACGTATTTTTTCTTTTCTCTTAAAAACAAAAAATGACAAAGATACAGCGCATTTAAATTTCGCATGACGTCACGGCTAGGTACGATTTTTACTTAGCGGTGATGTCTACGCCCCCACTCCGGAACTCTGATGTATCTTTCTGAATTTGTACTGTTTTTATAAACTGAAAAAATGGGTTATTATTTATGGATAATTTAAAAGACGGACTAATTAGAATTGCATTATTTGCAACTGATCATTTTAGAGTTACACTCCTTTACCTCTCAGCCCTTATCAAAACGCGTTGATATCTCATTTGACCTGTGCCCTGTCAATTAACGTCTCATTACGTCGACCAACCAGCAAGACCCCTCAGAACATACAACATATTAGCAACCAGAGGTCTTGTCTTGTCACAACTGGTCACCAGTTTTAATAAAACCCTAATTCAGAAGGAAATCTTCTCGAACAGAGGTCTTATAAGTTTTGACCAGTCATAAAGACCTCTCACGATAAACATTATACTTGAAATTAGAGCTCTGGTCGGGTATAACTGAACCAACCAAATCTACGTGACCTCGGAAATAGAACATTTTCTTCTCAAATAGAGGTCTTGTTATTATTGTATATTGAATGCACATAGTATTATGAGGTCTCGAATAATATAACCCGACCAGTTGTAAAAGTCTATGATTTCGTGACATTTATATGGGAGGAGAGGTCTTCAAATATTGACTTCAATTTAGCCGATATGATTGCCGAGCAAGGTCAAAATTCTTTTCTATATCTATGTTTCTTGGAATTTTATTTCAAACGGTCTTTAAAGATAAAGGAGTCTAGGTATCTATATCTATACATATAATAAAACAGAAAAACAAATGTGTATGTAAATTGAATATATTTAAAAAAAAATTTTAGCAGCGATGTAATGGAGACATAGTGATAGAGTGAGACTAAACAAATTCAAATAAAACTTTTTCTTTATATAGCTGTTAAGCCTGGGCAACATATGCGGTATAATTGATTTTGGAAAATGGAACACTTGATTCAGAACCATAATGGTCCAGCTAAACTATGAGAAATATAAAAATGACGCCTTAGCAAAAGTTGTTCAGCCTGATGAGCATTTTCCAAAGTCATAAAGTCCAAAATGGGCAAAAATGCGAATCATGTTAACAGGCGATGCGGCTAGCAACCCATCACTGTATTGATTGCTTTTCCATCTTCTCGCCCACCATGACGCTAAAAGTGGCTTTTGGGTCTTGCGGCCCTGGGCTCTGCATAGAGCCGCAAGACCCAAAATGCTCTGTCTGCCCCATTAGAGATAAAGACGTGATAGTATGTATGTATGTATAAAGTCCACGCGAACGAAGTCGTGGGCTTAGAGACTAGTTAATAAATAAGATAAAATAATAAATAACCAAAACACCACCAGATAGCGCTAGTAGTAAGTAGTTAACTCGCGTCTTAGTGTGAGGAATTTAAATGTGATTGACTTTGGCATTGTACGGAACCCTCTCCACGCGAGTTCAACTCGCACTTGACCGTTTATCATCATCCTCAGGTCTTTTTAGTCTTCACTGCAGGAGCACGACCTTCTCTGTACTACTAAAGTCATATTTGGTCAGGGCAGCCAGAGGATTTGGCCTACACTCTCCTCGCTGGCCAGACGGGTTGGAGAGGTCTCATGATGTTTATAAGCTTTGTTCAGCGATTTCTACGACATCCACGGGAGGACTTGGAGTGGTCCTATTCTACTCTGCCGGAAACTACACAGCATTATTATTTGTTCTTAATTGTTAATACACATATCTTGTAAACTTTAAAAATATAGCAAAAAGTTACCCGTATAATTAAAATTAACAATGAAAAGGACTGAAACCTGTGATTTAAGCTAACTTTGTACAAAAATACGGGCTTGTTAGTACATAGATAGCTTACAAGTTGTAGACTCGAACTGTTTTTGTTGCTATGTGGACTGTTAATGCAATTCTTTATTTATTTATTTATGATTTATTATTATTTGCTTACATGCACTCATACATGACATGGTTAGTGTTAGTAAAAAGTACATGAACCAGGCAGGGTGTGATCCCACACTCAAGGACCCTGTTGGGCGCTGCAAAGCAGAGAGGAGGAATCTTGTCATTGTTATTTATTATTATAATTCTTAATTATTTATAATATAATATCTATTTCTCCCATGCTGGTCTGGGAGAAATAGAATGTACCAGCTGCTTCTCTTCCCACGCAGATCGTAAAAGCCGATCGAGGGAATGGGCAAAAATGCAAATCATGTTAACAGGCGATGCGGCTAGCAACCCATCACTGTATTGATTACTTTTCCATCTTCTCGCCCACCATAACGCTAGAAGTGGCTTTTCGGTCTTGCGGCCCTGGGCTCTGCATAGAACCGCAAGACCCAAAATGCTCTGTCTGCCCCATTAGGGATAAAGACGTGATAGTATGATATGATAATTATTTATAATTACTATTTTATTTATTACATTTCATTAATTTATTTTTTATTTTCTTGCTATTATAATAATTCAAATATATCTTTATTATCATAGGATATTTATAATATCTCTTAATAGTCGTCATTGTTTTGTTGCACAAATGTTGACGTCAAATGGTTACTTACAGCTAAGTTTACTACCGCTTCCAAAGCGCTAGTGCAGATGAAGCGGTAACAAACTGCACTGCAGCATTTTCTTCAAGGACGTCAACTCACAATTCAATTAATATTTAAAGTTAATGTGGACAGAGAATACATTGTTTATTATGTCATATCATTATCTGTAATTGTACATCTCTCTAACTGCCTCCGTGGATTCTGGTGAACTGATAAGTTCATGGGGATCCCCTGGGGGAGCAGGCGGGGGGATCCTGGAGGACGAACTGGTGGTGTAGTGGTTAGAGCGTTTGGCTCATACCCGGAGGTCGCGGGTTCGATTCCCAGCGGGGGCAACGACTTTGTGTTGTTGTCCTAGTTTGGTTAGGACATTGCAGGCTGATCACCTGATTGTCTGATAAGTAAGATGATCCGTGCTTCGGTGGGCACGCTAAGCCGTCGGTCCCGGTCACTGTCTTTGACATTGGTCGTTACCTAAAACCATGTCAGAGGCCTTTAAGGCGGTTTAAAAACTCTGACACTAGTGTTAGTCACTAACACACACGATAAGAAGAAGATTGTACGTCTTTATCCTTAACGGGGCAGACAGAGCATTTTGGGTCAATCATAAAGCGGCTCTAAGCAGACAGAGCCTAAGGCCGCAAGACCCAAAGGCCACTGCGAGAAGGTGGTAGCCGCATCACTATTTTTATACTGACCGCCGCAATAATACTTAGTAATAAAATATTTTAATGATTTTTAAAGGTCTTGTAGCATATTAAACCATTTCTTATGTAATTATGGCTTTATTAACCCAGATAAGCCAGAAACTTTTTTTTTTCTTAGAAAGTTGTAATTTTTAAATATATATGTTAATATAGCCCCTGCATCTCAGGAAAAATATTTTAAAAAATCTGCCACTTCCTAAAAAGCTGGAAAATTATGTCCCATATATGGGTCGGTCGGCACAATCACGCCTTTTCACTAATATGTTTTTAATACGAAATGAAGTCATAAATCACACAGTTTTTATTGAATCAAATGTATCATTTACTTTTTATGATATATTTATAGAAATACAGTTATAGAAAATATTTCTTATGCAGTATAGTAATTGAAAAAACATTGTTTGGGATGTGGATGTATGAAACACTTTACGCAAAAATCATTGAAATGTTTTGATAATTTGCACTTTAAATCTTATTGACATAATTTATGAGAAGACCCGTTTGATCATATGTTGAATCTTCCAAGGTGACTTTTTGGTATAGGACAAGACACAAGCTTTTCACACCGTTTAAATGTTTCTAAAATGGCTCTTGTAACAGACCTGCGAGGTAATCGAGATCTCCACCATTCATACGATATAATTGACATGTATTATGTAGTGCTATGTCAATACCATGACAGAATAGAGGAAAGTACCATATTTTGCCTCTGATGCATAGTCCGGTATAGGCCTATGTTGTGATTAGATCGATCAACGCCTCTCTCATTCTCACTATATGTTTCGACAGTATGCGGTTGGTCAATCTGTATATATTTTTTCAGAAGTCGAGAAAAACGCGTCGTTTTCTGTAATGGCTCAACAGAATCTGCATCAGAGGCAACCATTATACGCCTGTGCAGTGTGCAGGTGCACGCATAAGAGAGAACCTAGTAAATTCTGTATGGTGATATTATCCTTTTCTCCAGAATCTTCGTCAGTAACAAAAGCATTTGCGTTATCTGGTGGCTCAAATGTAATGCAATGGGACCGGAATATCACCATTCTCTAATTTATTCAAAATTTTATACAGCTATAATAGTTTCAACTTGAAATTAAAAAAGCATGTGGTTTTACGGATATACTAATGTTGTGCCGACGGACCCATGTATGGGTTCTTGAAATATTCGGTAAAATAAAAGTAAAATTAAAGAGAATTATTTTAAGTTTTTTTGTAATATAAATATTGTAATAGCATACTTTAAATTTTTGAAATAATATTTTTAGAAAAATAACAATAAATCTGATATAATCTTACTTTTTTGAGGGCATGTTTTACAATTTCCAAAATAGATTTTTCTCTTGCAAAAAATAAATAGAAATTATGAAATTCACTACGTATCTTATTTGTACAGTTAATAGTCATTAACTGATGATTCTAAAAATATGTGACAACTGTAATTATAAAATCATATAATGAGGGTAGAATTTTTTATTTCTCGGAGCCCATGTATGGGTAAAAATGTACAAGCTTTATTTTAGTTACTAGCTGATGCCCGCGACTTCATTCGCGTGGACTTTAGGTCTCCGGCATATAAATATGGTCATCAGGCTGAAAAACTTTTGCTAATGCGTCATTAATGTATATTTCTAACAGTTTAGCTGGACCATTACATTTTTGCATCAGGTGTTCCAGATCTTCGAGTTTTATACCACAACAATAAAAGTTCATCAGGCTGAATAACTTTTGCTAAGACGTCATTTTTATATTTCTTATTATAGTTTAGCTGGGCCATTATGGTTCTGTATCATGTATTCCATTTTCCAAAATCAATTATAGCATATATGTTGATAAAAAGTTCCATTCAAATCCGTCCAATATTTTCGGAGATTAGCGTGTACAAACAGACAGATTTTTTAATTTATTTTTACTTTATCACAGTTTCCATCGCCCCATTTTTTTTTTAATATATTTAATGTACAGATACATTTTTTTACTGTTTTATTATACGTAGAGACCATTATGTTTCTGGTTCAAGTGTTCCAGACTTCGATTTTTATACCTCAACAAAAAATGCTCATCAGGCTGAACTACTTTGGCTAAGGCGTCATTTTATATTTCTTATAGTTTTGCTAGACCATTATGTTTCTGCATCAGGTGTTCCAGATCTTTGATTTTTATAACTCAACAAAAAATGCTCAGCGGACTAAACAAATTTTGCTAAGGCGTCATTCTCGTATTTCTTGTCGTTAAGCTGGACCATTAAGTTTTTGCATCAGGTGTTCTAGATCTATGATTTTATATCTCATCAAAAAATTGTCATCTGGCTAAACTACTTTTGCTAAGGCGTCATTTATATATTTCTTATAGTTTAACTGGACCATTAAGGCTCTGCATCAGGTGTTCCATTTCCAAAATCAATTATAGCCTATATGTTGCTCAGGCTTAACAACTACATAACAAAAAAAGTTTCATTCGAATACGTCCAGTATTTCCTGAGATTGGCGTGTAGTAACCTAATAACAGACAAACAATCGCCCATTGAAAAATTATCTTCAAACTTTAAATGATGATAACTTTTTTATCTGACAACAGATTTCGATGAAATAAAGCCTATATGTTGCTCAGGGATGAGTTTAATCTTTTAGTGAAAACCGCGTTAAAATCTGTTCAGTAGTTTTAAATATTAGCGAGTACATACAGACAGACAGACAGACAAAAAAATCCAAAAAATCTTTTTTGTGTTCTGTTACTCTTTTCTGATCACCCACGTCCATTTTTTGTAATTTTTATCAAATGTACAGACACGCGGTTCCTACTGTTTTATTATATGTATTGATTAGTGACACAGGTTAGAACATCATAATTCGTTTTCGGTCTATGACTGTCTTGCTTACAGGTTGCATATACCACATTCTCCCGTGGTTAGGAAGAAACATATTTTTGTAAATATTTTGGTGGGTGTCTTTCTCTTGATGAGCGACGAAGAGGAACAGGAACTGGACGCTACCGATTGTTGGCAGTCGAATTTTTAATTACATACATACATACTATCACGTCTTTATCCCTAATGGGGCAGACAGAGCATTTTGGGTCTTGCGGTTCTATGCAGAGCCGGGCCGCAAGACCCAAAAGCTACTTTTAGCGTCATGGTGGGCGAGAAGATGGAAAAGCAATCAATACAGTGATGGGTTGCTAGCCGCATCGCCTGTTAACATGATTTGCATTTTTGCCCATTCCCTCGATCGGCTTTTACGATCTGCGTGGGAAGAGCAGCTGGTAAATTCTAAGTTTTTTTTTTATTTATAATTTTTTATTATCACCATAAATAATGATTACTTTTAAACAATTTATTTCAAGTGAGGCCACTTCTGCTACCATTTCACCGCAAATACAGTCTAAACTACTTGGTTATCTATGGAACAACACAATATATAAAGTACAATGTTAGTGGCGATCCACACAAAATGTTGGCCCGCTGGTTAGTGATCACTTTCTGCGTTTCTTCGTTTGTTTTAACAAAAGGTAGTACTGTTCACATACATACATACATAATATCACGCCTGTTCCCCACAGCGGTAGGCAGAGACTATGGACCTCCACTTGCTACGATCCTGACAAACCTCTTTTGTTTCATTTACACTCATCATACATACATACATACTATCACGTCTTTATCCCTAATGGGGCAGACAGAGCATTTTGGGTCTTGCGGTTCTATGCAGAGCCCACGGCCGCAAGACCCAAAAGCCACTTTGGCGAGAAGATGGAAAAGCAATCAATACAGTGATGGGTTGCTAGCCGCATCGCCTGTTAACATGATTTGCATTTTTGCCCATTCCCTCGATTGGCTTTTACGATCTGCGTGGTAAGAGAAGCAGCTGGTACATTCTAAGTTTTTTTTATTTCTCCCAGACCAGCATGGGAGTTTACACTCATCAATTACTTCATATAGGTCTTCTCTTCTATCTCTCCATGCCCTTTGGTTACGGGTACTTTTTAATACCGCTCACTAGTCATAAGATTTTTCTTTTATTAACCTCCCAAAAAAGAAAGGTTTTATAAGTCTGACGCCTGTCAGTCTGTCTGTGACATCGTATCTCGAACGAAAAGAGTCATTTAGATGCGGTTTTTTCACATGAAAGCAAGTTCTCTTGCGGTTATTCTTAACATGTTTAATGAAAATCGGTTCAGCCGTTTGAAAGTCATTGGGGTCTGTTCAAAAGTCAGGGCTTTCCATATCAAGAAATAGTTGGCGTTACGGATACCAAGTCTTTTGGTCACAGGACAAGAAAAGGTCATTTCTTATCTTTAATACTTCTAGAAATTAAAATGAATGTTAGTTAACATCTGTCAAAATAAGATGCTTTATTTATTTACTTTATTAACTTTATGCTTTAATAATCGATCGAGGCGATGCGGCTAGCAACCCATCACTATTTTGATTCCTTTTCCATCTTAACGCCCACCACCACGCTAAGCGTGGCCTTTGGGTCTTACGGCCCTGGGCTCTGTCTACCCCGTCAGGGATATAGACGTGAAAATGTATCTGTATCTTTAATAATCGGTCAACGGTATTTCTAGAAAACGAAACATATGTAAATTAAGTATCTAGAAACACAAAATATTTAAAAGAAGCATTTCAAACTTCGTCAAACCGTTTTCGAACAAATGAAATTCGAATGGAAAAAAATCGTGAGTATGATAGAGGATACCATTTCCGGAGATTAGCGTGTACAAACAGATAAACAGACAGTAATTTTTTTATATTCTTTACTATTATGTAAACATCGCATCAAAAAATTTTTTGGAAATATATTCAATGTACAGACATATTTTTTTACTGTTTTATTATATGTGTATGATTTATAAAGATGTATTTGATTTGTTCTTATGTATTGATGTATTTTTATCAACTTTTTTAGCTACGTGGCCTTCTGATATCTCATCTCCTGGGTCATCGAGAGCACCAAGGTAAGAATTCAATCCAAAATCGATTAAGCTTCACATTCGTTTTTCAACCTACATAAAAGAAGAGTGTTATAAGGTTGATGCTAATGTCTTTCTGTCTGTAGCATCATAGCACTCGAACGGATGGACCGATTTCAATGCGATTTTTTTACGTGAAAGCAACTTCCCTTGCGTTGGTTCTTAGCTATGTTTGATAAAAGTTGTTTTATCAGTTTATTTTATTTTTTATTTTATTTATTTATTAGAAACACAAACAGATTACAACCAATACATGTTTAAAAGTAACAAAATTATAAATATTGTACATTTTGATCTGGGTTGTACTCCAATTATATGTGTTTACAGTTGCATCATTAGTATTATAAAGATCTACTTATTTTAAATACATTAAAAAGTACTACTTAAAATATATTTGAATAGCCAGGCGTGCACAACACTGAGTCCCAGACCTGCGCAGTGACCAATCATGTTTATTATAACAGAACAGCAGCGCATACAAAACGACCATTAAAGACCCAGTATGCGCAATCCCAGCCAATATTTAGTTGGACTAAGAAAAACAGATATCATTAACAACGGACTAACCCGCTACTAAGCCTGAGTTTAAAAGATATTGGGGGTTAACACTTCAAAGTCGGGGTTTTATAATTCACCTGGCAGATACTAGATGGCGCTACGCAAATCAATTCCACTTGACATCGGTTAGAATATTATGTAGTTCTGCCACTTATCACTAGATGGTGTCGTCGGAGGTTTTTTAATTTGTATGGCAAATAAACTTCTTGTATTTGTTCTGCCTGAATCTCGAATCTATTTGAACTTTCAGATGCATCGTAGTCCAAAAGCAGTCAGGGTCCAAAGACTCTGATGACTACGACGAGGACTCCAGAGGCCCCACTCCTAAAGGACCCAGGATAAACAAGCTTACGGCCCACACGGATGACGATTATGGAGAGACCGAGGTATTTATCCTAGGCTTTTAGAGTTTATTAAGACCCTATGTTCGGTCCACTGGTTCATATTGTTATGAAACTGCGGGGTTAGAAATTTGGAGACAACGCTAACTTTATATCTTCCTCTTATATTTAAGAGCTGGGCTCTTGTCGGTGGAGTGCTTTCCATGTCTCTCTTCCTTCCGCTAACTTTATATAAGGGTTTTTATTCAATACGGAACCCAAGGATTACACGAGACGGTTTTTCTGATGTCCAAAAGGCAAGTGGCGCAGCTAAGGTCCAGGTATCTCCCAAAAGTAGTCGCAGGTACTTCCATTCGTCGCACTTCGGTAGGTTTCCTTCGCTTCGGCTTTCTTAGAAGTCATCGCTTTGATAGCTCGTACTGAACTGGACTGAAAGAATATTCGAGAATTACATTGTTCTCGAATATTCTCCATACTTTAGTTGGCAAATGTATTTCGATGACGGGAAACGTCAAAACCAAATTGATAGATTGACATGTAGCACGGGATTATTTGCGATGTTTGCGACATTCGGTGACCGCCGCGCGACCCTGTCGGTCGCCAATAATCGGCAACAGTCGCCGACGGTCGCCAACCTGTATTGCCTGTCTTTAAGAGCGCTAAGAGGTAAATACATAATAATAAGTAATAATAAATAGGTACAATCATACCAACCTATACATACGAGTATAAACACTTTTTTTTTCAGGAATTGAAACAGAAGTTCGGCCAATTCAAAATCCCGCCAGCAAAGTGGTTTCAGGGCAAGATTTTGAGCAAGTTTATAGGTTTATAATCTTCATGTTGACCGTGGCTAGAGTTAAATGAGGGGGCAACCAAATATTACATTATAACGATAGTTTATGCAAAAGTTGACATTGTAAAAGTGTGCAGTGGGTGTTAAAGGGATGTAAAAAAGGAGGGACTAGGTCCCCCAAGTTCATGAAAATAAAAGGTTTTGTTCTTAATTTTTGAAAAAAAAGTTGCAATTTTTGTGACGTAATATTTGGTTGGCCCCATAGTTTGATTTTGATCTTTTTTATTGTCAAATTTTTCGCACTTTTGGCCAATGGTCTTAGATTTTAAGAAGATTTTAAGATAAGTTTTTTTTTTTGTATAAAAATAGACTTGATAAATTACAAAAATTATATTTCTTGCTGATCTTGCTCTACCAGCTGTTTCTATTTCCACGCATAACGCAAAAGCAGATCGACGGAATGGGCGAAACTGCGAATCATGTTTACAAATCAGAAATCAGAAATCTTTACTTGTCAGAATACATTATTAAATAGGTGTTCAGTACAATTATAGTCACTGTATTCAGCCTGCAAGCAGACGTGCAAAATATACATAGTAAGTCAATTATTAATAAACTAGAAATCCACTAAGTAAATCATACAATTAAACATGAGTCTACTTATAAACTAAATATTCATTTACGGTATAAAAACATTTAACTAAAAGTCGTCGTCAATTTATTTTTAAATGAAGTCCCATTCAATTCTTTAATTTCGTCAGGCAGTTTATTATATATTACAATACTTATGTTATTTATAAGAATTTATTTTGTGCCCCTTTTTATGACTAGTAGGTTTACTCAGCAACTTCATGTATTCATGAATTTGCCGCCCCCAAAGAAGGTTTAGAATATGGCTCTAATACGTGGTGAAAACCTTATGAGATCCGTACTATGAGTCTCATAAGTCATCACGGGTAACACACATTGATTAAACATTTCGTCTTGTAGCATTGAGGTATTTTATATGATAAATAACAACAGTACAACAGATGAACGGTTACAAACATATAAATAAGCAAATCGACGAATCCCAATCCCAACTAATATTATAAATGAGTTTGTGAATTTGTTTGTTTGTTACCTCTTTACGCTTCAACCACTCAACCTATCTATTTAGATGAAAAGCATGGATATACTTAGTTAAAGACTCAGGAAAGGACATAGGATAGTTTTTATCCCAAAATACCCTGGCGAGCGAAGCCCGCGGGCACAGCTAGTTGAAAAATAAAACACACAAATATAATAACATTCCCGTTTTATTATATAAATTCTGAAGTTATGTACATCACAACTCTATACATAAACGGGGAAAATGCAAACAAACTTAATAAAACATTTGGCAGTATTTTAAAGAGTTAAAAAAAACAAATCCATACATTTACATTTAATTTGAATGGGGATCCAAAACAGGTCTTTAAAATGCGTAAGTACTTAAATAAAAATAAATATATAAGGACAAATTACACTGATTGAGCTAGCCCCAAAGTAAGTTCGAAACTTGTGTTATGGGATACTAACTCAACGATACTATATTTTATAACAAATACATATATAGATAAACATCCAAGACCCAGAACAATTTGAAAAAGGCCATTTTTCAACTTGCCCTGACCGGGGATCGAACCCGGGACCTCTGGGTGGCGGACTAGCGTGGTGACCACTACGCCACGGAGGTCGTCAAACTTGGTATCGATCAATAATTAACACTTTTTAAATTTCACTCAATATAAATAAATATAGTTGTTATAATTTTTGGGAACACTTAAAAATTATCAACTGTAGGTTTTAAAATATTTCAGTTATGAGTCTCCTTACACTAGACCAAAATACAATTTTCCATACAAACGTAGTCTACGTTTTATTTCAAAACGACAAGCCCGATTTCGGCAAAATTTTGTGATTTCAAAGATATTGCAATTATCTAGGGTAATAACTGGTTTCCGACGGTAAAATATGGACTGGAAATAGAATTAGTGTGTTATATCATTTTTGACCATCAGTATGGGAAACTTCTAAATCGTTGTATTTTCTTTCCAGTACATAATTTTACTGTAGGAACGAGTGAAAGTTTTATTTTAACATAAGGATTACATTATAATTAATTAACTAAATGCTATTCTATAAATTAAAAATTAAAAATATTACTAAAAATAAAAACATTAATTTATATAACGAGTTATTACCCTAGATAATTGCAATTTCTTTAAAATTACCAATTTTTACCGAAGTCTGACATGTGGTTTCGAAATAAAACGTAGACTACGTTTGTATGGAGAAGTCTAGGGTAAGGGGACTCTTAAAACATGTTTATAATTTACACGCTGACTTTTCATTGGTTTTGGAAAAAAAATGTCGTGTATTAAATAAATTCCTCTATCCTTATACGTAATCCAAATTTCTGTATGTCATAAGATAAAAAAGTTACGTAAATGATTTTCGATCGAGACCCCGTAGTTACCCCGGCCAAAACAGCTGCGTTGCCGATGACCCCGGCCGGCCGGCGGGCGGTGTATGGCGGCGGTAGTACTAATTGATCTCACAATTTTACTTTCGAGTTTTAGACAACATTTTTTGTTTCTGAATTTTTATTTTGACTAGTTAATTAGGCCTTACTAACGATGCCTATGAAGTGGCCTTCAGCTTCAAAACCAATAAAAAATCACCGTGTATAATAAAATTTATAAAAAAACAAGACAAAACATATTTTAAATAAAATAAGTTTAGCAAATGTTGTTAATTTTTATGAATTTGAGGAATTTTATATACGTTATATTAAACTCAATATATATATATATATAAAGGCTCCAATAGACGAGAGAAGATCGCACGACAAAAGTCGGTCTGTCACGAACTGTCGCCGACCGTCACCGACAACTGTTGCGGGCATACTTTCGTTTGTATGTATAAGCCTAACCGTCTTATTAAAAAACGTGGACTAACTTTAGTACTTGGTTTAAACTATTATCCGCCCAAAACTCGATGACCTCCCGCAATATGTCACCTTCTTCTGTCACTGTCAACTTAATTAGGGCGAATAATGGTTTAAGCCGAGTCGTAAAGTTAGTAGTTTTCCCATGCTGGTCTGGGAGAAATAAAAAAAAACTTAAAATGTACCAGCTGCTTCTCTTCCCACGCAGATCGTAAAAGCCGATCGAGGGAATGGGCAAAAATGCAAACCATGTTAACAGGCGATGCGGCTAGCAACCCATCACTGTATTGATTGCTTTTCCATGTTCTCGCCAACCATGACGCTAAAAGTGGCTTTTGGGTCTTGCGGCCCTGGGCTCTGCATAGAGCCGCAAGACCCAAAATGCTCTGTCTGCCCCATTAGGGATAAAGACGTGATAGTATGTATGTATGTATGTGTAAAGTTAGTTCTCGTTTTGTAATAAGACGGTATGGGTCCACATTTACGTCACGCAGAATTCTTTTTTTTCTTCTTTCCTTTTTTCTTTCTTTTGTCACAGAATTTCTGTTTTTCCTAAAGGCTGACTGGTAAAGAATGCGTTAGCATTAAGTCCACCTTTTGTACCATTATGGTCTATCTTACTTCTTACTAATATTATAAATGCGAAAGTAAGTTTGTATATTTGTTTGTTTGTTAACTCTTCACGCTTCAACTACTGAACCGATTTGGATGAAATTTGGTATGGATATAGTTTGAAACTCGGTAAAGGACATAGGGTACTATTTATCCCGAAATTCCCACGGGGAGCGAAGCCCACGGGCACAGCTAGTAAAGATATAATAAATAAATAAATAATTCTTGGACTCTCTCTTTTTCCCCTCTCTTGTCACACTTTAACCCTATTCCTTTAATACTGACACATTTGGCATGACCTCCTCCCCCCTCGTTGTGACGTAATATGTGAATATAATATGTGGCCCCTGTATATTAACCCTCATATTTAAAAAAATTAACAACCGCTTGTTAAAACTATTTTAGTCAAAACATGTTTTGTCCCTTTCCCTCATTTCGATATCCTTACTAATATTATAAATGCGAAAGTGAGTTTGTATATTTGTTTGTATGTTTGTTTGTTACCACTTCACGCTTCAACCACTAAACTTATTTAGATGAAATTTGATATACAATGTCCTTTTTAATTAAGTACAAATATTTTAAGGGGTGGTTCAGTCCATCATTTTGAACAAATTTTCCTAATGAACGATATCGAAATACAAAAATAAAAATTTTAGGTTCTCATACATATCGAAGTTGTCCCGTGATATCATTACTATGGGAAATGAAATTTTTTTTTGTATTTCGATATACATTCATTAGGAAAATTTGTTCAAAATGATGGACTGAACCACCCCTTAAAATATTTGCACCTAATTAAAAAGGACATTGTAATATAGTTTGATACCCAGGGAAGGACATAGGATAGTTTTTATCCCGGAATTCTTACGGGGAGCGAAGCCGAAGGGCACAACTAGTTTGACAATAAAAGAACAACATATTTTACTAAAACAAGTTTAGCAATCGTTTGTTAATTTATACATATGAGGGTTTATTATTATTCAATTATTTTTACTCAGTATACTGCTTAAGGAGATGTAAACATGTTTAAAGGAGACGAATTTACCGAAGAGATAGATACCGTCTTATTATTAAACTAGGACTAATTTTGTTTCAAGTTTTAAACCATTATCCGTCCTAGTAAAGTGAAATTAACCTATATGTAAATGAGTGTTGACGAAGCAAAAGAGGTTTGCAAGGATCGTAGTAAGTGGAAATCCATAGTCTCTGCCTACCCCCAGGCGTGAAAATATACATGTATGTTTGTGTGTATTTCGGAACAGTGTATGTCAATGTTTGATTTGGGTGGATAATGGTTTAAACCTAGTAACTAAGTTAGTCCTTTTTTTTTAATAAAGATGGTTAGTTTAGAAAGATCACTTATATTAAGTCATTCTTTGAAAAAGTCGCGTTAACTAACATTAATATATACAAGGTGCAAGACAGTCTGTGGCACACGTATACACACATTCAATATCAACATTATAATATAATATACAATAATATAAATCTTACGTCACATTTTGGGTTAAAGTTGGGGTAAATGCGAACAGGGGTAAAATGGAAACCGTGCCTAAGAGTTTCTACATTAGTTTTACAATTTAACATCATTATAAGTACCGTTGTGATTTTTTGTAACAAGTTTACGTATTAATATCACGAATTATGCGAAATATAACTCCCCCCGTGGTCCAGTGGTCAAGTTCGCCTTGTGATTCAGAGGTCATGGGTTTGAATCCCACTGGGAAGCATACTTTGTAAAAAGTTGTTTCCTGTCTGGTTAGGATATTGTAGGCTTGACTCACCTGATTAAAAATTAAACGTGAAAACATATAAAGAGGTTAAGAACTTAGCGGAAGGAAGAGAGACATGGAAAGCACTCCACCGACAAGAGCCCAGCTCTTAATTATAAGAAGAAGAAGAAGACTCACCTGATTATCCGAAAAGATAGATGATTCCGTATTTCGGAAGGCACGTATAATGCGGGTCCCGAATGCCATCTTTTGATCAGTACCGTTGAATGATAACCTCCTCCGTTTTAAAGTCGGTTAAAAATAAAATGTATTTCAATTTACCCCTATATACATTTACCTAACATATTCTTACCGCGGTAAAACAATCAAAATTTGAAAAACAAATATTCAAATATTGGCACTTTGTTAAATTTTGGCAACAATTTTATTTTCATTATATGGGTAAAGTTATAATAAAATTAACAGTTTAATAAATAATTGTATACACGCTGACTTTTCATTGGTTTTGGAAAAAAATGTTGTATAGTAAATAAATTCCTCTATCCATATACGTAATCCAAATTTCTGTATGTCATAAGATAAAAAAGTTGCGTAAATGATTTTCGATCGAGACCACGTAGTTACGCCGGCCAAACCAACTGCGTGATGTCGATGACTGCCGGCCGGCCGGCGGGCGGCGGTACTACTAATTGATCTCACAATTTTACTTTCGAGTTTTCGTCAACATTTTTTGTTTCTGAATTTTTATTTTGACTAGCTAATTAGGTCTTACTAACGATGCCTATGACGTGCCCTTCGGCGCAAAAACCAATGAAAAATCACCGTGTATATTGCAACTTATAACTATATTTTAAGACTACAGTACATCTGTTCTAGCGAGAGTTTAGCACTTTAAAAAATCTTTTCTAATTTCGTTTTGCTAGTAAGTATAGACTGAAAAACTTTTTTTTCTTCAATCTATACCTACTTTATTCTGTTACTATGTTATGGGTATGTATATAAATATTTACACTAATAGAACACAATTTTATTTGTATATTTTCGCTTATAAATAGACACTTCTTTAGACGATTTTCACCTGTTTAGGCCATTTTGCGAATAGAAAAGTTTTTGAATATCTAGTTTTTTACCCCCAGCACAGAATTCATGTAACTACTACATACAATATAACGGAATCTCCTTAAGCGCACGCGGTAGGTTTAGTCTATCTCTGTCACAAACGCTACGTGCGACAGAGACAGGTGACCCGAGACGGATTCTGCTATCTCTTTCGCATTTAGAGTTTGTGACAGAGATAGACCGAAACCCGCCGCGTGCGCGCGCGTAACTTAGCGAAGGCCCTAAGCATGGTATAATAAAATAAGGTATTCTCTTCCCGTGACAGCTGATGATGTAGGTGGAACTTGACTACGTCATCAGTTTGATATGTTGCTACTGTGTGAAATTG
This sequence comes from Acrobasis consociella, assembly GCA_963555685.1. Lineage (NCBI taxonomy): Eukaryota > Metazoa > Arthropoda > Insecta > Lepidoptera > Pyralidae > Acrobasis > Acrobasis consociella. The sequence continues at coordinate 13,111,764 of OY743129.1, forward strand.
AATTACCCGAGCGTAATGCATTTTTGAACTTTATATACCAATTTCGAATTTAGAATCCACTATATCAATTTATAAAATATTGAATTGATGAATCACGCGAGAATCGCGAGATACTAAATAGCTAAATTACTTAATATTTTATTTAATATTCATGAACTAATTGAGAAAGTCCTAATTAACCGAAAAGAACAATCAGTGGCAACACTTTGTGACGTAGTCAAGTTCCATCTCGGGAAGAGAATACCTGTTTTATTATACCAAGGCCCTAAGGTCCCGCGCAATATGCGTCCCCGTCCCCCGTCCCCGCACCTCTCCCCCGTTTTCGCCTTGTGAGAGTTTTTTCGACATTGAGAAGATATTTCTTTGAATTCCTTGGCTGAGTAAGACTTCTGTACGTCAGTACTAAAACATATTCTGTGCGTGAGGTCACTGTGCTCCTTTGGTGTCCCATTTTTAAGGGACAGTAGGAAAGGGTCGGCCTCGGCGAACATTCTGCGACCAAATTGCAGACGTTCTGAAAAAAGGAGAGGTAAAAAGTACCCGCAACTGAGAGCATGTATGAAGAGATTGATGAGTTTAGATGAAGCAAAAGAGGTTTGTCAGGATCGTAGCAAGTGGAGGTCCATAGTCTCTGCCTACCGCTGCGGGAAACAGGCGTGATATTATGTATGTATGTATTTTTAAGGGCTCGCACTATCTCACACTGCTTTGAATTATCATCTGTAATATCAATATTAATGATATACTCATGTTGAAATAAAAATGCAGCATAGTTCAGGACTAGTTCTAGTGACTATGTTACTTAAAAACACGATTGCATCAAATTTTCTCATTAAAAAGTTTGCCAAGTTGCCTCCAAACACGTCTTATCTACTCGGTAAAAAGCTAGTGTTCACGAAATACATCATAATAAACGTTGAAACTTTGGATTATAATTGCATTACAGTTAAGGCAGTGATCATATTACTTTTTTTTTTCAAATAACTCTTGAATATTGTGAAAATATCCAAAATAGCCCACGCGTTTGGACCATCCGTCAATAGGGATCCTCTCATTTCTCATAAGGTTAATAATCATAATATGGTCTGTCATAAGGCTTTTCTCATAATTTTTTCAGCATAATATTTGATTTAAATAATGCTTATTGTAATAATGTTTGTGTAGGCATAATCATACATTGTCAAACAGAATTTTCTCATAAAATGGTTTATAATAATTGTTATGGTCACAAACATAGTTTGGTACTGTATTTTGATCATATTTTTGAAGTGAAAACTTCTTTAGCGGCGTTGTGCACTTTTTTTGGAATGGGTAAAAAATTATAAACTCGCGTCGGGACACGTGGCCTGATGGAAAATTCGTAAGACGGCGCAGGGCGCTTGCGCGAATGTTCGTGTGTGTTTATGTTACAGCGTGCTACGCGCATCCATGGATGGTGACAGCTGATGGCTCGACCGTCTGTGTAGTGGCCATACTGCTGTGTATTTGAAAATGATTTTGTTGAAAATGAATTTGGTCATGCTTGTGACATTTGTGACAGACTGTGGTTCAGAAAAGATTTGAAATATTTTATACTGATACTTAAAGCAATTCGTGCAAAATTATTCCCTAACCATTCCAAAATATCAAAAATGCACAACGTTAATATTCAAGTTTTCACTTCTGCCGGCACTCCCAGAGTGCAACCCGTCGTTTTTTTATTATTTAGAGCCCGCTAGATCCCATTGTTTGGCAAAGGCCTAAATTGAATTCATAAGTTATTATGTTAAAATTAAATTTAAGTAAGTATATAAAAACAATATGAATAATGTCATTATGATAATATAATATTATGATTATTACTATTTATGACAAACAGTATTTATGACGAATCTAGTTATAGAAAAAAAATTATGTGAAAAAATTATATTAAATTTCATTATGATAAATTATGATTATGAGAACAAGCATTATTTTAAACTATATTATAAAAACTATTTTTATAAGAATCATTAGAGACCCCCGTCTATGGACCGTCGCGCTGCCCGCGTTCCCTCTCAACTTAGATTTTAGCTAGGGAGGGCTCTTAAAACTCATTTTTTTATAACAAAAATAAACATTGTCACTAGGCAACGATCTGCACATGTTTCTTGACGGTCTCCCGTGGTTCCTTCAGCACGTAGGATGTAGTACGCCGCAGGGTGCCCACTGAATCTGGAAACGGGAAAGTCATATTTCAAAACATGTTTTTGAACGAGCAAGCGACGTTCTTTGATTCTACTTGAATCGAATCAAATCCAATCAAGTCAAGTCAAGTCAAGTCAAGTCAAGTCAAGTCAAGTCAAGTTAAGTCAAGTCAAGTCAAGTCAAGTCAAGTCAAGTCAAGTCAAGTCAAGTCAAGTCAAATCAAATCAAATCAAATCAAAAATTTTATAATGGAAAATTAGGTTCTTAATTTTTTTTTTTATAGCTTTCGTTCGATGCTTTAAATCATGAGGGACAAAAGTTATAAAGACGCCACATAGCTATATCCATTAGTTAAGCTAAACAAAAACAAAACACATATAATCATATTATAAGGTCTGACAAAATATACTGAAACTATTTTAAGGGTAAATTCAGTCCGTGATAGCAAACAAATTTCCCCAAGGAACGTAGGTCAAAATATAAAAAATAATTTTTGGGTTTCCATACAAACTCGGATCAGCTGATCGGTCAGCTTGTATGGGAAGCCAAAAATTATTTTGCATATTTCAACATATGTTCCTTGGAAAAAGTTGTTCAGTATCATGGCCTGAAATCACCCTTAAAATAGTGTCAGTATATTTCGTTAGACCTTGTATATATAAGGTCATGATTGTGTTCCGATTTTTTTCATACCAATCGATACTCTAAGTCACAAAGAACCAAAGTCACAAAGACACTACAAGTCTATCTTTACTGGAATAGCTATAAAACACGAACTTAATTCATCCTTAAAATATTTCAGTAAATTTTATTAGACCTTATATAAGGTCAAGTTTGGGTTCTGATTTTTTTCCATGCCAATCAATGCTCTAAGTCATAAGGAACCAAAGTCACAAAGACAGTACATGTCTATCTTTACTAGAATAGCTATAAAAAGTGTATAAAGCTTACTATGCAGACAGCGAGCATGCGCGTGCGCACAGCGGGCGGGCGAGGACGGCGCGGACGCCGGGCCCCGCCCCGCGCGCTGCTACGACCAGCGCAGCGAGCGGAGCTCCACGCTGTTGCTGGGGGTTTCTGTTATCTGAAAACAAGCGCAAATATCTTTAAAAACGATGACGTAGAAGATAATAAAATAAAAAGCAGCCAAGTGCGAGTCGGACTAGCCCATGAAGGAGGAGGAGGCACACAAATTGATATTTTTTATGAAAATATTTATTTTACGTATTATATGAAAAAAAAAATGTGTTTCAGTACTGAGTATAGGGAACCCCCAAAACTAATTGTTTATTTTTTCTATATTTGTGTAAAAATCTTAATGCGGTTCACAGAATACATCTACTTGCAAAGTTTCAATAGTATAGTTCTTATAGTTTCGGAAAAAGTGGCTGTGACATACGGACGGACAGACAGACAGGCAGAAATGACGAACCTTTAAGGGTTCCGCTTTTTGCAATTTGGCTACGGAACCCTAAAATATATAAGAACAAATCACACAGATTGAGCTATCCCCAAAGTAAGTTTGAGACTTGTGTTATGGGATACTTACTCAACGATACTACCAAATACTAGATCTAAGACCCAGGACAATTCGAAAAAGACCATTTTCCAACTTGCCCTGACCGGGGATCGAACCCGGAACCTCTGAGTGGCGGACTAGCCGACGCTAGATTGAGCTATCCCCAAAGTAAGTTCGACTCTTGTGTTATGGGATACTAACTCAACGACACTATATTTTATAACAAATACATATACACGGTGATTTTTCATTGGTTTTGAAGCCGAAGGCCACTTCATAGGCATCGTTAGTAAGACCTAATTAGGTAGTCAAAATAAAATTCAAAAACAAAAAATGTTGCCCAAAACTCGAAAGTAAAATTGTGAGATCAATGAGTAGTACCGCCGCCATACATCGCCCGCCGGCCAGCCGGGGTCATCGACATTACGCAGCCGGCGGCCGGCGTAAAACTACGTAGTCTCGATCGAAAATCATTTACGCAACTTTTTTATCTTATGACATACTGAAATTTGGATTACATATATGGATAGAGGAATTTATTTACTATACGTCATTTCATTTTCCAAAACCAATAAAAAGTCAGCGTGTATAGACAAACATCCAAGACTCAGGTCAATCTAAGAAATATCATTTTCCATTTTGACTTGACCGGGGATTGAACCCGGGACCTCTAATGTGGCAGCCTGCCACTAGGCCACAAGGTCATCATCAAGTAACTGTGACTTTTTTGATGATGTTTTAGAGAAACCTACTTCATATCTGGAAGGTGCTGGGGGTACGTGCGTAGCTGGAGAGCACCTGGAACAGCCAGGTCTTAAAACTGTCCGGTTGGATGAACCGCCTCGCATCGCTGTTCTTAGCTCCTGTAAAAAAAAGAAGTGTCAAGGGACACCTGGATGGAACGAAGTTCGAGAGAGAGTGTGACGTGTGGCGTGCTCCTCCTCTCGTCCCGCGCCCCGCACTCCATCGCGGGCGGTATATATACCCCGGAGCGGCAGCGGAGGCCCTCTTTCGCCTGGACGTGCTGCTGACCAAGCTAAGTAGCCCATCCTGGTGGCTACTCACTGGACCTCGTGCCTGGACCCACGACCCTATATTTTTCTAGATTCTATAATTTTTTTAAATAATCTAAAATTCAAAATTCTGCAGCGTTGAGTGTTCTTTGATTATATGTCTCATTTGCTCTGCTATGCTTGTATTAAATTTATTATTCCAAGTAGGACACCTATCAGCGTTATAAGAGAGAGACAGACAGAAACACGAGCACGCCGCACGGCTTGCAATTATAGCAAAAAGTGTCGTTACAACTTTTGGTCTTAATTTTTTCTGTCTAGCCCCCTTTCGCAACGCGCGATAAGGAACTTCGTTCCAAAATTAAATAAAACTTAAACAATAATACTAATTATGTAGTCCCACTAAAACATTATCGCCAACTGGCGGCAATGCCGCGTTGTATGGCTATGATGATTCTTTGAGCCAGATCCTTGGTCAGGTCGTGTGACAACCTTATGGGTGGGTGTCTTACGTTTCGCTTGCCAGTACATGGTCGCTATTCGAGAACCTTTTCCAGCAACCTTTGTCAGGTCGTCTGACCACCTTGTGGTGTTTTATGAACCTTTTTGGCTCATCAGCTATCGGTTAGTCGAGCTATAAAACTTTGAGTAGAGAACCCTAAAAACTACTTTTTGTCAGCAATTATACAAACTTCAGAGAGAATAGTAAGGAGAAGGATGTCATAAAAGGCGACTTAGGAAATACAAGCTAAACAAAGCTTATAAACATCAATGAGACCTCTCCAACCCATCTGGCCAACGTGTAGAGTGTAGGCCAAGTCCTCTGTCTGCTCTAGGCAAGTATGGCTCTGGTAGTACAGAGGGTCGTGCTCCTGCAGTGAAGACAAAGAGACATAATGATGGTACTGGATGCAGGCCGCTTCCGATCAGTCGTTTTGGAAATCTTTGGGGGAGGCCTATGTCCAGCAGTGGACTTCCTGTGGCTGATATGATGATGATGATGAATGATGATACAAACCTGTCCCATTTCGCTGCATAGCGACTGGCGACCCTGAGATGCATTCTTCTTGGTGTTCCAGCAGAATTCTAGGATAGCCACCATTATAGCTAGAGCCAGACCGCAGAGTAATGTAACGAAGACGCCACCTGGAACATATTTCAAGAGCTAATCAGTAATACAAAAATAGGCCGCAGAGAAGTAACAAATATATTAGGTACCTGGAACATCTATACGTATAAAAAAAAATAAAAAATGTGCCTGTACATTGAATATATTTCAGAAAACAATTTGGGGCGATGGAAACTTAATAATAAAGTAAGAATCTAAAAAAATGTCTTTGTTTAACTGTTTGTATTGTACACGCTAACCTCCGGGAATAATGGACGTATTCAAATGAAACTTTTTTGTTATAAAGTTTTTAAGCCTGGGCAATATATAGGGTATAATTGTATTTGGAAAATGGAACACCTGATGCGGAACCATAATGGTCCAGCTAAACTAAAACAAAATTAAAAAATGACGCCTTAGCAAAAGTTGTTTAGCGTGATGAGTCATAAAGTCCACGCGAGCGAAGTCGCGGGCTTCGACTAGTATTATATAACCCAATATAAGTATTATTTAACCTAATAAAGTATAAAAAATAACTTTAATCGCACTTCTTGAACAATAGATGTCCCACAAGCACAACTACTCTAGACTTTCTAGAATTCAATATAAGGTATAGTTTTGCGTGCACCTTCCTAAAGTATTTCTCTGGACTCCTGCTCACGGAACTTCTGCGTCTATTCCATTCGCGACAATAACACAGAATAAGTACTAGCACTACTCAGAAGTCTTACTCAGCGAAGGAATTCAAAGAAATATCTACTGAATGTCTTTAGCGATATGGTTTAATTTAGCTCGCGTCAGAACTCGACCTTTTCATTTAGATACGTAGAAGTGCATTGCAAGCCAATTTCATTCTTATTACTCTAAAAATACGATTCATGTCACTGATTTTCGCACTGCGGAGTGGTCGCCGCGCGCATAGAAATAATGTAGGTATATTTTTAATACCGTGTAGTGTAGTGCCGTGTGGTTTCCGGCAGAGTAGAATAGGACCACTCCAAGTCCTCCCGTGGATGTCCTAGAAGGCGACTTAGGAAATACTTGACAAGCTGAACAAAGCTTAAAAACATCAATGAGACGTCTCCAACCCGACTGGCCAACGTGAAAAGTGTAGGGCAAGTCGTCCAACTGCTCTGGCCGAGTATGGCTCTGGTAATACAGAGAGGGTCGTGCTCCTGCAGTGGAGACAAAAAGACCTGATGATGAGGATAATGATGATAATGATTTTTTATACATACCAATGTTCTGAACACCCAGTGGATTCGCTTTACTGTCCTTCCCGTCTCTGTTGCATACGTCCCCTGTATTCTTCCACCACTTGTCGTACAAAATCTGGATGACCCCCTTCTCTTGGAGCTCGAGGATCGCTAAGGATATCCTGTCTCGCCAGGGACTGCCTTTCCACGTGGCTATGCCGTAACCCTGAAATGAATAATAAATAGTAATAAAAATAAATAAATATATAGGGACAAATTACATTGATTGAGCTAGCCTCAAAGTTCGAGACTTGTGTTATGGGATACTAACTCAACGATACTATATTTTGTAACAAATACATATATAGATAAACATCCAAGAACCAGGACAATTTGAAAAAGGCCATTTTCCAACTTGCCCTGACCGGGGATCGAACACGGGACCTCTGGGTGGCGGACCAGCATGGTGACCACTACGCCACGGAGGTCGTCAATGTCTCAAAATATCAAAATAAAACAAAGCTTAGCAAAATACCATGTAAGATCATAGTAACTCCTATTCATCCATAACGTAAGCAAAGATAATATAATTACTAACGTTACAGACACCCAACGCCTTACAAACTATTGGAGGGCCCGTAAGTATGCAATACTGGAGTTGCGGTTAGGCACACAGAGATGGCAGCACACACGATTAGCAAAAAATAAAAATATTTATTGCATTTCATATAAGTTATATTTATTGTTTTGCTTTGAAAGCGTATTAAACACTTCCTTTGTCACTTTTTTGCTAGTCGTGTGTGCTGCCATCTCTGAGTGCCTACCCCGCAACTCCAGTTTCGCCTACTTACGGGCCCTCCAATAGTCTCTATGGCGTTTGGGTATCTGTTACGTTAGAAATTATCTTTGCCCGGGGCAAGAAATCAGGTGTGCCATAGTTTGTAGAAGCCACACTTGCACACGTTTTAAGAGCTATCAAACATCATCATCATCATTTCAGCCGCACAACGTCCACTGCTGGACATATAATACAATAAAACCATATCAATCATAAAACCATAACAATATTATATGATGTTAACTAATACCTTTGAGTCTAGTAATCCTCCAATTTGCGTCAGATTGCAATCCCTCTGCACTCTATGATCCAACATGGTAGACTCCATCAGAAAAGCGTAATTCCCGCTTAACACTCTTCTGACACCTTCCTCGTAGGATGAAACCAGTGCTGGTGGAGAGGCGGTTGACATGTGCTGCCACATCTTCTGGTAGATGTCAATGTTGGAGTCCTGGGGATAGGGAAATAAGGTTTTATTATTATCATCATCAGGCCTTTTAGTCTCCACTGCAGGAGCACGACCCTCATTCTCGGTACTACCAGAGCTATTCTTGGCTAGAGCAGCTATAGGACTTGGCATAAGTAAATAATGAGGTTTCTAGTGTCAAAAATAAATTATTTGGCACTGTTAATAGAATAAAACTTCACAAAATAATGTAACCATTGATCATATTAATTTTCAATGTGATTTTAGATTTATTACTGCGGAAAAACTGATACTAAGAGCGCTATTTGACTACAAGAAACTATGATAGACGTGTTTAGTCTTTATTTCATATAACTGCCATAGAAAATGTTTTGAAGTTTAGAAAAAAGTATCTAATTTGAGTTGTTGGAAACTTCCTTAATCACTCAATACTGCAATTGTGTTTACATAATATCGTCCAAATAAACTTAAAGAATGCTTGCTTCGCTCAATCGTTCCTGAAGGTTTGTAATGTAACCAAACCAGTGTGTGTTGTTTGTCAATGTAAGTTTCGATTACACTCCTTTAATGTTAGAACTGCCATTAATCTGTTTTACTTTCATCATCTTACCTCATGTAGTTGACACAGGAATCTGATTAAACCCTGAGTCAAAGTCGAATCAGAGGTCAAAAATATGACTTAATACATACTTATTTGTCTAGGTATCTTTTGGGGTAAACATGTCATTTTGTCTCCACTGCAAGAGCACGACCCTCTCTATACTACCAGAGCCATACTTAGCCAAAGCAGCCAGAGGACTTGGCCTATAGTCTCCACGCTGGCCAGATGAGTTGGAGAGGCCTCATTGATGTTTATAAGCTTTGTTTAGCTTATATTCCCTAAGTCGCCTAATACGACATCCACGGGAGGACTTTGAGTAGCCTTATTCTACTCTGCCGGAAACCACACGGCAATCGGTGAGGCTAAAACGTGGATTAAAATGGTAATGAAATTGTTGTTTGGTTTTCGTTTGTGTAAGTGGCCAAAACTGATGTCAGATTTTTCAGGCTGCCTAAAGGCATCTGACATAGCTTGACGACTGCCATACAATGATGACAGCCGGGACCAACGGCTTATACGTGCCTTCCGAAGCACGAATGAAATTAAACGTGAACTTACCCTAAAGAAAGTCATAGTTGACCCTCCATTTAAAGTCCCGTACTGGATACTGTTCTGCGCTGCCAAGTCTGCTGCGCTCTGGATCGGTAGCACTGTACGCTCCACGGTCAGGAAGGCTGCTAGGTTGGCGGTGTACGAAGACAAGATGATCAGAGTGAAGAACCACCAGATGCCGCCTACGATTCGAGTTGAAGTTGCCTAAAAATATTTAAATTATAATAGGACATGCCTACCCACCGCCTTAGAAACATAATTATTCATCTTCCTTGTCACTAAATAACGCAGTAACTTCTAAATGGATTTTTATAAGATTCCCGTCAACGACCGGAATCGCAGACACAATAGATTTCTATTGTTAACGGGTTCACATGTGAACCGTCGGGGTTTGATAGATTAATGAAACTTTACAATAATATAGCTTATACATCAGAATAGACTACAATAGGCTATAATTTATAAAGAAACTGCGTAGACAAAGTCGCGGGCACCAGCCAGTAGGTGATAATTAAAATCTTTTATTACTATTATATAATCAAAGTAGTACTCTAAGGAATTAAATATAAGTCTTATTTAATTCATTAAAGTACTACTTTGATTGTTCATGTGTGTAAGTTGCTAACACTGGTGTCAAATTTTTCAGGCTGCCTAAAAGCATCCGACATAGCTTGACGACTTAATTTTAATTAATTTTCAAGGCCTCGCTCGCCCTTGTAATTACTCTCCGGCAATACTCTACTTCCCGTCCTCTGCAGTAATGTACTACTAATTTTATGTAATATATTTTTCCTTGGACCAGAACACCCGCTTGCCGTTCCATCTTATTTATGCAATACCCAACAGGGTTCATGTTGTACTTGAGAACAGCGGTAATATTAGTAAGATTAAGAAATCCGCTCTCTTGAGATAATTTGCCACATCTAGTAGCGCAACATCTTTGCATCTAACAACGCCCGCTCACATCGATAAATAGATAAGTTAGTTACTATATTTTTATTTCTTAACTACCGCCTGTTTAATTACATACAATTCGTACCCATTTTATGTACTTACTAACATTAAAATTGTAAAATTTCTCATGTTAAGTGAATGTAATTCTCTATGAGAAATAAACTTCTAAAACCAGAAGAAATGATGTATGATATGAGTGCAAAACTGAATTGAAATTGAATTACATACATACATATTTTCACGCCTGTTTCCCATGGATTTCCACTTACTACGATCCTTGCAAACCTCTCTTGCTTCGTCAACACTCATAACTCTTTTCATGAAATTAAATTGAATTGAACAAATTACCTTAGGATTCAGTCCAGACCCTTGTCTCAAGAAGGTCCCCGTGATAAACCAGAAAGAGTTACAGACGCTGAACTGGTTCGTAAGCAGCTTGGTTTCGTGTCCACACACGTGGGTGCTAGACGACCTGCGAAAATAATAAAAGGGGATTAAAACTACCTAAAGAAGGTACTTAATAAAGGCGCTGGAAGCAAGCCGCTCTAGATCGGTCATTTTGAAAATCTTTGGGCGAGGCCTATGTCCAGCAGTGGACGTTATGCGGCTGAAATGATGAAAACTACCTGAGGCTCAAGGTCTTTCAACGCGCTATGGAGAAGCCAATTCGTGTTTTCTACGTGATCGAGTCAGAAATGAGGAAATTCGTAGAAGAACAAAATTCACTGACATAGCAAAACGGATTAGCTTGTAAGTGGCAGTGGGTGGGACACATCGCGCGACGAACTTATGGCTGAGGGGGCAAGAAGATTCTCGTATAGCGACCACGTACTGGCAAGCGAAGCGGACACCAACCCACAAGGTGGTCTGACGATCTGACTAAAGTCGCTGGAAAGCGCTGGATGCAGGCCGATCGGTCATTTTGGAAATCCTTTGGAGAGGCAGCAATGAAGAATGCAAGAAACGCGCTACGATGAATGAAGGGCAGATACCGCGGTTAACTCTAAAGCAGCAAAACTGAGGATACAAGAAACGCGCTAAGATGAAAAAGATGACAGGATAGACAGTAAAATTTAAAAACCTTGATACATACCACTCGTAGGGCGAGAAGCGAGCCATGACGAACAGTGTGAACGAGACTAGAATGTACGCAGCGAGCACATACAGCCAGATCTCGATCGCCAGGGGGTTGAGGAAGCTGAACAACCGGGTTGGCTGCGAAGTGGGTACCTGGAAGTAATAGCCATAGTAAATTAATAATACTTCAAATGGGAAAGTTTGTATGGCCTATTCTATGTCCAGCAGTTTACTTTCTGTGGCTGATACGATGATAGTAAATAAAATAAATAAATATATAGGGACAAATTATACAGATTGAGCTAGCCCCAAAGTAAGTTCGAGACTTGTGTTATGGGATACTAACTCAACGATACTATATTTTATAACAAATACATATATAGATACACATCCATAATGATGATTATGTATGGATGTATGTTCCGATTTCACTCGGAAATGGCTGTACGGATTGGAATGAAATTTGGCATGTAGCTAGATTATTACCTGGACTAACACGTAGGATATTTTCATCTTAGGAAAATGTGGAGCTTCCTAACAAGTAATCCTATAAACTATTATATTTACATAAATAAGTACTGACGGATTATGCTGATGTTTTAAGTTGCAGTTTTTAAAGAGCAGATTGTAAATGATAACTTGATGTTTAGAGATCGTAATCTTTTACTAAATATAATGTTTTATATCAGCGAACACCTGCAGTGGACTCTCTGTGTCTATATAGTCATCTTTGTAAATTAGAATAGTTGTAATTGGTTTTTCTAATAAAATAAAATAAATAATTCCCGCAAGATAGTCAGAAAAATACCACACGGGCTTGCAGCAAACCCTTGGCTCTGAAACAGCACAGCTTAAAATTCGACTAGGAATAAGTACGCTAAGAAAACCCGGCTGGTACCCGGTTGAAAGGATATCCATTGCTATTCAGAGAGGAAATGCAGGTAGCATAATGGGTACCTTAGAGCCGGGTACAATCCGTGGAGGCATTTTTGTTTTAATTATTGTATATGTATGAAATATTAACGGTTTTGTGTGTAAATAAATATGTTAATAGTACGCTAAAACTCACTTTGAACAATATGCCAATGCCTAGGTTCATGAAGGGCTTAGTGAAGTCTATGACGGCCTCTCGAGCGTAGTTTATGGTCATCGACGCAACTGCAATATCAGCTTTCTGGAAAACAAAGTTTTTTTAAAAAACGAAATCATTTTTGTACTCATTCTGATACTGGTGACATTTTGATACAGGGGACATTTTGACACAGTGGACTTTATGCGACTAAAGGCCGGGGATCGAACCCGGGACCTCTGGGTGGCGGACTAGCATGGTGACCACTACGCCACGGAGGTCATCAATAAGGATAAATGAATTAAGCCCAAATTCGATGGAGTCGCATCGTTTTATTACTGAGTTCCATCGACCACCTTTCGTCTCCATCGACATCGCCTACCATAAAGTGTTCGTCAAGACAAATCAAACGAGTCCTACTCAATGAGATCATATTGTTTTATAACTGAGTTCTATCGAATATCCCTCGCCTCCATCATCAGAACAGCTCATTGACTCCATAATATTGTATTGTCATTTGACTTACATAAGTACCTATACAAAATTTCAGCTAAATCGGTTTAGGATAACTGGTTGAAAATTGAGTTGCAAGATTTGACCTAAACAAACATTCATACATACATACAAGATACATTACAAGTAAAATTACTGGCGTCGACTCCTCCGGGTGTTGAAAGAAACAACAATGGGAGGTATAAAAGGTCAAAAAGAACACTTCATATCCTTCTCCTATTGGGACGCATTTATTTAATCCTTTACAATTTACAAGCTGTAAATCATTAAAACTAACGTGACACACTCAAGAGTGTGTCTCGAGCATAAGCGCGTCCTCTAGTTACGTTCGCCCTGATGGAGACCTCCGGATGAAGTCGAATCATGTGAGCCAGTAGCTGGGTACGTAAATTACAAGCTAATAAAGCTGTAAATTTGCCGTGTGGTTTCCAGCAAAGTACAATAGGACCACTCCAAGTCTTCCCGTGGATGTTGTAGAAGGCGACTTAGGAAATACAAGCTGAACAAAGCTTATAAAACTGCAATGAGACCTCTCCAACCCGTCTGGCCAGCGAGGAGAGTATAGACCAAGTCCTCTGGCTGCTCTGACCATGTTTGGCTCTGGTACTACAGAGAGGGTCATCCTCCCGCAGTGGAAACTAAAAAGACCTGTTGATGAAAGCTGTAAATCCTGTAAAGGTAAATAAACGAAATAAATGAACTTACTCTATCCATAAGCTCTCGAACAATCCCGTTCCACTGCCCACTTTCAGGATCTCTGGCCCCATACATGTTATCTGGCACAAGTCGCAGTCTGTAATGGAACCCAGCCCTGGCCGCGACCCTCGCTAGAAGGTCTATACAGAACCCTTCGAAGCGGGCGTTCCCTTGAAGGTTCCAACCTTCTTTCACCATCACATAGGGTTTTTCCTGCAAATAATATACATTAAACACTCTTGAGTGAGTCCGGGGAAAATAAATAAGAATGTATAAGCTGCTTCTCTCCCCGCAGATCGTAGAAACCGATCGAGGGAATGGAGGAAAATGCGAAACGCCGAAAGAAAATGTTGTTTTCGGCGTTTCTTCTCAGTAGTGGTCGTTGCGAAGCGCTAGTATAAATCAAATTTTAACGTAATGTAAATTATACTCATTGACGTGTAAAAATGCCTGTAAAGGTGTAATTACTCAATAAACAATTGAATTTTGCCGGAATGGGCAAGTTAGAAAATGGCCTTTTTCAAATTGTCCTGGGTCTTGGATGTTCACCTATATACGTATTTGTTATAAAATATTGTATCGTTGAGTTAGTATCCCATAACACAAGTCTCGAACTTACTTTCTCTCTTACCTATTTAGATATTTGCAAAAAACCCATTGACCTTTATTTTCAAGCAAGGTCAAGCTTATTTGAGGAAGTGATGTCACGATGAAGATTTTTTGAGTAAAGTTGGCAATTTCCACTTTCAGTACTGTACTGAAGTGCCATTTTTGAAACGCGATGTCACCTAAATTACTGGTTTTTTCCATACAAAAACCGTTCGTTTAGTGACTCCACGTTTCAAAAATGGCACCCCTGTATTATATGTCACTGTCACTGTCATCTACCAACACAACAATTTGACAACAACCAACATACAGACGGTAATTTAAACAGTAGACATTGACAGTTGACAGATGTCATTGTTTTATTAGCGCTAAATTTAAACTTCGATTGCAGTGTGTCGTCACTTCCGGTGTTTTGTTTAAAATTATATAAAAAAATCCTGATAAAACGTAGAATTTTTATAATCAAATTACTTTCTTAAAATTGTCTATATTTTCGATTAAAGGCACTTTTAACACTTTCATATTTCTTAGTTGACAAGCTAATTCATGCTAAAAGTCACATTTAGGTCATGCGGCTCAAAAAAAAACTTTGAAATTTAACAACTATTTTAGTTACAAAATGTTTCGTTCTTTTCCCTCTTTTCAATATTTGTTTTATAAAGAACGAGACAAAACATATTTTAACTAAAATAGGTTTGTTATTTTTTTGTGAATATGAGGGTTAATATATAAGGTCTAACAAAATATACTAATACTATTTTAAGGGTGAATTCAGTACATGATAGTGCAGCTGCCGTCATTATGAAAAACGCATCAACTTGACTTTTGGTGCAAATTGAGTTATATATATATCTGAAATCAGGAGAATGAGATCTACAACTTTCCCAAAGTAACCATTAGTGAAAAATAAAGGGAAAACAGTTTTTCAGATTTTATAAACGCATTATCTAGGACTTCCTTAGCACTTTTACTTATCTAGAACGCATTATCCGAAGTTAATGCAAACATTTTTTTTCTGTTTAAAGATTTACTATTTATAAACGCACTAGGTTAGAGTTAGTGCGCTTTTTGCTAGTTATCTTATAATACGTTATCGGTGATACGCTTAGATTGACAGGAACAACTGGAGATAATGCGGTTATAATTTGAACCATAGAATATTAATGTTATCGCCATACACATTTAATTGCACTAAATATACGAGATAGTGCGTTTACACAAAGTAACGTTACGGGTGTCATAGGGCGAGCGGGGGTGTGAAAGGTTACCGGGAAGGGGCGTCCCGTCAGTCGCAGCGCAATACCGTCACCGTCGTATTTGATGCATTTATTTTGTTACTTGAGTATTGTTTTAAGTCATCGGTTAAGAACCAACAAAGTCTCCCCCGTCAGATTTGTTTCGAATAAATTTGTTTTATGAAAAAAAAATACTTTCGATAAAAAATAGTATTGAAGTTACCATAATAATTTTAGATACATTTACTCGAAATACTCGAATCATTTTATACAAGCTTTTATCCGAAGTTAATGCAAACTTGCACCTGATCTGATAATAGAGCTGGAAGGTGATCATAAGAACTCTGTAATAATATGACGGAACCGCTTTTGAATTTGGGTTTGTTTAGTTTGTCTTGACGATTACTTGATATTCTATGTCTGATGATGGAACTGGAAGGAGGCCATAGAAGCTCCGTCACAAAACGACGTTAACTCGAGTCGAGTTTGGGCTGGTTGGCTTTGCGCTGAGACAACTTTTGGTCATACAAAAAAAGGTTGTACAAAAAAATATATTTTTTGTTTATAAAAACTTATTACATTCAGTTAGTAACTTCGAAACTGAAGAGCCCGGCTACAACTAACACGTAAAGTACACCCATCCCTACAGATTTGAATAGACTATGGACCCGTCAACTAAATTTCCAAGATTTTCAGAATATGTTAAATTTTAAAAATGCAATTTCACCCAAGCTTTTCACTGCTGTCTTAGAAGACACTATGAGAATGCTTAAATAGGATAGATTAGGGATCAACATCAATGGTGTCTGCTAGTCTCACTTGAGATTTGCAGACGACCTAGTAATATTTGCAATTAATACAAGATCTCCAAAAAATGCTACAAAGCTTCCATGAACGTAGGACTAAGGATGAATATGTCCAAGACAAAGGTTACGTCAAATATCCCCAGACTCCGAGTTTGGAGAAAGTAGACGAATATGTTTACCTTAGACATATACTATCCTTAAAGAAGTTGGCAAGCAAAAAGAAAAAGAAAGGAAACAATGGATGGGTGGCATTCAATAGACTGGATGACGTACTAAAATCAGCCGATGCTCCACAATGCCTAAAGACCCGCCTATACAACCAGTGTGTACTGCCCACCATGACGTACGGTGCTGAGACACGGACGCTTATGAAGAAGGCTATGCACAAATGAGAGTCGTAAAGAGAGACATGGAGCGCGCCATGCTTGGTATCAGGTTACAGGATCACGTTCCCAACACTGTCATCCGACAACAAATACAAATAACAACGTACGAAAGTAACGTAAGAAAGTACGATTTAAGATTTTGGTAAGACGGTCATGAACTCAAAGTGGAACTGGGCAGCGCACCTGGCCCGACGGAGTGATGGCAAGTGGAGCCAGGCACTGACTTAATGGTGGCCCTAAACGGGTGAAAAGGCGTCGGGCGTCCGCCTATGCGATGGGTTGACGACGTAATCAAAGTCGCGGGTCACACCTGGATGAGAGCAGCACAGGACCGAGATGGGTGGCGTCGATGAAGAGAGACCTATGCTCAGCAGTGGGCGAAAAAAGGGTTTGGATGACAATGATGATAATTAACATTCTTAAAAAAAAAGGCTTTAATTAGCAATTATTTGTATGATTACCCTAACTTTACCAATTTCTCCTTGACATAAACTGAATAAGAGAGGAAGTTGATGCACTAATATTTAGTAGGTAGGTATTATTTAGTGGAGTATAAGCGTACTTGATATAATAGCATCATATTGATTTACTTAGTTTAAGTGCATTAACTAAGCTACTTGATGCGCTTATGACAAGTCATCATAAATGGACAGTATTATAGGCTGCTAGTCATAAGTACCTTTTTTAAATTATATTCTATATCTTATTATATTTAAATTATTGAATGGTATATTTGTATTTTAGACAATATTTTCTATTTATTGATATAAATTTCATGTTTGTATCCCAAGTAACTTCAGAGATATAAGCAAAAGAAAAATAAAAACTTTAACCGCGTTTTTCTCGGAATGTGTCAAAATGAAGTTAATGCGTTTATGATACGGACGGCAGAGTTAGTTACCGCTTCTTCTGCACTAGCGCTTTGGAAGCGGTAGTAAACTTAGCTGTAAGTAACCATTTGACGTCAACAATTGTGCAACAAAATAATGACGATTATTAAGAGATATTATAAATATCCTATGATAATAAAGATATATTTGATTTGATTGATTGATTGATACTGAAGAACATTCCCTAAGGAACACGTATCGAAATATGAAAAGTAGTTTTTAGCCTCCCATAAAAGTTAACCTATCAGCTGATCCAAGTTTGTATGGAAAGCCAAAAATTATTTTTCATATTCCGACATATGTTTCTTGGGGAAAGTTGTTTAATATCATGGACTGAATTCACCCTTAAAATAGTTATAGTATATTTTGTTAGACCATACCAGGTAAGACAGGTATGTCACTTCATACAAACGGAGCAGCATATATACCTAGTACTACTACAAACGAAACAATCCGTTCGTGCACATGTCAAATGTGTGAGTTAAACAATCAGGGTCGCCACCACAAATATTTTTGTTTTGCTTATCTGTTTTCATCACTCGGAAATGTATAAAATTTTCTTTATTTATTGTTTTCCGTGGATAAACAATGATAATGTGCGCAGTTTCTTACCATTATAATTCAATAATCCTAAGTGACTCGCGTAATGTCAACGCGCGACTACCAATAACCCTGTTTTAATGCCGCTTACACCTCACAATAACGGGGGAAGGGTTGCGGGGACACCAGATTGCGGGGGACGGTGCGAGTTTCCGTTCTGTATGTAATGCTATTTTTAATTCTGTGACCATACTTAAATGATGAGAAGGACAAACACCTTCATTTAAAGATCATCATAAATTTTCTTACCTCCACAGTAACTACAGTAAGGGTCACGTTCGGAGGTGGGTCCCTCTTATAAGCAGCAGGGTCAGTGACCGCCAGACCCTCACTTGGGGTCCAATGCCCCGACATCACAATCCCCCCTTTCTCCCCTCCGGATAACCTCATCAGTTGGAGGGTAAAGTTAGTACGTTGTCCGCTCTCAAACTCGATAGGCCCAGTCAGGCCGTGGGCTTTGATCTGCAAATTTTTGTTTATTTAGATGACATTTTGATGGTCTCTAAAGCAGTATAAGAACATGATTTGTACCTTACTATGGTTTGAAGATAGGTAATGTATGTATATATAGATATGTATGTGTGTTCCACCGTTACACTATTTTATGAACTACTGTTTATAGTTTAAAGTGATAACATGAAGCTTTTCTACGCACATGCACATGCATATGCATATCAAAAGTGGCAAATGTGCGTAGAAAAGCCTCACGATCTCACTTTAAACTGTAAACAGTGTTCATAAAATAGTTTGAAGGTTTATCTAAGGTTTAGTCAAGACCAAATTTTAAATGATACCATCGTTTCCTTTCAAATGATTTATTTAAAATAGGGGTGCCACTAGACCCCGGAAAATTTAGGTAGCTCATTAAATGCTGGGAGAAAATGCTTTTAGCATAAGTCCGCCATTTGTTAAAAGTATATTTGTACTTTGGAACAATAAAGTTTGATAAAATAAAAATAAAAATATGACGCGTATATATTATTTTTTCGTCTGTAAAATATTGAATAATAAGTTTTAAAAAAAGGTACCTTATTAATATTCTCCAGCAAGGTGTTCCCGTGACTCCAAGGGATTTCCTTGTCGCAGGACGCGTTGGTTGGACTGAAGCCTTCACTGGATGATAGAGCCAAGGCCAGCACTTGGACTGCGTCATAGAGGAGTGCTGGTTCAGTCTGAAATATGGGGACCCATTTTCGAAAAGTGTCTCAATTAAATTACACTAATATTATAAATAAACTAATATTATGAAAGGCGCTGGATGAAGGCCGCTCTAGATCGGTCATTTTTGAAAGCCTTGGGAGAGGCCTATGTCCAGCAGTGGAGGTTATGCGGCTGAAATGATGAATGATGATGATGAAGGCGAAAAATTTGTGTGTGTCCAATTTGAAAAAATTTGTTATGCAGGAAGCTGACACCATAGATTAACACATAAGTAGACACCTCTACGCGCAGCTAGTATTTTATAACAAATGCATGTAGGTATATAGATAAACATCCAAGACCCAGGTAAAATGAGAAAAGGATAATTTTCCATCTTGACCTAACCGGGGAACGAACCCGGGACCTCCGCCAGCCTGGCATGGTGACCACTGGGCCACAGAAGTCGTCATCTAATAGATTCCGAATAGTGCCAATATACCACGGAAAAATACACCAAAATTGTATTTAGTCGATAAGTGTTATAAAATTGCATTAAAATTTCAAAATTTTACTATTTCAAAATTTCAAATTTCGCGCGTACTATGCCGATAACATTTGAGCAATGGACTTCCTTTAAGTCACTCACCTTGAAATGTCACAAGCCTCTCCCAAAGATTTCCGATCGATCGAGAAATGACCGATCAAGATCAGCCCACTTCCAGCGCCTTCCAGCGACCCTGGTCTGGTCATCTGACCACCTTGTAGGTGGGTACCATCTACTCATGTCCACCAAATTATCTAGCAGAAGTCCACCAAATCACTTAACTTAATATGTCCCCCACTCAGGATGGAAGCTCCGATGGGATGGAACTTCTCCATCACTGGTAACGCTTCATTGACTTTGTCCAACCCTCGGTCCACTAGTCTCCATCCACACATGACTTACTTAACTTATTGTCCTATGTCCCCTGGGTGGGGCAGAGGGCTGCTGCCAGTACTTCTCCATCTCGTTCTGTCTTGAGCAACGCGCTTCACTTCAAGCCAGGATAGCCCGATTATCTTAATTTTAGCTGTTACCGACCGTCGCCAGATCTACTTTGGTTGACCATGCTTCCTCTTGCCCAGAGGAGTCCATTCCATCCATACGTATATACCGAATTCAGTAGTCTTCCAAGTCACTCACCTTGATATGTCCCCCACTCAGTATTGACGCCCCTATAGGATGGCACTTCTCCATCACGAGTCACGCTTTTTTGACTTTGTCCGATCTTCGGCCTACTAGCGTCCATCCACCCATGTTTACTCAATCATAGCAGAAATCCTCCAAGTCACTCACCTTGATATGTCCCCCACTGAGGATAGAAGCTCCTATGGGATGAAACTTCTCCATGACTAGTAACGCTTCCTTGACTTTGTCTGACCCTCGGTCTACCAGTCTCCACCCACTCATATTCACCCGGTTGTAATAGAAGTCTTCCAAGTCAAACAGCTCCATATCCTAAAAAAGATAAATGCGTATCATCTGATAAAAAATCTTGGAATTAGTTGACTGCTAATTGTAATTGTATAATTTAAATGTATATCTTATACCTTTAAACAAGCAATTCTTGTATATTTATAAATTTCTGTGATCTCGAAAACGGCTCTAACGATTTTGCTGATAATTGGTATATGGGGGTTTTGGGGGATAGACAATCGATCTAGATTAGTCTTATGTTTGGGAAAACGCGTGTTTTCGAGTTTTCATGCGTTTTTCTTTCACGCAGAATATGCGGACCGCTAGAAAGAGTGTTACGGGTTCGAATCCCACTCGGTGACTTACTTTTGTTTTTTTTATGTTCAAGTTTATATATAATTTTTTATTTTGTATTGTTTTTAGACAAGTTTAAAAAATGTAGTTAATGTTTAAGATGTAACCGAGCAAAGCTCGGTCGCCCAGGTACTCTGTAGCTTAAGTGTAAATCTGTATTGTACAATTGTAATTGTAGGTACATTACAATTGTACAATACAGTATTGTGTATTACATCAGGCTAAGTAGGAACCAATACTGAACTGGTTTCTTTCGGCGTAATCTTCCCAGCAGTAGTTTTTAGCTTTTGCACTAAAATAATATTTTGAAAAATTGTCTTCAATAAATTAATATGGCAGAAACATGTTTTAACACGGTGATTTTGCATCCTTAGCTTATTGTTGTTTGTTCGTGTGTATAAGTGGCTAATACTGGTCTCAGATTTTTCAGGCTGCCTAAAAGCATCTGACATAGCTTGATGACTGTCATACAATGATGACAGCCGGGACCAACAGCTTATACGTTCCTTCCGAAGCACGGAGGAGAGAGAAATTTTTTATGCCAAAAGTGGCCAAGTGTCCTTTTTGCAAATGTGCGTAAAAAAGCTTCACGTTCTCACTTTGAACTGTAAACAGTAGTTCATAAAATAGTTTGAAGGGTTATCTAGGGCTTGGTTAGTACAAGATTTTAAATAATATCTCCTTTTCATGTTAGTTTTCAAATAATTTAAGGTTGCCCTAGTAGGTTTTACAATACTTACGAAGGAAGTGAAAATGTAGTGATAGTTTTCATTGTTCATCTGTAGCTGGAGAATCTGAAAAAAGATACGAACAGTCATTTAGTTAGAATAAACACCATTCAAAAATCACAATAAAACCTTATTTAGGTTTTCTTTCGTTTCTCTCTTCTAATATTTAAGAGCTGGGCTCTTGTCGGTGGAGTGCTTTCCATGTCCTTTTCTCCATTTTGACTCCATTTTAGGGATATATAGTACGGTGGTTTCCCCATTTGCCTTCCGTACCGCAGTATTTGATTCGACAGAAACCCTTTCTTTTCTTCTTTCGTTTATTTGGATGATATGTTTTTCTGCCGCAAAAGCTTGAAAGTTGCAGCATATATGAATTATGCTTTGGTATAACAAAATATACGGAAACTATTTTAAGGGTGAATTCAGTCCGTGATATTGAAAAACTTTCCCCAAGGAACACGTATCGAAATATGAAAAGTAAATTTTGGCCTCCCATACAAGTCGACCGATCAGCTGATCCGAATTTGGAAAGGCAAACATTATTTCTAATTTTTCGATGTTCCTTGGGGAAAGTTGTTTAATATCACGGACTGAATTTACCCTTGAAATAGTTGCAGTATATTTTGTTAGAGCTTATATAATTTGTGGTCGCAGTCGTCAACTCCACAACTTATTGAAACCTATTTTGCTCAAGCTGACTTTGTACCAAACTGGTACAACGACCTTTTTGAATTTGGCGCTGTACAAAGCATGGCCCACCTCCTGTCATGCCCCAACTGCCCAACATCTTGTACATTAGATGATTTAAACTCAGCTAATGACGTGGGAATAAGTGTGGCGACACACTGGTCTAAAACCTTATAAAAAAATATTAATCCGACTCGTTAAGAACAAGAAGACCAAACTGGTGGACTGGACTTTTATTAAATAAAGAAGTAAGCCTCCCATGCTGGTCTGGGAGAAATAAAAAAAAACTTAGAATGTACCAGCTGCTTCTCTTCCCACGCAGATCGTAAAAGCCGATTGAGGGAATGGGCAAAAATGCAAATCATGTTAACAGGCGATGCGGCTAGCAACCCATCACTGTATTGATTGCTTTTCCATCTTCTCGCCCACCATGACGCTAAAAGTGGCTTTTGGGTCTTGCGGCCCTGGGCTCTGCATAGAACCGCAACACCCAAAATGCTCTGTCTGCCCCATTAGGGATAAAGACGTGATAGTATGTATGTATTTAAGTAAGTACTCTAATAAATTAAATATAACCTATAAGAAATGCAATAAATTTTTAAAAGCATATTCAACACTTTGTCACTTTTCTGCCAGTCGTGTGTGACGCCATCCCTGTGAGAGCAGCTTGTACTAATTTTGCCTACTTACGGGCTCTCCAATAGTTTCCATCGAGTTGGGTATCTGTATCGTTAGTAATTAGGTGCATTATCTTTTTTTGATCAAATATGCCGAGAGGTTTCCGGCAGAGTAGAATAGGACGACTCCAAGTCTTCCCGTGAATGTCATAGAAGGCGAAAATGTAGGCTAAACAAAGCCTATAAACATCAATGAGACCTCTCCAACCCGTCTGGCTAGCGTGGAAAGTGTA
Organism: Acrobasis consociella; assembly: GCA_963555685.1. Taxonomy (NCBI): domain Eukaryota; kingdom Metazoa; phylum Arthropoda; class Insecta; order Lepidoptera; family Pyralidae; genus Acrobasis; species Acrobasis consociella. The sequence continues at coordinate 13,135,294 of OY743129.1, forward strand.
GGCCAAATCTAGAGGATTTTCACGCTAGCCAGACGGGTTGAAGAGTGTAGGTCAAATTCTCTGGCTACTCTGGCCAAGTATGACTCTGGTAGTACAGACGGGGTCGTGCTCCTGCAGTGGTGACAAAAAGACCTGATGCTATTGTCTTTTTGTCACCACTGCAGGAGCACGACTCTCTCTATACTACCAGAGCCATTCTTGGCCTTCACCCAGAAGTGGATGTGACTAGATAAACGCACGACGTCATCCCGACCCATACTAGATTTTTTGCCCTATTTTGCGGAGAAATAATGGCTTACCGCCCTCGCCAGCTGCCTTATCTTCTTGGGCTCTGTGTCCACGATAATATGGCCAATTCTCTGAGCTTTGAGCAAGGACAGAGCGTGTCTATACTCGTGGGCCCCAGAACACCTGACTGCAAACATGTTGCGGCCGTCTCGAGCTATGCTGATGATGCTCAGTTCTCCTGCAATAGAAACAATTTATATAGCATACCTACTCCTCATCATCCGAGAGTTCCTCATCATTTTCCCGGTTGCATCCTCAGCAGTATTGCCGAGTGGTTTCCGGCAGAGTAGAGGACCACTCCAAGTCCACCCGTGGATGTCGTAGAAGGCGACTTAGGAAATACAAGCTAAACAAAGCTTATAAACATCGATGAGACCTCTCCAATTCGTCTGAGCAGCGAGGAGAGTGGAGGCCAAGTCCTTTGACTGCACTGGCCAAGTAGGGCTCTGGTAGTACAGAGAAGGTCGTGCTCCTTCACTGGAGACAAAAAGACCTGATGATGATGCATACATAACTACTCATCATCATCCGAGGGTATGTTCCCGGTTGCATCCTTAGCAGTAATGCTTCATAGCCCGTGGTCCGCTACCTAACCAAGGAGATTTGACGAGGTTACTGGTTCTTACACAGAGTGACTGCCGTCTGAGTTCCTCAACACAAAGGGTAAACCAGAACCAAAGCTTGGGTAGTTTGATGATCAAACGCTAGATGGCGTTCGGGACCCACAGTTTAAACGCGAAACACGCAATCATCTTTGTTTTCGTATAATCAGGTGATTCAAGCCTGTAATATCCTAACCAGACTGGAAACAACTTTCACAAAGTATGCTTCCCAGTTGGATTCGAACCTATGACCCCTGGATCACAAGGCGAAGGCCTTGACTACTGAACCACGGAGGCAGTCCATACAGCCAGAAGCTCCCTCGAAGCAATCAAGGACCCAGGTGTTAAGGTTATGTTAGGAATTAAGAAGTGAAAAATAAAGATGGGCTCTAAAGGATTAGTATCCAGAGCCGTAAAATTATTATAAAAAAAGAAGTTACAGTGATGAGCTTTTACGTACCATAACCATAGTCTTCATAAATGAGCCCCATCCTAGTCCAGTTGAGGTAGCCTATGAGGTCCAGGAACGCCTTGTCCATCAACCCCCTCGAGGGATGGAGGTTCACGGTAAATTCGTTTGTGTCGTTGCGAGCTGGGAAGAAAATGAGTTGTTAGCAGGGACAGGAAGCGCTTTCCCTAACGCGGGTTTTTAGCGGCTAATTGATAGGCTTGAATATTTTTATTGGATCAAAAACCCCTATCGCTGGGTAACTCTTTCGTTCGACTAACCGTATCATATGGAAAGCCTTTAAAAGGGTTTCCCTTTAAATAAGTTGTTAAAACATGCACGTTACGTTACCCTTACAAAAACCATTTCTCGTAGGGTAACCCTATCTCATAGGCTAACCCTTTAAGAAGCGCTTTCCCTGGCGGCCACGGGGTGGAGGGGAGACGGGGGGGGGGAATATACCCTATCCTTAATAGGTAAGCCTTTCGCTGGATTAGCTTTTTACAGGATAGCATAGACGTGTGAGGGTAAGCCTATCATAAGGATGACCACTTAAAGGGGTTTTAAAAATTAGCTGCTTATCCGGTCCCTGGTTGTTAGGTTGCATCTCTATTTTTAACCGACTTTAAAAAAGGAGAAGGTGAATATATATTATATATTCTATTATATAAATATTTATACGTCGCGATCTTTCATTATTTATTTTTTACTAGCTGTGTCCGCATATGGGCAAAAATGCGAATCATTTTAACAGGTGATGCGGCTAGCAACCCGTCACTGTATTGATGGCTTTTCCATCTTCTCGCCCACCTTGACGCTAAAAGTGGCTTTTGAGTCTTGCGGCCCTAGGCTCTGCATAGAGCCGCAAGACCCAAAATGCTCTGTCTGCCCCATTAGGGATAAAGACGTGATAGTATGTATGTATGTATGTATGTAGCTGTGTCCGCAGGTTTTGCTCCGAGTGAGAATTTCGGGATAAAAAGTATCCTATGTCCTTCCCTGAGTATCAAACTATATCTATATCAAATTTTGTCTAAATTTGATGCGTAAAAAACAAACAAACTAATAAACAAAATTACTTTCGCATTTATAATATTAGTATGTACCTATGTTTACAAATTATTCTAGGAAGCCTGCGGAGCGTTTTGGAAAATACTTTTTTGTTTGAAAGGGTATATTGGTCAGGTGGTAAAATTTTATCAAAACCTGTTGTGTAGTTTGGGGGTGAAGTCGGTATTAAGTTTTGTAATTTTAAATTAATTATATAAATAGATAAGGACGTCTTTTGATGCGTATTTCCTAGTTTAAAAAGTAGTAAAAAAAATAGGAAATAACTATTTTTTTAACTATTGTTTTTAGTAAGGCATATTATTTTATGATTATGAGGTTAACTGTAATAAAAATAGAATAGTTTCATATGGAAGATGAAAATTTTTAGAAGGTTCTAAAATTTATAGTAAGTTTCGTTTACGACATGAAAATCCAATATTTACTGAGGATTTGCGATTTCAGTTTTTATCTTTATGCACTAAATTTTTTGAAATATGGAGAGCAATAAATGCATTTTTATATTTTTTTGATCTACTATGGTAGTTAACCTCGAACTGAGAACGTTTGGGTACTTTCCTGTGCCAAACCCTAAACGCATGATTTATAATGGAACTGCAATCAATGAAGAAAAAGAGATTTGCTCTGCCTTTAATGACTTTTTTAATAAAAATTTTTGTAATGCCAGTAGTTCAAATAATAGCAATCAGAGTTTAAATAATGAAACACAGCACCAAATTTTCATAAGTACTATAGAAACTAGTGAGGATGAATGTCTTAAATTGTTACAAAACCTAAATGTTAAAAAAGGAGCTGGTAGTGATTCTATACCCCCAGTATTTTTCGTAAAATGTGCTAAATCACTAGCAGCGCCACTAGCATACATATTTAATCGTAGTTTCCGTGAAGGTCATTTTCCAAAAGTATGGAAGACAGCTCTTATTGTACCTGTCCATAAAAAAGGCCTAAAAACTATGATAGAAAATTATCGACAAATATCAATCTTGAACGTCTTGGCTAAAATGATTGAAACTATTGCGCATGATCGTTTATACAATGCCGTTAAAGCTCTTATCCCACAGGAGCAACATGGTTTCGTAAAGGGACGTTCCACCACCACAAATTTAGCAGTATTTACTGATGATGTCCTAACTGATATGGATAATGGCGGTCAGGTGGATGTAGTATACACGGACTATGAAAAGGCATTCGACCGCGTTAACCATTGCATACTCATACGAAAATTAAAAGAAATAGGTATATGTGGTGATTTACTCAGATGGGTTGAGTCATACCTTCGCAACCGTAGTCAGGCGGTTGTTTTGGGGGGTGACATAGATCGGACTTTGTAAGTTTACCTTCGGGAGTACCTCAGGGATCTATCCTAGGGCCCCTGTTCTACGTTCTTTACTTGTATGACATTGGCAGTCATATCAAATACGCAAAATTTATAATGTATGCAGACGATACCAAAATCTACATGCCTATTAAAAATTTTACTGATACGCAACGTCTACAAGAGGATCTTAATAGCCTAGCCAAATATTATACGGACAATGATATTACTGTCAATGTCGATAAATGTCAGTATGTTAGATTTACTCGTAAATCGAAGAAGATAACATTTGACTATGATATCAATGGTACCAAAATCAATCACACTGACACTGTAAGGGATTTGGGAGTACTGCTCGATGCGAAACTAACTTTTACTCAGCATATTTCAGCCATTGCCTTGAAAGCTTATAAAAACTTAGGTTTTATTACCCGCGTTAGTCGACCTTTCACAGACATTGGCTGTTATAAAATATTATATTATTCGTACGTTCGTAGTACACTTGAGTACTGCAGTAGTATTTGGAATCCACTACACAAAGGCAACTCTGAGGCTATTGAATACGTCCAAACTAAGTACATGAAACGGTTAAACTACTTAACCCGACAATCAAAACTGGACTATAATGAATCCTGCAAACATCACCACGTAATGAGTTTAGAAAACCGGCGATTACTGTTGGATATGACTTTCTTGTATAATGTGTGTAGCGGAAACATTGACAGCATCGAACTGACAAATAAAATTATAAGTTTCCTAGCTCCCACCAAGAGAACTAGACATACTCCCCTTTTCTGCACCAGTTTTGCAAAAACCAAATATGCTAAAAATGCAATAATTAGTAGGCTGCACCATACATATAACAGCAAATTTGGAGATATCGATCTTTTCCATTCGAAAAAGAACACCTTTAGGAAAACTGCTATCCAAGTGATTGAGAGTACCTTGAAGGAATAACTGCACAGTACTCTCAGTTACAAAGTGCAGTTATGTTAAAATCTACAATTCTTCACACATACACACACACACTCCCACACACATACACACACCCTCATACACTTACATACGCACAAATACAGTATACACACCTTTCTCCACATATTAGATATAGACATGGAGTAAGTTTGTTGGTTGTCATTGTTTACTCTCTCTTTTCTTGTACCTAAATATTTTTGCTCTGTATAGTAATATTTGAATAATATAGTTTGTTTTGTATTTAAGAAGAAACTAAAGAATGTAAATCCGTTATTGGCTGTCAGTGCTGCAAATTAATATTGTAAAACTATTTAAGAGCTGTGGATTTTGTGACAATAAATAAATAAAATAAAATAAAAATAAAAAACAAAAACAAATTATTTGGTACTGTTAAGAAAATAAAATGTCACAAAATCATATCCATTCAACGTGATTTTAAATTTATTATTGCAGAAAAACGAAAATTCGAAGCCACGTAGTTTCGCTCGTCCAAAACTGCCGCGTGACCTCGATGAACTCCGGCTGGCCGGCCGGCGGCGACTGGCGGTGATAGTACTAATTGGTCTCACGATTTTACTTTCGACTTTTAGTCAACATTTTTTCTTTGTGAATTTTAATTTTGTCTAGATAATTAGGTCTTACTAACGATCCTTTTTATGAGGCCTTTGGCTCCAAAACCAATGAAAAATTACCGTGTATAGCCAATTCGGTCCTTTACGACCTTGGTTTATCCTCAACAATTGAGCTGAAATTTTGTACACTTGTGTTAGTTAGTTGACAATGCAATATTATGGAGTCAATGAGCTGTTCTGATGATAGAGCCTGGAGATATTCGACGGAACTCAGTTGTAAAACAACATAACCTCATAGAGTTCATTAGGCTCACGAGCACTTTATGGTAGACGACCTTTAGGGTTTGATCACGGAGGCAAAAGATGGTCGGTGGAACTCAATGAGAAAATTATGTAACTCCATCAAGTTTGGGCTTATTTCACTTGCCTTAATAAGAACTTTGGGCTCACAATAAACGCTTGTGTACCAATTATTATTTTTCATAATACTTTTTTTGAAGTGAAAACTTCTTTAGCGGCGTTGTGCACTTTTTTTGGAATGGGTAAAAAAATTTAAACTCGCGTCAGGACACGTGACCTGATCGAAAATTCGTAAGATGGCGCAGGGCGCTTGCGTGAATGTTCGTGTGTGTTTATGTTACAGCGTGCTACGCGCATCCATGGATGGTGACAGCTGATGGCTCGACCATTTGTGTAGTGGCCATACTGCCGTGTATTTGAAAATGATTTTGTTGAAAATGAATTTGGTCATGCTTGTGATATTTGTGACAGACTGTGGTTCAGAAAAGATTTGAAATATTTTATACTGATAATTAAAGCAATTCGTGCAAAATTATTCCCTAGCCATTCCAAAATATCAAAAATGCACAACGTTAATATTCAAGTTTTCACTTCTGCCGGCACTCCCAGAGTGCAACCCGTCTTTTTTATTTAATTTATTGCACTCAAAATCTTAAGGTTATAGTACAAAAGGTACAACTTAATGCTAAGCATTGTCTACCAGTTCACCTTTAGGACGTAGCAGAAAAGATAGTAGATGGGGGCAAATTTAATTAATTTAATTAAATGAGCTCGTCTTTTTTAAGGAAATTTCCGCACGTCTGATCGATGTCTCCGGGGACCCTAAGGCGGGCACGCATTTCGGACAGAGTATTGCTTCCCAACGCGTAAATGCCGCCAGACTCTTGGGTGCTTTGCCATGTTACGGCAGCGAGTTGAATACAAGTTATTTTTAATTAATTTTAGTTAGTTTTAATTTTTGGTTGTTTTTATTTAATGAATAGAGAGTGCCTCCGCTGCCGACGCCGGCTCCCAAAAAATATCACTACTGGAAACCGGCGGATATAGGTAGCCGACATTTAAAATACCGGCTGCCGGCGCCAGCACTCAAAATTTGCCGTGAAGCAAAACACGAGCGAGCGAAGCGAGCCAGCGACTTAAGCTAAGGCGAAAGTGACACAGAGTTATAGGTACCAGCGCTGGCAGCGGAGGCACTCCCTAATTAAATATTATATTGTTACACTTAGTATCTTATACCTTTAAACGAGCAATTCTTGTATATTTATTTATTTATATATAAATTTCTGTGATCTCGAAAACGGCTCTAACGATTTCGCAGAAAATTGGTATATGGGGGTTTTTGGGGGTAAACAATCGATCTAGATTAGTCTTATGTTTGACAAAACGCGTGTTTTCAAGTTTTCATGCGTTTTTCTTTCCACGCAGAATATGATCGCTAATTTCGTCGCGCCGGCCGCCATTCATTTTGGCTCAGCGGTTTATGATGCTAACCGCTAGAAAGAGTGTTACGGGTTCGAATCCCACTCGATGACTTACTTTTGTTTTTTTTTTATGTTTAAATTTATATATAATTTTTTATTTTGTATTGTTTTTAGACAAGTTTAAAAAAATGTAGTTATTGTTTGAGATATAACCGAGCAAAGCTCGTTCGCCCAGGTACTGTACCCTTATGAGCAAATAAATAATTTATTAATTGACTAATTAATAGTGGAGATACTTACATAGAACTCTCTGCACGGCAACCACAAAGTGGGGGGTGTGAAGTGTGCGACACATGGCGCCCAGCGTAGAGCCCAGCAGTGGGCCGCCGCTGCTGAATATGGCCACTGCACCCGATTTGATTTGAAGGCACGCTGGAAAACAATGTTTTTATCTAGTTAAAACCTATACCTTCCAGAGGCGTTGGGTGAGAATTTGGACTAGTACAGCTATATAATAAGCCGTTCCATGTCCGGCTTATTTTTATTAACTTAGGGCCGATTTCATCGTTTTCATTGATAAACGAGTTTAGCAAAACTGAGTTTAACATAACTGAGTTCAAATGTTTGATTTGATCTCGATCAACTTCAAATGAATTTCACCGTCAATTCGGAGCAAATTTTTGATCGCGTTTACGAAAACGAAGTTCACCTAAACTCATAGACAAAAAAGCACAGATTACAGTAAAAATCATGTGATAGTTTTCATTTCACGCAGAAAACATGAATAACAGATAAGCAAAACTCAATTAAAAAGTATGTACCTACCTATGTCAATATTGTCAATCAAAGTTGTCAAATCTCGGCATTGACTTGACATTTGTTTGATTGAACGCGTTTAGAAGCGTTAAACGGCCAATATCGGACGTTCAGATTGCTAAACGCGTTTAGCCTTAAACGCGATTAGTTTTTGTCGATGAAATCCAAAGGAACCAGTTTACGTGCGTAAACGAGTTTAGCTTCAATTGATCGCGTTTTACTTCAACGATGAAATCCGCCCTTAGTGTGAATAATAAGTATGTATCTGAGCGTGTTTATGCATTTATCATTGTGAGTGTATTTCAATAACCAGAGGGAATTTTCGTATTTTGAATATGTGGCTAGTTTACGGCTTATGAAAATAGTAACCTTCGTATATCGGCATATACGAAGGTTATAATTGATATTAGTAATAAATGCATATATGTTAGAAGCCCCTAAGGGAATTCGATGGGATTCGGCTTCTAAGGAGGCTCCGCCACTGATACCTTCTTATTATAAACACAGACTAACTTTGTTACTAGGACAAATTGACATTTTCAGATGAAACAATGGCATATTACTAGATGTCAACTTGATTTGGTCGGATAATGGTTCTGCCGTGTGCTTTCCGGCAGAGTAGAATAGGACCACTCCAAGTTCTCCCATGGATGTCGTAGAAGGCGACTTAGGAATACAAGCTAAACAAAGCTTATAAATATCAATGAGACCTCTCCAACCCGTCTAGCCAGCGAGGAGAGTGTAGGCCAAGTCCTCTGGATGCTCTGGCAGTACAAAGAGGGTCGTGCTCCTGCAGTTAAGACAAAAAGACCTAATGATGATACTGTCAATAAACAAACTGCAACACAGTGTCAATGTGGTCATAACGACCAGACTATGACACATCTCTCCTGCCCATCGCGCCCTACCAGCTGCACTAAGCGTGACCTATATAAGCCCTCAGACAACGCTGAGAAACTGGGGACCTACTTGAGGGAAAAACCTGATTTTTATTTTGAGCTTTCGACACGAGAAAAAGATCAAAAGTAAAAAAACATTTATTTATCTTTGGATATTTGTACCACTTGATTAAGGGTCCCCCGACCCTAGACCAAAATACAACTTTCCATACAAACGTAGTCTACGTTTTATTTCAAAACGACATGTCCGATTTAGGCAAAATTTTGTAATTTCAAAGATATTGCAATTATCTAGGTTTATATTTAGTTTCCGACAGTAAAATATGAACTTGAAATAGAATATAGTGTTTTATATCATTTTTGACCATTAGTATGGGAAACTTCTAAATCGTTATATTTTCTTTCCAGTTCATAATTTTACTATAGGAAACCCATTATAACCCTAGATAATTGCAATTTCTTTACAATTACCAATTTTTACCGGAATCTGACATGTGGTTTCAAAATTAAACGTGTACTACGTTTGTATGGAGAAGTCTAGGGTCGCCGGACTCTTAAAATGAGTATACTTTACATATATACAGAAAAAGACACAACAGCTTTGTTAGTAACACCAACATTTTATTGCAATATTTTTATATTTTATCTATGGTTTATACTTCCGCTACAAATATCTGTATTATCTGTGGTTTCTTTTTCTTCTTGTCTATATGAACTCCGGACCTTTTATTTATTATCACCAGCCCCTAATCCAATACAGTCCAGTCTACCTAACTTTTAACAGCTTATTTAGTCTAAAAAATCGTGCATATGTGGCATAGTGACAAGAACGCTGGCTGCATTTCCGCGTTGGATCGCAATACTGATAATTGAATTTTTATTTTTATTTTGTAAAGTTAGTTGTTGACGTCAGATCAAGGCTCGCATCGCAACTTACGCATCTCGCATTTTTTACCCTTCTTATACAACTGTTGTATAAAATACTATATTATACTAGATCAGTGGTTTCCAAACTTATTTTGTCTACTGCCCACTTTGAGAATAAATATTTTTTTAGCGCCCCCATTTTTTCACCTATTTAAAAACCACTATAACTTCAAATTAAATTAATTAATTATTGTGACCTATATATGTATATTATGTAAATATTTATTCTCAAAGTGGAGGATGATATTTATGTGGTTGTTGTTGAGAGTCGAGAGCTCTTGCAGTCGTTGTTTAAGAGGCCTCCTAGCTAAATAAAGCTCCTAGCAAAAAAAAAACATTTTCTTTCTGGGTCTCTTACCGCCCCCCTTGAGACCTGCAGCGCCCACAAGGGGGCGTTATCGCCCACTTTGGGAAAGACTGTACTAGATGTCCGCGGGCTTCGCTCCCAGTGAGAATTTCGGGATAAAGAGTACCCTATGTCCTTCCTCGAGTCTCAAATTATATCTATACCAAATTTCATCCAAATCGGTTCTGTAGTTCAAGCGTGAAGAGATAACAAACAAACAAATAATCTTAATTTATTCATCTTTAAAAAAAAGGGGTAATACAAAATTTGTCAGAGATCAGTCAAAAATACCACCCCGAATTGTACCCGGTTATAATCTTAATAAATAAGTATAATCTTTTAAGGTATCTAGTTCGTACTTACTTCTACCTTTGAATTGAGTAAATGTCCTCTCAATCTATCTCAGGTTGACTGGAAGAGATCCCTACATGGGATAAGTCCGCCTTTGTATATTTGCTCTTTCGAATTTTTTGTACTTTATTTTGTTTTTTGGTACAATAAAGTTATTACAAACAAAAAAAACTAATATACAAACTTACTTTCGCATTTATAATATTAGTAGGAAGTAGGATATTAGAATAGGATAGGAATAGAAAGTATTCGTTAGAAAGTAAAATTAATCACTAAAATACGCAAAAAGAAATAATAATAAAACCAAAACCGCACAACGTGCGATCTTACATTAAAATTTCCACCCCTTTACCACAAAACAACCCCAACTGAATACCAACCTTGTAATAAGAGTTTGAAGGACCCACTTCCGGCGCGCCATATTGAGTTTCCGGCTCGCAATTCAACCGCCATTTTGTCCTTTTTCAATATCAAATTTCGCAATTTCCGTTTCCAGTTGCGGTTTAAAGTTTAAAATGAATATTGTTTGAAATATTATTTTCTTGTTTCAGAGATGCTTCGCTTCCCGCGCAGGAGGTAAAAGCTGATCGTGGGAATTTGCGAACGCTGTTAGGAACCTATCACTATTTTGATTCTTTTTACCATCTCCCCGCCCACCATCAAGCTAAAAGTGGAATTTGAGCCTTGCGGCCCTGGGCTCTGCTTAGAGCCGCAAGACCCAAAATGCTCTGTTTGAACCGTTAAGGAAAAAGACGTGATACGACAAATGTATTTTAGACACGAAATGTGAATCAACCACCCATCGACTTCGCATGGACATTCGCATCATCATCAGGTCTTTATGTCTCCACTGCAGGAGCACGACCCTCTCTGTACTACCAGAGCCATACAGCCAGAGCAGCTAGAGCACTTGGCGTACACTCTCCTCGCTGGCCAGACGGGTTGGAAAGGTCTCACTGATGTTTATAAGCTTTGTTTAGCTTGTATTTACTAAGTTACCTTCTACGACATCCACGGGAGGACTTGGAGTGACCCTATTCTACTCTGCCATAAACCACACGGCAATAATTATTTATAATTATTATTAATAAAAGGATTATAATGTTTTAATTGTAACCTACTAGCTGTGCTCGTAGGCTTTGCTCCCCGTGGGAATTTCGGGATAAAAACTAGAGAGTGCCTCCACTGCCGGCGCCGGATCCTAAATCACTATTGGGAACCGGCGGTTATACTGCTGACAGCCGAGATTTTAAACAACGGCTGCCGGCGTCAGCACTCAAAATTTGCCGTGAAGTGTAGGTTAGGTTCGTTAGGTTTCCTGCGACCAAAACATGAGCGAGCGACTCAAGCTAAGGGCGAAAGTAGCAGACACAGATCGTGTTATACCAGCGCTGGCAGCCAATTCGGCAACCAGCGCCGGTAGCGGAGGCACTCCCCTATCCTGTATCCTTCCCTGGGTATCAAACTATATCCATCTAAACAGGTTCACTGGTTAAAGCGTAAAGTGGTAACAAACAAACAAATATACAAACTCACTTTCACATTTATAATATCAGTAGATTAAATTATTAATGTATTCTTTATTGGAAAAAAATTAAATTTAACTTAAATTAAAACTATACAAACTTATTAAAATTTAAATTAAAACTAAAATTAAAACTAAAAATTACAAATTATTAATTAATTACTTAAATTCGTATCAAACAAATACAGTCACCATAGCTGAAAACGGCCAGGGAATGTTCATGATGGTGATGATGATTAGTAGAATAGGATAGCGCCATCTAGTGACAAGGAACTAAAAAATACTTATGTTTATACGGCAATGGGTAGACATGGTTATGATTTACCTTTATTAAATTCAATAAACGGGTAACTCACGTATAGAGTCAGCTACCTAACCAGCAGCTACCACCATCTACCGAACTGTCGCTGCGGGCGCAGAGGGCGATCGCCCGCGCTGCCCGCGCGCCCCGCGCCTACCGCGACTGACATCAGTGTGTCGCGAGCCGGTGCGGTGTACGGGCCTCTCGTCACATTCGCCCTGATGAAGACCTCCGGATGAGGTCGAAACATGTCGGCAGTAGCTGACTCTATAAGTGAGTTACACGTTTACTGAATTTAATAATGATTGCATCTCACGTTAGTTTTAATCAAAAATGATTTACCTTTCTTGTACGTGCTGAAGGAATCCCTTGGCGTAGTATACTGAATGTCATACACCAGCGTTGTATTTGGGAGCAGGCTCCTCTCCTTGTTGATCCGGTATACCGCGTACTTGAAGGCCAGCTCTGCGCTCCCTCCACGACCTTCCTCCGTGAAGATTGCTCCTAAATAAACAAAAAAAAAAACAATAAGTCCATGTAACATCATCATCATCATCATTCTCCTCGCCATTTCCCTATTTGGGGTCGGCTCTGTATGTCAACTGTTTCCACTTCTTTCTGTCATTCACTATATTTGCACTAGCCCCTCGTTCCTTCATATCTGTCCTTACACATTCTATCCATGACTGAGGCGTTATCTTTAAAAACAAATTAGTACCGTCACATTACGATAGATAGCGTAGAGTTTTTGGCGGGAAGTCAAGGGGTCCAGTTGGAGTTTGCTTTAAATTGTTTTGCAAATTGATTCTAGTGGACTTTATAATATGAAATTGGTGTAGTTTGGTGTTATAAATGCTCATTCTCATGGACAATATGTGAAATGTTTAAAGTGGACAGTCATAGTGCGGTTGTAGTGATATTTATTTGCGGACTGCGGTGGGCGTCTTTGGGCGCCGTCCGCCACTCAATCGGCTATGAAAACCAGTGGACTCGTATAGATTTGTCGCCAGAAGCTCCCGTGAAGCAATCAAAGGACCTATACCAACCTTTGATTGTATAGTTAAGGGTTTAGGATTAGGAATAAAGAAGAGATATTACTAGACACTGGCAAAATAAGCTTCAACGATGTTTGACCGCCATAATCAAGAAAAGAAAAAAAAAAAGATAGATAGCGTAACAATGACTTTACTTGCCATAGCGCGGCGATAGCGTTCAGCATGACTACGAGCCAGCGCCATCCACGCAACATTTTGTCGCCGGCAACTTTTAGTCGCTCACCTATTTTAATGACGTTTAGCGTAAACACGCGCCGGCACCATCCGCGCAACATTCACAGGCAACATTAAGTCGTCAGCAACTTTTAGTCGCTCACCTATTTTAATGACGTTTAGCGTAACCACGCGCCGGCACCATCCGCGCAACATTAAGTCGCCGGCAACTTTTAGTCACTCACCTATTTTAATGACGGGCGATAGCGCGGCGACAGCGTTCAGCATGACTACGAGCTAACGCCATCCGCGCAACTTTTTGTCACCGGCAACTTTTCGTCGCTCACCTATTTTAATGACGTTTAGCGTAACCACGCGCCGGCATCATCCGCGCAACATTCACAGGCAACATTAAGTCGTCAGCAACTTTTAGTCGCTCACCTATTTTAATGACGTTTAGCGTAACCACGCGCCGGCACCATCCGCGCAACATTTACAGGCAACATTAAGTCGCCGGCAACTTTTAGTCGCTCACCTATTTTAATGACGGGCGATAGCGCGGCGACAGCGTTCAGCATGACTACGAGCCAGCGCCATCCGCGCAACATTTTGTCGCAACATCACCAGCCGCAAATGCGCGCCACCCAACCTGTTAACAAAATGTTCAGATATCTTATACCTTTAAACGAGCAATTCTTGTATGTATGTATGTATGTATATATATATATATATTTATTTATAAATTTCTGTGATCTTGACAACGGCTCTAACGATTTCGCTGAAAATTTGTATATGGGGGTTTTCGGGGGTAAACAATCGATCTAGATTAGTTTTATGTTTGGGAAAACGCGTGTTTTCGAGTTTTCATGCTTTTTTCTTTCCACGCAGAATATGGTCGCTAATTTCGTCGCGCCGCGACCGCCTTAATTTAGCTCAGCGGTTAAGGATAGCGACCGCTAGAAAGAGTGTTACGGGTTCGAATCCCACTCGGTGACTTACTTTTGTTTTTTTTTTTATGTTTAAGTTTATATTTTTTTTATTATTTTGCATTGTTTTTAGACAAGTTTAAAAAAATTGTTAATGTTTGAGATGTAACCGAGCAAAGCTCGGTCGCCCAGGTACTTAGTATCAAAACTTTGACTGCCTCCATGGTCCAGTGGTTAAGGCGTTCGCCCTGTGATCCGGAGGTCATGGGTTCGAATACCACTGGGAAGCATACTTTGTGAAAAGTTGCTTCCAGTCTGGTTAGGATATTGTAGTCTTAAATCACCTGATTATGCGAAAAGATGATTCCGTATTTCGAAAGGCACGTCTCAACTGTGGATATTTAATAGATTCAGGTGTTACTTTGCGGAAGACAAAGTTACATACTATGCGATTTGAATTACTTATAAATAAATAAATTTGTTAGTTCAATCCGGCAAATTCAATTCCATTCCATGCACTAACTGGTGGCGGAATCACACAAAGTAATTCAAATCACATAGTATGTAAACTGTGGGTCCCGAAAGCCATAGCGTTTGATCATCAAACTACTCAAGGATTGGTTCTTTTTTACCCTTTTGATTGCGGAGGTCAGACGGCAGTCGCTCTGTGTAAAAACCAGTAACCTCGTCAAATCTCCTCGGTTAGGTAGCGGACCCCGGGCTCTGAAGCGTTACTGCTGAGGATGCAACCGGGAAAATACACTGCTGATGATTAGTATCTGTTTTTGACCGAGCGAGCGAAGCGAGCAAGGTATCTAAAACGAGTTGGGGCGAAAACACATTGTATTATGTATGTATGTATGTTTGTACCGCGATAACTGCCAAACCGATGATCCAATTTTAATAAAATTAGGAAGGCATGTAGGAAATATCAATAGAATTTTCAAGTTCGTTGGGCATCAAAATCGGTTCAGTAGTTTTTGCAATATTAATAAAAATGTCCGCGAATATGTAGCAAATGGAAACATAGCGCGTTCTAACTTTGGATAGCACCATCTAGGGGTTATTTAGGAAACTGAATTGCGAAAAATAATCGCGAGGTCTAAGTTTGCGGCGAACTACTAGTAGTATCAAAACAAATATGTGTAGTGAAGGGATGAGAAACCATATATACATATAACTGGCGTCTTTTCTTCAAGCAACATTATTTAGTCGCCTTTACCTGTTCTTGTGGATGTCGTCGTAAGAGGCGACTAAAAGACTAGCACAAAAATCTCGTGCAACATTTACATTCACATAGGTTGGTCGGTCGTAAAATTACATACTTTTCAGTTCGCTTTAAGATTAATTAAAGATACAATAAAAATAGAGTCTACCACTCAATGCCGACAGACGAAATCCCGGTGAACGCTATACCGACAGTTCACTAACTTTTTGCGCATGAGACCGACAGAAGACGAAATCGAAATAGTTTATCCCGACTGAACTCTATCCCGACTGTCAGTTTGACCGACACAGCATTATATCGATAAACTGTAGATCGACTGAATCTTATCCCCCTGTGCTGTAGACCGACAGAAGACTAGGCCGCCATGGTTTATTTCGACTGAACGACATCCCGCCAAGAAGGAAAGCGACAAAGCACAATTACGACAAACGGGCTAAATGAATCTTGTCGTACCTACCGTATAGGTGTCAGGCCTTACATTACCAAAGCTCAGTCTAGAGAGGGCTATACTCGGTATTTCTCTACGTGATCGCATTAGAATAATAATTATTGTTTATTTTCTCTCCACAATTTATGACACAAAAAACCGATATACAAAAGTTACAATATACAATTAGATTGTACGCAAGAGAAATTGTGAGAGAGTGGTGTCTGAGCTAGGTCAAAAATGTAACATGTAATACAGATCACCACGGACTACACAATGGTTTTATACAAGTTGCATTAAACAAGGTGGTAATAGTGATCGTGACACATATGTAAGACAAGAAATAACGAGGAGATCCATAGAAGAACAAAAGTCATGTTCAAAATCCATCAAAAGAATTGAGATCTAAATGGCCGCCAAGTTCTTTAGAGAATCCTGATATCTATTTATAGTACCTGAGCGATCGAGCTTTGCTCGGTTATATCTCAATTGAATAAAATACCGTACTATACAACGTAGAAGGGACATACACGTAATAAATCGAACCACGGGCTATACTAGATCACTATAGTATAATGATAATAAAATAATAGTCAAAAAACACAAAAAAAAAAACAACATTCCCATATACTTAAATTGCCCGGCCGGCTGCACACTTTCGTATGGAAATGTGAAAATATTTTTTAGTATACATACATACATACATACTATCACGTCTTTATCCCTAATGGGGCAGACAGAGCATTTTGGGTCTTGCGGTTCTATGCAGAGCCCAGGGCCGCAAGACCCAAAAGCCACTTTTAGCGTCATGGTGGGCGAGAAGATGGAAAAACAATCAATACAGTGATGGGTTGCTAGCCGCATCGCCTGTTAACATGAATTGCATTTTTGCCCATTCCCTCGATCGGCTTTTACGATCTGCGTGGGAAGAGAAGCAGCTTTTTAGGATTTTTTAGTATTTGACTGTTATTTTAATTACATTATACTATGGTCTAGTATAGTCTGTGGTTTGATATATTTCGGGTATTTGCCTTCCACTTTATATAAAAAACAAATTCCAACAAAATGTATCTATATGTGTATTTGTTATAAAATATAGTATCGTTGAGTTAGTATCCCATAACTCAAGTCTCGAACTTACTTTGGGGCTAGCTCAATTTGTGTAATTTGTCCCTTTATATTTATTTATTTATTTATCTTGGGAAAACACGCGAATTATCAAAAAATCTAATATCAAGTTTCGTATACAAAAATAATATGTGAAAAAAGTGTGCAAGAAGTAACAAGTTCTCGATCTCGATATTTGACGAGCAAAAAATTCACTGAGTGACGAGTAAATGACGACGGTTTTTCCTCTTTTTTTTCGCGGAAATAAGTGGCTAGCGCTGGTGTCACATTTTGTAAAATGTAAATAAATATACAACGTGGAAGGTTTATAAAATAAATATAAATAAATATAAATATATAGGGACAAAACACACTGATTGAGCTAGCCCCAAAGTAAGTTCGAGACATGTGTTATGGAATACTAACTCAACGATACTATATTTTATAACAAATACATATATAGATAAACATCCAAGACCCAGGACAATTTGAAAAAGGCCGTTTTCCAACTTGCCCTGACCGGGGATCGAACCCGGAACCTCCGGGTGGCGGACTAGCATGGTGACCACTACGCCACGGAGGTCGTCGTTTATGTCCCGTAACAAATTAAACCACGGCCTATACTAGATCACTATCGCTATCCAACGCGGAAACGCCGCCAGCCTTTGGGTACTTTGCCCTGTGACGGCAGCGATTTGGCTTTAATTTTTTATATCATTTAATATAAGTTATTTTTAATTAGTTTTAGTTAGTTTTAATTTTAGGTTGTATTTATTTAGTTAATATTATTGTTATTTATGTTATTTTGTATCTCCTTTGAGAATCACGGGTCTTTTATATTATGTTGGTACGCTTTTCAGCCACGGGTCCATAGGGACCCGGTCCTTTGAGGCGTTCATGGGGCCAAAGCCAACATGAAGAGGCCTTTTAGTACCTTTTTATCTAAAATGTGAGATGGCTGCAGACCTGCTACGGAGGTCTATCCCTTAATGTACCATTGAGATGCACTAACGGACAGTCCTCCATAGCTGCCGAACTATTGCCAGGGAGGGATTGACTTGGTTTGGGCTATGTGGATGGGATGTTAGTGGACCGGATAACTGGGTTTATGGAGTGAGATACGGACATCTACCTAAAATCCACTTTTGGCTGTTGTCTACACAGCCTGTGGGCACCCTAACAAGCCACGAAAATATTATGTTTATTATTATGCAATAAATAATAGTATTATTTGTTCTATGATAGATATATATAACAAGTTGAAGTGGCTTTGAGATAGGTTTTATATTGTTTGTTAAATAAAATAGACGAGAAAAGTACACATATGCAATTACATAGTTTTTTAAACCGTACGTATGTATTTTATAGAGTGCAGGATTGTATGGAATTCACTAATTGGAACGGAGTTCCTTATCGCGCGTTGCGAAAGGAGGCTAGACGGAAAAAATTAAGACCAAAAGTTGTAACGACACTTTTTGCTATAGTTGTAAGCCGTGCGGCGTGCGCGTTTCTCTGTCTGTCACTCCCTCTTGTAATTCATCGAAAGGAACTTCCGTCCATCCGGGTGCCCTTGACACCTCTTAAGTTTTTTTTAGTAAGTATGTATTTATATGAGGAATTGAGTGTATATAACATATTATAACGTATTTATACATCACAGTGCAGAAATTGAGCAATAGTATAATAAAAATGTTTTTTTTAATTCCATTTGACACCTTCCCGCCTATCATTAGGCTAAAAGTGGCCTTTGGTTCTTACGGCCCTTGGCTCTGTTCACTTAGACCAAAAATGCAGTGTCTGAACATCATCATCATCAGGTCTTTTTGTCTCCACTGCAGGAGCACGACCCTCTCTGTACTACCAGAGCCGTACTTGGCCAGAGGAACCAGAGGAGTTGGCCTACACTCTCCTCGCTGGCCAGACGGGTTGAAGAAGTCTCATTGATGTTTATAAGCTTTGTTTAGCGTATTCCCTAAGTCTTCTTCTTCTTCTCTTCTTCTTCTTATCGTGTGTGTTAGTGACTAACACTAGTGTCAGAGTTTTTAAACCGCCTTAAAGGCCTCTGATATGGTTTTAGGTAACGACCAATGTCAAAGACAGTGACCGGGACCGACGGCTTAACGTGCCCTCCGAAGCACAGATCATCTTACTTATCAGACAATCAGGTAATCAGCCTACAATGTCCTAACCAAACTGGGACAACAACACAAAGTTGTTGCCCCCGCCGGGAATCGAACCCGCGACCTCCGGGTGTGAGCCGAACGCTCTAACCACTACACCACGGAGGCAGTATCCTCCTATATAAGTAGTATATTCCCTAAGTCGCCTTCTACGACATCCACGGGAGGACTTGGAGTGGTCCTATTCTACTCTGCCGGAAACCACACGGTGAATTCGTCTGCCCCATTAGGGATAAAGACGTGAGAGTTTAAGAGTCCCCTTACCCTAGACTTCTCCATACAAACGTAGTCTACGTTTAATTTTAAAACCACATGTCAGATTCCGGTAAAAATTGGTGATTGTAAAGAAATTGCAATTATCTAGGGTAATAAACTGGTTTCCTACGGTAAAATTATGAACTGGAAAGAAAATATAACCCTTTTATTATTTTGTAACCCTTTGATTTAGAAGTTCCCCATACTGATGGTCAAAAATGATTTAAAACACTATATTCTATTTCAAGTTCATATTTTTACGGTCGGAAACCAGTTATTACCCTAGATAATTGCAATATCTTTGAAATTTCAAAATTTTGTCAAAATCGGACATGTCGTTTTGAAATAAAACGTAGACTACGTTTGTATGGAGAGTTGTATTTTGGTCTAGGGTAAGGGGATTCTTAAGCACATTTTGTACACAATTCTACATTAAAAGCTCTGTTCATTGTCAGTACGCCATTTTGTAATAGCGAGATTTTCCTGTACTTAAGCCATTTGAATTTCTATTGTGTTATTAATGTGACGTAAAGGAGCTGATGGATGGTAGACGTTTGTGAGGAAATATACCTACTTCCTTCTCGCAATGCCCTTTTAAGTTACCGACTTTGAAAGATAGCTAGTTCTTATTATTCATATCAATAAATCTATACATATAATAAAACAGAAAAAAAAGTGTGCCTGTACATTAAATATATTTCCAAAAAAAATATTGGGGGCGATGGAGACGTAGTAATAGAGTAAGAATTAAAAAAAACGAAGGGTTGCACTCTGGGAGTGCCGGCAGAAGTGAAAACTTGAATATTAACGTTGTGCATTTTTGATATTTTGGAATGGTTAGGGAATAATTTTGCACGAATTACTTTAATTATCAGTATAAAATATTTCAAATCTTTTCTGAACCACATTCTGTCACAAATGTCACAAGCATGACACATTACACACACGAACGTAACCACGCCTACCCATCGCCATATAAACGTAATTAATACCCTTCCGTCCTCACTAGATGGCGCAGTAGGTATCGATTAAAACCACGGAAAACATTAAAATCTTTTATTACCATTATTGAACAAAGTAATACTCTAACTTATTAAATATGATTTTTATGAGCTGCAATAAATATTTTTAAAGCACTTTCTTTGTCTATTTCACGAAATTCAGAAATATTTGTCTAAAAGCACAATTTTTGGTTTTTAATTATGTCACTAGATGGCACTTTGTGTGCTTTAAGATTTTATGTGGGATTATATTGATGGCAGCACCGTCTTTACTATAAAGCGTAGGTACTAATACTAACTCGTCCGTAAGAATAGATTATACAAATGATACCTACCTATTATAATATCTTGTAATAATGTACCTCAGAGTAAAATATACTACGTACACTGTGTACAAACAAAATCGTATTCATATCATTTTGCGCTGCATTTTGTTTCTAGAACAAAGTACCTGGGTGACCGAGCTTTGCTCGGTTACATCTCAAACATTAACTATTTTTTTTTAAACTTGTCTAATAACAATGCAAAAAAAAAATATATAAACTTAAACATAAAAAATACAGTGGACTTCCTATGGCTGATATGATGATGATGATGATGAAACATAAAAAAACAAAAGTAAGTCACCGAGTGGGATTCGAACCCGTAACACTCTTTCTAGCGGTCGCTATCCTTAACCACTGAGCTAAATCAAGGCGGTCGCGGCGCGGCGAAATTAGCGACCATATTCTGCGTGGAAAAAAAACGCATGAAAACTCGAAAACACGCGTTTTCCCAAACATAAAACTAATCTAGATCGATTGTTTACCCCCGAAAACCCCCATATACAAATTTTCAGCGAAATCGTTAGAGCCGTTTTCGAGATCACAGAAATTTATAAATATATATACATACATACAAGAATTGCTCGTTTAAAGGTATAAGATAAGATATATATATATATATATTTATTTATAAATTTCTGTGATCTCGAAAACGGCTCTAACGATTTCGCTGAAAATTGGTATATGGGGGTTTTCGGGGATAAACTAGCGATCTAGATTAGTTTTATGTTTGGGGAAAACGCGTGTTTTCGAGTTTTCATGCGTTTTTCTTTCCACACAGAATATGGTCGCTAATTTCGGCGCGCGGGCCGCCATCGGCCTAGCTCAGTGGTTAAGGATGCTGACCGCTAGAAAGAGTGTTACGGGTTCGAATCCCACTCGGTGACTTACTTTTGTTTTTTTTATGTTCAAGTTTATATATAATTTTTTATTTTGTATTGTATTTAGACAAGTTTAAAAAAAATACTTAATGTTTGAGATGTAACCGACCGAGCAAAGCTCGGTCACCCAGGTACTATATATATACATACATACATACAAGAATTGCTCGTTTAAAGGTATAAGATAAGATATAAGATAAGATATCATTGAAAAAGGCACACGCCGTACGAACTTAAGGTACTTAGTATCTTATCATGAATGTCATAAAAACATCGAAATATGGTTTATATTGTAATACCTAACTACTTATCCGAAATACTAAGTGACGGATATCATAGCTGGAGATGTTAGGTAAATCGTAACGTCCGCAACCTTAACACCCTAACACCTGATATACGAGCACAGGTACCTAGCTATACCTAGATGCTCGTTCAATGAATCAACATGTTGCGGGTCAACACGTACTTACCTACCCCGTGTACCTACCTAAAGCAGAAGTTTGGATATAAGTAGTGCCGCGAGGTCGCGCCCGGAACGACCGGCGGCGAACACAGTCACACCTGAGTAAGTCAGTGGCATCGTACGACTAAGTACGTACCTACCGAACTTTATCAAATTCCAAAGAACTTTGAATATGATACGGAAATATGGTGAATAAATTTAAAGAAAGTAGAAAGGTATCATTTTAGTTGTATTGTGTTCTACAACGTAAAAGGGACATATACTAGATCACTAGTATATATATATACAATGTCCTTTTTAATTAAGTACAAAATTAAGTACAAACAACTATGTCAATCAGTGAGTGAGTCAGTGAGTGGTATTGTAGGTTTATATATTATAATATAATAGTACCTGGGTGACCGAGCTTTGCTCGGTCGATTACATCTCAAACATTAACTATTTTTTTTAAACTTGTTAGACAAGACAAGTACAAAATAAAAAATTATATATAAACTTGAACATAAAAAAAAACAAAAGTAAGTCACCGAGTGGGATTCGAACCCGTAACACTCTTTCTAGCGGTCAGCATCCTTAACCACTGAGCTAAGCCGATGGCGGCCGGCGCGCCGAAATTAGCGACCATATTCTGCGTGGAAAGAAAAACGAATGAAAACTCAAAAACACACGTTTTCCCAAACATAAGACTAATCTAGATCGATTGTTTATCCCCAAAAACCCCCATATACCAATTTTCAGCGAAATCGTTAGAGCCGTTTTCGAGATCACAGAAATTTATAAATATATAAATAAATATACAAGAATTGCTCGTTTAAAGGTATAAGATTTTAAATTAACCTTAGGTACCTACTGTCCCACTGATGAGCCAAGGTCTCCATTTTTATTTTTATTTATATTACGATGATATTATACAATGTCCTTTTTAATTAAGTACAAATATTTTAAGGGGTGATTCAATCCATCATTCCTAACAACTATTCCCAATAAATTTATATCGAAAGACGAAAAAACTTTTTTATTTTTCATAGTAATGATATCACGTGACTACTTCGATTTGTAGGAGAACCTAAAAT
The DNA here is from genome assembly GCA_963555685.1 of Acrobasis consociella. NCBI lineage: Eukaryota > Metazoa > Arthropoda > Insecta > Lepidoptera > Pyralidae > Acrobasis > Acrobasis consociella. The sequence goes on from OY743129.1 coordinate 13,158,520, forward strand.
ATTTTTTTCCTATTTCAAAATACATTCATTGGGCAAACTTGTTTAAAATGATGGACTGAATCACCCCTTAAAATATTTGTACTTAATTAAAAAGGACATTGTATAGTAAAAACGACATTTCCATTGGCTGCACACAGCACACAGTTCTTTGAAGATTACATGGATCGAACTAAAAATAATTTAAATCAAGTGAAGCTGATCTCGATATATAAGTAGTACTAAGTACCTACCTATTAGATTTCCATACTCTTTTTCACTTTCCCCGACAAAAAAAAAGGTAAACCGCCTGGTAAATAAATTTGTTATACGCATTCAGATTTCTTATGAGTACCTACATACCTATCACATTGCAAGAGGTTCTTTTTTTTGTAAGAAGGTAGGTAGGTACTTAATATAATTTTGCATTTTTTTACGTAGTACGATTCATTAATTATCATAATGTGCATGAAAGAAATGAGAAATGCTTACTTACCTACCTAGATATTTCTGAAGTTATATAAGAATGGTCAGTGGTGTCATTTTTTGAAATGCGAAGTCACTAAACGCACAGTTTTTTGTATGGAAAAAACGTTCGTTATTGTGACTCTGCGTTTCATAAATGGCACTTACTTCAAACACGTTTTTAAATTTGATATTTTATAACATAAATGAGCGACGTGTCGCTGTCCTGCATCCGAATCTGTTAATTTTAACACCCCTCGTGCGGCGCGCGCGGCTACCTACCCCTTGTAGGTATGGCGCGATTACGGGTTACGTACGTAGGACAGCATTAACAATGGCCAAAATGTGTATTACCATAGATACTCAGGATCTTATGCCTAAACATTTGTTTTCTCGCTAACGCCATCTAGTGACGAACTCTTAAACACTTACGATATGCTTTCGCGGCTTTGGCTAGTCCTGTGTGCTGCCATCTCTGCGAGTTGCTGGAACTAGAAACGCCTACTCAATTTGCCTACTTAAGGCCGGTCCAAAAGTTTCTATGGCGTTGGGTATCTGTTACGTTAGTAATTATATTATCTTTGACGTAACGTAACATAAACACACACGAACATTCGCGCAAGCGCCTTGCGCCGTCTTACGAATTTTCGATCAGGTCACGTGTCCTGACGCGAGTTTAAGATTTTTTACCCATTCCAAACAAAGTGCACAACGCCGCTAAAGCAATTTTCACTTCAAAAATGTCTGTCTGTTTGTCTGTTTGTACACGCTAATCTCCGGAATACTGGACGGATTCGAATAAAACTTTTTTTGTTATATAGCTATTAAGCCTGGGCAACATAAAGGGTATAAATGATTTGGGAAAATGGAACGCCTGATGCAGAATCATAATGGTCAAGCTAAACTATAAGAGATATAAAAATGCCGCCTTAGTAAAAGTTGTTCAGCCTGATGAGCATTTTCCAGAGACATAAAGTCCACGCGAACGAAGTCGCGGGCTACGGCTAGTAACAAAATAACAATCCGAAACTGAATACTCAATGTTTTTTTTTAATCTGCCCAAACAAAGTAAGTTATAAGCTTTTAAAATCTGATTGGAGGGGAAACTGTCAAGTAACAGAAAAAAGGATGTACGTACAACCACAAAATACATAATAGTACTTATTACAGAAGATTCACTCCGAAAAATCAATTAAAGGAATAGCGACTCTCGCTACGACATAATTAAGTTCAATTCAGATCGCACAACGCTAATAACCTACAGTTATATTCACCTGGACGTTCCATCTCTTTACGTCTCTTTCTATCGCGTAACGCTTACCTTTTCTGCCGCACTGATTAGCCACGCTGGCGCGGCCGCCGTAAGTACTTTTTTTGTACTTGCGTTTTTAACACCCTGCGGAGTGAAACAGGCCTGGTACACAATGATGTCAGACGTACCAACTTCTTGGTATACATACTAGTTTTTAGTGTCACGTACCATGTACCAAGGCTACTCAGTCCTTGTATGAAAAAATACTAAGATAAATGAAACCAAGATTGGCCGTTGACCGACCAAAATACACTGACAATATAGAATAATCGACAAATTTCAGAGATTCATGTAAAAAAAATTCCAATCAATTGTACGTGCTTATAAATGATTAATATTCTTCAATTGATGAAAGAATCGAATATTTTTTAAATAAAAATGATCAATTATTTAATATTTTTTCTGAACGTGAAATTGAGTCTAACACGGACAGAAAGCGCAGTCTGCTTTTACCACTGTCGCCATAACGTCGCCACTAAACGGTTGGTGAAACTCCTTGGCTAGTTCGCTAATCGACTACTGCGCCATCTTCGCACTTCGCATCTTATTTCTTGTTTACCTTTTTATACCCTTCACTGTCTGTCTCGGCCTCGGCTTGCGTACGAAAAATAAAAGTTTGTTCATTAGTTAATTTCGGATGACCGGATTCGTTGTATGTGAATTGTGTGCGCTGTGTTGAAAACGCTGTGCGTTTTTATCCAGAAAAAGGTACGGATGCTATTAACGGTCTACGAAATTGAAATGTACATTTTTTTACTGGGATGCGATTTACCACACAGTTTGTCTCCCAGAATTGGTAGCACCAGAGCGGAGCACAGGCGTACTAGTTTCCCGTCTCGAATACCAGCTTTCAGCCAGCTCGGCACAAGGATTTCTAGGTGGCCATCTAACATCCCTGCTGGTACAACGCTCTTGACGTCACTGCTATTAGGTCTCACGCTTACGAAAGAGATAGTGAGATGTCTGCATCACGCTCCCACTCTTAAATTTGAAATGCTAATAGCTGCTTTATTAATTAAAAAAAATCCTGCTGTTTTCAATTTTTTTCTTTTTTTTGGCAATCAAATTTAATTAACGATGGATAAAGATAGCGCTATTATTTATTTTGTTTTTAGTATTTGTTGTTATAGCGACAACAGAAATACATAATTTGTGAAAATTTCAACTGTTTAGCTATCGCGGTTCTTAAGATACAGCCTGGTGACAGACAGACGGACAGACAGTGAAGTCTTAGTAATAGGGTCCCGTTTTAACCCTTTGGGTATGGAACCCTAAAAAAAAGTAACCCCAACACAACTATTATAGCTAAGAACCATATCGACACGTTAGCTGTCAAACAAACAAAATATATTATAATCAGTCTATTCGTTCACTGCCTCCGTGGTGGAGTGGTTAGAGCGTTCAGCTCTTACACAGAGGTCGCGGGTTCGATTTCCGGCGAGGGCAACGACTATGTGTTGTTGTCCTAGTTTCGTTAGGACATTGTAGGCTGATCACCTGATTGTCTGATAAGTAAGATGATCCGTGCTTCGGAGGGCACGTTAAGCCGTCGGTCCCGGTCACTGTCCTTGACATTGGTCGTTACCTAAAACCATGTCAGAGGCCTTTAAGGCGGTTTAAAAACTCTGACACTAGTGTTAGTCACTAACACACACGATAAGAAGTCTATTCGTTTAGGAGCTCAGAGCCAGAACAGACACACAGATACACAGCTCGGTCAGGTGGCCTGGCGGAAGTGCGCATAGCGCTTTCTCAAGTTTGACGACCTCCGTGGCGTAGTGGTCACTATGCTAGTCCGCCACCCAGAGGTTCCGGTTTCGATCACCGGTCAGGGCAAGTTGGAAAATGGCCTTTTTCAAATTGTCCTGGGTCTTGGATGTTTATCTATATATGTATTTGTTATAAAATATAGTATCGTTGAGTTAATATCCCATAACAGAAGTCTCGAACTTACTTTGGGGCTAGCTCAATCTGTGTAATTAACACATCGCTTTGCACTACAGACACAATAGAAATAACAATTGATGTAGGTACGTCTATAGGCTTCGTGTGTCCAACAATGTGTTAAGAAATATACAAGTATTTACAATTATTTACGAGATTAACACACTGCACCGCACCCGGCTGCGTAGTGCGGGGCCGCCATACAAAAACGACGCGCGTAGACGCGGTGTCAGTGTGTTGTATTATGCGTGTTTTCTATACAAGAGTTACTTGCATACAGTGCAGCCCCGCACCACGCTGCGGGGCGTGTGGCAGTGTGATCGCCTTACATCTGTGCAATCTATACATATAATAAAACAATAAAAAAAGTGTGTCTGTACATTAAATATATTTCCAAAAAAAATATTGAGGGCGATGGAGAAGTAGTAATAGAGTAAGAATTTTAAAAAAAATTACTGTCTGTTTGTCTGTTTGTCTGTTTGTCTGTATGTCTGTATGTCTGTTTGTCTGTTTGTACACGCTAATCTCCGGAAATACTGGACGGATTCGAATGAAACTTTTTTTTATATATAGCTATTAAGCCTGGGCAACATATAGGGTATAAGTGATTTTGGAAAATGGAACTCCTGATGCAGAACCATAATGGTGCAGCTAAACTATAACAGATATAAAAATGCCGCCTTAGTAAAAATTGTTCAGCCTGATGAGCGTTTTCCAGAGACTTAAAGTCCACGCGAACGAAGTCGCGGGCTTCGGCTAGTTTAAAAATAAAATTACAACTAATTCGGCCAGTCCCTCAATCGGCTTTTACGCAGACATTCCGAGTTTTTTCTTTTCTCCCAGACCAGCAGGAAGTTTCAAGTAAAGCTGAAAAGCTATAAAAACACTCTAAACATTTCTCCCGCCATTTTAACGTCGGATCATTAATAACTGGAAACGTTTAACAAAAACGTTTGGTGGCCAGACGTTTTCCAGATTTTAAGGAGAATTAATTTCGTTTCGTCTAGATAAATGGGTATTTTGTTAGTTAGGACAAAGATAATATAATTCCTAACGTTACAGATACCACAGAGTACTATATCAGATACCCAACGCCATAAAAACTATTGGAGGGCCAGTAAGTAGGCAAAACTGGAGTTGCGAGTGGGCAACTCAGAGATGGCAGCACACACGACTAGCAAAAAAGTGACAAAGGAAGTGTTAAATATACTTTAAAAATATTCATTGCAATTTATTTGATTAATTAGAGTACTATTTTATTTAAATAATAGTAATACAAGATTTTAATGTTTTAATTATTACCTTATAGCGCCATCTAGTGACAAGAAAGAGAAATAATTACGTTTTTAAGGCGATGTGTAGGCATGGAGGTTGATGGTTATTCGTTGCATTGTACGGACCAGCTTCCCATTTAATATTATCTCCCGACATAAAAATAGAGGTGTTATAAGTTAATTATAAAACTAGCTGTACCGCGGGCTTCGCTCCCCGTGGGAATTTCGGGATAAATAGTACCCTATGTCCTTCCCCGAGTCTCAAACTATATCTATACCAAATTTCATCCAAATCGGTTCAGTAGTTTAAGAGTGAAGAGGTAACAAACAAACAAATGTATTAGTATGATTAGTAGGAAGTAGGATAAGATAAGTAGGATATACATATTATCACGTCTTTATCCCTAACGGAGCAGACAAAGTACTTTGGGTCATGCGGTTCTAAGCAAACAGAGCCCAGGGCCGCAATATTCAAAGGCCACTTTTAGCATGATGGTGGGCGAGAAAGTGGAAAAAGTAATTAAAAAGTGATGGGTTGCTAGTGGCATCGACTATAAAAATAATTCGCATTTTCGCCCAATCCCTCGATAGGCCTCTTCGATGTGCACGGGAAGAGAAGCAGCTGGTACATTCTAAGTTTTTTCTTTTTTCCCAGACCAGCATGAAAGAAAATAAAAACCTAACTACCTAATATTATAAATGCGAAAGTGAGTTTGTAAATTTGTTTGTTTGTTACCTAACCACTGAACCTATTTAGATTAAATTTGGTACGGATATAGTTTAAAACTCAGGAAAGGACATAGGATAGTTTTATCCCAAAATTCCCATGGGGAGCGAAGCCCGCGGGCACAGATAGTAAAATATCATTTTGTAGTCGAAAAATAAAAATGTTTGAGGTACGAGTATGTCCAGAAGATCAACTTACTAACGAAGGGGTTGTTAAAATACATACAAGGGCTTGTTAGAGGAAAAACAAGCAGTTGTAAAAAAAACTTGTGATTTATTTGCCACAAAAAGACTTCTAAATTTATATTTATATGCTTCTTCATATTATCGTGTGTGTTAGTAACTAACACTAGTGTCAGAGTTTTTAAACCGCCATAAAGGCCTCTGACATGGTTTTAGGTAACGACCAATGTCAAAGACAGTGACCGGGACCGGCTTAACGTGCCCTCCGAAGCACGGATCATCTTACTTATCAGACAATCAGGTGATCAGCCTACAATGTCCCAACCAAACTAGGACAACAACGCAAAGTCGTTGCCCCCGCCGGGAATCGAACCCGCGACCTCCGGGTATAAGCCGAACGCTCTAACCGCTACACCACGGAGGCAGTTATATATTTGTATGCTATAAATTCGTATCAAACTCGGGATTACGCTATAGTGATATGCAGTATCTTACAGGCCCCGCCTACTGCCATTCCGCGGCATTAATGTATGATTATACTCTCAGCCTGAAAACGTGGAAATATGTCAAACACGCTGACACACGGTCGTAAAAACAGACAACTATTTTTTTATTTTACGGCTCTGAATGCTACTTAAGACTAGTCCTTTAGAGCCCATATTTATTTTTTCACGTTATTCCTAACCCAGCCCTCTCTGTACAATCAAAGATTGGTGCAGATCCTTTGATTGCTTCAAGGAAGCTTTCTTCCAACTACTTCTCTACGTGACTACGTCTACAATAAAGTGGTTATCAAGACAAATCTAACGAGTTCTCCTAAATGAGGTTATGTGGTTTTATAACAAAGTTCCGTCGAATATCTCCCGGCTCCATCATCAGAACAGCTCATTGACTTCATAATATTGTATTGTCATCAGACTTACACATGTATGCAAGACTTCAGCTAAATCGGTGGAGGATTACTGGTTGAAAATTGAGTTGTAAGATTTGACCTAAACAAACATTCATACATACATCCATACTTATATATAAAACTGAAGAGTTTGTTTGTTTGTTTGAACGCGCTAATTTCAGGAACCACTAGTCCGATTTGAAAAATTCTTTCGGTATTAGATACGTCGTTTATCGAGGAAGGCTATAGGCTATATTGCATCACGCCCGCGACTTCACACGTGTGGTAACGCGGGCGAAGCCGCGCGCTGTCTCTAGTACAAGATACAGCTCTTGAAGATTTGTCTTTTGTTTGTAAGGGATAAACTACGAGTATACTTAATCTAAATCTAAAAAAGATCACCAATCGAAAGCTACGTTAACGAGTAACAGACTAAATTTTGTTTTTCAAAACGCAAGAAACAGCTAGTAATGAAGTTCGTATTTTTTTACTTTTATTTAAATGTCATTTTGAACTGTCATTATTTTTTTTAGTTTGTTTACATTTTTTGTTTTATAACCAAAGGAAGTAACTTTATTTGCACATAAACATAAAACCTTAATAACATCATATCCTATAACAAAACTAAATATAACTATTAATTAAAATACAAGTTAATATAGATACATAATTAACAGAATTAAATTATATAAAAAATGGACCCCAAATCACTCCGTTCGCGGCCCAAGAGGCAAAATTGTAGTAAAAAATAGCAGCGTAGACAAAACATATTTGACGAACTTACAACCCGTGTGTCCCGCGGTACACAAGAGCCTTTTAATATCATTTGCGTTCACAAACGAGTAATAAACTACGCCCCTGACGCTTTTAGCCATTTTTACACCCTGTATAATACTCGAAATAACGGGAAAATTGGAGTTTACGATTTAATTCTCCCATGCTGGTCTGGGAGAAATAAAAAAACTTAGAATGTACCAGCTGCTTCTCTTCCCACGCAGATCGTAAAAGCCGATCGAGGGAATGGGCAAAAATGCAAATCATGTTAACAGGCGATGCGGCTAGCAACCCATCACTGTATTGATTGCTTTTCCATCTTCTCGCCCACCATGACGCTAAAAGTGGCTTTTGGGTCTTGCGGCCCTGGGCTCTGCATAGAACCGCAAGACCCAAAATGCTCTGTCTGCCCCATTAGGGATAAAGACGTGATAGTATGTATGTATGTATGTATGTAATACTCGAAATAACGGGAAAATTGGAGTTTGAGATTTAATTTTTGCGAAATTAAATGAGGTTTTACCACTGACCTCTATATATATATACTAGCTGTACGGGACAGCCGACATACAGCAACATAAATATAGTATATAGATTATAGTTTGTAAATAGTTATAATAGGTCGCAAATAAAATATATTTTCATAGTGTTTTTATTCTCCCATAGTTAATAAGATAATAGAAATACATAGGCAAATAGGTGTATAAATAGGTAATAGTACATACACTTATGTTGTAATTGTAAATAAATAGATTTTTCTCTTGTCTTTTATTCCCCAGATAACTAGATAGCCTAGATAGATAGAAAATAGTTTAACAGATACAGGTGACTCTAATAAGAAAATAGGTTTTTGTCACAAACAAATAGTCCTAGGCTTATAGTCCCTATTTGTTATTAGAATATTATTATGTAACTTGATAGAATTGTAATAACATATGTAATAGATAAGGAATTTATATAGTTTATAACAATTTATAGTAATAAAAGCCTATGTACAGAGAGCGTGAACGATACACGGACAGAGGGGCGCGCGCGGGGGGAAGCACACCGCAGCTTCTTATTGGCGCGTGCTATAGGCGGTATCGCAATAAAATGATACAGAAAAATATAGGATATATATACGGCCATATCGGCATTCCGCACTGCCTGCACGACTTCAGCACTTCAAGATCGGACAACGGGTTATGAAGAAACAGCAAGACACAGTGGAAATACAGGAAATAGAACGCCACTCTGTCCACCCGTACGTTCGTTTCGTCCACGCTCGCCGTACCGCTGGGTATTCACGATTACATCGTGTTTCATTTCGTTTCTTTTGACATCCCGTTTCTTACGATTATCTGTGTCAAAGTGGTACGGCTTGAGCCCCCGCGATCAACCGCGTCGTGTCACAGCGCACAGAGGCAGACAGCGCCCGCATACATATATAGGAGAGAGACCAACGTGTGGGTCCTACAGTCCGAAAGTACGTAGGTTCGACACCAGCGCAACCAGTGTACGGTTCGTCACGTACATTGCTGGTCCTTCGGAGCCGGATAGAAGACAGCGTGGGATCTACGTACAGCCGTCGCGTCGTGGAAAATAGAAGATGCCAGTCACCAGGTCGAGGTCCGGTCGGGGCGAGCGCACACCGAGGGCAGCGCCAGAGGCTGCCGCGCCCGTACAGCCGTCATCGGAACAACCTGCCGTCGCTACAGCATCCGCCGTGTCGCCGCCACGAGACTCCGAGCTATCGTCGGAGATAATAGCGTCGTCGTCGCACGGCACCACGACTACAGAAGAAACCCACACTTGGTCTCACGGAACTACAGCTACAGAAGCGAAGTCGTCACAGTCACACAGCACCGCCGTGAGAGAAGCCCCGCCGCGCCCCTCCGCCTCCGTCGTCGCCGCGGGAACCGCTCTCTCGCAACCTACAGAACGCGTAGCCTCTCCTCGCCCGTCTCATCGTCGAAGCAGCCAGAAGAGCAAGAAGTCACTTCGTCTCATCAAGGCTAGGGAGGAGCTGCTGCGCCTACAGGTCGAACTCGCCGCCGCCCGCGTCGCCGCCCTAGAAGAGGAAACAGACACAGAAGACGACGACACACTCATCAGTGAACAAGAAACGGCGCGTCGAGTCACCGACTGGCTGGACACCAGTCAACCGCAGCTTGCCATCACAGATCAAGCTCACAACCCGTCGCCTGCAACACATCAAGACGTCACGGCGCCAACAGCTCAAGCCACAGTCGCGCCGCCCGTCATCGTACAGCCAGTGTTGCAGCCTACAGTTCAGCGCGCGGCACCCCCACCGACCCCGCGCGCCCCTCCGATGCCTGTTCCGCCACCGGCGGGAGAAAACACCACAGTAGCCGTTCGCCAGCCTCAAACCATCGATATCACCGAGCTCGCGAATGCATTCGCCCTCGCCGCGCGATCGGGATCTCGTCACGTGCAAGAATTGCCTCCGTACTACGGATCATATCAAGAGTGGTTATCGTTCCGTGCCGCATATCAAGAAACAGCTCCGCATTACTCTGATATCGACAACATGGCCCGCCTTCGTCGCAGCGTACGTGGGAAAGCCAAAGAAGCCGTCGAGACGCTACTCATACACACAGGAAGACCCGATGTTATCATGAAGACGCTCGAGTCCCGTTTTGGTCGTCCAGACGCCATCGCAATCTCCGAGTTGGAGCGCCTGCGTTCACTGCCGCGCCCCAACGACACGCCTAAGGACATCTGTATCTTCGCTACTCGAGTGGTCAACATCGTAACCGCGCTTCAAGCTCTCGGCAAGATTTACTACGTGTACAACCCGGAAGTCACAACGAAGATAGTCGACAAGCTTCCTACGACGCTGAAATACCGCTGGTACGACTTCGAAGCGGAACAGAGTGAAGATGAAGCGGATTTAGTCAAGCTATCGCGATTCCTACAGCGCGAGGCAGACAGATGCGGCCGACATGCTCTACCTGAGGCGATACCTGCACACACAGATACGAGGCAGACACAACAGCGGCGGGAGCGTCAACAGAAAACATTCACCGCGACGGAGCCGCCGAAACCTACACAGAAAAAGGAGTGTGCGGTCTGCGTCAAGCCCGGCCACCATCCCTCCGCGTGTCAACAGTTAATAGAAGCGGATCCGAATGGAAGGTGGAACATCGCAAAATCGAAAAGATTGTGTTTCCGCTGCCTCACCTACCGTCACCGAGGTCACACGTGTGAAAAGAAGTCCTGTGACGTCGACAAGTGCACCCGCACTCATCATAGCTTACTTCACTTCGAGAAGAAGAAAGAAGAACCCAGTGAAGTTGTCGCCTCTACGTGGTCATCGAGGAAGTGCGCGCACGCCTTCCTGAAAATAGTTCCGGTTCGTCTCAGCGGCCCGAAAGGCGAAATTTCAACCTACGCTCTGTTGGACGACGGTTCGACAATATCTCTGCTCGACGAAGAAATAGCACAGAAGATTGGCGCAAGAGGACCGCGTGACCCTCTGCATATAGAAGCCATTGGGAAGACAGAAGTGGACGCTACGCAGTCACGACGTGTATCATTCACCATCCACGGTGCGAGCAACAGTCACAGAATGCAAGCACGCACGCTCAACGGCCTGCATCTATCGCCGCAACGCGTCACCGACAAGGACATAGCCGGCTGCGATTACCTCACAGATATCGCCAACGACCTCAAGTATCAAGCTGCGACGCCGAAGCTACTCATTGGGCAAGACAACTGGCACTTGTTACTCGCCACAGAAGTACGAAGAGGTCGACGCGATCAGCCGGTGGCATCGCTTACGTCACTGGGATGGGTCCTACACGGCGCGCACACGCGAACACTAGGACAGCGCGTACACTTTATCAACCACATCGTCGAGCCGAGAAACATAGAAGAAATCGACGTCGACAACAGAATGGATGAACAGCTGAAAAATCACTTCGCGTTGGAGCCCCTAACCATAGCACCGAGACAACCACGCAGCGACCCCGAACAGCGAGCACTCGTCATGTTAGAAGAAAATACACAGCAACGAGACGACGGGCACTACGAAACAGCGCTGCTTTGGAAGTCAACAGATGTTGTAATGCCGAACAATTACAACAACGCCTATAGAAGATCGTTATCTACAGAAGGAAAAATCGACAGGGACCCCCAACTCAAGACGAAGTACGAACAACAGATGGACGCGCTCATCGCGAATGGTTACGCCGAGCGCGCGCCGCCTAGATCGCCTGACAACAAAAGGACGTGGTACCTTCCCCATTTCGCCGTGCTAAATCCTATGAAGCCCGGGAAGGTACGAGTGGTACATGACGCCGCAGCGAAAACAATGGGAACTTCACTCAACGATTGCCTGCTCACCGGCCCCGACCTCCTGCAGTCACTACCCGGCGTGCTCATGCGTTTTCGACAGCATCCAGTAGCCGTGATGGCCGACATTAAGGAAATGTTTATGCAAGTCAAGATAAGGACAGAAGATCGCGACGCACTACGGTACCTGTGGCGGGGGGAGAAGAGGGGGGATCATCCGCCGGAAGAGTATAGAATGACTTCGCTTATATTTGGCGCGACGTCATCGCCAGCTACAGCAATCTACGTCAAAGACACGAACGCCAAGAAGTTTCAAGACTCCCATCCAGCCGCCTATGATGCAGTCATCCGAAACCACTACGTTGACGATTACCTACAGAGTTTTCCGAGCGAAGAAATGGCGATCAAGACAGCGAGCGACGTGCGCGATATACATCGGCGGGCACACTACGAGCTGCGTCAATGGACATCGAACTCAGCGCGCGTACTACAGGGCTTAGGCGAAGCCAACACAGAACAAACAGTCATCAGTCTACACGACGGGTCGAAAACTGAAAGAGCTCTTGGACTAATTTGGAAGCCGACTACAGATGAGCTCGCCTTCAACTTAGACTTGGCGCGTCTACCACAGGAAATAGTCAACAACAGTAAGCCTACCAAGAGGGAAATACTCAAAGTAGTTATGTCTCTGTTCGACCCGCTCGGATTCGCATCCATCGTGACAACGCGCGCGAAACAACTTCTACAAGAAATATGGAGAAGAGGAACCGGCTGGGACGAGCCAGTGGATGAAGATATAGTGAAACAGTGGCAAGAATGGATGTGTCATCTCCGCGCACTTCGTGACATCACCATTCCAAGAACTCTACGGGGGTACAGCGACGCTCAAAGAAGAGAACTCCACGTGTTCGTCGATGCCAGCGAGGCCGCCTACGCCGCCGCGCTATACTGGAGAATAGTTCATCCGAACGGCGAGATATCGCTATCACTAGTTCTCGCCAAAGCACGCGTAGCGCCGATCAAGGTCACGTCAACGCCTCGTCTTGAACTTCAAGCAGCAGTTATGGGGTGTCGCATGGCCGCGGCGGTCACAGAAGAACATGACAGCAAGCCAGACGAGAAGACATTTTGGACCGACAGTAAGACAGTTTTAACGTGGATCAAGAACGGCGCGCGTACCTACCGGCCATACGTCGCTCACCGCATCGCCGAGATCGAAGAAAACAGTACAGTCGGCGAGTGGCGGTGGGTGCCTACGAAGTTGAACGTCGCAGATGATGCCACGCGGGATGTACCTCAAGATCTCGACAACAATCACCGCTGGTTTCGAGGTCCCGAGTTTCTACGCCAAGATCCGTCTACGTGGCCGTCAGACAGCCCTGCGCCTATAGAAAAAACAGGGGAAGAAAAAACGTGTCACGTCACAGTACAGAAGTCATCGGCCGCCCTACGGGAATGCACTCCAGACGTCCACAGATTTTCCCGATGGGAGCGGTACCTGCGCTCCACTGCGCGGGTCCTACAGTTCGTCGATCTAACAAGAAAAAAGAAGACAGAATCCGTGCATTACAAGCGCACGCGAAAAAATATAGAAAAGGACCCTACGTGGCGCAACATTGAAAAACGCAACTCACAAAAGAAAATCGCAGTACATAATAGTGAAAATCAACAGCGACAGTACATACAGATCCCCGCCACAACACTACGTGCCGCCGAAGAATTAATAGTACGAGCGAGCCAGCAAGAAAGTTTCGCGAGCGACATCACAGCACTCGCAAGCGGGAAGGAAACAAGCAACAACAGCCGACTGCGCCCCCTAGCGGTCGAACTTGTCAACGGAGTGATAACGATAAGATCAAGAATAGCCGCTGTTATCAATGTCGAAGATAGTATGAAGAGACCGCCGGTATTGGACGGGGATCAATATGCAACGCGACTCTACATAGAATATGTACATAGAAAATTACATCACGCCGGCGTAGAGACAACAATCAACGAGTGTCGACAGAAATATTGGATTTTACGCCTGCGACCGACAGCGCGGGCTATCATTCATAGCTGCATACCGTGTCGTATAAGAAGAGCTACGCCGCCATCCCCACCCACCGGTGACCTACCACATTGTCGACTCGCGCATCACAGACGACCCTTCACCTATTCTGGATGGGACTACTTCGGGCCATATACAGTTACAGTCGGGCGAAGCACACAGAAGCGCTACGTGGCGTTGTTTACATGCCTAACAACGCGCGCCGTACACTTAGAGGTCGCCGCATCGCTAAGCACAGATTCCGCAGTACTGGCCTTCCGAAGGTTCATACTCGTAGCAAGAAGAGGATGCCCTACAGAAATGTGGTCAGACAACGGTACCAATCTCCGAGGTACAGCATCAGAACTCCGCGAAGCAGCCAAGGCAACAGAAGAAGAGGCTAACAAGAGGTCAATCAGCTGGAGGTTCATACCCCCCGGATCTCCCTTCATGGGGGGTGCATGGGAGCGACTCGTCCGTAGCGTAAAGACAGCGCTAAACACCGTCCTGCACGAGCGTCATCCCTCAGAAGAGACGCTCGTCACACTTCTCGCCGAGGCCGAATATACAGTCAACAGTCGGCCACTCACGCACGTCTCGGTCAACCCTGAAGATCCCGAGGCCATCACCCCAAACCACTTCCTCCTGGGTGGTTCAGCGCGAACTCCGAGCCCCGGCACCTTCGACGACAGCGACCTCATCGGGCGCCCCCACTGGCGCGCCTCACAACGTCTTGCCGACCTATTTTGGGCAAGATGGCTGCGCGAGTACCTGCCTGACTTACAACACAGGCGGGAGCCCCACGCTAAGGGCCCCGCAATCCGAGCCGGCGACGTCGTCCTAGTCGCCGATGGGACACTGCCACGCAACACATGGCCGCGTGGTATCGTCATCGCCACACACCCCGGACCGGATGGAGTCACCAGAGCAGTCGACGTGAGGACCAAGGGCGGAATCCTGCGGCGACCCACGAAGAAGCTGGTGATCCTGCCTACGGCGTCGGCTGCCCTCCAGGAAAATCAAGAATGCGACGACCTGGCGGACGACGCACGGCGGGAGGATGTACGGGACAGCCGACATACAGCAACATAAATATAGTATATAGATTATAGTTTGTAAATAGTTATAATAGGTCGCAAATAAAATATATTTTCATAGTGTTTTTATTCTCCCATAGTTAATAAGATAATAGAAATACATAGGCAAATAGGTGTATAAATAGGTAATAGTACATACACTTATGTTGTAATTGTAAATAAATAGATTTTTCTCTTGTCTTTTATTCCCCAGATAACTAGATAGCCTAGATAGATAGAAAATAGTTTAACAGATACAGGTGACTCTAATAAGAAAATAGGTTTTTGTCACAAACAAATAGTCCTAGGCTTATAGTCCCTATTTGTTATTAGAATATTATTATGTAACTTGATAGAATTGTAATAACATATGTAATAGATAAGGAATTTATATAGTTTATAACAATTTATAGTAATAAAAGCCTATGTACAGAGAGCGTAAACGATACACGGACAGAGGGGCGCGCGCGGGGGGAAGCACACCGCAGCTTCTTATTGGCGCGTGCTATAGGCGGTATCGCAATAAAATGATACAGAAAAATATAGGATATATATACGGCCATATCGGCATTCCGCACTGCCTGCACGACTTCAGCACTTCAAGATCGGACAACGGGTTATGAAGAAACAGCAAGACACAGTGGAAATACAGGAAATAGAACGCCACTCTGTCCACCCGTACGTTCGTTTCGTCCACGCTCGCCGTACCGCTGGGTATTCACGATTACATCGTGTTTCATTTCGTTTCTTTTGACATCCCGTTTCTTACGATTATCTGTGTCAAAGTGGTACGGCTTGAGCCCCCGCGATCAACCGCGTCGTGTCACAGCGCACAGAGGCAGACAGCGCCCGCATACATATATAGGAGAGAGACCAACGTGTGGGTCCTACAGTCCGAAAGTACGTAGGTTCGACACCAGCGCAACCAGTGTACGGTTCGTCACGTACACTAGCCGAAGCCCGCGACTTCGTTCGCGTGGACTTAATGTCTCTGTAAAATGCTCATCAGGCTGAACAACTTTTACTAAGGCGGCATTTTTATATCTCTTATAGTTTAGCTGGACTATTATGGTTCTGCATCAGGCGTTCCATTTTCCTAAACCATTTATACCCTATATGTTGCCCAAAGTTTCATTCGAATTAGCGTGTACAAACAGACAAACAGACATACAGACATACAGACAAACAGACAAACAGACAGACTTTTTTTTTAAATTCTTACTCTATCACTACATCTCCATCGCCCCCAATATTTTTTTTGAAAATATATTTAATGTACAGACACACTTTTTTTACTGTTTTATTATATGTATAGATATAGATATAGATATGGAGGTCAGTGGGTTTTACCCTGACTACGGGAAATTAAGAGTTATACTCAATGCCCAGTGTCGGAAAGCCGATCGAGGGAATGAGCACGTACGACTCATCATCTTCTTCTTCTTATATTTAAGAGCTGGGCTCTTGTCGGTGGAGTGCTTTCCATGTCTCTCTTCCTTCCGCTAAGATCTTAACCTCTTTATATGTTTTCACGTTTAATTTTTCTTTTATTTGGTCTATAAATTTTCTTCTGGGTTTTCCTACTCCTCTCTTTCCATCTATTTTTCCTTCCATTATTATTTTAAAGAACGCATCGTGACGTAGTAGATGACCGAACATTTTCCCTCTTCTATTTCTACAATTTGTTGTCTTTTCTCTCTCACATCCTCTAGTACCTTCTCATTTGTAATTTTTTCTGTCCAACTTATTTCCCAAGTAACACATTTGGTGACAAATAGCTTGCATATAGTATTTTTTTGGAAACTTTAGTAATAAAATCCACTGTGCTTAAGTTCTATAAAGGTGGTTAGAACCTTTAAGCAACGTGTATATTACCAAAGGGAGAAAAATTGCAACTTATTTATAGATGCAAAAGCGAAGCATAAGAGTTCGAATTGTTATCCTGAGTGGTACTTGGAACTAACGGTGTAAATTGCGCGCCGTGAATGAATGATTGAACGATAAAGCGATACAGTTCATTCGTTGAGTGACAAATGAGATCCTATCAAGTTCTTATTTTCGGTGGAGATAAACAAAAGGACGATTGTGCTTTTGTGTTGTGACAGCTTTATTTGGATTATTGCATCTTTTTGGTGAGTATTAAAAAATGATGTGTATAACGCAGGATAACATCTTGGAACCCTTGCAAATGATTTTATACTGTGAAACCATGGTATATTTACTAAGTAAATTTGGATGCGCCTTCAATCTAATCAAGAATTATCAAATAATATGCACTGACCAAATATACTTTATAAAATTTGGTTTTTAAAAACCTAATATTATGGTTTCACAAAAAGTATAATGTCAAACTACATCAGAAACAGTTATCAAAACTTATGTTATTGTATGTAATTGTAATAAAATACCATTCAACAAGATACTTTTCAAGGACTCCATTTTTAAACATGGCGATTTAAAATAGACCTTGCAGTTCATATTTCCACTCGTTTGTTGCCTTTTTGGAGCTCCTAGATCCAAACATCACTCATTATTACCTAGTAGTAATTATTTTCACAGGTCTCGTTGTCATTGCATTGAATTGGGGATCTTTAATACGGGTACAAAACCCATTTATGAAGGTAAAGAAAGTAAAATTTATTTGATTTGTAAAAAATATATATATTTCCTACTGATAGTTTCCAATTTGTAATTTTTCATTGGCAGTTCTTCTTTACAATAAGATATACTTACGTAATTTTAATTTATAATGATGTTTATTTTATTCCGTATAATTTTTTTTTTCAGAATGCCGTTTTTTTTAGTTGAAACGATAGCGTGAGCGTTCTTGGGTCTACTGGAAGCAAATTCGGATTTAAAGTGTTTATAAGTGTCGTTAAAGATTTCAAAGCTCAGTCATAATTTTCTTTGAGGTCAGTTTCCTCAATTATTTCATTATTCACATTATCATTTTCATCTAAATTTCCATCATTTATTTTAGTCGAATATCCTCAGTAATTAAAAAAAAACTGTTGAACTTTCACTAGGATCATGACTGTAAAAGAGATCTTTATTCTATAAATCTGACAAATGGTATCTACCTACAACTTGAAATCAAAATACAAAAGACATCCAAAAGAATAACTCATGAATAAAAACTGATCTTGCCTTGCCTACCAATCTTTCATTTTACACCCTGTATAACGTAAGTAGATTTAAAAAATTCAAAGTGAACTAAGTGACTGATAACTATTTCATAAACTAGTCAATTACCTAAAATGTAGGAAATAAATTGTACTCTATTTAAATTTATTAATATGTAAGGAACCTGCTATAGTGATAGTCAAATTTTCTTTCTCAAGACAAAATTAAAAATAAGTTCTACATTTCTATCTTTTAGAACTGTTAGATCTTAAGTGGTTCTAAGTGAGAGAAATTTGTTGCTGAAGGTTTTCAAGAACCATCTTTTGGAATCGATGTACGCATTACAGTAACGTATTAGAGTAAATTAGACCTTACAAAGGCAATTACACTAGGTTCCAAATGATCTGCAATAATAACTTTTGAGCCACTATAGGCGATAAATAACTTACATATACTACTTATTTAGTACTTAAGGTGCCAAATAAGGAAAAAATACCACCTATTAGGGCACGGTTCTTTAGAGGAGAGTTTAAGATGTCATATGCTTCTTTGACTTCTAAAAGAGTGAAAATTGAAATCTTTATGCTTCTCTAAGTAATTAAATCGGCTTTATGCCACCGTAACTTATAAAGCAGGAATAAAAATAACTCAATAGCAACTGTTAGTGATAAGAGTTACTCATATGCAAATTCGAGTGCTATTTGCATCTATAAGTAATACCGATCACTCTTGCACCACTTATATGCTACCTACAGTTGCAAAATAAGTTCCAAAATTCACTAACGTGCTACTTGGGTTTTTTCATTCTCCTCCAGCACCACATTTCAAATGCTTCTAATCTATCTCTATCTTTTTTGGTCATCGTCCACGTTTCACATCCATACAAAGCAGTGCTCCATATAAATGTTTTAGTAAATCTTTTACGTAAACTTTCTTTAATACCAGAACAAAATATATATTTTTTACTCCTAAATGTATTTTTTGCAATAGCAATCCTCTTCTTACTATCTTCTGAGCATCTTGCCTCTTCGTTGATAATAGTTCCTAAATATTTAAAACTTTGAACTTGGTCTATTGTTTTATTATTAAGTTGGATATTTTTAATTACTGGACCTGATTTTCTTTTTGATTGGACTCATCATCATCAGGTCTTTTTGTCTTCACTGCAGAAGCACGACCCTCTCTGTACTACTAGAGCCATACTTGGCCAGAGCAGCCAGAAGACTTGATCTACACTCTCCTCGCTGGCCCGTCGGGTTGAAGCAGTCTCATTGATGTTTATAAGCTTTGTTTAGCTTGTGTTTCCTAAGTCGCCTTCTACGACGTCCACGGGAGGACTTGGAGTGGCCCTATTCTATTCTGGCGGAAACCACACGATGAACTAACACGTACGACTAGTTGTGATCAATCAACCATCGCACAGTGGCTTTTGAAGGTTATGGCACTTCTTCTTATCGTGTGTGTTAGTGACTAACACTAGTGTCAGAGTTTTTAAACCGCCTTAAAGGCCTCTGACATGGTTTTAGGTAACGACCAATGTCAAAGACAGTGACCGGGACCGACGGCTTAACGTGCCCTCCGAAGCACGGATCATCTTACTTATCGGACAATTAGGTGATCAGCCCACAATGTCCTAACCAAACTAGGACAACAACACAAAGTCGTTGCCCCCGCCGGGAATCGAACCCGCGACCTCCGGGTATGAGCCAAACGCTCTAACCACTACACCACGAAGGCACGGAGGTTATGGCACTAGGCTCTGTCTACCCTGTTAGGAATAAGGACATGATTGATAGCAAGCACTCGTCCATACAAAAAGAGAAATCGCTTTTCCGCATCTAGATTTAATCGTATCCTAAACCTAGGTCCCAAACCAAACCTAACCATGCCTACTCATCGCCGTACCAAAGGGTATATAATACTAACGTAACAGATACCCAACGCAATAGAAACTATGGGAGGGCCCGTAAGTAGGCAAAACTGGAGTTGCGGGGACACACAGAGATGGCAGCACACTCGACACGACTAACAAGACAAGGAAGTTTTGAATATGCTTTAAAAATATTGCATTTCACTTCCTCAATTGATTAGAGTACTCCTTTTATAATAGGAATAAAAGATTTAATTGTTTTATTTATTTCCTTATAGCGCCGTCTAGTGTTATAAGAGATAAATAATTATGTTAGTAAGGACATGCGTACCCAGCTGATATAAAGAGCGCTAGAATATTTGACTGCAAAAAAGCATGACGTCACTCTTTTGTATTTCATACAAATCGCCTTCGAGCGAATCCAATAGAAAAAAATTACCGATACTTAGACACATTAAGTGTGATATTTATTTTTTATACCAAAAATGTTTTGATATTTAGAAAACAGTGTCTGATTTGAATTTTTGTCATCTAGCGGATTAAAAAGTCCCTGTCTACACCGAGGATAAAGTCGACGTCTTAAAAAGATTTCGTTAAAAGGCAATTCAGTATAATAAATGATTCGTGTCAAAAACGACGGGAAAAATGTGGGGATTTCGTAAATTGGATTCTTGTTCAAAACGCGTAAATTTAAAACAAAGATTTTTGTGTATTTTAATGAAATGGACATATTGAAGAATTTTCATCTGGGGCAGGCCTGTGTCACTCCCCTTCATCATTTCAGCCGCATAACGTCCACTGCTGGACATAGGCCTCTCCCAAAGATTTCCAAAATGACCGATCTAGAGCGGCTTGCATCCAGCGCCTTCCATTCCTTCCTTCCTTCCTGTGTCACTCCCCTTGCGACTTAGTAAATACAAGCTAAACAAAGCTTATAAAACATCGATGAGACCTCTCCAATCCGTCTGGCCAGCAAGGAGAGTGTAGGCCAAGTTCGCTACTAAAAGACCTGATGATGAAAATGGAGATATCATAAAAAAAAATCATGCTTTCAGACTATTTTATGAACTACTGTTTACAATCTAAAGTTAGACCGTGAAGCTTTTCTTAGCATTTTTGCGAAGATCGGCTGCTTTACGTTCTCATCTCACTTTAAACTGTAAACGATTCATAAAATGGTTTGAAGGGCTAACTAGAGCCGCATGAGACCAAATTTTAAATCATATCTCTGTTTAACATAATTAATTTCAAATGCAGCAGTGGACCCTGAAAAATTAGAAAGGCTTATATAAGGTCTAACAAAATATACTAAAACTATTTTAATGGTTATTTCAGTCCATGATACTGAACAATTTTCCCCAAGGAACACTTATCCAAATATGAAAAGTAAATTTTGGTCTCGCATACAAGTTGACCGATCAGCTGATCCACGTTTGTATGGAAATCCAAAAATATATTTTTCATATTTAGGCATATGTTCCTTCGAGAAAGTTGTTTAGTATGACGGACTGAATTCACCCTTGAAATAGTTTCAGTATATTTTGTTAGACCTTACTATATATACACGTTGACTTTTCATTGGTTTTGGAAAAAAAATGTCGTGTAGTAAATAAATTCCTCTACCCATATACGTAATCCAAATTTCTGTATGTCATAAGATAAAAAAGTTTTGTAGATGATTTTCTATCGAGACCACATAGTTATGCCGGCCAAAACAACTGCGTGGATGTCGATGACCTCCGCCGGCCGGCGGGCGGTGTATGGCGACGGTACTACTAATTGATCTCACAATTTCGCTTTCGAGTTTTAGTCAACATTTTTTGTTTCTGAATTTTTATTTTGACTAGCTAATGAGGTCTTACTAACGATGCCTATGAAGTGGCCTTCGGCTTCAGAACCAATAAAAAATCACCGTGTATACACGCTGACTTTTCATTGGTTTTGAAAAAAAAATGTCGTATAGTAAATAAATTCCTATATATTCATATATGAAATCCAAATTTCTGTATGTCATAAGATAAAAAAGTTGCGTAAATGATTTTCGATCGAGACCACGTAGTTATACGCCGGCCGCCAGCTGTGTAATGTCGATAACCCCGGCCGGCCGGCGGGCGGTGTATGGCGGCGGTACTACTAATTGATCTCACAATTTTGCTTTCCAGTTTTAGTCAACATTTTTTGTTTCTGAATTTTTATTTTGACTAGCTAATTAGATCTTACTAACGATGCCTATGAAGTGGCTTTCGGCTTCAGAACCAATAAAAAATCACCGTGTATATAAAATAATAAAGATATATAACTTATTTTTTAGCAAATTAAAGTAATTCTTCTTGTTTACGGGTTCGGATTATGTTAATTTTGTTTAAAGATAGGAATTATAAAAAAAATAAGTCAAATACCAAGAAACGCAATTACATCTTTTCCTTCCCCGCCCGCTGTTCCAATAATCTAAAGACTTTGTATGGGAATTTCTCTGAATTATGTAGATTAATCTTGGATAGACGAAGTTTTAGATTTGATTCTGTTGAATTTAAATTTTAGGGGTCCGGTGGAGAATATAGGAAATTTAAAGGTTTTGGTTCATTTTTATTTGCAGTCACAGAATGTTTTGTTCTTCGTGTGTGAAATGCCAAACTGGCTTTCGTCTCTTTTCACATGTAACACCGACAACTAACCTCATTCTTAAAAGGAAAAAGAAAAATCTAATAAAGAAGTTTCCAACAAATCAAATCAAACACTTCTTTCTAAACGTCAAAACAAACATTTTCTATGGGATTTGTATGAAATAAAAACGAATGACGTCATAGTTTCTTAGAGTCAAATAGCGCTCTTAATATCAGTTTTTCCGCATTATTAAATCTTAATATCACGTTGCTAATGGATATGATCAATGACAAGTGACATTATTTTGTGACATTTTATTCTTTTAACAGTGCCAAATAATTTATTTTTAACCAAAGAAACTAGCTTATCGCACATTTTGGTTAATGTGCGTAGAAAATCTTTACGTTCTCGTTCAAAAGAACAACGAAGAAGAAGACAGCTTTATGAAAGAACTAGCTGGTGCCCGCGACTTCGTCTGCGCAGGATTATCATTATTATACAATATCTTTATAAAGAGTAGCCTTTGTGTTATTCTGATGTTTATGCTATATTATTGTAAAGTTTCAATAAAATCCATTTAGTAGTATTTAAGTTGAAAGTAACAAACACCCATCCATTCATCCACCTTACAAACTTTCGCGTTTATAATATCAGTAGGATGGCAGCTGGCTGCTAGGGATCAGTGCACAGAAACATCTAACTAACAAAAATCTCTATAGCGCGTTTTAGGAAAAGACATAACACCATCTATTGGCCACATGCTGAACTACACCTAAAGATTAAGTTCTTATTAATGAAGCTTAAGCTAAAAGGCTAAGTGTCCCTAACTTTCGGACTAAGTACTAACCTTTGACGGCAAACAGCTATTATGCCGAGTCATTGGAGGGAAAAATTGGCAAAGGAGTATTTAGGAACAATAACCTCTTTGTGCAGAAACAATGGAACTGCGGAGAAGACCCGCCATGGTTTTAATATGCTTCTTAAATTATTATAATAATATCATTTCTGAGGGAAAACAAAACTAAAGCCTGTTTTCGTTTCTAGATTACTGGAACTCATTGGGTTCTTTTTTTCACTAAAAACTTTGGAAAATGGACCACCTGATGCAAACCATAATGGTCTAACTAAACTATAAGAAATATAAAAATGACGCCTTAGCTGAAGTTGTTCAGCCTGATGAGCATTTTCCGAAGTCATAAAGTCCACGCAAACGAAGTCTCGGGCTTCGGCTAGTATTTAATATACTTCAGAAAGTAGGCAAACAGGGTTCAGGTAAAATCAAAACCCATTAAAAAGGACGGTAACATCTAACTCACAAAAATCTCTATAGCGCGTTTTAGGAAAAGCATAACGCCATCTATTGGCCACATGCTGAACTAGACTTAAAGATTAAGTTCTTATTAATGAAGCTTAAACTAAAGGGCTAAGTGTCCCTAACTTTCAGACTAAGTACTAACCTTTGACGGCAAACAGCTATTATGCCGAGTCATTGGAGGGAAAAATTGACAAAGGAGTATTTAGGAACAATAACCTCTTTGTGCAGAAACAATGGGACTGCGGAGAAGACCCGCCGTGATTTTAATATGCTTCTAAAATGATTATAATAAATATCATTTCTGTAAGAAAAAATCTTTTTTTTTCTTCAGATTGGAACAAGGTTAAAATAAAATACAATAAGCGGCCAAGTGCGAGTCGGACTCGCCCCTGAAGGGTTCCGTAGCAGCAAGTAACATAAGTCTTGTAGTATGTTTTATTTTTATTTTTCTATTTGAGTTAATTGAATGAAAGGTAATTTTGCGGTTTATGATATATGACGTATTAAAAAAAAACTGCTTACTAGATCTCGTTCGAACCAATTTTCGCTGGAAGTTTTCATGGTAATGAACATCATATATTTTTTCTAGTTTTATAATTCTCTTATTTTAGAAGTTACAGGGGGGGGGACACACATTTTTCAACTTTGGAAGTGTCTCCCGCGCAAACTATTCAGTTTAGAAAAAAATGATATTAGAAACTTCAATATCATGTTTGAAGACCTATCAATAAATACCCCACACGTATGGTATTGATGAAAAATAAATTTTTGAATTTCAGTTTTAGGTATGGGGAACCCCAAAAATTATAGTTTTTTTTTCTATTTTTGTAAGAAAATCTTAATGCGGTTCACAGAATACATCTACTTACCAAGTTTCAATAGTATAGCTCTTATAGTTTCGGAAAAAAGTGGCTGTGACATACGGACGGACAGACAGACAGACAGACATGACGAATCTATAAGGGTTCCGTTTTTGCCATTTGCCTACGGAACCCTAAAAATGCCAGCCCTTAAAAAGTTTGTTACAGAAAAAAGTGACGGAAAACTGACTTTGTGATGAATTCTTTATTGGCAACTGGATGTGAAACAGAAATAGCTTTTCTTTTTAGACAAGTAGGTGCACAGCAAGATTATTCCTTCTTATAGGGTTCCGAAGCCAAATGGAAAAAAAACGGAACCTTTACGGATTCGTTCTATGTCTGTCTGTCCATATGTCACAGCCACTTTTTTCCGAAACTATAAGAACTGTACTGTCGAAACTTGGTAAGTAGATGTATTCTGCGAAGCGCATTAAGATTTTCACACAAAAATAGAAAAAAAAAACAATAAATTTTAAGAAACTCAATTTTTTTTCATCAAACCAGTACTTTTGGGTTATCTATGGATAGGTCTTCAAAAATGATATTGAGGTTTCTAATATCATTTATTTTTAAACTGAATACCTAGTTTGCGCGAGAGATGCAAAGTGGTAAAATGTGTCCCCTGTAACTTCTATAATAAGAGAACGATAAAACTAAAAAAAATAAATATGGTGTACATTAAAATGCAACCTTCCACCGAAAATTTATTTGAACGAGATCTAGTAAGTAGTTTTTTCTAATACGTCATAAATCGTAAACCGCAATTTACCTTTTTATATTTAAGTTGATTGAATGAAAGGTAACTTGCTGCTACCGAACCCTTTATGGGCGAGTCCGACTCGCACATGGCCCCTTTTTTTCTTCAGATTGGAACAAGGTTGAAAAAGAACAAAAAACTTCCAGACCCTAAAAAAGTTTGTTCAGAAAAAAGTGACGGAAAACTGACTTTGTGACGCATTTTTCATTGGCAACTGGATGTGAAACAGAAACAGATTTTCTATTTAGACAATTATGTGCGTCGCCATATTATTCCTTCTTTTTTAACAACTGGTTGCGAAAAATATTTGCCAAAGCAGACGGAAGAGAAAAATCTTACACTGTTTTGCTTAGCCGTTCGCCAAGTCCGCACCGTTCGAAAAAGAACTTCGTTCCAAAACCAATGAAGAAGTATTAGAAATATTAGGAGAGAAAAGAAAACTGCTGGGTGAAATAGAAAATAGGAGAGGAAAAATCATTACCTATATACAATGAAACCCATCATAAAGGAAGTATTTCTTGCTTAGAACTAAAACAGTGCAGAAATTTTATATGAAATCTCAATTTGTATGCCATGAAGTTATAGGGTGACCCGTAGCTTGAAGATTGTTGCACAGTTTTTCATAAATGCACTGTTTTTTGTTTTTATTTCGACATAATTTACCACAGAGGGTTGAAGTCTCTCATTAAGTTTAAAAAAGACGGCGAAAAATAAAAATCGACTAAAGAAAACCGATTCGATGAAAAAAAAATGGCGCGCATTTTTTACCATTGTAAAACTTTGATGGCGTATGTTGATGTTCATATTAGGTCCTTACATATGAAATTGCCGTTCAGTATCAAAAAAGTGAAACAAGTTTTTTTTAATGAAATTATTATTTAATCAATCGAAGTATGCGCCGTTGTTTTCGATACACTTCCGCCATTTTATAGGCAGATCATTGATACCTTTGGAAAAAAAATCCTGGGAGCGAGAGTCTATGAACTGTTTGAAGGCGGTTTTGACTGCCTCGTCAGATTTGAAATTTTTTCCTGGTAAAAAGTTATCCAAAATTTTGAAAAAAGTGATAATCGGTTGGGGCAAAATCTGGAGAGTATGGTGGGTGACGCAGAGGTTCCAGTCGCAGCTCCTCTAACTTGGCGATCGTTTGATGTGCAGTGTGTGGTCTAGCGTTATCCTGAAGGAGCAGTGGGCTAGAGCAATTCATCAGTCTCGGTTGTTTAATGGCGAGCTTTTCTATCATTGTTTGCAATTGTTGGCAATACAAGTCTGCAGTAATCGTCTGGCCTGATCTCAAGAAGCTGTAGTGGAAACACCAGCACTGGTCCACCAAACACTAACCAGAATCTTCTTTTTGGTCAGTTTTCGCTTAGGGCAAGGTTTTGCCGGTTCTCCAGGGTCAAGCCATTGTGATGATCGCTTCCGATTGTCGTACAGGATCCATTTCTCATCACAAGTCACGATACGGCTCAAAATCCTCTCATTATTGTGGCGATTAAGCAAAGAAACGCAGCAAGCAACGCGTGTTTGTTGGTTTGCTTCAGTCAATTCGTGCGGTACCCACTTTTCGAGTTTTTTAATTTTTCCGATTTGGCGCAAGTGGATAAGTATCGTTTTGTCACTTACGCCGAAGGCTGCTGCTAATTCAGAAGTGGTTTGAGATGGATCCGCTTCCACTACCGCATTCAATTCTTCGTTATTCACTTGAGTATCAGGTCGTCCACGAGGCTCTTTGTGTAAATCGAAATTTCCAGAACGGAAACGTTAAAACCAAAAACGCACCGTTCATTCGTTAGCGGAGCCTGGTCTATACACGTCGTTAATTCTTCGAGTCGTTTCTGCAGCACTGGTGCCACGGTGGAACTCGTATTCGTAAATACCGCGTATTTTCAATTTGTCCATAGTTGTTGTTATAACAATGTTGAAACTCAAACAAATGATGTTAAAACAAATGAAATACGACTTTTAAAACAATATTTTTCTGGCTTTATTTCGAAATAAATTTGAATTTGGAATTCCTAATGAAACGCAAGATATTTGATTTTAAAGTTGCCAGTATTGAAAATCGGCAATTTCATATGTAAGGACCTAATACTTCACATTTATTTAGCAAGACAATTATATAAATACTTTATAGATTACAGCAGCATTGTAAAAAAAGTGAACTGTTATGTATAAAGTGTTTTGGTTAGATTTTGTTAGATTTAGTTGTTAAAAAAAAGTATATAAACCATAGACATAGTTTTTTTTTTACTGAGTAAGATAAAAACAGTTTCAAATGCAATTTTTAATAACATTTTGCCGCAAAAGTGTAATATTTAAAAGTTTATGAAAATTTTGTTTTTTAATTTGAGTTTGTATTTTAAGATAGGTATCTACAATACAAACTCAAATAAAAAGGTAAAAACGTTGATATAATTAGTAGTTGAAAGAAAAGTAGATTACGCACGTCGCTAAAGCACGCAACAATCTAGTCCAGGAAGACCTTCTTTTTTAATAGATTTATTACTGGGTATGTCTCTTCCAGGTTGTATACCCACATATAAAAAAGTAATTCCATGGTCTGTAAATTGAATACATTTTCAAAAAAAAAAGAAAATTCGGGGCGATAGAGACCTATGTAGAGTAAGAATTTTAAAAAAGTCTGTCTGTTACGTGAGCACACTAATCTCCGGAAATACTAGACGGATTCGAATGAAACTTTTTTTGTTATATATGTGTTAAAAGCCTGGGCAAAATATCGGGTATAATTGATTTTGGAAAATGAACCATCTGATGCAGAACCATAATGGTCCAGCTAAACTATAAGAAATATAAAAATGATACCTTAGCAAAAGTTGTTCAGCCTGATGAGCATTTTCCGAAGTCATAAAGTCCACGCAAGCGAAGTCGCAGGCTCCGGCTAGTATCCTACTAATATTATATCCTACTTCTTATATTATAAATGCGAAAGTGAGTTTTAATTACTTGTTAGTTTGTTAGTTACCTCTTCACGCTTAAACTATTGAACCGATGTCGATGAAATTTGATATGGATATAGTTTGAGGCTCGGGGAAGGACATAGGGTACTCTTTATCCCGGAATTATTACTGGGAGCGAAGGCCGCGGGTACAGCTAGTAAGAAATATAAAAATGACGCCTTAGCAAAAGTTGTTCAGCCTGCATTATTTTCTGGAGTCATAAAGTCCACGCAAAGGAAGTCGCGGGCTTCGGCTAGTATTTTATATACTTCAGAAAGTAGGCAGACAGGGTTGAGGTAAAACAAAACCCATTCCAAAGGATTAAAAAGTTAAATTTGGAAGTCACTGAGGACAAACGTAAGGTTAATACTTAATCAGTCTAACTTTTAACCGAGTTCAAAAAGGAGGAGGTTCTCAATTCGTATAAATCTTTTATGTTTTTGTTATGTATGGCCATTTAGGGAAGTTCTTTATTTGTTTAAAGTGGGCGTACTTGTAAGGTAGTCTTAGAAATGTCAAAATCGGGTGTGTAGTTTGGGAGTCATCATTTCAGCCGCATAACGTCCACTGCTGGACATAGGCCTCTCCCAAAGATTTCCTTTAAGGGTCTTACCCGCGCTAGCGACCTTGAAAATACAAAAAAAAAGTGTAAGTGAGATTATCAGAAACCCTCGTACAACTTTTTAGCTAGTATCCTTAAGTTACATTAGAACCTCGAAAGACATTGAAATACAATACGCTGTAGTTTCCTTTGCAAAAAATACTAAAAACGGTCACTTTTGACTCTTTTTGTAAAGGTTTCTAAAGCGGATAGTATTTTAATGACTCTCGAGGTTCTAATGAAACTTAAGGATACTAGCTAAAAAGTTGTACGAGGGTTTCTGATAATCTCACTTACAGAAAGAGAATTTTTTTTTGTGTTTTCAAGGTCGCTAGCGCTGGTAGGAGCCCTAATCATGTCGAAAAAGTGTCACACAAGTAAAGAGGGAGTAATATTTTTTTCTCGGCTAACCCATCATGTAGGATGTCGTTGAATAGGTCTTTCAAAAATATTGTGAGCTTGTGAACACCATTTTTAGTGTTCCGTAGTAAACAAGGAACCCTTATAATTTCGCCATGTCTGTCTGTCTGTCTGTCTGTCGTCTGTCCGTCCACGGTCCTACAGAGAATTTATAAGTACTAGAAAGCTGTAATTTGGCATGGATGTGTATATTAATTATGGCAAAAAACTCGTAAAATAAAATATTAAAAAAATATTTTTTTACAGGGTAGCTGCCATACAAGTAAAGACGTAGTCAATATTTTTTTTATCGACAGACACATTAAATGGGGCATTGTTGAATAGGTCTTTCAAAAATATTGTTAGCTTGTGAACACTATTTTTCGATTTAGGGATCCGTTTCTGAAATATTTGGGTTTAAAGTTCAAATTTTTGTTCGAGTCAAGTGTCCCCCCCTCTATCTGCTAAACGGTTATATATGGCCACGTGAAAAAAATCACAATTATAGTATATATAATGTAGTTTGAAGGAAAACTATCAGAGCCAAGTAAGGTACACAAATTTAAAAGTTATAGGCGATCAACTTATAAAATGTACTTGAAAAAGACATTTTCATACAAATTCAATAGATATTAGTTTTAGACATTTAGTGGCAAGAACTCAAAGTCGGCATTCGCAACTACGGAACCCTACACTGCGCGTGGCCCGACACCCACTTGGCCAATTATTCGATTTAGGGGTCCGTTTTTGAAATATTTGGTTTTATACTTTTAAAAAAATGTTAAAGAGTCTTGTCACCCCCTTCTATCTACTAAACGGTTGTATAGACACGTGGAATAATTCACAGCAGTAGTAGTATGTATAAAGAAGTTTTAAGGAAAACTACCAGAGCTAAGTAGGCTTTACAAATTAAAAAGTTATAGACGACCAACTTATAAAATGTACACGGAAAAAAAATCATACAAATTAAGTAAAAAAAAAGTTTTTAGACATTTTTAGTGGCGTGGACTCCAAGTCGGCATTTGCAACTACGGGACCCTATACTGCGCGTTGCCCGACACGCGCTTGACTAATTATTTGAAACGTGCAGTGCTAGGGAAAGTCGGAAATTAGATTTGAAAAAAAATATTTTTGTAATGGAATAATTTATAGGCCCCATAGAAATATTATCAAAGTCAATTGTGTAGTTAGTTTACTGTCAGCAGAAGACGCCAAGCGGCGAAAATATTCATCTTTATCTAATGAATATATTTTTGTTCCGCTTGGCGTCGAAACTCTTGGTCCGTGGGGTCCAAGTACTAAAAAATTTATTAAAAAAATAACCCCTCGGCTTGTCGACGCCGCTGGTGACAAGAGGGCTGACTCATATCTCGCGCAGAGGATTGCAGTAGCTATTCAGCGCGGGAATGCAGACAGTGTTCTTAGCATGCCACATGATCAAGATTTAGATTTTTAATTTAGATTGTAATTTAGATAATAATTTCTACAAATAAAATTATCTTGAAATTGATTAGGAAGTATCCTGGATCAAATTAATTTATATAATGTTTACTGTTGAAGTCGGTAGGTACATATTTAGTTTTCAAAAATTATCCGTCATCAGCTAAGCTTATAGTCACCCAGTTACACCGTTTGACCTTTCAATCGAACTGTCCAAACCGTTAGGAAGCCCCACAAAGACGGTGTAACATTACATCAAGATACACGAGTTTTGGAGTGTTTAAAACACAGACATACGAAGGGAAGCAGACCAAATATTAAGTACAAAAGCGTGTAAATTATCACTCGTAATAATATACAAACGGTAAAGTTGTACTCTTTCACATTCTTCTTCTTCTTAGCGAGTCGGAATGGTTCGATCCCCGGTGAGGGCAAGTTGGAAAATGGCCTTTTTCAAATTGTCCTGGGTCTTGGATGTTTATCTATATATGTATTTGTTGTAAAGTATAGTATCGTTGAGTTAGTATCCCATAACACAAATCTCGAACTTACTTTGGGGCTAGCTCAATCAGTGTAATTTGTCAAAAAAAAAAAACTTGCTCCTCTGTCATTAGCAGAGTTTAAGTCCTCTATTGTACAAGATGTTGGGCAGTTCGGGCACGAGAGTAGATGGGCCGTGGTTTGAACACTTCCACAGTTACAACGGTCGCTATCTGAGAAACCCCACCTGACTCGGTTCTCGTGGCATCTCCCAACACCAGCCCGGAGTCTGTTTAAGGACTACCATACTGCCCAGGGTAGAACGCCACCAGGTGGGAGTTTCTCATCGGGTGGGAGATTTGCTGGTACCGGGGGCTATTTATCTTTCCACCATGCCAATCTAGTGTTTAGGGCTTCACTCGGTGGGATGCTTGGCTGCCTCAGAAAACTTTTCCGACTTTTCAGACGGCGGGGTGGTGGGGCCTTTCTCATTCATAAGTATAGTAATTTACTAGGTAGGTATTTCTGTTCCAAATATTACCAAAATGTTAAAGAAAAGGGAGTGCCTCCGCTGCCGGCGCCGGCTCCTAAAAATATCACTATTGGGAACCGGTGGTAGGTATACTGCCATACTTCCGGCAGCCGAAATTTAAGATACCGGCTGCCGGCGTCAGCTCTCAACATTTGCCGTGGAGTGTAGGTTAGGTTCGTTAGGTTTCCTGTGACCAAAACACGAACGAGCGAGCGACTCAAGCTAAGGGCGAAAGTAACACAGACACCGCGCCGGCTGCCAATTCGGAAACCAGCGCCGGCAGCGAAGGCACTCCCTAAAGAAAAACAATTAAACTTGTGTTTGTACAAATAGTTCGATGTGTGGTTTCCAGAAGAGTAGAATAGGACCACTCCAAGTCCTCCCGTGGATGTCGTTGAAGGCGACTTAGGAAATACAAGCTAAACAAAGCTTATAAACATCAATAGGACCTCTCCAACCCGTCTTTCCAGCGGTGGAGAGTGTAGGCCGAATCCTCTGGCTGCACTGGCCAAGTATGGCTCTGGTAGTACGGAGAGGGTCGTGCTCCTGCAGTGGAGACAAAAAGACCTAATGATGAGACGAGTTTTGGAGTGTTTAATACACAGATATACAAAGGAAAGCAGACCATACATACATACTTAGAAAGCGTGTAAATCACTCGTTGCTTATTTTTTAATTCATACATACATACTACTATCACGTCTATATCCCTAATGGGGCAGACAGAGCATTTTGTATCTTGCGGCTCTAAGCTGACAGAGACCAGGGCCGCAAGACTCAAAAGCCACTTTTAGCGTCATGGTGGGCGAAAAGTTGGAAAGCTATCAATATAGTGATGGCTTGCTAGCCGCATCTTCGCGCGTTCCCTCGATCGGCTTTTACGATCTGCTCGGGAAGAGAAGCATCTGATACATTCTAATGTATCAGATGCTTCTCTTCCCGAGCAGATCGTCGAGAAAAGAAAAACCTTAGAAGGTTTTTCTTTTCTCTCAGATCAGCATGGAAGAGTTTTTATTTGCCTAAAAAATATACAAACATTTGTACTCTTTCACATTTATAAGTATAGTAATATAGTATTTTATAATTTTTGTTTCAAATATTACCAACTAGCCGAAGCCCGCGACTTCGTTCGCGTGGACTTTATGACCCCGGAAAATGCTCATCAGGCTCAACAACTTTTGCTTAGTCATCATTTTTATACTGTTCCATTTTCCGAAATCAATTATACGATATATGCTGCCAAAAAGGTTTTATTTGAATCCGTCGAGTATTTCCGAAGATTAGCGTGTACAAACAGACAAATAGAAAAACAAATTCTTTTTTAAATTCTTATCCTATGACTATTTTGCCGCCGACGCCGCCTTTTTTCCAATCGCGCCAATTTTTTAAATAGATATATTCAATGTACAACATTTTGGAAATCTTTGGGTGAGGCTTATGTCCAGCAGTGGACGTTGTGCGGCTTAAATGATGATGATGATGATGATGAATGTACAGACACATTTTTTTACTGTTTTACTTATTATATGTATAGATATCAGTGGCGTTGGGTGAGAATTTGGACTAGTACAGCTATATAATAAGCCGTTTCATGTCCGGCTTATTTTTATTAACTTAGTGTGAATAATATGTATCTGAGCGTGTTTATGCATTTATCATTGTGAGAGTATTTCAATAACCAGAGGGAATTTTCGTATTTTGAATATGTGGCTGCGTGCAATCCAGTCATACTACTAGTTTACGGCTTATGAAAATAGTAAGTGCGCCGATATACGAAGGTTGTAATTGTTATTAGTAATAAATGCATATATGTTAGAAGCCCCTAAGGGAACTCGATGGGAATCGGCTTCTAAGGAGGCTCCGCCACTGATAGATATATATATAACTAGTGTCTCTGTGAGCTGTAGACCTCACAAGTCATCCCAACCCACAGACCTGTTGAAGTTTATCTGATAAAATTGTTATTATAGTCTTTCCGATTTTTTAAGCGATGAAATTATATAACATATGTATTGATTAGGTATATACAGGGTGGCCAAATAACAGGTATACACTTTAGTTTTGTAATTTTATTCTATGAAATATAAAATATATCAAGTATTCCTTGTTAAATATAATATTTAGGGCCGGCAGTTAAACATGGAAAATAATGTCAGATAAATGTCCACCTCTAGCAGCATCACAAATGTGAACCCTTTCATCGCGTTTTTCATCACATTTTCACACATTTTCTGCGTTATCTCAGTGACTGTGTCTCGAGTATTGTGTTTTAATTGCTGAAGGTTCATTGGCCTGTTATCATAGACACGTCCCTTTAGATAGCTCCTCAGAAAAAAGTCAGGAGCTGTTAAATCAGGCGATCTTGGGGGCCAATCAATGTCACCGTTTCTCGAAATTAATGGACCGGGAAACATACTTTTTAATGTTTCGTAAAACGTTTTAATAATTAAAACACCTTGTTCCGTCGTAAAACGCTCCATAATAAATTTGCCGTATCTACACAAAGTACCTAATATTTATGCAACTACTGTCATATTTACCGCCAAAACAAAATGGCGGCAAAAAAAAGTTGTATACCTCCAAGTTGGCCACCCTGTATATAGGTTAATTTAGAAAGTTAGTATAAAGGAATGTTAATTTATTAGTATAAATGTGATATAGTTTAAATTCAAATATATATAGTAGTACCTGGGCGACCGAGCTTTGCTCGGTTACATCTCAGACATTAACTATTTTTTTAAACTTGTCTAAAAACAATGCAAAATATAATATTATATATAAACTTAAACATAAAATATAAAAAAAGTAAGTCACCAAGTGGGATTCGAACCCGTAACACTTTTTCTAGCGGTCGATATCCTTAACCGCTGAGCTAAAAACAAGGCGGTCTGCGCGACGAAATTAGCGACCATATTCTGCGTGGAAAGAAAAACGCATGAAAACTCGAAAACACGTGTTTTCCCAAACATAAGACTAATCTAGATCGATTGATTACCCCCAAAAACCCCCATATACAAATTTTCAGCGAAATCGTTAGAGCCGTTTTCGAGATTTTATTAACTAACACAGAAATTTATTAATATATATATACATGTATATGTATATATATATATACAAGAATTGCTCGTTTAAAGGTATAAGATAAGATATAGGTTAATTTAGAAAGTTAGTATAAAGGTATGTTAATTCATTAGTATAAATGTGTTATAGTTTAAATTCAAATATATATAGTATATTATGCTAAGTGTAAAATGCTATGCCCTAACTGGGCCCATGTAATGTTACATGTGTGAAAACCATTATCTGTTCGCTGTGTATGTACATGTGCATTGTAATTGAAATAAAAAAATAAAAAAATAAAAAAAATTAAAAAAGTCAGACAAAAAAAAAACGACGGGTTGCACTCTGGGAGTGCCGGCAGAAGTGAAAACTTGAATATTAACGTTGTGCATTTTTGATATACGAAACAGCAGGCGCAGGCATACATTTTCGCCGCGCCGTAGAAAGAGAGGGGGATACTCCCTCTCCTACGCCGCGCCAGCTGTCTACTCTCCATCGTCTTACGAATTTTCGATCAGGTCACGTGTCCTGACGCGAGCGTGTCCTGACGCGAGTTTAACATTTTTTACCCATTCCAAAAAAAGTGCACAACGCCGCTAAAGAAGTTTTCACTTCAAAAATTTGCGTCTTAAGGCTCCTCCCTGCGCTAGCGACCTTGAAAACACAAAAAAAATAATTTCTCTTTCTGTAAGTGAGATTATTAGAAACCCTCGTACAACTTTTTAGCTAGTATCCTGAAGTTTCATTAGAACCTCGAAAGTCATTGAAATACTATCCGGTTTAGAAACCTTTACAAAAAGAGTCAAAAATGGCCGTTTTTAGTATTTTTTGCAAAGGAAAATTCAGGGTATTTTATTTCAATGATTTTCGAGGTTCTAATGAAACTTAAGGATACTAGCTAAAAAGTTGTACGAGGGTTTCTGATAATCTCACTTACAGAAAGAGAAATTATTTTTTTTGTGTTTTCAAGGTCGTTAGCGCGGGGAGGACCCTTAATAAGGGTAACAAAATAGTGTTGTGGATAAAAAAATGTTTTTAGCTCATTAGATAGATTATAAAAAGGAACGGTATACGTATTTTTTCTTTTCTCTCATTAGCAAATAATGACAAAGATAAAGCGCATTTTTTCGCGTGACGTCACGATCGGCTACGAATTTAACCAAAGGTGACGTAAATCACTCCCACTCTGAAACTTTGAAGCGCTTTATCTTTGTGAATTTTCACTAGTTAGCTAAACGAAAAAATATGGGTCCTTCATTTCTTGAAAATCTAGTTGACAGACGAAATAAAATAATATAAATTGTTTACTCAGACCACATCCATAATTAGGTATGACATTAAAAAAATTTAAACAGCTGAAATATGATTTGTTTAAAGATTTCAACAAAAAAAATTGCGGAAGTATAGGGATATAAAATAGATTCCATTTTATTTCACTAGTGAAGGTGAGAGAGGAAAATGCCCGGCATAGAAATGAGCCGCGAGGGTCGTACCGCGACTCAGGCGCAGAAGTACTAGTTCTGAGTCAGGCTGAGTTTCAAAAACTAGTATAAACCGGTGCGGGCCGTGCCGTGCCTCAGGCCAATCAAAATCAGTTCTCACCTACATTATTTGTGTGTACTCACACAAATGCAAAGCTGGGCTTAAGTCTTGAGAGCTGTAAGTAGTAATTTTGAAATTTCTTTTAATTTCTTAATACCGTGCTTGGAAATGTAATTTTTTATTATTCAATTAAAAAGTAATATATCCGAAACCGAAAACAAAATATATTTTTTAATAAAAAAAAAACATTTTTCTTGCTTTTTTTCAGATATAGTCCGAAACCGAAAACAAAATATATTTTTTTAATCAAAAATAATCATTTTACTTGCTGTTTTCAAAAATATTATATTTCTTCTTATGGTATTACTTGTTTCATAAAGAACATGTCCAAAAACAAACACAGTTAAACAATTCAATAGGACTATATTTTTTGCAAAAAACCACCTACACTACATATAGGTACCTATTATTATACACAAATTAATAGAAATAAACATAATAAAATACAACTTAATAGAGATAAGCATATCTACTCTTTAATAAAAAGGCCTACATAACCTTTGTCTTTATAACCCGATTAAAGACTCACCACAGATAATAAAACCACACTAATTAAAAAACACAATGCAAGCATTCGAAGAAAAGGAGCATGTATAATTATGTATGTATGGGCCTTCTTTACATACCATTTAAACCAACACCACTCTATGCATGTAGCCCGTCTCTCGACATAATCATCAGATATTTACTTAGATTTTCCATTCACGGACATGATAAAACACCAGAAAAATCACTAAAAAATTTCACTTGTAAGTTTTTAATAACATGTTATTGTATTTTAGTGTGAACAACACTTTTTTGTTATAGAAAAACGATTAAAATTGATAGGAAATCGCGCGGTGCGTCCTCTACGGAGGGGAAACTCGCTACTGATTATTTCATGAATGTATAGATGTATGGAGGATTTGGAGTTTTACTGGAAAATGGGCTGAAATGGAAGGCGGGAAGGTTAGGTTTTCAATGCATAGGGTAGAGGGAGGGTTTTCCACCCCCAACCCCAATACGAAGGTTGTGGAACTCGTAGACTACAATAACGTTTTCGCGAAATATTTAACTTGTTAGAAACATACTGATAACTCGTTTATTATTAACTAGCATTACTTACGCCCCGGCTTCGCTCGGGCAAAGACAATATATTTACTAACGTAACCGATACCCAACGCCAGAAAATATTGGAGGGTCCGTGAGTAGGTAAAACAGGAGTTTTTTTCAGAGTATTTTTCCCATTCCCATCATCGGCTTTTACGATCTGTGGAGGAAGATAAAAAATTCCATTCAAAATATTTTATCTTTATTCCCAAATCATTTAAGATTGTCAAAAAGTTTTTTTATTTTTATTTTTTCTATTTATTTATTTAGTAAGTAGTTTTTTCTTAAGTCTATGGAAATACCAACTAAACAACTATCCTCAAGGAATAACGTTATCCGTTATTTAACGATTTAACCGCTACGCTACCCCATCACTATTCTCTAATGTTGCCACATTATAAAAGCGGGTCAAATTAACCCATTTATTTTTATTGCCTATATTTGTTGGTATTTTTATTTACAATTAGGCTGTTTTATAAATTGTTGGAAAGCTTCATTGAGTATGTAAATGAGGGAGGGCAGTTAAGTGTATTAGTACCTGGGCGACCGAGCTTTGCTCGGTTACATCTCAAACATTAACTATTTTTTTAAAACTTGTCTAAAAACAATGCAAAATAAAAAAATATATATAAACTTAAACATAAAAAAAAACAAAAGTAAGTCACCGAGTGGGATTCGAACCCGTAACACTCTTTCTAGCGGTCGCTATCTTTAACCACTAAGCTAAATCAAGGCGGTCGCGGCACGACGAAATTAGCGACCATATTCTGCGTGGAAAGAAAAACGCATGAAAACTCGAAAACACGCGTTTTCCCAAACATAAGACTAATCTAGATTATATATATATACATACATACATACAAGAATTGCTCGTTTAAAGGTATAAGATTTTTGTTGACGTTGACAACTTAATTTTCGCTTTTGTTGCGATGTTACCCAATTATATTAGGTTTCGAATTTAGATGTTAGGAAATGTTACTAAGCGCGGCTTTTTGTTTGTTACATTGCAATGCACAATTTAATTACTACTTAAGTAATTCATCTCTGTAGGTACTTACAATAGTTATTATTTGTTCAAATAGATGGCATGGCACTTACAAGCTGTTTTTTTTTTGGAAAAATACTTAGGCATAAAAAATAGGTTTTTTTTTTACATTTATGCCAGTCATTATCAACATTAAACATCGCAAACGCACATGCGCGTCGGCTATGTCTTGGCAAACAACCTTACCGACAACTTTCTACTTTTCAGATTCTGAAAAAAATGACTGTCTTTGACCAACTGTATCTCTGCAACTAAAAGTCCTAGAGAGTTCTTGTTTGGCTTAAATTGTAGTAAATTTGGTTTGCTTTACAAAAGTTATGACTGAAAAACGCTTCCTTAAAACACCATGGTAGTAGCTAGTAGCACAAGGTTTTCAGGGTGCAATTTTCGTTTCTAAGGGGACCTAACAATATAAAAAAAATCGCGTTTACAATGTTTTAATTTTTTGTCCATATAATGACGGGCCCAATTCGTTTATTTTAATCTTATACCTTTAAACAAGCAATTCTTGTATGTATATATATTTATTTATAAATTTCTGTGATCTCGAAAACGGCTCAAACGATTTCGCTGAAAATTTGTATATGGGGGTTTTCGGGGGTAAACTATCGATCTAGATTAGTTTTATGTTTAGGAAAACGCGTGTTTTCGAGTTTTCATGCGTTTTTCTTTCCACGCAGAATATGGTCGCTAATTTCGGCGCGCCGGCCGCCATCGGCTTAGCTCAGTGGTTAAGGATGCTGACCGCTAGAAAGAGTGTTACGGGTTCGAATCCCACTCGGTGACTTACTTTTGTCTTTTTTTATGTTCAAGTTTCTATATAATTTTTTATTTTGTACTGTTTTTAGACAAGTTTAAAAAAAATAGTTAATGTTTGAGATGTAACCGACCGAGCAAAGCTCGGTCACCCAGGTACTTAATGAATTAACTAATAAATAGGTACCTTCGCTAGGTACCATCAAATCTCTCAGATGCTAAGAAACTCCCTCCGGGTGGTGATCTCCCCTAGACAGTCTGAAAGTCTTTTAATAGGCTCCGGGCTGTTGTTGGAAGGGCCATGAAAACCGAGTCAAGTGGAGTTTCCCAAATAGCGAGCGTTGTATGTAACTGTAGTGCTATTCAAACATGCCCGAACCGGCCAACACCTTGTACAATTTATAATAAACGGTCTCTTCTCTGCTAATGACAGTCCCAGGAGTACGTGTGGCCACTGGCCACTACTGGCCATACACCACAACATATAAAACGCCATTTTGGCTAGCTAATAAGAATGAAATAATGGAAAATTAAAATATATGCCAGGACTCGTATATTTTGCTTTTAATTTCGTCGGCGATTATAAAATATTTGGTTAATGTGAGTACGTTCCTTGAATATAGCTAAAAGACTATAGGATGAATTGATGATTGAATATAGGATGATTTTGAACCTTCTGTAGGTTCAAAATCATCCTATCTAGTACAGTAAATATTTATCAAACAGGTCAGGCAGGTGTGAGTTTTGAGAGATGGTTGCAGTTGCATGCACCTATAAAATGAACGCACTGTGAACGCTCTTATAATATCTGTCACTGTCACTGCCATAAAATAAATAACCTAACCTAACCTCAAAGTTTCATAATACTGTGAAGAAGAAAGTGTTAATATTGTTGATATTCATTATACTCAAAGATTTTAACTAAAGATAGAGTGAAAAATAGTTATCCCACGTCCAAATTTAATGAGTTAAAATGAATTTAGCCCGACAATTATGTATAATTCGCCATAACAGTATCGGCCAAAATGCGTATAGAAAATTCAGATTTTCAGCTGTTAACTATGAAAGTTCGCAAGCAACCCAGCCGCAGGTTCAAGAGGAGAAGTTCGATTTTGAAGACCTAAAGGTTTTCGAGCGCACCGAGCGCCGCAAACCCAAAATTTCACCATTCATGAAAGACATTTTCATGTCAGTCTTCAATCGCGAGTTGCTCGCTTATCCCGAAGTTTTGAACAAAGACGAGTCGGAATCCTTAGACAACAGAGTCTCTGCTCTAGAAAAAGTATTTTCCGATCCAAATAAATCCAGAGATGACAAAATAAGAGCACTAAAGGGGACTAAAATGTACTCTGCACCAGTTCCGTTGACCAATAATGGTTTGGCTCTGAATTATACTGAAAGTATACGTTATTTGGAGGTTATATCGTCAGATATAGGGTTGGGACAAGAAATAAGCGATCATTGGGTGGGTTTGGAGGCGTTGAAGAAGGGATTTGAGCCAGAACAGTTCAATCAAGTGGTGGATGATTTGACGAGTGGGGATCATAGCATATCGCTGTGTATTAAAGAGAGGGTCGCTGAAAGGATATCTCAGGCTGACTTTAGGACCACTGCAGAGTTGGACGGACAAAGTAATTTATTTTATTTCTAACATCCTTCTTAAACTTTCCGCTGTCGCTGGGTGGAATTCCACCCGGCTTCCATTGTCTTACTATTGTGTCTGGGTTTTGTCACATCTTAAAGAGTTAATGGCTTTACTTGTATACAATGTGGAAGGGACATACCTGTAATCTTCTTCTTATTGTGTGTGTTAGTGACTAACACTAGTGTCAGAGTTTCTTTTAAACCGCCTTAAAAAGCCTCTGACATGGTTTAACCAGTGTCAAAGACAGTGACCGGGACGGACGGCTTAACGTGTCCTCCGAAGCACGGATCATCTTACTTATCAGACAATCAGGTGATCAGCCTACAATGTCCTTACCAAACTAGGACAACAACACAAAGTCGTTGCCCCCGCCGGGAATCTAACCTGCGACCTCCGGGTATGAGCCGAACGCTCTAACCACTACACCACGGAGGCAGTTACCTGTAATAAATCACAGTGATAATGTGAGGGTCTTGGATTCAAATCCCATTTGTCGGGAAATTTTTCAAAACATGTTTTGAGTTGGAAAATAAATTAAAGTTACAAATACAACGTGGAAGCGACATACCTGTAATAAATCAAACCACAGGCCTAGAGACTAGAGACTTAAAATTCGAAAACTCATCAAAATAGGTCCATCATTTAGTGACTACAAGGTGTCACAAAATGTACTAAAAACTAATAGTAAATGCTGCAGTGCAGTTTGTTACCGCTTCTCCTGCACTAGCGCTTTGGAAGCGGCAGTAAACTTAGCTGTAAGTAACCATTTGACGTCAACAATTGTGCAACAAAATAGTGACGATTATTAAGAGATATTATAAATATCCTGTGATAATAAAGATATATTTGAATTGAATTGACTGAAATGTTTTTAAGGGTAAGCTAAAAGGTGGAAAACGGATCAAAATAGTAATGAGTTGCTAGCCGCATCGCCTATTATAATCATTAGCATTTTCGCCCAGTCCTTCGATCAGCTTCTACGATCTGCGCCGGAAGAGAAGCTACTATACAAGGTGATTTTCCATTGGTTTTGTAGCCGAAGGCCTCTTCAAAGACGTTGTTAGTAAGACCTAATTAGCTAGTCAAAATAAAAATTCAGAAACAAAAAATGTTGTCTAAAACTCGAAAGTAAAATTGTGAGATCAATTAGTAGTACCGCCGCCATACACCGGCCGGCCGGGGTTATCGACATTACGCAGCGTATAACTACGTGGTCTCGATCGAAAATCATTTACGCAACTTTTTTATCTTATGACATACAGAAATTGGATAGAGGAATTTATTTACTATACGACATTTTTTTTTCCAAAACCAATGAAAAGTCAGCGTGTATATGAATTTACAGTTTCGTGGTCACAATTATTTTTTTATTTTACCAAACTTTATTGTTCCAAAGTACAAATATACTTTCAACAAATGGCGGACTTAATGCTAAAAGCATTTTCTCCCAGTCAACCATAGGGATGTAATTACTGTTATTAGTATTACGGGACTTACTGCGATGAATATAGATTTTGCCAGACATTTCTACGGCCCTTCTGTCATCATAACGATATTAATCGCGGTAAGTCCCGTAATACTAATAACAGTAAGAGAAGCTACTATTCTAAGTTTTTTCATTTTTTCCAGAGGAAATATAATCTTCTTCTTCTTCTTCTTATCGTGTGTGTTAGTGACTAACACTAGTGTCAGAGTTTTTAAACCGCCTTAAAGGCCTCTGACATGGTTTTAGATAACGATCAATGTCAAAGACAGTGACCGGGACCGACGGCTTAACGTGCCCTCCGAAGCACGGATCATCTTATTTATCAGACAATCAGGTGATCAGCCTGCAATGTCCTAACCAAACTAGGACAACAACACAGAGTCGTTTTCCCCGCCGGGAATCGAACCCGCGACCTCCGGGTATGAGCCAAACGCTCCAACCATTACACCACGGAGGCAATTAGGAAATATAATAAAAGTGTTTTTTTGTTTTAATTTCAGGTGTTTGGCGCATCTCTGGAGAGAAAGTATGCCACAAAGCAGATGGATACCGCCTAGTGTTGTGTGCCATTGAGGGTTCAAGGCTGAAAGCGTTCCTGGTCCACCCGACTGCTTATGGTGTTACCCACGATGGGACCTTTATACAATTTAAGAAAACTCCCGGTAAGTCCTCTTTAAATAATTGGCCAAGTGCGTGTCGGGCCACGCGCAGTGTAGGGTTCCGTAGTTCCGAATGCCAACTTTGAGTTTATGCCACTAAAAACGTTTAAAAACTAATTATCTATTGAATTTGTATGAAATTTTCCTTTTCGAGTACATTTTATAAGTTGATCGCCTATAA
The DNA here is from genome assembly GCA_963555685.1 of Acrobasis consociella. Lineage (NCBI taxonomy): Eukaryota > Metazoa > Arthropoda > Insecta > Lepidoptera > Pyralidae > Acrobasis > Acrobasis consociella. Next base: position 13,201,931 of record OY743129.1, read on the forward strand.
CTTTTTAATTTGTTAACCCTACTTAGCTCTGATAGTTTTCCTATGAACTACATTATGTATACTATAGCTGTATTTTTTTCACGTGTCCATATATAACCGTTTAGCAGATAGATGGGGGAGGACACTTGTCTCCAACAAAAATGTTCACTTTAAACCCAAATATTTCAGAAACGGATCCCTAATTCGTAAAATGGTGTTCACAAGCTAACAATATTTTTGAAAGATCTATTCAACGATACCCCACACAATGTATTTGTAGCAAAATAAAATATTGACTTCCTCTTCACATATTTTATTTTACGACTTTTTCGTCATGATTGATATACATATCCATGCCAAATTACAGCTTTCTAGTACTTGTAGTTTCTGAGTAGGACTGTGGTTTACTTGTATGGCAGCTACCCTAAAAAAAATTTAAAGACAGACAGACAGACATGGCGAAACTATAAGGGTTCCTTGTTTACTACGGAACCCTAAAAACGAAGTGGTTGAACATCATCATCAGATCTTTTTAATCTCCACTGCAGGAGCACGACCCTCTCTGTACTACCAGAGCCATACTTGGCCAGAGCAGCCAGAGGACTTGGCCTACACTCTCCATGCTGGCCAGACAGGTTGTAGACGTCTCACTGATGTTTATAAGCTTTGTTCAGCTTGTATTTCCTAAGACGCCTTCTACGACATCCACGGGAGGACTTGGAGTGGTCCTATTCTACTCTGCCGGAAACTACACGGAATTTAAACATATATCTTGTTATATTTCCAGCTACTCCTCTGGACTCCGTCACAGAACAGGCTTTAGCCCATACCCTGGGCACGTCTAGACTCCACGCAGCTACATTATGCAGGTTATTATACCAATACGCAGTAAAGTGAATCTAATTTCAGGAAGTAAAGTGACCTCTCCGGACCTTTTCAGTCTGTATGTAAATGACCTGATAGAGGAGCTGAGAAGTTGCAAAATCGGGTGTCATATTGGCACTTTGTGTGTCAATAATGTCAATTATGCTGATGACATGGTTCTTCTTAGTCCCTCTATCAGTGGTTTAAGAAAGCTTCTGGACATTTGCGAGCGCTATGCGAAGAGACATGGACTCAAATATAATGTCGCAAAAACACAAATGATGGTATTCCATGGTGGAAAGAGTCCGGAGAAGGTCCCACCAGTGTATTTGGATGATGCATCAGTGGAGAGAGTGGAACGCTTTAGATACCTGGGGCACATAGTCACGGAGGATCTTTGCGATGACGCGGACGTGGAACGCGAGCGTAGGGCTCTGGCTGTACGGTGCAACATGATCGCGCGCAGGTTTGCGCGATGTACAGACCGTGTAAAGCTCACTCTGTTTAGAGCATACTGCCAATGTTTCTACACGAGTCAGCTGTGGGTGAACTGTATCAAGCGAATTCGTAATGCTATCAGGGTGCAGTATAATAATGCATTCCGCATCCTGATGCGCTTGCCTCGCTACTGCAGCGCGTCGGGCATGTTCGCCGCCGCCGGTGTCCCTGATTACTACGCAATTATAAGGTCACGCGTCGGTTCATTCTGGCCTCGTGTCAGGGACTCGAAGAATGAGATCCTTCGGACCTTGTCAGAGTACCTAAACAGTCCGATTTTTAGGTATTGGTCTTCCGTGCACCGCGACGGCAACAGTAAATAATGCTATTGTCGCGCATTATTGACTAATTTTAATTTTATTTAATTATTTTTATATTTTAGCTGTGTGTGTCACTGCGTTAAATATGGGTTTTGTGCCTGAAATAAATGACTTATTATTATTATTATATTGTTATAATTTCACCGGTTTTCGATATATAAAGAAGCTCATAGAACACGCGTGCGTTATAGACGCAAATATTTTCTTCATTCTCCATCCTATGTATGAACACGCCTGTATGCCTCTTTTACATAAACATCTCCTCTCACAGGCCTACTGGAAGAGATCTCTTTTGAGACAAGTAGTGCCTTTGTACAACTTTTATTTTATGAATTCTCTGTATACATTTTCCGTGTGCAGAAATTGGTAAATAAATAAAATAGTGAAGTTTAAGCATAATCAACACTTCCTTTGTCACTTTTTGCTTTTGCTAGTCGTGTGTGCTGCCATCTCTGTGTGCCTACCCCACAACTCCAGTTTTGCCTACTTACCTCCAATAATTTCTATCTTCTCTCTTATCGTGTGTGTTAGTGACTAACACTAGTGGCAGAGTTTTTTTTTTAACCGCTTTAAAGGCCTCTGACATGGTTTATAGGTAACGACCAATGTTAAAGACAGTGACCGGGACCGACGGCTTAACGTGCCCTCCGAAGCACGGATCATCTTATTTATTAGACAATCAGGTGATCAGCCTGCAATGTCCTAACCAAACTAGGACAACAACACAAAGTCGTTGCCCCAGCCGGGAATCGAACCCGCGACCTCCGGGTATGAGCCAAACGCTCTAACCTTTACACCACGGAGGTAGTTAGTTTGGCGTTGGGTATCTGTTAAGTTAGTAATTATATTATCTTTGCTTTGGGGCTAGCTCGGTCTGTGTGATTTGTATATAGTTATTTATAACCATCATTCTTTAATCGCTCTCCCGTGCTGGTCTGGGAGACTCCCATGCTGGTCTGGGAGAAATAAAAAAACTTAGAATGTACCAGCTGCTTCTCTTCCCACGCAGATCGTAAAAGCCGATCGAGGGAATGGGCAAAAATGCAAATCATGTTAACAGGCGATGCGGCTAGCAACCCATCACTGTATTGATTGCTTTTCCATCTTCTCGCCCACCATGACGCTAAAAGTGGCTTTTGGGTCTTGCGGCCCTGGGCTCTGCATAGAGCCGCAAGACCCAAAATGCTCTGTCTGCCCCATTAGGGATAAAGACGTGATAGTATGTATGTGTGTATGTATTCTTTAATCGAGCTTTATTTTCAGGTCTAGTCTGAAACGAGCATTACAGGCTTGTGTGGAGTACGTCAGACCTAGAGTTTTTTCTGGTGAGGCTCCTAATTATATTACAAGAAACAATCTATATATATATGTAATAAAACAGTAAAAAAAGTGTGTCTGTACATTAAATATATTACCAAAAAAAATATTGGGGGCGATGGAGATGTAGTAATAGAGTAGGAATTTAAAAAAAAATATCTGTCTGTATGTCTGTTTGTCTGCTTATGCACGCTAATCTCCTGAAATACTGGACGGATTTGAATAAAACTTTTTTTGTTATATAGCTATTAAGCCTGGGCAACATATAGGGTATAAATGGTTTAGGAAAATGGAGCGCCTGATGCAGAACCATAATAGTCCAGCTAAACTATAAGAGATATAAAAATGCCGCCTTAGTAAAAGTTGTTCAGCCTGATGAGCATTTTCCAGAGACATTAAGTCCACGCGAACAAAGTCGCGGGCTTCGGCTAGTAAATTATAAATTTTATATTTGCGAGGTGGTCCCAAATTTCATCAGTATCGGTTGCGTAATTTAGGGATGAAGTCGATTTTTAGTTTTCAAAAACTATAATTATGTAATAAATATATACAAGGTTTTCATTTGTATTTTAGCTTGTAAGTATTGTACAGTGTTCCACCCTAATTAATAGGATTATCTCCTCTGGCGTTGGGTTGACTGGAAGAGATCCCTTAAAGGGATAAGTCCGCCTTTGTATTGTTATCTACTGTATTTTTGTAGTGTCCTTTTTGTACAATAAAGAATTTACAAACAAACAAACAAACTAGCCGTGCCCGTGGGAATTTCAGGATAAAGAGTACCCTGTGTCCTTCCCCGAGTCTCAAACTATATCCATACCAAATTTCATCTAAATAGGTTCAGTGTTGCGTGAAGTAACAAACAAACAAATATACAAACTCACTTTCGCATTTATTATATTAGTAGGAGTAGGACTAGCTTTACCCGTGGGCTTCGCTCCCCGTGGGAATTTCGGGATAAAAACTATCCTATGTCCTTCCCTGGGTATCAAACTATATCCATATCAAATTTCATCTAAATAGGTTCAGTGTTTGAAGCGTGAAGTAACAAACTAACAATTATACAAACTCACTTTCGCATTTATAATATTAGTAGGATGCTGCGGAACTCTTCGTGAGCGAGACCGACTCGCACTTGGCCGCTTTTAATTATCAAATATGTATTTGGTCATCAGGTAAACCTCTATCTGAACTGTCAACCATCCGAGCTACTATAGGAGAAGCGCTTCTTCAAATTTATGCGTCTGAGAGCGCAGAGTACTTCACTGCTGGCCTTATGGATGGGTATGAGGAGCCTGATACTGAACTCGAGATGGCTATGTGCAGGTGAGTGGTCAAACAACTCTAAAGCTCCTTAATATTATCACTTGATAATTGTTTTTCTTTTAATAGTTGTTGGGCAGAAAGGTTTTTGAATGGCGACCGCGTACGCAAGCGAAGCGTAGGGCACCTACAAAGTGGTCAGATGACCTGACCAGGGTCGCTGGAAAGCGCTGGATGCAGGCCGCTCTAGATCGGTCATTTTGGAAATCTTTGGGAGAGGCCTATGTCCAGCTGTGGACGTTATGCGGCTGAAATGATGATAATGATGATAGTTGTTGGCATCCGATCATTTACTTACTAGATTATAAAAAAACGACGGGTTGCACTCTGGGAGTGCCGGCAGAAGTGAAAACTTGAATATTAACGTTGTGCATTTTTGATATTTTGGAATGGTTAGGGAATAATTTTGCACGAATTGCTTTAATTATCAGTATAAAATATTTCAAATCTTTTCTGAACCACAGTCTGTCACAAATGTCACAAGCATGACACATTACACACACTAACGTAACGTAACATAAACACACACGAAAATTCGCGCAAGCGCCCTGCGCCGTCTTACGAATTTTCGATCAGGACACGTGGTCCTGACGCGAGTTTAAGATTTTTTACCCATTCCAAAAAAAGTGCACAACGCCGCTAAAGAAGTTTTCACTTTAAAATAGAATTAATAACATTATGCTACCTATAAGCTTTTTCTGTTACTAAGTTATCGCCGGTTTAAGTTGGTTTGTATTAAGGGCCTCCGCTAAGTTACGCGGGCGCACGTGGCGGGTTTAGTCTATCTCTGTCACAAACGCTCAGGGACTGTAATACCGGTAAATTTTTGATACCGGTATCAGATTATCGATATAAATATCGATAATCATACCGGTATATTTTTGATATCGGTATCATATTATCGATATAAAATTGATATAAATATCGATAATCTGGGAGCGAGTTATCGATATCGGTATCGATATCTATTAAGATACTTAAATATCTATACATGAGATTTAATGTATCGATATGGTACTGATACAAAAATATCAGTATATTACCAGTATTTCATCACTTTCCGCGTCCGGCGCGTCCGGAACCCCGCACTTTGCTGATTTGCATTTCAGTGACTTTTATTCGAAGCCGTTCTATGTCATTTATGTTCAGACAGGTTATCACGCTGCACGCACTTCTTTTTGGACATCCTTGGGAGACGCATATGTCCATCAGTGGACTTTATGCGGCTTAAATGATGATGATGATCACGCAGATAGTTTTATTTCTCTCGTTTTCGTTTTTTTTTCAAAATTTTATTTTCTATACATTATTACGTGACATAGTTTTGTTTAATTTTTAACCAGATAAAAATAAGTGCGCATTCGACGCGATTTATACATATATCGCAACATATTTCGTAGGTGAAAATCAAAAACTTGGAATCAACTTGTCGCGATAGGACCTGTGTGTGCTGAATTTTACTCGCGTTAGAATGAGATAGCCGTATTATGCAATACTACTGCTTTTTCACCGTTGTGCCGCGGGGCCTGCGGGTGATAAATTGTTTGCATAGTGAACTGTCGTGACCTTGACGCGTATAGCGCGTGCTAATGTTTACAATATTATTTAGTATCGGGAATATGAATCTCGCAGACTTCAGTAACTTAGTTTCCTTAATAGTTTGTGATCGATAGATGTAGATAATGCACACATAGACACACATACATAGTGGCGAACCACATTATCTGAGAGTATGTTTTTAAGTCCACTCCATTCTTTGTTCGGACTGTACTTTTTAACATTGAGTATAAACACCGCAAAGAGCTAGGTTTGTACTTAGATGATAATTGTTTAAAGTACGCCATGAACACATTTTCTGAAAAAGAATGCGTATTCTTGCTGTTTTGCCATTTCATAAAATTTTGGTACGCTAATAGATATTTCTCCTTGGAGTTTTCAGGTAGTAAACTTTCTACAACGTTAAGGGCTTCACATCTTATATCGGGCGGTGTACAACATAAATCATTTTCTTCGTAACTAGTACTTGTAGACATTTTAATTAATAAATAACTATAATTTCAACAGTGAAAACGAGTTGTAAAAATGTTTCGCTATGGCGGGAAAAATAATCAGTTTTCCTATGCGCGCGCATTGCGATCGGCCACAGACTAAAGAGATGAGGTTTTTTTTTCGCGCATAAGATTTGCGCCTATCCTGCCACGTACAAAATGGGGAATTTAAAGTTTTCTTTTATTACAGAGAAAACAAAAGTTATATTTGAGTGAAAGTTTTATTTATTAAACACGTACGAGTTAAAATTATCTATTTAAATAAGAAGTTGCATGAAATGAGCAAGCAATAGCAACATTAATTTGTTTGTTCTATTGAACACGATCTTTTTTTTTAATAAAAACTTTTTTAATAAGAACAAAGCAACTCAACCAATAAAATTAAAAAAAATCTATAACTCACTAGTGAGTTATAGCAATGAAAAAGTCACAGTTTGATTATGGGTGTCATTATGTGCCTAATTGCGGTGACCATAGAGCCACTTTATGAGCAAATGTGTTGAAAAAAATATTCTCTATTGTATACACGATGAAGAATAGATACTGGAGTTCGGCTGATGTTAAACCGCACGCTTAAAATAAATAAATGCTCATACACTGTGGCTCAACTCGTACAGCGTTGGCTCGTAACAGATTCTGGTCATACGCTAACCGGACAAGTGCGAGACAGACTCACGCACAAAGGGTTCCGTACCTAAATATTTATTTTATTACTTATTGTTATAGCGGCAACAATAATAAAAAAATAATAATAATACGGATTCCAAAATTGACGATTACTTTTTCGTGAAAATATTGTAAGTTTTCATAAATAACTTTAGGTAGGTAGGTAACGTAGGTAACGTTCGAGAGCAGCGGCGTTTAGAGTGCCATATTGCATGCAACTACCCTTTTTAGTTCCGAGTTTCTGACCATTAAAATGTCTAGGTGTGCATATCCCCAGCGGAAAAGTGTCGAATATTAAATGTTGACTATACTAGGTCTTTAGTGTAAAGCTGCCTTCAAATGTTTATCGATAAATGAAATTTGTGTATTCAGTAATTTTTGGAAAATTCGTCAAAAACATATTTTGCCAGGGAAACGTTTCTCTGGCGGAATTTTGTAAGGAATCCAGAATTCAAGTAGTAGAGTAATTAATGTATCATAAGAGACAAATATTTATGTACAAATGTTAGGTCTTTTGCTGGATATCACAAACGGCTTGGAATACAGTTTGTTTTTTTTTACACACATTGCTATTCATTTATTTATAACTAAAAAAAATATACAACCGCTTACGAATAATAAATATAAGCACACCATGGCGACACTTGAATGTCAACATTGTCAAAAAAGAAAGGTACATTTTTTCGATTCTCTAAGAGGGGGGGGGGGGGGGCGACGCACGCCGTTAAAAGAACGAAGTACAAAACCTCTAAAAGTATAATACATAATAATACTTCAAATACCTTCATGATGTAAAACTTGCCAATGTCTGAGGTTAGCGGATGCGGATCGGAAGGGCATTCCGAAGAAGGGCAGAATGAACAGTGAAAAAAATTGGGTACATTGCAGTGGAGTGAGGAGGATTTTGAAGCCGAAGGATTTCTGAACTGCGTTCATGAGCATTACTAAGGAAAACGAAGCGCTCCTTAAGATAGTTGGGATAAGAGGATGGAGTAAAGAAGAAATAGAATATGCCAGTCTTGGCGAAGTTGAATAGGAAGCTTTGAGTAGCGTGAAAAATTGAGCTCTAACTTGGTGAATTGCTTCTGCGCAATATATAGGTAACAAAAATCAGCATAATCCAAAATGGGGAGCATTAAACTATGTGACAGCGCAATTTTGGTATCCATCGGCAGAAAGTTACGCAGTCTTCGTAGGGACGCAGGAAAAACAATAATACAAATATCGCTCATAGGCTGCTTTATAATATAGTGCCTGGGCGACCGAGCTTTGCTCGGTTACATCTCAAACATTAACTAAATTTTTTAAACTTGTCTAAAAACAATGCAAAATAAAAAATTATATATAAACTTAAACATAAAAAAAAACAAAAGTAAGTCACCGACTGGGTTTCGAACCCGTAACACTCTTTCTAGCGGTCGGTATCAGTAACCGCTGAGCTAAAAACAAGGCGGTCGGCGCGACGAAATTAGCGACAATATTCTGGGTGGAAAGAAAAAACTTGAAAACTCAAGAACACGCGTCTTCCCAAACATAAAACTAATCTAGATCGATTGTTTACCCCCGAAAACCCCCATATACAAATTTTCAGCGAAATCGTTAGAGCCGTTTTTGATATAAACAAGAATTGCTCGTTTAAAGGTATAAGATTATGAAATATTATAAATGTTCTTTGCATCGACGTTATGTGTTTCTGAAGTAAGTGTTTAAGCTAGATTTTCTTAATCCGCTAGATTCCAACAAGTTACTTTTTTCTTTACGTCAAACCAAATACTTTATATGCAACTAGCTGAAGTCCACAGCCTTGTCCACGTGGTAAAGTTTTTGACAATCCCATGAGAATTGTACATTTTCCCGCTGTTCAGCTGTTTTGAGTTGAGGTTCATACAAACTTTTATCCCCTATTTTAAATATGGTAATACAGTAAACTTGTGTTTTGAACCGTGAGCTCATGTCATTTTTTACATTTCTAACTTCAAAGTTGACCAAGTTGAATAAAAACTTTTAACCCTTATTGAAACCCCTTTGGGGATGAATTTCCAAATATCTCTTCTTAGTACATACTTACGTTACCTAAGGAACGTTTATGCAAAATTTCATGTCTCTAGACCCAGCTGTTTTAGCTGTGCGTTGATCGATCAATCGAGTACTTGACGAGTACTTTGTGTCTAGATGGGTCTGATGATGGAGCTGGAAGGTAGCCATAGGAACTCCGTAATAAAACGACATAACTGTATCAAGTTTGGGCTCGTATGATTCGACTTGATGAGTACTTTGGTCCTAGATGATATCCATATGCTAACCTATTTTTAAGATTAGGGAAAAAAGTACGTTCCTTGTTATGAATGTGAATTGTGTTTGATTAGATGGATGACCCAATGCCAAGGTGAGCACATGCTGAGGGCTGAATGGTATTAGGGTGTATAAACATGTCATAACTCTAATGTTGCGCCTTAGGATACCAGGGCAAATCCTGTTCTACTAAAGCACTTATCCCTCTACAATGGACTTCCGAGGAGAAGAACCGTTTATATGTCCTATATTCGTGGGAACAACATGATTAAAAAAAGAAACTACTAAACAAAAAAAAGAAGGTTGGTTAGAGAAGACGAAATTGAAGCGACAGGAGAAATCTCGCGGATTGCCCCTCACCTCATCTCGCTCGAGTTTGGTAAAACCTCGCCTTAACGAGTAATTGCATAACTAATTTGAAAATGATTTTACAAATATAAATTACACTAGCTGTAACCCGACGTCCGCGTAGAAGTCTAAAATGGTTGTAATAGGATTTAGAATTTTTCTTTTGTCATCAATTTTGTTCTAACATATGAATTATTAAGTTAGAATGTTTGAATATAGTGTAGGGATTTAAGGGGATAATCAAAGATTTTCCTTTCCCTTTCTCGACGACTTGACTTGCCTGCATGGCCTAGGCAGTAGGTCACCCCATTTCATCTCTCTAGGGGTTGAATTTTGTAAATCCTAACCTACTCATTTACCGTCAGAGAACTCCTGCAAAGTTTCGAATAAAATGGTCTAACTAATCTTGTTTTTCCATAAAAACTTTGAACCCCGTTTCACCCCTTTAAGGAATGAGTTATAAAAAATACCTTTCTCAGTGCACCTTTAGACCTCATAAGGAACCTATGTGCCTAATTTAGAGTCTTTAGACCAGTGGTTTGGGTTGTGCGTTGATATGTCAGTCAGTTTCTTTTTTCCAGTTCCCGATCCCGTTCCCATTTCCGTTCCCATTTAAGTTCCCATCATTTGCTAGAGAATAAGAAAGCGCAACGGGAGGCTTTAGCATGGCCTAGGTAGGAGGTATGTTGTTTTTTAACTGAGTTACGTCGAATATCTCCCGGTTTCATCATCAGAACAGTCATTGACTTCATAATATTGTATTGTCATCCAATTTACACAAGTATGCAAAATTTCAGCTAAATCGGTTGAGGATAACTGGTTTAAAATTGAGTTGCAAGATTTGACCTAAACAAATATTCATACATACAAACATACAAGATACATTACAAGTTAAATAATATATAATAAAAAGCTTGTAAAAACAATAGGTACTCGCCGCCACGCAGCTTCGCTGGGTTGACAACTGACGCGCCAATCGCCATGTACCATGTACTTACTTACTTACGTACAGAGCGGCAACAACGCGACGCAAGCGACTGCTACCTGGGTACCGATCTCGCAACGCCGCCGCATTATTTGTATCAGTATGAAGTATCGATAAAAGTACCGATTTTTATACCAGTATCTCATAAATTGATACAAATATCGGTATATTTTTATGATATCGATACCATTTTGCGATTTATCGATATTTTCAAGAAAATATCAGTAAAACTAAAATACCGATATGCAGTCCTTTTAAATCAGTATGAAGGATTGATAAAAATACCGATTTTTTTATACCAGTATCTAAGATATCGATACAAATACCAGTATATTTTTATGATTTCGATAGGATTATTATTTTACCGATATTTTTAAGAAAATATCGGTAAAATTAAAATACCGATATACAGTCCCTGCAAACGCTACGTGCGACAGAGATATCCGTGGTGTAGTGGTTAGAGCGTTCGGCTCTTACCCGGAGGTCGCGGGTTCGATTCCCAGCGGGGGCAACGACTTTGTGTTGTTGTCCTAGTTTGGTTAGGACATTGCAGGCTGATCACCTGATTGTCTGATAAGTAAGATGATCCGTGCTTCGGAGGGCACGTTAAGCCGTCGGTCCCGGTCACTGTCCTTGATATTGGTCGTTACCTAAAACCATGCCAGAGGCCTTTAAGGCGGTTTAAAAACTCTGACACTAGTGTTAGTCACTAACACACGATAAGAAGAAGAAGAAGAAGACAGAGATATGTGACCCGCGACGGAATCTGCTATCTCTTTCGCATTTAGAGTTTGTGACAGAGATAGACCGAAAGCCGCCGCGTGCGCCGGCGTAACTTAGCGACGGCCCTCAAACCGGTTAAGGCTACCACAGGACAGGCATTGTTGCCTAGTGTGGGGCCACCAGTAAACAACATTCACATTAGTTTTAATTTGTAATTTTTTACCATTGTATCCTAGTTCAAGAAGGTTGTTAAATAAATGCATTTGTATTTGTAATTTCCAAATTATATATAAAATGTCACGTAAGCACCAGTCATTTTCAATAAATTACCTGACACTGACAGAATACTAATGACTTTCAAAAAGGAAATTAAATTATTATTATCCAAAAAATGCTACTATAGTGTAAATTAATATTTGAATGATAATTATATTGACCACAATTAGATTCATTATTAGTTAATCTTTAATTTATTTTATAAATATTATATTGTACAATTGGTACAAGTGCCGTGTGGTTTCCGGCAGAGTCAAATAGGGTCACTCCAAGTCCTCCCGCGGATGTCGTAGACAGCGACTTAGGGAATACAAGCTAAACAAAGCTTATAAACATCAATGAGACCTCTCCAACCCGTCTGGCCAGCGAGGAGAGTGTAGGCCAAGTCCTCTGGCTGCTCTGGCAGTACAGAGAGGGTCATGCTCCTGCAGTGGAGACAAAAAGACCTGATGATGCTGTAATTTACATTTTTAATTTAATTTCTTGTTTACAGAAACTTCATGGCTAGCCACGGATTGACGGCCGTGCTTAAGCTGCTCACAATACCGGCTTTAGAAAAAGAAACTGAATGCAGACAGATGTTGCAGGATATGATGCACCTAACGTCGAGAGGGGAGAGTTTGGATAGCGTTAATACTTTTATAGGTAAGTGCCGAAGCGGTGGTATGCCTACTGGACTAAGAGCTAGCTACGAAAAGTAATGATATAATACTAATAATAAATAAATCATAATATGTTTATTTTTTGTAAAAAAAATGTATTTTACTTTTTAAAGATATGTTTTATAAGACCTAATATATGTTTATAAATAAATAAAGAGATATAATAAATTATAATATTAACCTGTCATCTGTGAGCAGACCGGAATCCGGTCGACATGCATTGTTTTACTATTGTGTCTGGTGTTTTGCACAGACGACAGGTTTATTAATAAATAAATTAAATATTAAATTAAATAAACATCTACTCTCACAGGCCTACTGGAAGAGATCTCTTTTGAGACAAGTAGTGCCTTTGTACAACTTTTATTTTATGAATTCTCCGTATACACTTTCCGTGTGCATAAATTGGTAAATAAATAAATTTATATACTCTACACGCAATGTAAATAAGTGCATGTAAAGATCTAATTACTAAATAAACATTTCAATTTTGAATAAACGGAGGGTGGTAAACAGTGTTAAAGGGGGGTTCGAAGTGGAGGGTCCCTTAGGAGTGTGAGACAAGATGGGGGCTCGAAGCGGACGGTCCCTTAGTAGTTTTTCACTTGTGTTTTCAGCCCTGAACGGCATCCACCATGCCGGCAAGATGATGGCACAGGAGATAAAGCAGATAAGGAACCCGCTGCTTCACCCCACTTTTATATTCAAAAAGGTTCTGTCTAATAGACATCAGGTGAGAAAGAAGTTTCTTAGCTTTGATAAATCCTAATATCATAAATGCGAAAGTGAGTTTTTATATTTGTTTGTTTGTTTGTATTGTATTGTAAATTCTTTATTGTACATAAATCGACACAATTTAAACATAGATGAAACACAACAGTACAAAGGCGGACTTATCCCTGTCAGGGATCTCTTCCAGTCAACCCTACAACCAGAGGAGGTACTGGTCAAAGGTGGGGTGGAACGCTGTACAATACTTACAAACTAAGACACTAAATTAATAAACCTACACATTATTGTTTGTTTGTTTAGTTTGTTACCACTTCACGCTTCAACCACTGAACCTATTTAGATGAGATTTGATATGGATATAGTTTGATACCCAGGGAAGGACATAGGATAGTTTTTATTATGTATATGCTGGTAAAATGTATATAACAAGCTGGTGCCCGCGACTTCGTCTGCGCAGGATTATCACACAATATCTTTATAAATTGTAGCCTATGTGTTATTCTGATGTATAAGCTATATTATTGTAAAGTTTCATTAAAATCCATTCAGTAGTTTTTACGTGAAAGAGTAACAAACATCCATACTTACAAACTCCCATGCTGGTCTGGGAGAAATAAAAAAAACTTAGAATGTACCAGCTGCTTCTCTTCCCATGCAGATCGTAAAAGCCGATCGAGGCAATGGGCAAAAATGCAAATCATGTTAACAGGCGATGCGGCTAGCAACCCATCACTGTATTGATTGCTTTTCCATCTTCTCGCCCACCATGACGCTAAAAGTGGCTTTTGAGTCTTGCGGCCCTGGGCTCTGCATAGAGCCGCAAGATCCAAAATGCTCTGTCTGCCCCATTAGGGATAAAGACGTGATAGTATGTATGTATACTTACAAACTTTCGCGTTTATAATATTAGTATGATAAATGTAAAACTGAAGGTACGATTTGTAACTCTTTTTTGTTTGAAAATACTTGTCAGGTGGTCGCATAAAAAAATTATCATAATCGGGTGTGTACTTCGGGGCAAAAGTAGGTTTTTAGTTTTGAAAAATTATAGATATTTCACCACTGACCTCCATATATACAAGTACGCTGGACCTATGATTAGCCGGGCCATAGTGAGGCGATTTGATTTTCGCCATTTTGGCGCTGATCGTAGGCATTCGTAGCAGTGGGTGGGAACGGAACTAAAAGTTACGTCAGATTTAGTTCTCTTCCCACGCATTGAGGGCGCTTCAAATAGGCACAATAAAGAGCTGTCATTTCTAAGGGTATCATAGGTCCAGCGTACTGTATATATGGAGGTCAGTGTATTTCACCCAAAATTTAAGCCGCTCTAAATCGGTCATTTTAATAATCCTTGGCAGAGGCCTATGTCTAGCAGAGGACGTTGTGCGGCTGAAATATTTGTGATGACATCTCACCCAGACCTCTCAACTGCCTCCGTGGTGTAGTGGTTCGGCTCGTACCTGGAGGTCGCAGGTTCGATTCCCGGCGGGGGCAACGACTTTGTGTTGTTGTCCTAGTTTGGTAAGGATATTGTAGGCTGATCACCTAATTGTCTGATAAGACGATCCGTGCTTCAGAGGGCACGTTAAGCCGTCGGTCCCGGTCACTGTCTTTGACATTGGTCGTTACCTAAAACCATGTCAGAGGCCTTTAAGGCGGTTTAAAAACTCTGACACTAGTGTTAGTCACTAACACACGATAAGAAGAAGAAGAAGACCCAGACCTCGCCCATATTCACAAAACAATACAATACAATACCCTTTATTGCACAAAATAAAATACAACACATATTCTTCAACGTTACAGGAGAAAGACAACCCAAAACTAACACTGTACCTAGCGGAACATCTCCACCCAACCTTGAAGCCACCGTCAGAACAGCTGGAGTACTGCGTGCTAAGGATGAAGTTCGCCTGCGAGACGCTCATGAGCAGACATGGCGTCCAAGTGGCTACCGCATTCACGTAAGTCCCCCCCCCCCCCCCCTTATCTAACCTTTCCGCCCACTTAATTAACGCCGCCGCCCCCCCTTATCCAACCTTCCCCCCAACTTATTCAACTTTCCCTCCCGTTATCCAACCTTACCCTCACTTATACAACCTTCCCGCCCACTTATTCAACGTTCCCCCCACTTATTCAACCTTACCCCCATTTATCCAACCTTTCCGCTACTTATTTAGCCTTCCCCCCACTTAAGTAACCCCCCCCCCCCCCCCATCTAACCTTCCTATTCCTCCCCTCACTTATCAAAACCCCCCTCCACTTATCCAACCTTCCTCACACTTATCTAACCCCCCCCCCCCCCCCCCCCCACATAGCCACAAATTAAATTACTACTTATCACCTCTTTTAAGTATAATTGTAAGTTAACGTTTTTGGAGAAAAGTATCAGTACAGTTTGTAGCCGCTTCTTCGGCCTCCGCCGGACTGCTGCACAATTTCGTATGGACATGTTTTTTTATTATTTTTTTATTATAAGGCACACAAACAGATTACAGACAACATAGAACAGGAGAAATTTGTAAGCATTAGGAGAACGAAACTAGTCGGCAATCCACTACAGTGTAAACAGCATGGTCAAATAAATATTTTTTACAATACATATAGCTAGTGCAGGTCATCAAAACAGATAGGTAGGTAATTGTGCTAAAGTTTACATATCTAATGAAGCAATTAGTGATCTTTTAAATTGTGACAAACTTGGATTGAAGATATCAAGATCAGCGTTACATTGTCTCAATTCGTTAAAATCGCGACACATTCTAACAATGGGATTAAAAAGGCGAACGTGTTGAATTTTTCTTTTTTGTTTTTGCCTATAAGTGAACACATATGCATTATAGAATTGTTGTAAAATTATTTGATACTATTAGTAATAGATATATCATAGCGGTTTCACTGGAAATAATATTTAACAGCGCAACCAATTTCAATAATAATTTACAGCAAAACTAAAGACCTAGACTTTTTTTGATAGACCTAGAATTGTATAGATTTATGTTGTTTTAATTTCATCATACTATATTCACTATTCGAACCAAGATAGCCCGTGGTTCGATTTATTACGGGTATATCCCTTCCACGTTGTATCATTTATTATTACATTTGTTTTTTGCAGTGAACTGAACAGACTGGCGCAAGCTGCAACAGAAATCCTGGTGATGACAGCCGTGCTAGCCAGAGCATCGAGGTAAAGTTATTTTATTTAATTTCCTTTAGATACACGGGTCTTTTCACCCCGGTCCTTTGAGAGCTTGCGTGGGGATACAGATCCAACACGTAGAGGCCCTTTGGAGAAGTTGTTGTCATGTGGCGCTCCCGCCAAAACCTATTCCTGGATATACACCTATGACAGGTTTTTTTCTATCCTACTATTATTATCAGAGATCGGAATTGGGTGTGTGAAAATACCTAAAGTTTGCAGCTGGACATAATATGGAGCTGTTACAACCACTTCAGTTAAACTGGTTTTGGATTTTACCAGTTTAGTTTCGGTTTTTTAACCAGAAAAGTACAAAACAAAAATTAATTTAAAACTGTATTAGCAGCTTGTAAATGTTTATAGTTCGGTGTTTCAAAGGTAAGGAACATATAAACAAAAAAAAAACGAAACTAAACCGGTAAAATCCAAAACCGGTTTAACTTAAGTGATTGTAACAGCTCCATATTATGTCCAGCTGCAAACTTTAGGTATTTTCACACACCCAATTCCGATCTCTGATTATTATAAATGCGAAATTGAGTTTGTATATTTGTTTGTTTGTTAAAACTTCACGCTTCAAACACTGAACCTATTTAGATGATATGGATATAGTTTGATACCCAGGGAAGGACATAGGATAGTTTTTATCCCGAAATTCCCACGGGGAGCGAAGCCCACGGGCACAACTAGTTAGTATATTGGGACCAATTACACAGATTAAGCTAGCCCCAAAGTAAGTTCAAGACTTGTGTTATGGGATACTAACTCATCGATACTATATTTTATAACAAATATAAAGATAAACATCCAAGACTCAGGACCATTTGAAAAGGGCCATTTCCCAACTTGCCCTGACCGATCGAACCCGGAACCACTGGGGGGCAGACTAGCATAGTGAACACTACGCCACAGAGGTCGTCAAAACTGAAATAACCGGCCAAGTGCGAATCGTAAGGGTTCCTTCCGTACCATTCATTATCTATAAGAAATCGCGCTTGCTGTATAGGAGCCTTCCTTAAATATTTATTTTATTTTGAATTAAGTATTTGTTGTTATAGCGGCAACAGAAATACATAATTTGTGAAATTTTGAACTGTCTAGCTATCGCGGTTCTTGAGATACAGCCTGGTGACAGACAGACGGACAGACAGCGAAGTCTTAGTAATAGGATCCCGTTTTTACCCTTCGTGTACGGAACCCTAAAAAGCCCATGTCCCAACTTGCCCTGACCGATCGAACCCGGAACCACTATGTGGCGGACTAGCATGGTGACCACTACGCCACGAAGGTCGTCAAAACTGAAAAAATTAACTGGTTCTTTTGCCCTTTCCTCCAGGGCATACTGCATAGGCCTTCGCAACGCAGAAGTGGAGATGAAACTAGCCGCCTGTTTCGTGGAGAACACCAAGGAGCGAGTGAGAAAGCTGATTCTAGAAATAGATGATGGCGAATACCTAAATCTAGACCATTTTAAGATACAATTCGGCAAAAAAGTACTCGATAATAATTCTACGCTCGTAGAGTTGCCTACAGCAAGGACTTTTTGGTAATCTGTAAAACGTAAACCCTATATTTGTAATAGTTAACAAACATTTGCTATAGCTCTTTTAGTTGAAATGTTTTTTGTTTTAAGTTATGAGCAGAGATCGGAATTAGGTGTGTGAAAATACCTAAAGTTTGCAGCGGGACATAATATGGAGCTGTTACAACCACTCAAGTTAAACCGGTTTTGGATTTTACCGGTTTAGTTTCGGGTTTTTTTTTGTTTTACATGTTCCTTACCTTTGAAACACCGAACTATAAACATTTACAAGCTGCTAATACAGTTCTAAATTAATTTTTGTTTTGTACATTTCCGGTTAAAATTCGGTTTTTTAGTCCTAATTTTTCTTTGTAGGTCAAACACAGAATTTTACATATCTGCAAAATGCTAATGCGGTTTTAATGTTTCAAAGATAAGAAACAAGTAAAACAAAAAAAAAAACTGAAACTCCTAAACCGGTTTAACTTAAGTGGTTGTACAGCTCCATATTATGTCCCGCTGCAAACTTTAGGTATTTTCACACACCTAATTCCGATCTCTGGTTATGAGTGTTGACGAAGCAAACGAGGTTTGCAAGGATCGTAGTAAGTGGAAATCCATAGTCTCTGCCTACCCTTATGAGAAACAGGCGTGGAAATTTGTATGTATGTGCTTTGTCTCGTTCTTGCTTTGTCAAATATTAAATAGAGGGAATGGGACAGAACATGTTTTGAAATGAAATGAAAGTTTATTGCTTAAAATGTGGTACAAGTTGGATGGTTTTAACTAAAACAGGTTTAGCAAACGGCCGTTAATGTTTATGAATTCGAGGGTAAGTCTTGAAATAAGGGGGCAGCTAAGCTAGTGCACTCCCCCCCCCCCCCCCATTTTGCGGAAGGCTTCAAAGTACGTCGCCAAACGGGGTGGCAGCTAACCGTAAGTCTTCAAGTGGGGGGGGGGGGGCAGCTAATGCCTCCCCCCCCCCCCTTTTCGTGGAAGTCTTAAAGTTCGTCGCCAAACTTATAAGGGTCAGTGCAGTAGAGAGGATTTTTTATGGCACTCAAAAATAGACTTTAAACAAATATACACTTTCAGCTATGGTAATAAGGTCTTATTTTCAATTGAGTTGATAATAAATTGCTCCGGTGCTTTTCCTCTCTGTCTGAACTGACCCTAGCTTATAGACATAGGTAACTCCGGATTAAAAGATTCAAATGAGCCAAATTATCAGCTCCGAGCAATTCTTACCGACTCCCGCGAGTTATTAGATCCCCGTCGTAGATACTTAGTCCCACCAGCTCATTGGCTCTCGTCGGGTCGAGTCGCGCGCGATCCGCCAGTCATTTGTTTCGGCTCAACCGCGTCACGGGTCTTCAGTTATTCATCGTGCGCCGCCGTCCAACAGCGAATGATAGAATAAGATGCGAATATTTTTTCTATAGATAAGAACAAGACAGATATTTGTTACTCTGTTTGCTCAGTTTCCTGCTTAGCAAACTACTTTCTGTTTTCGTAAATGTGAAATCACCAATACAGCTACAGACAGATGTCCCGGTATCGGTTTCAATATATTCTGTATTGAAACCGGTACCAAGGCGGACGTTGTATTCTTTCGATCCAAGATCCAATAGCGAAACTTAGCAGGCAGCAAGGGAGTAGGAATCAATAAGAGGAGTCGATACCGAATTAGGATTTAGATTAGGTGAGCGGAAACGCACCTCGTAGTCGAGATTACTCATGTCTACCAGCTTACAATGCATTTCAGTTTTGGTAGGAATTGTAAGATGTGTTCATTTTAGAGGGAGCAGCTAACGAGTGACGTCAACTCTTTGATACAAAAAGTTTTACATACGGCGCCCCCTAACGGTGACTCCTTGGGAATGCATATGTAGCACGAGATGTTGTTTAGTCTTTTAGTCGCTTCTTACGACATCCACTAGGAGGGAAAGTGGTCGTTTTCTTGTGGTCGTTTTCTTGTGGTCAAGAAAAAGTAGAACCTTTTAAAAATATTTCAAATGTACAGTCAGATAAAAGTGATCCCTTACTACGGCCTTAGGAAGGTCAGGTTTATCTTCCCTCGACTGTACCTGTGAGTGATATTGAATTAATTATAATATTGTATGAGAAGGTTTGTAAATAAAACATTTAGTTATGTTTTTGATTGTTTTATTCTAATCGTGTTGAAACTATACAAACGTTATGTCAAAGATAATATAATTACTGACGTATGACTAAAAAACGTGACAGTGTTGAATATGCTTTAAAAATATTTATTGCAATTCATTTAAGTCATATTGAATGAATTAGAGTACAACTTTATTTAAATAAAAGATACCTATAGCGCCATCTAGAGACGAGAGAAGAGAAATAATTATGTTTATAAGGCGATGGGTAGGCATGACTAAACATTAAAATCTTTTATTACTATTATTTAAATAAACTAGTACTGTAATCAATTAAATATGACTTATATGAAATGCAACGAATATTTTTAAAGCATATTCAACACTTCCTTTGTCACTTTTTTGCTAGTCGTGTGTGCTGCCATCTCTGTGTGCCTACCCCGCAACTCCAGTATTGCCTACTTACGAGTCCTCCAATAGTTTCTATGGCGTTGGGTGTCTGTTACGTTGGTAATTTCATTATCTTTGCTTCTACCTATCTTTAATGTATACCTATCTTAATAGGTATTTCAATAAATGCTAAGCAACTTAAAGTTCAGTGCCCTCTAGTTAAGAGGTGGTCCTAGAAAGAATAGTCCTAGAAATGGTCCTAGGTCACTTAAGAACTATAACAATACTTAACACCAATGAATAATCAAAATTAAGCTTTATTTCTACATTTAAAAGCCTGTTTTTTTATTTCTAAACATTTTTTAAAATCTATATTTTGCCGCCAGTGGCAACAAATGGTAAAGGAACAAATTCAAAAACAAGTCGCCAGTGGTGACGAATGGGAATCGAAACCAGAGTTTGTTCTATTCACCACCACTGGGGGCAAATGAGACTGTGAATGATTGGCGATTGCCGTTCTCCACCTTCTGTTTTCACTGTTAGTACTTTACTTTTGAATATTTATGGATAAACTGATTAGATAACACATTTTTTTCTAACATAATTCCCTATTGCTATATTTTTATTTTTTTATTTATCAAACTTTATTACAAAAATGTAACAGGCGGACTTAGGGCCTAAGGCCTTTTCCACCAGTCAACCTACAGGTGGTACTGATAAAAGCAAAAGCTATAATAAAGGGATAAGTTAGTAACAGTATTTTAAGGTCTATAATCTCCTTTAGGGAACACGCTTATGTACGAAATCTTCTCAGCGGCGGGTTTGAAGCTGTCCCCGATGGTGACGGCCTTACCCTTTTCTTTTCCGGCCTTACCCCGCTTCCGGACTTTGGTGAAGTTGTCCACTTTCTTCTCGGGTGGTTTCTGAAAATTTGCGATTATAATTTGAAATAAATTATTTGGTAAGCCGTGTGGCTTCCAGCAGAGTAGAATAGGGCCACTCCAAGTCCTCCCGTGGATGTCGTAGAAGGCGACTTAGGGAATACAAGCTAAAAGCTTATAAACATCAATGAGACCTCTCCAACCCGTCTGGCCAGCGAGGAGAGTGTAGGCCAAGTGCTCTGCCTGCTCTGGCCAAGTATGGCTCTGGTAGTACAGAGAGGGTCGTGCTCCTGCAGTGGAGACAAAAAGACCTGATGATGAAATTATTTGGAACTGTTAATAGAATAAAACTTTACAAAACAAAGTCCTTGTGGTCATATCCATTTTCAAAGTGAATTTAGATTTGTTATTTCGGAAAAACTGACATTAATCTTAACTGACATTGTTTATCCCTATGGTTGACTGGGAGAAAATGCTCTTAGCATTAAGTCCGCCATTTGTTAAAAGTATATTTGTACTTTGGAACAATAAAGTTGGATAAAAATAAAAAATAAAAAAATTAATAGCGCTATTTAACTCCAAGAAACTATGACGTAATTAGTCTTTATTTCATACAGATCCCATAGAAAATATTTGTTTTGATGTTTAGAAATCCTTTTTATCCTTTGTGAGGTGTATCCTTATCTCCCATGCTGGTCTGGGAGAAACGAAAAAACTTAGAATGTACCAGCTGCTTCTCTTTCCACGCAGATCGTAAAAGCCGATCGAGGGAATGGGCAAAAAATGCAAATCATGTTAACAGGCGATGCGGCTAGCAACCTATCACTGTATTGATTGCTTTTCCATCTTCTCGCCCACCATGACGCTAAAAGTGGCTTTTGGGTCTTGCGGCCCTGGGCTCTGCATAGAACCGCAAGACCCAAAATGCTCTTGTCTGCCCCATTAGGGATAACACGTGATAGTATGTATGTATGTATGTACCCTTATCTAACAAAATACTCGCGTCATCATCATCATCAGGTCTTTTTGTCTCCACTGCAGGAGCAGCCTCTCTGTACTGCCAGAGCCATACTTAGCCAGAGCAGCCGGAGGATTTGGCCTACACTTTACGCTGGCCAGACGGATTGGAAAGGCCTCATGATGTTTATAAGCTTTGTATTTCTTAAGTCGCCTTCTACGACATCCACGGGAGACTTGGAGTGGCCCTATTCTACTCTGCCGGACCGGGAACTTGATTTTTTCGGGATACAAAGTATCCTGTGTTTTTAATTGGCATGACGAATAAACAAAATATTTTTGGTCCATCGGTTAGATTATCAAAAAATATTGTACACGTATTTTTCTTTCTCTCTAAAAAACCAAAAATGACAAAGATACAGCGCATATAAATTTCGCATGACGTCACGACTAATAACGATTTTTAGCGCTGACGTCTCAAGCCCCCGCTCCGGAACTTTGACGCTCCGTATCTTTGTGAATTTTTACTTTTTTGGTAAACTGAAAAATACGGGTCCATTATTTTTGTATAATCTAAAAGACGGACTAATTACAATCATACTTTTTGGACCCTGTGGTCACGCCTATTATCTACAAACCATTTTTCATGTCACACTCACCACCTCAGGTACCAAAGGAGGTTTCTCGACATTCTCCAAGGCCTGCACTTTGTTCTTCTCCTTCCGTTTGTAGTAGAACACCTCCCAGGCCAGAGTTATCATGGCTAAGCCTAGACCGAACAGTGTGGCGATGAAAACCCCACCTGCGAAAGGAATATACCGTTTTCACCCAACGGCTCTAAACTGCCTCCGTCGTGTTGTGGTTAGAGCGTTCGGCTCATACCCGGAGGTCGCGGGTTCGATTCCCGGCGGGGACAACGACTTTATCTTGTTTTCCTAGTTTGGTTAGAACATTGCAGGCTGATCACCTGATTGTCTGATAAGTAAGATGATCCGTGCTCGTGCTCGGATGGCACGTTAAAGGTCACAGCATTATCTTTACTTATATACTTATCAACTCGGAAAGGGATCGACACCGTATCGCCTTTCGCCGCGCGGTCAACCAGGCTTCAACCTGACGTAGGCACGTATTCAAACCGGCTCAGCTTCGGAACGTCGACTCGCGGTCAACTCGACATCGGCTGGGCGACGCCGCGCTTACCGTTCGCCGGCCGCTTTTGGTCCTGGCTGGCACTAGATCATTTTGAATCCAAACGTAAAATGTAGCGCACGGTTATGTCTCGGTTCACAATACGCGAGTTGGCAATCATACATAGCCATTGCACTAGATGAAGAGGAAAAAGAAAAAAGGAAAAAACGTAGAAGAAGATATTGGGTACACAATTTGAATAAAGCAAGGGGAAATGAAGGGGAATTTCGGACTATTAAAACACATTTGATAGATGATGAAGAAAAATTTTATACTTATTTACATATGCCAAAATATCTCTGTTATAACATACTGCAGTCTATAGAAGAATGTATTGGCGCGGCATGGTGATGGGTGCGAGGAAACGGAGAGATGTCAGCTTGCACACGGAGAGGCGTAAGCGCGCGGACGACGAGCCGCAAGCGCGGGGCCCGCTAGTTGACCGACCAGCAAAGCGGTTCGCGAGCTGGTCCCGAGGCGAGGCGTTTACGTTACGAATCCGAATAGTGTGCGTTGCAGTAGGGAGTTTCATACAAAGAATACTGAGCTGCTCGGGTTGAAACGTTTACGTTCCGGTTACGAGTTGATAAGTGTGCTGTGACCTTAAGCCGTCGGTCCCGGTCACTGTCTTTGACATTAGTCGTTACCTAAAACCATGTCAGAGGCCTTTATGGCGGTTTAAAAACTCTGACACTAGTGTTAGTCACTAACACACACGATAAGGAGAAGACCCAACGGCGAAGCTAAAAGAAGGGTTACGTGCTTTTGTAAGTATGTATGTTGATGTGTTCCCTCGTATCTCAGTGATTCGTGCTGGTCAAAGAGTAGCTCACTGATTTTCAGCTACGGCCTGTCAAGTGCGAGTGCGCATCTACGGAATTTTATCATAAGGAGGCAAGACAGTTTGAAATTAAATATTAAATAAATAGGTGATTATTTGATAGACGTTATACTTACTTATCGTTAAGTATCTATATATCGTTAAGTATATATAGTTATATCCGCCTTTTGCGCATTTCCTAGTTTTTAATACTGTATTTTATTATGTGCAGTAAAGGGTATTGTATTGTGTATTGTATCTACTGATGTGTTTTCTCTTAAAGTAACTAGTTCTGCTTATAAAGTTAAAAGACCTATTTTGTGTTTTATGACATAGGTTCCAGTAAGTATAGATAGTTTCTTTATTTACCCAAACTCTCAAGGGTGATTCCTTCAGATTCGTCGGCATCTGGACACGCTTGCCTTGCAGATTCATTCCAATACCTTTAAAAAAGTCATATTAGGAAATAAAAAAATTGGTATCATAAAAATTTAGTGGTTTTAAAACGCTGCCTTGTGGTACTCCGTAGGTATTGACGTAGGCTAAATTAGACTAAAGTTCAGATATTTAAAAAAATTTTAGATTTTAATGGCAATATCGAATTATAAAAATTTAATATAATTTAATTACCTAGCAATTGTTATTAATCTTGTTGGTTCTATGTGCAATGTTGTCAAATGCCTTAGACATTTCTTTATCACTATTAATTCGTTATGTAACAAACTTTGCTTGTCAATCTAGAAATAAATCTAGTTAGGCTTATTTGAGTTGACTTGATAATTAGTATCAAATATTTATCAATTTTTACTTGTAAGTTTAGTACTGATAAGAACTACTAAAACTACTTTTTTAAAATAATTTTTGACGTCAACTAGGTGAAGGAGAGTCTCTTAGCTTATACTCTGTTTGGTTAGGTATTTAAATAAATGTAAACAAATTTGACATGACTTTTATTAAAAATATACTCTTTATAAATCAATACCTTTGCAAAATACAAATTAATTGTGTTATATATAAATTACATAATTACTATGTAAATTGCTAAGGTATTGATTTATGAAGTGTATATTGTGTGTCTTGGATGTTTATCTATATATGTATTTATCGTTGAGTTAGTATTCCATAACACCAGTCTCGAATTTATTTTGGGGCTAGCTCAATCTGTGTAATTTGTCCCTATATATTTATTTATTTATTTTATATTTCAATAAAAAGACATGTCAGAATTTATTACATTTATTTAAATACCTAAACAAACGGAGTATAGGATATTATTACTCTGTGGCTTAGGTAAAAAATAAAACCTTAAGACCTCTATATTGTTGTGAATTTTATATATACTTAGTTTGTTTTTGCTTTCTTCCAAGCTGATCTGGGAGAAAAGATAAAACTTCGAATGTTACAGCTGCTTATCTTCCTGATCGTAGAAGCCGATCGAGGGATTTGGTGAAAATGTGAATCATGTTGCGGCTAGCAAGGCAACCCATCACTATATTGATTGCTTTTCCATCTTCACGCCCACCATCATGCTAAAAGTGGCTTTTGAGTCTTGCGGCCCTGGGCTCTATCTGCTTACAAAATGCTCTGTCTGCCCTATTAGGGATAAAGAGACGTGATAGTAGGTTGACTGGTAGAAAAGGCCCTGGGCCTTAAGTCCGTCTGTTCAAATTTTTGAAATAAAGTTAAATAAATAGTATGTACTAGCTGTACACGCGGGCTTCGCTCCCCGTGGGAATTTCGGGATAAAGAGTACCCTATGTCCTTCCCCGAGTCTCCAACTATATCCATACCAAATTTCATCCGAATCGGTGTAGTATTTTAAGCGTGAAGAGGTAACAAACAAACAAACAAATATACAAACTCACTTTCGCATTTATAATATTAGTAGGAAGTAGGATAGTAGGATTGTTTTGCCAATTATAACATTTATTTCTTACTTCGAGGCAAGTTGCTCCAAGAACCTCTCTTTCTGCAGCTCCAATAGAGCTCTGGACAGGTCCTCCTGTAACCTAGACCCTTGCTGCACAGCTATAGCGTAGGGCTGCTCAGCAAACACCTCCCCTACCTCAGTCAAGTTGCAATTTCTGGTTACTTCGTACCTGAAAATGGTTTACTGTCTTTCTAATACGTAGATCAATACCTAATAATGTAATAAAAAAATACTTTTGGTCTTACTTTAGAACATTTTTTTTAAATATAGTAACAACCAGTTTACGAACCAAACAAAAAAACATTGAAAAAAAATGACATAGATTATATTTGCAAAAAAAATTGGGGCGATGGCACTGACCTCCATATATTTACTATATATGGAGGTCAGTGGGCGATGGAGACAAAGTAATAGAGCAAGAATAAAAAAAGGTTTGTCTGTTTGTACACGCAAATCTCCGGAAATACTGGACGGATTCCAATGATTTTTTTATTGTTTTATAGCTGTTAAGCCTCGGCAACATATAGGGTATAATTGATTTTGAAAAATTTTACATCTGATGCAGAACCATAATCATCATCTCTTTTAAGTCTCCACTGCAGGAGCACGACCCTCTCTGTACTACCAGAGCCAGCTTGGCCAGATTAAAGGTACAGAGGGTTTGGCCTATACACTCTCCTCGCTGGCCAGACGGGTTGGAGAGGTCTCATTGATGTTTATAAGCTTTGTTCAGCTTGAGAAACATAATGGTCCAGCTTAACTACGAAAAATATAAAAATGACGCCTTAGCAAAAGTAATTCAGCCCGACGATGAGCATTCTCCGGATACAGTACTAACATAATAGCCGTACTTAATTGTTTTGAAATTTGGTTAAAGAGGAACTTACTTGATCTCTGCTGAATCGTGTATAAAAGCGAAATCGGCGTCTGTGTGTTCGTTGACCTGTTGAAATCCAGTCTTAGCATCAGGGACAGGTCCTGAAAACCAAAATAATTCATACAGCTAAATTGCTTTTCCCCCTTTTATCTATCTATACATATAATAAAACAGTAAAAAAAGTGTGTCTGTACATTAAATATATTTCCAAAAAAAATATTGGGGGCGATGGAGACGCAGTACTAGAATAAGAATTAAAAAAATGTCTGTCTGTTTGTACACGCTTTTCTCCGGAAATACTGGACGGATTCGAATGAAACTTTTTTTGTTATATAGCTATTAAGCCTGGGCAACATATAGGGTATAAATGATTTTGGAAAATGGAACGCACGATGCAGAACCAGAATGGTCAAGCTAAACTATAAGAGATATAAAAATGCCACCTTAGTAAAAGTTGTTCAGCCTGATGAGCATTTTCCAGAGACATAAAGTCCACGCGAACGAAGTCCCGGGCTTCGGCTAGTATAAAATATAGAGAGACTTTTAAAAAATGGTTTCCGCTCTAGCATAGGACCCCTCAATCTCTTCCTGTGGATGTCGTAAGAACAAACATCTTGTGCTACAGCTGCATTCCCAAGGAGGGTTCTGAAGTAACAGCTGAGGATGCAACTGAGAATGCGCTTAGATGAAGACAGTACATATATAAGGTTGTATTGTATAAAGTCTCTCAAGGATTTACAATATGACCGATCTAATGCGGCCTGCATGTAGCAAATTAGGAGGCCTTAGGAGAGGCCTATGTCCAGCAGTGGACGTTATGCGGCTGAAATGATGATGATATACAACGTTAAAGGACATACCCGTAATAAATCAAACCACAGGCTATATAGATCACTATAGTATTATGAAATTAAAATAACAGTCAAAAAACAAAATTCGACATTCCCATACAAATTGCCCGTGCGACTAGACACTTTTGTATAAAAAGGCCATTTTTTTAATTTTATCCTAACTACTAATATTATAAATGCGAAAGTGAGTTTGTATATTTGTTTGTTTGTTACCACTTCACGCTTCAACAAGTAAACCTATTTAGATGAAATTTGATATGGATATAGTTTGATACCCAGGGAAGGACATAGGATAGTTTTTATCCGGAATTCCCACGGGGAGCGAAGCCCACGGGCACAGCTAGTTATACTATAGTGGTCTGGTATAGCCCGTAGTTCGATTTATTACGGGTGTCTCCCTTCCACGTTGATAGTCTTGCGGTGAAAGTGGTAATGTACCTGACGCGTTGATAGCCAGCAGTATATGCCCGTACTGCTCCCTGATTGGATAATCCCAGACTCGGTACTGAGCTTGGTCTGACGTAGCATTTAGCGTTATTTCTTTCCACACTCTGTAACAAAAAGTTCAATTTAATATGTATAATATTTTTTTTTGGAACGTAGTTCCTTATCGCGCGTTGCGAAAGGGGACTAGACGGAAGAAATTAAGACCAAAAGTTGTAACGACACTTTTTGCTATAGTTGTGAGCCGTGCGGCGTGCGCGTGTTTCTCTGTCTGTCTCTCTCTCTCTCTCATAGAAAGCAAGCCAGTTATTTTCGTTTCGTCTTTCTATTTCGCATTGAACAGTGTGGTGTCGCGACGATTATTTTTGTTGAGTGTATACAGGTTTTTTGTACTTAATCTACACTAATATTATAAAGAAGAAAGATTTGTTTGTTTGTTTGTTTGATTGTATTGAATAGGCTCCGAAACTACTGGATCGATTTTAAAAATTCTTTCACTGTTGGATAGGTATGTTATCCCTGAGTGACATAGGCTATGTATGTACCACGGGCGAAGCCGGAATGGACTGCTAGTAATGAATAAAATATTATTAAAACTTAAAATTTTTTTTACAATTCCTTCACTAAATAATCGAAAGGAACTTCGTTCCATACGGGTGTCCCTTGACACCTCTCAACGTTTTTTTTCTACAAAAGAGTTGACAATAAATAAACATCTAGGCCCGTATCAACAGAATAAGTACTAGTGCGTACAGAAGTCTTACTCAGCAAAGAAATTGAAAGAAATATCTACTCAATGTCGTTAGTAATATGGTTTAATTTAGCTCGCGTCAGAACTCGGCACCTTTTCCTTTAGAAACCTAGAAGTGCATTGCAAGCCAATTTCATTCTTATAACTCTAGACATACGATTCACGTCACTGAATTTAGGTACCACTCCGGAGCGGTCGCCGCGCATAGAATAATGTAAGTATATTTTCGATAAACGGGGAGTGACAGGCCTAAAGTAATTTTAATTTATTTGACAAATGTTTTGTAATTTAAAAAAATCTAATTCTAATTTTGGAAGACGTTTTCTATTTGTAAGGATTTTTTATTATTATTATTTGTTTAGTTTAATTTAGATTTTAATATTATGTTACCCTTATTAAAAAGAACGAATCAATAAATTTTTTCCATGCTGGTCTGGGAGAAAAGAAAAAACTTTGAATGTACCAGCTTCTTTTCCCGGGCAGATCGTATAAGCCGATCGAGAGAATGGGCGAGATTTGAATCATGATAATAGGCGATGCGGCTAGCAACCCATCACTATTTTTATTCCTTTTCCATCTTAACGCATACTAAGGCCATCACTATTTTGATTCCTTTTCCATCTTAACGCATACTATCACGCTAAGCGTGGCCTTTGGGTCTTACGGTCCTGGACTCTGTCTGCCCCGTCAGGGATATAGACGTGAAAATGTATCTGTATAATCAATAAATCGAAAAATTCGCAAATAATTTCGAGGAATAGCCTCTAAGCCCATATCAGATTGTAGCGGGAGCGAGGTGATATGCTCGACCGCCACAAAGGGAAGATCTTCCCGCCAGGCATGGTGTTGCGCCTGGGGAACCGCGGCTCCGACGGTGTATCGTCGGAGGTTGTATATATAGTCAGTTGCAACCAGAACTCTGAGATCGAGATGTAGAATCTGCTGGCGCCATCTCGTATGATGCTTGTGAACTAGGTATTGCTGCGTTCCTTGTTGTTTGTGGTGTTTAGTTCCTCGCAGTGGCGTAGAGGTCGCCACAAGATCATAACCTCTCCTCGTAACGTTACCATACCTGTAGAGCGTGTCCTCAGCAAACTTCATGTTGATGAAGTACTGGTGTATGGTGGACCCTTCCACTACCGTGTAGTTGATCCTGGACTGCCGGGCCAGTTGCTCCAGGGACGAGACGGGGGTCTGGAGAAAAAAATAAAAATAATAATGTACCTAACCTATATAAACCTTTTCTGTTTCGTCCACCTGTCTGTCTCTGTCTGCGACCACGAAGGATGTAACTCCTATTCGAAATGTTATACGAAACAAAAAAGGTTCGTGCTAAGCCCCGTTTATTTATACATTCATAGTGTGTTCAGAGTGCGATAGTTTAAAAACCAAAATTTAAAAACCGGTGACGGACAGACAACCTCTGTGGCGTAGTAGTCACCACGCTAGTCCGCCACCCAGAGGTGCCGGGTTCGATTCCCGGTCAGGGCAAGTTGGAAAATGGCCTTTTTCAAATTGTCCTGGGTCTTGGATGTTTATGTATTTGTTATAAAATATAGTATGTGACGTAGTGATTATTTTGAAAGAAACAATATTTGAAAAGACCAAACTCTTTAATTAATTTTTAACAATTATACAATGAGAAAGAAGTCACAGGTAAGGGTCGTAGGTTCACAGCCACGAGATTCGTTGTTCCAGAAGAGATTTCCAAAAGTACTCAGCTTTGAAGCAGCCCGGCGTCCAGTCGGTCGAAAGAGGACGAGGGTCCTCGCGCCTCCGTATTTATATGGGCGCGCGGGGTGGAGAGCGGGGTGAGGAGGGAAGCACCCGAGGACTTCATCACACACGCCCCACGTTGGGCGCCACTGTGACGTAGTGATTATTTTGAAAGAAACAATATTTGAAAAGACCAAACTCTTTAATTAATTTTTAACAATTATACAATGAGAAAGAAGTCACAGGTAAGGGTCGTAGGTTCACAGCCACGAGATTCGTTGTTCCAGAAGAGATTTCCAAAAGTACTCAGCTTTGAAGCAGCCCGGCGTCCAGTCGGTCGAAAGAGGACGAGGGTCCTCGCGCCTCCGTATTTATATGGGCGCGCGGGGTGGAGAGCGGGGTGAGGAGGGAAGCACCCGAGGACTTCATCACAAGTATCGTTGAGTTGGTATCCCATAGCACAAGTCTCGAACTTACTTTGGGGCTAGCAGTGTTATTTGTCCCTATATATTTATTATTATGTTTCGCTCTGTCTGTTCTCGATCCTGATAACTGCTATTCATTTTTCCAACATGACTTCCGAAATACGAGGAACTCAAGAAAATATAATTTTTCAAAACTTAAAACAGACTTCTCCCCCAAACCACGCAACCGATCTTGACAAAATTTCTATGCACGATTTTTAGCTGTTTTACGAAACCGAGATATAATGCCAAACAGCCATTTTGTCAAACAGCGGATTATACAATCCAACTGCGACATATACACGCTGACTTTTCATTGGTTTTGAAAAAAAAATTGTCGCATGTAAATAAATTCCTCTATCCATATAAACGTAATCCAAATTTCTGTATGTCATAAGATAAAAAAGTTGCGTAAATGATTTTCGATCGAGACCACGTAGTTACGCCGGCCAAAACAGCTGCGTGATGTCGATGACCTCCGGCCGACGGCGCCTAGCGACGGCACTACTAATTGATCTCACGATTTTACTTTCGAGTTTTAGTTAACATTGTTTGTTACTGAATTTTTATTTTGACAAGCTAATTAGGTCTTACTAACGATCCTTATGAAGTGGCCTTCGGCTCCAAAACCAATAAATAAGTGGCCAAGTGCGAGTCGGACTCGCCCATGAAGGGTTTCGTAGTAGCAAATAACATAATATAAAAGTCTTGTAGTATGTTTTTTATTAGTTTTTATATTTGAGTTGATTGAAAGAAAGGTAAATTGCCGTTTATGATTTATGACGTATTAAAAAAAAAACTACTAACTAGATCTCGTTCAAACCAATTTTCGCTGGTAGTTTTCATGGTAATGAACATCATAATTTTTTTTAGCTTTATCATTCTCTTATTTTAGAAGTTACGGGGGGGGGGGGGGGGGGGGACACACTTTTTTCCACTTTGAAAGTGTCTCTCGCGAAAAGTATTCGGTTCAGAAGAAAATGATATTTGAAACCTCAATATCATTTTTGAAGACCTATCCATAGATACCCCACACGTATGGGTTTGATGAAAAATATTTTTTTTAGTTTCAGTTTCAAGTATGGGGAACCCCAAAATTTATTGTTTTTTTTTTCTATTTTTGTGTCAAAACCTTAATGCGGTTCACATAATACATCTACTTACTAAGTTTCAACAGTATAGGTCTTATAGTTTCGGAAAAAAGTGGCTGTGACATACGGACGGACAGACAGACAGACATGACGAATCTATAAGCCATTTGGCTACGGAACCCTAAAAATCACCGTGTATATTTATTTATATAAGTATATGTATATAAATGACGTCACCTGCATCCGCTCCACAGTCAGAAAAGCAGCCAGATTAGCCGTAAAGGTAGCCAACATCAGCACCACGAACAGCCAGTACGCTGCGACCAAGGTCCGCCCCGACAGGGCCTTAGGGGCCTCCCCCCCTCCCTGCGGGGTGAAGGAGGTGAGGGCAAACCAGAAACTTTCTTTTAGAGTAAACTCCCTGGAAAAGACATAGACATTAAAAATTTAAAAAAAAATTGGCCGGTTAAATTATAAATTGTTTGGAAAAAAAACTTTGTTTCGTAGTACTTTTTATTGTTAGGCCTAAGTACTTATCAAAACAAATGGATATGGTATTCTGATCATAGATTTAAGATGTAGTAAAAAAAATCTATGTCTATGATATTGATAGAGACGATTATCCAAAAAAAATTGGCCCGTCAGATTATGTTGCTAGAAAAAAAAATGTGTTTTTCGTATAAACTTTTATTGTTAAGAATTTTGATGAAGCTTGTTGCGGATATTTTTTTGTTTACATTTTTGACGAAGCATGTTGCGGATTTGTTATTGTATCTCAAAATTGTTAGGTCAAAGTACTTATCAAGACAAATAGGTTTTATGATATGGTACATCCCATTCGTCGCCACTAGTGATGGGTCGAGGGCAAAAACAAATTGGGCATAAATGGGCATAAACGGGCGTATTTGGCAAAAAAGAGTTTACGCCCAAATAAATGCCTAATCGCTGGGCAGAAACAAATAATTTAATTTTAGTGAAAAAAAGCAGGTACTTATTTGTATTTTGTAAATCATAACTGTAATAAAATAATTTGGTCATAAAATAATCATAATCAGGTAAAATCACAATAAATTCTAGCTTTCTCCAAATAAATTTATGATTATTCTTTTATACTTTAATGCTATTAACAAAAATAATATAATTACTAACGTAACAGACACCCAACGTCATATAAACTATTGGAGGGCCCGTAAGTAGGCAATACTGGAGTTGCGGGGTAGGCACGACTAGCAAACAGTGACAAAGGAAATGTTGAATATGCTTTAAAAATATTTATTACATTTCATATACACGGTGATTTTTCATTGGTTTTGAAGCCGAAGGCCACTTCATAGGCATCGTTCGTAAGACTTAATTAGTCAGTCAAAATAAAAATTCAAAAACAAAAAATGTTGTCTAAAACTTGAAACTAAAATAGTGAGATCAATTAATAGTAACGCCGCCATACACCGCCCGCCGGCCGGCCGGGGTCATTGACATTAAGCCGGCGTATAACTACGTGGTTTCAATCGAAAATCATTACGCAACTTTTTTATCTTAGGACATACAGAAATTTGGATTACGTATATGGATAGAGGAATTTATTTACTATACGACATTTTTTTTTTCAAAAACAATGAAAAGTCAGCGTGTGTACATTAGAGAGAGATTACTACTTTATTTAAATAAAAGGAATAAAAGATTTCAATTGTTTTAATTATTACCATAAAGCGCCATCTAGTGACAAGGGAGATAAATAATTATGTTTATACGGCGATGGGTAGGCATGCTTTTACGTATTATATGGTAGTACGTACCTGCAAGGATAAGGGTATGCATCAGGGTTGTTCCTCGCAGAGTATGGTGAGTATTTATCTAGGAGCCATATCATGAATCCAGTGAGAAGCAACGCAGCTACTATGCTGAGCCATACCTGTTAGAATAACTTATCATCATCAGGTATTTTTGTCTCCACTGCAGGAGCACGACCCTCTCTGTACTACCGGAGCCATACTTGGCCAGAGCAGCTAGAGCACTTGGCCTACACTCTCCTCGCTGGCCAGACGGGTTGGAGAGGTATCATTGATGTTTATAGATCGGTATAGTAGAATAGGACCACTCCAAGTCCGTGGATGTCGTAGAAGGCGACTTAGGAAACACTAGTTTAGTCAACTGAACTGGACAACTGAACAAGTGGAAACAAACGAGAAATACAAGCTAACAAAGCTTATACATAATAAGACCTCTCCAACCCGTCTGGCCAGCGTGAAGAGTGTAGACCAAGGCTTTGGCCATGAATAGCTCTGGTAGTGCAGAGGTTGGTGCTACTGCAGTGGAGACAAAAGGACCTAAAGATGATGATAACAAGAACCAACAAATTTATTTGCTAGCAAATTAAAAAAAAAACCTACTGTCAAGAACACCATCTAGTGTTGAGTAGCAGGACTAACGAAGTTGTATCGGTAGATCGCGTTCTCCTCACTAGATGGATATTTGTAGCTCCATCTATTAATGCTAGAGAAACTTGACTTCAAGCGTTAATCCCTAATAACTTTAAACAGCTCAACCGATTTTTAGAATTTGCTTTCACTGAAAGAACTGCATCGAAATCGGTCCGTTCATTCGAGCGCTACGATGCCACAGACAGACAGACCAGCAGGTTTCTACAGATACAAGAGTATCACTATACAGTAATCAATCACACTCACTTCACGCGCGAACGGCTGAATCAGTTTTGCTAAAATTTGGTATGTAGGAAGCTGACATCCTGGATTAACACATAGGCTACTTTAGGCGCGTAAGC
Organism: Acrobasis consociella; assembly: GCA_963555685.1. NCBI lineage: Eukaryota > Metazoa > Arthropoda > Insecta > Lepidoptera > Pyralidae > Acrobasis > Acrobasis consociella. Next base: position 13,236,953 of record OY743129.1, read on the forward strand.
GATAATGAGTAGTCTTAAAAACGGAGACGAGCTGACCAATCCCTACTTACGTCCTACACCCGTTCACGAGTTGACGCGTGGATCAGCCATCGCTAAACTCAACAATATTAAAGGGTATCTAATCTAATCGCTGATATGATGTTGATGGTGATGATGTTGAAGATGATGATGATGATGATGATGAAGCTTTTACATACCTCTGTTCGTAGCACGGTCATGAACTTGAAGAGGGAAGTTTTCCTTATGGGTTTGCGGATTGCTGAAACATGTACATATATGTATTCAGGGTGTATCAAAAACTTTTCATTTATTAAGGAAATGTCACAAATAAAATACAATATGTCATATAATATATGACATATTGTATCAAAATATACTGAAACGATTTCAAGGCCGAATTCAGGAGCACGACCTCAACCCCACTCTTCTCAATGTCCCGCTTCACACATTCCACATCTTTCTAGGTCGTCCTCTACCTCTGTGACCATCAACCTTTAAGCTAACCATTTTATTTACCAGATGTTCGGCATATCGCCTCTTGACATAGCCGTACCAAGTTAAACGGTACCTTTAAACTTCCTCTTATAAATTCATTGTCTATCTTCGTCACGACACATCGACCTAAGCATTCGCATTTAACAAGAAAGACTTACCGATTAAAATACCCGTCTGCTCGAAGTACGGAGCCACGAAGTCTATGACTTCTTCGCGTTCAGCTGTCATCGTTAGAGCAGCTACGGCTATGTCGGTCTCCTGCAACATACAGTCATCATCAGGTCTTTTTTATCTTATTATAAAACGCAGACTAACTTTGTTACTATGTTTAAACCATTATCCGACCAAATCAAGTTGACATCTAGTGATATGCCATTGACTTATCTGAAAATTTCAACTTGATTGGGTCGAATAACAGTCGGGATAGAGTTCAGTCGGGATTAACTACTTATTTCGATTTCGTCTTCTGTCGGTCTCATGCACAAAAAGTTAGTGAACTGTCGGTATAGCGTTCACCGGGATTTCCTCTGTCGGCATTGAGTGGTAGTCTCGGTTTAAACCTAGTAACAAAGTTAGTCTGCGTTTTATAATAAGACGGTTTGTCTCCACTGCAGGAGCACGACCCTTTTACAAAAAAAGACTTTATTTTCCTTGCTGAGTTTTTTCCAAATCCCCAAGTTCTTCATCATATTCTCATCAACTAGATAGGACTTAAAAGGAATCATCATCAGGTCTTTTTGTCTCCACTGCAGGAGCACGACCCTCTCTGTACTACACTTTCCTCGCTGGTCAGACGGGTTGGAAAGATCTCATTGATGTTTATAAACTTTGTTTAGCTTGTATTTCCTAAGTCGCCTTCTACGACATCCACGGGAGGACTTGGAGTGGCCCTATTCTACTCTGCCGGAAACCACACGGCATGGAAACAAAACGTGTTGACTAAAACTCGAAAGAAAATCGTAAGATCAATAAGTAGTACCGCCTCCAGGCGGAGTTCATCGGTGTCAATCGGTAATTTTGGACAGGCGTAACTACGTGATCTCGATCGAAAATAATTTTCGCAACTTTTATATCTAATGTCATACACAAACTTGGATTTCGTATATAGATAGAGGAATTTATTTACTATACAACATTTTTTAACTACGTGGTCTCGAAAAAAGTAAAATCATTTTCGCTACTTTTATATTATAGTCATACACAAATTTGGATTACATAAGTATATGGATAGAGGAGTTTGTTTAGTATACAATTTTTTTTTTTTTTTTCAAAAAATCAGCTTGTATAAACCTCACCCCCCGCATCAGGTCCCCAACCACGCCGTCCCATGACCCATTGGGCAACTTTTTGCCGAAGCCCCCAGTCTTAGGGGCCACTATCTCGTAGTCAAAGTTCATCGTCTGAAACAAATGTTAATATTCTTCTTCTTATGTACCTTCTAACAAACTATACTGAAGGCGTTTAATCAGTCCGTGATACTGAACAACTTTCCCCAAGGAACATATCGAAAAAAAATGGATTTTCAAACCAACTATAAGCTGATCAGTAGACTTGCATGGCAAGCATAAATATATTATTTATATTTCAATGTTATTTCTTAGGGAAATTTGTTCAGTGTCATGGACTGAATTTTGGAAATTTCGGTCATTTTGGAAATCTTTGGGAGAGGCCTATGTCCGGCAGTGGACGTTATGCGGCTGAAATGATGAGGATGATGATAATGAACTGAATTCAGCCGTATAATAGTTTCAGTATATTTTTTTGGACTTAGATTTTTTTTGTCAGTCAGTTTTTCGTCATTTTTGTTTTGTTTTGTTAGTTTAAGTTAAATGTTTTTGAACAAGAGTCACGTTCAGATTCGTCTGATTCATCCTTCAAAGATTCATCAAAAGAAAGCCAAAGCAAGAATATAAACTTAAATTATTTTTTATTTTTATCATGGTGCAATAAAGTTAATTTGTATTGTATTGTATTGTATCGAGAGGCTTATGAATATTTTAAAAATGATAATAAATTGTTGTATCGTTCGAGAAACTTCAAAAAATATGTGTTTAAATCATTTTATTTTTATGACCTTATTATATCTACTTTATTTCTCGTACAAAAAGTTATGGGAATCCTAGTCTATGGTTACATTCAAATGTATCTTCAGGCTAAGGGCCTTCGCTAAGTGACGCGGCGCACGCGGCGGGTTCAGTCTATCTCTGTCACAAACGCTACGTGCGACAGAGACAGGTGACCCGCGACGGATTCTGCTATCTCTTTCGCATTTAGAGTTTGTGACAGAGATAGACCGAAACCCGCCGCGTGCGCCGCTTAGTGAAGGCCCTAAAGTAGGCACTAGGCTACTTCTACTTCCTTACTTCAGCAAGTTTTGCTATCAGATCAACGCAGTACCCCTCGTACATTGGTTGGTTTTCTTCATCCACCATCTGTTCCCCAGTCGCCGGGTCTAGCTTGGGCAGCGTCCAGGGTACGGCCTGAAAAGAAATAAATAAATAAATATATAGGGACAAATGACACAGATTGAGCTAGCCCCAAAGTAAGTTCGAGACTTGTGTTATGGGATACTAACTCAACGATACTATATTTTATAACAAATACATATATAAGGTCTAACAAAATATACTGAAACTATTTTAAGGTACAATTCAGTCCGTCATACTGAACAACTTTCCCCAAGGAACATGTGTCAAAATATGAAAAAAAATTTTTTGCTTTCCATACAAACTCGGATCAGCTGATCGGTCAACTTGTATGGGAGGCCAGAAATTACTTTTCATATTTCGATACGTGTTCCTTGGGGAAAGTTGTTCAGTATCACGGACTGAATTAACCCTTAAAATAGTTTCAGTATATTTTGTTAGACCTTATATAGATAAACATCCAGGACCCAGGACAATTTGAAAAAGTCCATTTTCCAACTTGCGCTGACCGGGGATCGGACCCGGGACCTCTGGGTGGCGGACTAGCATGGTAACTACGCCACAGAGGTCGTCAAGAACATTCCTCATCTAGTGTTGCCTCTGTGCGTAGTAAATACGCCACGCCGCTGGTTCTAGGTTTGATGCCCAGCCAGGGCAGTTGAAAAATGGCCTTTGATTCCGGAAAAAACGGTTATTCAAATTGTCCTTGATCTTGGGTGTTCAGTTCGTATTACGGCCTTTTACAACGTGGAAGGGACATAATAAAATACAATATTCCCATATAAATTGTCTTGACGGCTACATACTCCCGATACCGAAATATTTTTTAAATTTTTCAATTTTACCATATATTAGTTTATTTATAATACAATTAAGTGTGGTTAGTTATCCATTACAGTCGAGACGGGTTGACACACAAGCGGGCGAAGCCCGCGCGTGTTTCTATGGAGCCGAGACTTCTGATCTAGTATGGCCCGTGGTTTGATTTATCACGGGTATTTCCGTTCCACGTTGTATAGACTTTTCCTATTTCCGTAGGGATAAAGACTTAATAGTGTGTATCCTTTTATTTAATGAGGAAAGAAGACCAAATAAGGCCTTTCTAAGGAGGCTTAATAAGGCACACACAAAAAGATTTTACCGTACGAAGTGGAGCAGAAAACCGGAAAGCGGACCCCAAGCTTCACAGCATTACATCTAAGGATACAACTGAATATACTCTGAGAGAGAGACGGCAAGAGATTTACCGGTGACGTCCCAATCCTGAAGAACAACTTTAAAGGCTCCAGGACCACTCCCGGGAGAAGGTGGAAGTCCTCATCAGCTGACCAGCTCGCTATGGTCTGGAGCTCTTCACCAGGGTTGTACGTGGAGAGGATGAAGTGAGAGCGGAGGAACAGGCCGGCCCTGGAAGATGATATTAAAGATGCTGAATGGCAGTGACGTCATGTCTTGAGTTGAGTCATGTCATATACAATGTCCTTTTTAATTAAGTACAAATATTTTAAGGGGTGATTCAGTCCATCATTTCGAACAACTTTTCCTAATAAATGTATATCAAAATAAAGAAATAAAAATTTTTCCTTAGTAATACATCACGTGACTACGGTGATATGTACGATAACCTACAAATTTTTTTCGTATTTCGATATACATTTATTGGGAAATCTTGTTCGAAATGATGGACTGAATCACACCTTAAAATATTTCTACTTAATTAAAAAGGACATTGTATATTAGTATTGTTGATTGTATATGTATACTAATTATATACTAGCCTAAGCCCGCGACTTCGTTCGCGTGGACTTTATGACTCCAGAAAAAGCTTATCAGGCTGAACAACTTTTGCTAAGGCGTCATTTTCGCTGGACCATTATAGTTCTGCATCAGGTGTTCCATTTACCAAAATCATTTATACCCTGTATGTTGTCCAGGCTTAACAGCTATGTAACAAAAAAAAGTCCATCGAGTAGGTATTTCCGAAGATTAGCGTGTACAAACAGACAAACAGACAGACCTTTTTTTTACTCTATTACTATGTCTCCATCGTCCCTTTTTTTTATATTTAATTTAGTGTACAGACACATTTTTTATTGTTTTATTAAATGCATACCTAGATAACCTGGTATTACGGCTCAAAACAAAATCAAACGTCACATTTCGCAGTTGAAAATAAAAAATAAAAAAAGAATATTTAGTTACTAGAAGCTAATTATTCGTCAAACAAAACTAGAAACTAGCTTCTTCTTCTTCTTTAGGTGCCGCTTCATTCCTGAAGATTGGCAGTCAGCTCTTTAAATCTTGGTTTGTCCACGGCAAGCCTGAACAGTTGTTCTACAGTTTTGATACCAGTCCGTTGTCGGATGTTCCTCAGCCATGACATTTTGCGACGTCCTACCTTGCGCTTTCCGGCAACTTTACCCATCATTATGGTCTGGAGTAGATAATATTGTGGGTTTCTTAACACGTGACCTAGATATGTGAGAAACTAGCTAAATTAATCAAATTTTCTTGTACATGCTTAATTCTTATTTTTTTTTTGCAAACTAAGAAGAGCAGAATGCAAAACTCGAGTATACCCATACCCAGACAGTAACCCATTTCATCCTCGAAGTGACTATCCACTATGGCTCTATATGCACGTCTCGGGTAAAATGGGTCATTTTATGCTCTTGTAAGGAAATAAGAAGGATAAAAAAAAATACATATTTACAAATATACATACAGAAAAAAGTTAACTACTAATTTAGTCTAAAAAATCTTGCCCATGTGGTGTACGAGCCAAGCTCGCACATTTCAGCTGCACGCGGCCACATAGTATGTAGGTCGCGTGTCAGCTGTTTTTACTTTACGTTTTAAATCTACTTATAACAAACAATTGAGATACTATCGAGCAGCGATCGAGAAAGGACCCGTCACACCCAACTACAACATGTAACATAACAACAATAAACAGTTTCTACGTGACGTGGTCTTGTGTCTCCATAACATCATCAAACAACAACATCATCTCTTCATGTATGGCGCGGGCCTAGGTGAAAACCGAAGCCTGCGCCGTAAATAATCGTCCTTCGAGCCGGATGGATTTCGGGCCCTTCTGCGATACGTAGCGAATCGGTTCACTGGCCTCCCACAAGCGGGTCTCACCAGTTGAATTGAGATGGTGCATATATCGCAGGGGCGCGAATACTCCGAAAACAAATCAGCACAAGAATGGAAAAACGAAGCTGCTCAACAACTGAATCTATCAAGATCAAGAACTAGTGTCATGTTACCACCGTCAGTGAATCCACAGTGTTAATTATAACAAACATCTATCATTATCAAGTAAGTTCCTACGCCGTTCAGCTGGACACAACTTAACAATTAACAAACATCGGAGCTTCGCCGCAAACTGTGGGAAGTCTTCACCGTTCAGCTGGACACAACTTAACATTTAGCAAACATTGAAGCTTCGCCGCAAACTGTGGGAAGTCTTCGCCGTTCAGCTGGACACAACATTTAACAAACATCGGAGCTTCGCCGCAAACTGTGGGAAGTCTTCGCCGTTCAGCTGGACATGTCATAACATTTATCAATCAATGGAGCTACGTCGCGGCAAGGTGGTAGAGTCTACGTCTCGCCGGGCAGATGGAACAACATTTTACACAAGAAAAAAATGCCTAAGTACAAACGCTGTGGTGACTGAAGGTGGAACCAAACAAACATCTAGGATACTCAGAAAGAGTAATTAACATATTTCGAAAATCGAGAGTCACCAGTTACAAGATATCATCATTCAAACAAACATACACACAGGTCAGAAACGTATTGAACCAAATAAATTACGAACAATACAATACGTTGCCTACTTGCATTAGATCGGAAGTTCAACGACACACATCGAACAAGGCCAGTGGAAAGAATTTGCAAGCTTGCAAAACTGCGCGACTACTGACTTCACCGGACACTGAATACATGGAATAATAAATTACGTCACATCGAACGATAACAATCATCAGCATGCCGCCATCTAAGAATTCCTGTTCGAGTGGATCGGGTCGGCAGGATGCACTGCAGCAGCAGCGGACAGACAACGCCGCGACGATTCGAGGCATCGTAAACGTCGCCAGCAGTATTCAAGCGAACATTACATATATTAATTTATATCATACAACTTACTCTATCATGTCAAGTGGCGGTTTCTTTTTCAATCTATCTTTCATCTTTCGGGCTTGGGAGCATGTACGAGCCAAGCTCGCACATTTCAGCTGCACGCGGCCACATAGTATGTAGGTCGCGTGTCAGCTGTTTTTACTTTACGTTTTAAATCTACTTATAACAAACAATTGAGATACTATCGAGCAGCGATCGAGAAAGGACCCGTCACACCCAACTACAACACGTAACATAACAACAATAAACAGTTTCTACGTGACGTGGTCTTGTGTCTCCATAACATCATCAAACAACAACATCATCTCTTCATGTATGGCGCGGGCCTAGGTGAAAACCGAAGCCTGCGCCGTACAGTGGCATAGTGCCAAGAACGCTGGCCGCATTTCCGCGTTGGATCGCAATACTGATTCGTTGTGCGAAAAAACAGCCAGCCCTCTTGTCACCAGCGGCGCAGATCAGTCTTGGAGAGATCTCTTGCTCTTGTTGTACAATACTATTGTCTGCCTGTCGGTCTGTTCTCACCTTTCAGCATTCCAATAGAAAACGGTATCATTGGTCATGTCTGCGTCTTCAGCGAACTGCCGGAACAGCCTGTCCCTGGTGGCATTCATCTCGGAGAATTCTGGGTTATCGCAATCCACCTAAGAATAAAATAGAAAAAAAAATTAGGTCCTTAATTCATTTTAAATTTGCCGTGTGGCATCCGGCCTAGAATAGGACCACTCCCACCCCTCTTGTGGACGTCTTAAGAGTAGTCTTCTTCTTATATTTAAGAGCTGGGCTCTTGTCGGTGGAGTGCTTTCCATGTCTCTCTTCCTTGCGCTAAGTTCTTAACCTCCTTATATGTTTTCACGTTTTTCTTTTATTTGGTCTAAGAGTAGTATCCGACCGAAACTGGTTTTTCGACCGAAACCCAAACTGAAACAGAATTTCGGCAACGGTCTCAGATTCGGCCGAAACAGAGTAATGTAAATACCTTCCTCATTTTATTGGCGATCTCTGTGGCGTAGTAGTGGTCCCCATGCTAGTCCGCCAGAAGTTCCGGGTTCAATCCCCGGTCAGGGCAAGTTGGGAAATAGCCTTTTTCACATTGTCTTGGCTCTTGGATGTTTATCTATATTGTCACAGCTGAGGAAGATGTAGAAAAAGAAGCTTATTAGCTTACCTTCGCAGTGAGGTAAGGCAGCTCATGATCAAGCTTCGAGTATACATCGGTGATGTACTGGAGCAGGCTCGTGATGATATACTGCGATTTCTGTACAAGAAAAGCCAGGAATCAAACAATAAGCAAGTTTTCTGGGTCAAAAATTAATTATTTGGTGCTGTTAATAGAATAAGATACAGATACTGACGGGGCAGACAGAGCCCAGGGCCGTAAGACCCAAAGGCCACGCTTAGCGTGATGGTGAACGTTAAGATGGAAAAGGAATCAAAATAGTGATGGGTTGCTAGCCCCATCGCGTATTAACATGATTCCAATCTCGCCTATTCCCTCGATCGGCTCTTACGATACGCGCGGGAAGAGAAGCAGCTACATTCTAAGTTTTTTCTTTTCTCCCAGACCAGCATGGAAGAGAATAAAACGACACCAAATATTTTAAAACGTGATTTTAAATTTATTATTGCGGAAAAACAATAATAAATCCAAAATCACTCAGTCATTGATATTAGGAGCGCTATTTGACTTCCAAAAAGCATGACGTCACACTTTCGTAGATATTTCATATAAATCCCATAGATAATGTTTGTTATGACGTTTCGAAAAAGCAGAGATTAGAATGGATTGCCATTGCCTCCAATCGTTTACTAAAATCCTTCAATGCTAAAATCCCTCACAAGTTACTAGAATCCCTAATTTTTAAAATCTCTCCGAATTCTTCATTATGATAATCCTTCATTGCTAAAATCGAATTGTTCCCTTTACGTCGCTTCCCATGGCGCCGCTCTGTGTCTTCACTTCATTCCCACCACGTCGCTCTTTCCCTCACGATAGTTCCCGACACGTCGCTTCTTAAATTTTATTAAAATCCGTACAATCAACTGCAAAATTGTTAAATCTATCACTTCACGCTTCAACCACTGAACCTATTTAGATGTAATTTGATATGGATATAATTTGATACCTAGGACAGTTTTTATCCCGAAATTCCTACGGGGAGCGAAGCGAATAACTCGAATCTTTTACAGCTGAATTCCTTAATTGTTAAAGTCCTTTATTCTTAGAATACCTAAGAATCCTTCGTTACTACAATTCGATTTTTTACTGCTACAGTCCTTCATTACTAGAATCTATTTATTTATTTATTCATTAACACACAAAACAGCTTACAACTAAAACTTTACAATACATTAGCATAATAAGAATTCTTACTAAGTTTCAGTCCAAAATATGTGTGCCTATATCAATTTTTTATGCTACAGGACAATTTATTTAAATATATACATTTATTATTTTAGTATGTGCATTAAGTTTGTATTACAGAATATCACTAATACAAAACAATTATTATTATTACTATAAATTAACAATTAGTAATCAAACAATTAATCTGTATGTGTACCTTTTATTGTGCGTATCTGCCTTCGAAACTGAGGTAAACTTAAATGAAAAATATCAATATTTCTATTGGAGGCAAGAATGTCGTTGTATAGACGGCACATTCTAACTTTGGGGTTATAATAAGACATGTTGTTCAGAAACACCTGGAGGGCAATCTTTCTATTTAGAATCCTTGTTAGAATCCTTCAAAGTAAGAATCCTCAAAGAATCCCAATCGCACCTGTATCTCCCCAGAGCAAGCGCACTCGTCCCTCTGCGCCGTGATCCTGCAGCACTCTGATTGGTCGACCGACAGCAGTACAGTCGGCAGCACGAGTTGACTTACGTCGACGCTGCTACCAGGGTAGTCCGTGAAGATTAGGTTCCAGCGGTAGTCGCGCCGGACTAACTTTTCTTTTACGGCCTTAGAGAAAAAATAGAATAATTTAATATCAGTAGGTACATAACAGGGACCAGTATTTCACATTAGTCAAAAAAGGTTCGTAACCTTTTTTGACTATGTGAAATACCTTAATCATCTTATTTGACCGTCAAAAGATACGAACCGCGGGGTCTTTTTGAAGTGAAAACTTCTTTAGCGGCGTTGTGCACTTTTTTTGGAATGGATAAAAAATGTTAAACTCGCGTCAGGACACGTGACCTGATCGAAAATTCGTAAGACGGATGGAGAGTAGACAGCTGGCGCGGCGTAGGAGAGGGAATATCCCCCTCTATTTCTACGGCGCGGCGAAAATGTATGCCTGCGCCTGCTGTTTCGTATATCAAAAATGCACAACGTTAATATTCAAGTTTTCACTTCTGCCGGCACTCCCAGAGTGCATTTTTTGACTAATGTGAAATACCTATAAGATCTTATTTGACCGTCAAATAAGATATTCAGAGACGAAGCCTGTTGCGGATGTATTTTTGTAAACCTTTGACGGCGGATATACTTTTGTATCCTTTTATTTTTAAGCTATTGCATAGCTTCTATCGCGGGCCTTGAGCGCGGGGACCGAATCCAGAAATTCAGTAACGAAAAAACCTCACGCTTCCCACTCCGCCTACCATGTAGGTTGCCGCTTCGTCTCCGTCGTCCGTTTGCGACGTTGCCGTCCTTCCTTGTAAAAATTCACCGACCGAACGGAACCACCTTAATGCAACAGCTTTACCGTGGCAGTCCCCGAGTGCCACACGTCTTTTTTTTGACGAAGAATGTTGCTGAATATTACTTTTGCTTTTTAGATACCTAATTGTGAAGTAATAAAGTACCTTGGTTACAGGCTGAGCGCAGATTATCGTAACAAGAGATCTTATATCAGTAGGTAAATTACATATTTATTCTGAGCACGTTCATCATCATCATTATCATCAGGTCCTTTTACTCTCCACTGCAGGAGCACGACCCTCTCTGTACTACCAGAGCCATACTTGGCCAGAGCAGCGACTTGGCCTACACTCTCTTCGCTGGTCAGACGGGTTGGAGAGGTCTCATTGATGTTTATAAGCTTTTAGCTTGTATTTTCTAAGTCGCCTTCTACGACATCCACGGGAAGACTTGGAGTGGCCCTATTCTACTCTGCCGGAAACTACACCAAGCAAGAACCCTTTACTATGTTTTAATTTAATTCACCCCCAACACAAAAAGAGGGATCTGTCTGCGTATTGCTAAAAAGGTTAAAAAAAAGCGTCGAAATCGGTCCATCCGTTCGAGAGTTACGATAACATGAACACGGACAGAAAGACAAACATTAGCAAAAAAACTAAGTTTCAAATTACTTTCGATTTTCTTATACGGAAATTCGTTACCACTGGTTTTTACAACCCCTCTAAAAACAGTCCACGCTCAAGGTTGTCTATACATACATACATACTATCACGTCTTTATCCCTAATGGGGCAGATAGAGCATTTTGGGTCTTGCGGTTCTATGCAGAGCCCAGGGCCGCAAGACCCAAAAGCCACTTTTAGCGTCATGGTGGGCGAGAAGATGGAAAAGCAATCAATGTAGTGATGGGTTGCTAGCCGCATCGCCTGTTAACATGATTTGCATTTTTGCCCATTCCCTCGATCGGCTTTTACGATCTGCGTGGGAAGAGAAGCAGCTGGTACATTCTAAGTTTTTTATTTCTCCCAGACCAGCATTGGAGTCTTTATGGGACTTGTCTATCACGTCTATTATCACCACTAACTGCCTCCGTGGTGTAATGGTTAGAGCGTTCGGCTCATACCCGGAGGTCGGGGGTTCGATTCCCGGCGGGGGCAACGACTTTGTGTTGTTGTCCTAGTTTGGTTAGGACATTGTAGGCTGATCACCTGATTGTCCGACTAAGATGATCCGTGCTTCGGAGGGCACGTTAAGCCGTCGGTCCCGGTCACTGTCTTTGACATTGGTCGTTACGTAAAACCATGTCAGAGGCCTTTAAGGCGGTTTAAAAACTCTGACACTAGTGTTAGTCACTAACACACACGATAAGAAGAAGATTATCACCACTCACCCGTCTATAAGTGTCCATGACGAACCCTTGGCTGCCGACGATGACGTAGAAGCCTGGCTCAGGCCTCATGTTCTTCAAGGCCCTGGCAGAGTCCCTGGTCAGGCCAGCGTGTACCCAAATGCGAACGTTGGACCGACCTAGCAACTCGTATAGGGTTTTGTCCACCTCTGAGAACAAAGAGAAGTGTACCATTCAAATAAATGTTATTTTTACAAGCTTTTTCTTAGGGTTCCGTACCCAAAGGGTAAAAACGGGACCCTATTACTAAGACTTCATTGTCTGTCCGTCTGTCTGTCAGGCTGCCTAACAGTGGCGTTGGGTGATAATTTGGGCTAGTACAGCTATAAAACTATGAAACGAATTACATAAATACCTCCCTAATTAGGTTATATCTTATCTTATACCTTTAAACGAGCAATTCTTGTATATATATTTATAAATTTCTGCGATCTCGAAAACGGCTCTTAACGATTTCGCTGAAAATTTGTATATGGGGGTTTTCGGGGGTAAACAATCGATCTAGATTAGTTTTATGTTTGGGAAAACGCGTGATTTCGAGTTTTCATGCGTTTTTCTTTCCACGCAGAATATGGTCGCTAATTTCGTCGCGCCGCGACCGCCTTGATTTAGCTCAGTGGTTAAGGATAGCGACCGCTAGAAAGAGTGTTACGGGTTCAAATCCCACTCGGTGACTTACTTTTGTTTTTTTTTATGTTTAAGTTTATATTTTTTTTTAATTTGCATTGTTTTTAGACAAGTTTAAAAAAAATAGTTAATGTTTGAGATGTAACCGAGCAAAGCTCGGTCGCCCAGGTACTAAAAGTTAATAAGCCGTTCCATGTCAGGCTTATTTTCATTAACTTAGTGTGAGTTATATGTATCTGAAAGTGTTTGTACATTTATCATTGTGAGTGTATTTCAATAACCAGAGAGAATTTTCGTATTTTAACTATTTGGTTGTGTGCAATCCAGTCATGCTGCTAGTTTACGGCTTTTGAAAATAGTAAGTGCGCCGATATACGTAGGTTATAATTGTACATACATACATACCATCACGTCTTTATCCCTAATGGGGCAGACAGAGCGTTTTGGGTCTTGCGGCTCTATGCACAGCCCAGAGCCGCAAGACCAAAAAGCCACTTTTAGCGTCATGGTGGGCAAGAAGATGGAAAAGCAATCAATACAGAGATGGGTTGCTAGCCGCATCGCCTGTTAATATGATTCGCATTTTTGCCCATTCCCTCGATCGGCTTTTACGATCTGCGCGGGAAGAGAAGCAGCTGGTACATTCTAAGTCTTTTCATTTCTCCCAGACCAGCATGGGATTATAATTGTTAAAATTGTTGTAATTGTTATAATTGTTGTTAGTAATAAATGCATATATGTTAGAAGCCCCTAAGGGAACTCGATGGGAATCGGCTTCTAAGGAAGCTCCGCCACTGCTTCCTAAAGGCATCTGACATAGCTTGACTACTGCTTTACAATGATGACAGCCGAGACCAACGGCTTATCCGTGCCTTCCGAAGCACGGAGGAGCTTGAGAAATTTATAAAAAATCTACTTTGTTGCTTAGAAACTTCAATCAACTGAACAACCCATCCTTAAATAAACAAAACACAGGTTGCTTACCATACGCCACTCATTAATCTAATGCCCATCCATCCTATGCTAGACATAACAAAAATTAAATTAACTGACCGACCCACCCATCTTTACTTGGACATAACAAAGGTTGCTTACCATGAACAACCACCTACCACTTTCGGTCTCCAACAGCACTGCAGCATCAGTCGCGTTCCTCATCTCCAAATAGTCGTCCATAGCGGCTAGTAGGCTCTGACAGCCTAGTTGGCTGCTGACTAAAGGTAGACCCGTATCGGAGCATAGTTGTTCAGCTGCAGGCCACGGTGACCAGGAGAGGTCAATGATGAGGGAAACTCCTCGGAAAACGGCAGCGCACACTAGGAATTTAAGATTCAAATGTTAATTCAGTAACTAGCCGAAGCCCGCGACTTCGTTTGCGTGGACTTTGTCTCTGGAAAATGCTCATCAGGCTGAATAACTTCTGCTAAGGCGTCATTTCTATATTTCGTAAAGTTTAGCTGGACCATTATGGTTCTGCATCAGGCGTTCCATTTTCCAAAATCATTTATTCCCTATATGTTGCCCAGGCTTAATAGCTATATAACAAAAAAAGTTTCATATGAATCCGTTTAGTATTTCTGGAGATTAGCGTGTACAAACAGACCTCGTTTGATTTAAATTCTTACTGTATTAGAACTGTCTCCATCGCGCCAAACATTTTTTTTTTGTAAATGTTTTCGAAGTATATACATTTTTTAAGGTTCCGTACCCAAAGGGTAAAAACGGGACCCTATTACTAAAACCTCGCCGTCTGTCCGTCTGTCCGTCCGGCTGTTCATCTGTCTGTCACCAGGCTGAATCTCAAGAACCGAAATAGCTAGACAGTTGAGATTTTCACCAATTATGTATTTCTATTGCCGCTATAACAACAAATACTAAAAACAAAATAAAATAAATATTTAAGGGGGGCTCCCATACAACAAAACAAACGCGCTTTTTTATAGATAATGGTACGGAACCCTCAGTGCGCGAATCCGATTCGCATTTGGCCGGTTTTTCTTTCCTTCTGCGCAATAACGGTCAGCGCTAGAGTTTCGTGTCGCTACCTGTATTTCCCTTCTACGTTGTATACTATATTTTAGTTATTTACATACATTTTCTATAGCTCTCCTCTTCATCCTCCCGATCCAGTAGAACCAGCTCATCCACGACCCTGATCTCAGGGTGTGTCTCCTCCACCACCTTCAGGCTCCGTCCGATCTGACGCACCAAGTCCCGGTCGTGGGTTTCTATTATGAAGACTATAAGAAAAATAATGAATAATGAACTTTATGTCAATGCAATAAGGTTGAGGTTAACTGCCTCCGTGGTGTAGTGGTTAGAGCGTTTGGCTCATACCCGGAGGTTATGTACACACAATGCTCGAAATCTCCGCTCCGCTGTTTGAATTGAAGCGGAGCGGAGATTTCAAGCATTGTGATTGGTCAATTTCTCTCCTCTCCGCTCTGCTCCGCTTCAGTGGAAACGCAGCCATACTGCGTATCCGTGAGCATTAACGTATGTCGTTTTTTTTTCTTGTTTGTAAGTGTCCAACACTGCTGTCAGATTTTTCAGGCTGCCTAAAGACATCTGACATAGCTTGACGACTTCCATACAATAATGACAGCCGGGACCAACGGCTTATACGTGCCTTCCGAAGCACGGAGGAGCTCGAGAATTTTTTATGCCACTTGTGCTCGCACATCCAAGTGCGGATCACGCCTGGTGTCCCTTAAACCTCTAAAAGCGGTACGCAAGCTGAACGTCAGGCTGCGTTTCCACTGAAGCGGAGCAGAGCGGAGAGGAGAGAAATTGACCAATCACAATGCTTGAAATCTCCGCTCCGCTTCAATTCAAACAGCGGAGCGGAGATTTCGAGCATTGTGATTGGTCAATTTCTCTCCTCTCCGCTCTGCTTCGCTTCAGTAGAAACGCAGCCTGACGTTCAGCTTGCGTACCGCTTTTGGAGTAACACCAGGAGGTTACTCCAAAAGAAGTTCATAAGACGGACGTTACTGCGTATCCGCGTTTCAGTGTCAAACAACATTGAGCGCTAACATATGATACATACATACATACTATCACGTCTTTATCCCTAATGGGGCAGACAGAGCATTTTGGGTCTTGCGGTTCTATGCAGAGCCCAGGGCTGCAAGACCCAAAAGCCACTTTTAGCGTCATGGTGGGCGAGAAGATGGAAAAGCAATCAATACAGTGATGGGTTGCTAGCCGCATCGCCTGTTAACATGATTTTCATTTTTGCCCATTCCCTCGATCGGCTTTTACGATCTGCATGGGAAGAGAAGCAGCTGGTACATTCTAAGTTTTTTTTATTTCTCCCGGACCAGCATGGGAGTATAATAGAGTAACCGCTCTGTAAATAGTACTTACCAAATCGCAGACTCATTTCGGACGCGACACACAGTATATTGAAGAGCAAAATAAATATAAATAAATATATGATCTCCATCGTTTTGAAATATAATTTGATTTATAAGAAAACTAAGTTTTTAATTAGTTAATGTATTTTTTTATTAGTTAATTTTTTTTTAATTAGTTGATTTTTTTACGATTATTCACCGCAATATTTACAATTGCAACGTTTTACTTTGTTTATTAAAATTGCGGAAATATATTCTTGCAACAAATACGGTATGAACAGAGTCAGGAATATGTAAAACAAAATTCTTAGTTTTTCAAACATAAGTGATGGTTTTTGAAAAAGTATTAATTATTTTAGACATCGACATAATTTTTTTAATGTAAGTTACATGTACCTGTTTTGCAATTTTTTCAATTTTTCAATAAGTTAAGTTTTTTTTTATAAAGAAATTATTTAAATTTCTTAAAAATTAAAAAGTAGTTATAGTTAGGTAGGTACTTTCAAAACTTTTGATTCAGTTTCATTATTTTAAGTATTATTGATATCAAATATTTAATATTTTTTGAAAAAAAAAAGAAATTATTTTACTAAAATGAAAACTCGACGCGTGTTTTCGAGAGAGGGATGCGCTGTGAAATACGTCAAATCAGAATTTTAGATACGGACAAGGTGAGTAAGGCCTACCTGACACTGAACGAGTAAATACTTAACCTTTAGATTGCGTTTCCACAATCACAATGCTCGTAATATCCGCACCGCTTTAATGGAAACAGCGGAGCGGAGATGTCGAGCATTGTGATTGGTCAATTCATGCACCGCTAAGCTCCTCTCCGCTCTGCTCCGCTTCAGTTCTCTCCGCTGCTGCGTTTCCACTGAAATGTCGAAATCTCCGCTCCGCTGTTTGAATTGAATCGGAGCGGAGATTTCGAGTATTGTGATTGATCAATTTCTCTCCTCTCCGCTCTGCTCCGCTTCAGTGGAAACGCAGCCTTAACCGGGAACGTCGCATTTATCCGACTAACATTGTCGGGCCCATTCCGCTAACGTCGGATATTTCCGACAAAATGCTCGTTTGGCACATAACTTACGTATCCATATCCGTTTTTGGTTGTAGGTATTTATTGTAGGTTTACCATGCCTCGCGCTAGGGCACGACAATAAGCAAGTTTCCTGGGTCAAAAATAAATTATTTGGCACTGTTAAAAGAATAAAATGTCACAAAATAATGTCACTTGTCATTGATCATATCCATTATCAACGTGATATAAGATTTAATAATGCGGAAAAACTGACATTAAGAGCGCTATTTGACTCTAAGAAACTATGACGTCATTCGTTTTTATTTCATACAAATTCCATAGAAAATGTTTGTTTTGACGTTTAGAAAAAAGTGTCTGATTTGATTTGTTGGAAACTTCTTTATTGATATAAAGTCTTGCGGTGAAAGGGTTAAGGACGCTTTTAGCGTGTTGGGGTAAGTAATCGACCTCGTCGGAGGACGACCTCCGTGGCGTAGTGGTCACCCAGCTATTCCGCCACTTAGAGGTCCCGTGTTCGATCCCCGGTCAGGGCAAGTTGTAATATGGCCTTTTTTAAATTGTCCGCTGGGTCTGACAAGACAAGACCGCCATTGTACCTACTATATTTTAATATAATTTTACTATATTTTATATTTTTTCTCCCATGCTGGTCTGGAAAAAACTTAGAATGTACCAGCTGCTTCTCTTCCCGCGCAGATCGTAAAAGCCGATCGAGGGAATGGGCAAAAATGCGAATCATTTAAACAGGCGATGCGGCTAGCAACCCATCACTGTATTGATTGCTTTTCCATCTTCTCGCCCACCATGACGCTAAAAGTGGCTTTTGGGTCTTGCGGCCCTGGGCTCTGCATAGAACCGCAAGACCCAAAATGCTCTGTCTGCCCCATTAGGGATAAAGACGTGATAGTATGTATGTATGTATATTTTAAATGTACTTTTCATTATTGTCATACTTTTCATTTGTTAGTGCAAAAAAAATATCTTATAAAGACGTAAATAAATAACTTCATATATTGTTTCTAGAATTTTTTAAGCTTAAAATGTCGGTTTAACTTTTCCTTAAATGTGCGGCAAGCCTAAAGTTATTACAATATGGAATAACCATTGTGTGTCTACTGACTAACGATGGGCGTTCCTTAAATTATGCACAGCGGCAACTCACCTTAAAGGGTAGATTTCAAGTGCTCGGATAGTCGGGTGGTAAAGTTTTAACTGTTTTTTAGATATCCAACGTGGAAGAAGAACATGCCGTAATAAATCGAATCACGAGCTATGCTACAGTCACTATAGTATAATGAAATTACCATAACAATCAACAAACACAAAAAAACGGCATTTCCATAAAAAAGCCGATTTTTTTTTACTATTGTCATTGAAAAGAATCGGCTAATTAATTATTAATGTAAGTATTGCATATTGTACTTTGCTGTGACGGCAGCGATTTGGCCGCATTTTTATATAAATTATATGTTATTTTTAATTAGTTTTAGTTAGCTTTATTTTAGGTTGTATTTATTAAGTTAATATTATATTGTCATATTATGTTTATGATGGTGCAATAAACAAAAAGTATTTCATAAAGAACGTAAACTCCTAGGGTCCCGCGCAATATTATTACCATCGACGCAGCTGTACGTGTCCCGTCTGCACTGGTCTACGAGGGTAGAGGAGGTCGTGGACTACGTCCGAAAGAAGTCCAACTTCACCTTGAGGGTTGAACGGCTGCAGTCTCGCCACAAAGCGCATTTTAATTCATATGTGGTGAGAGTGCCGACGCATCATCTGCCAACCTTCATGAAGGAGGACTTCTGGCCGCAGGGTGTCGTATTTCGGAGTTTCCGAGGTCGGCTACCCGACGATACCGTGCGTCACACGTCGCCGACACTACGTGTAAATTAGAAATTATATATAATTATTATGTATGTTAGTTATAAGGTATTTATAATATGGGTCTCTGGCATTGTACAAAATTTGTAAGTACAATGCTATTGCCTGAAATAAAGGAATTATTATTATTATTATTCTCCATCCCCCGTCCCCGCACCTCTCCCCCGTTGATCGCATGTGTTGGCGGGCGAATACACACACATTGACGTGTATACGGATGTACAGTTTCGTTTGTAGTAGTAGGCATAGATGATACTTCGCTTCTATGCAGTTTGTCGACCTCCGTGGCGTAGTGGTCACCATGCTTGTCCGTCACCCAGAGGTCCCAGTTTCGATTCCCGGTCAGGGCAAGTTGGAAAATGGCCTTTTTCAAATTGTCTTGGGTCTTGGATGTTTATATATATGTATTTGTTTTAAGTTATAGTATCGTTGAGTTAGTATCCCATAACACAAGTCTCGAACTTACTTTGGGGCTAGCTCATCAGTGTAATTTGTCCCTATATATTTATTTATTTATGCAGTGCCAAACACAGTTATGGCACTTCATAGAAGCGGGGTAAGTATAATTTTTTATATAGCTTTTATTTTAATTTCATTACGCTATAGACATCTAGCATAGCCCGTGTGGCTTTTCAATGTCAATTTAAAATATACTTTGTCACCATTTCGTAGCGCTTAATGTTGCTTGACACTGCAAAGTGGACACGTAGCTAGTTACATAATTACGTATGACGTGTCACTTTTGGAGCCTACTTTATCTCTTCTGTTTAAAAAAACCTTAATTTTTGGACAAGTGTGACTTTCAATTCTGGACAAATGTGACTTGCACTGCTGGACAAGTGTGACTTTCAATTCCGGACAAGTGTGACTTTAAATTCTGGACAAATGTAACTTGCAGTTCTGGACAAGTGTGACTTTTAAACGGGACAAATGTGACTTTCAATTCTAAACAAATGTGACTTTCAATTCTAAACAAATGTGACTTGCAGTTCAGGACAAGTATGACTTTTAATTCTGATCGAATGTGACTTTCAATTTCAGATAAGTGTGACTTTAAATTCAGTACAAGTGCCATTCATATCGTAGAAGAAAGCTATACGCACACTCTGAAGCAAATATCCGTGCTACTGACCTACTGCACGCGACTGTACCGTTGAATATTTGAGCGCGAGTGTACTGCATCGGAAACTATTCGTGGGAAAATCTACATGTGTTCGGAATCACGCGATGTTGGGACATTCGAAACTTGACTTTGATATTCTGGGACCCTTAGGTTTATGAAGTAGCTGAGTCCCGTGGCGATGCCTGCGTTTTAAAGGTAAAAAAAAGCCTATATTACTCGATGATAGTAAATTTTAAAGGCGCTGGATGCAAGCCGCTCTAGATCGGTCATTTTGGAAATCTTTGGGAGAGGCCTATGTCCAGCTGTGGACGTTGTGCGGCTGAAATGATGACTCGATGATAGCCGTGAAGTTTCCGGCAGAGTAGAATAGGGCCACCCCAAGTCCTCCCGTAGATATCGTAGTAGACTTAGGAAATACAAGCTAAACAAAGCTTATAAACATCAATGAGACCTCTCCCACCCGTCTGGTCAGCGAGGAGAGTGTAGGCTTGGCCGGGTCATCGGGCTGCTCTGGCCAAGTATGGCTGTGGTAGTACTAAGAGGGTTTTTCTTTTTCTTCTTTTCTTGATTATGGCGGTCAAACTTCGTTGAAGCTTATTTTGTCTAGTAATATCTCTTCTTTTTTCCTAATCCTAAACCCTTAACTATACAATCAAAGGTTGGTATAGGTCCTTTGATTGCTTAACGGGAGCTTCTGCCGACAAATCTATACGAGTCCACTGACTTTCATAGCCGATTAAGTGGCGGACGGCGCCCAAAGACGCCCACCGCAGTCCGCAAATAAATATCACTACAACCGCACTATGACTGTCCACTTTAAACATTTCACATATTGTCCATGAGAATGAGCATTTATAACACCAAACTACACCAATTTCATATTATAAAGTCCACTAGAATCATTTTGCAAAACAATTTAAAGCAAACTCCAACTGGACCCCTTGACTTCCCGCCAAAAACTCCCTACTAAGAGGGTCGTGCTCCTGCAGTAGAGACGGGGGGACCTGATGATGATGATGACTCGCTGATAATGTATGGCTTTCTAAATACTTAAATGAATTTTTGAAATCAGATCATTAGTTTTTAACCGACTTTCAAAAAGGTTATCAATTCGTCGCAATGTTTTTTTATGTATGTTCACCGAATTCGAAGACGCGAAGAGGTGGTCCCATAATATTTTTATCAAAATCGGTTATATGGTTTGTGCGTTATAAATAGTACCTGGGCGACCGAGCTTTGCTCGGTTACATCTCAAACATTAACAAAGTTTTATTAAACTTGTCTAAAACAATACAAAATAAAATATTATATGTATACTTGAACATAAAAAACAAAAGTAAGTCACCGAGTGGGATTCGAACCAGTAACACTCTTTCTAGCGGTCCGCATCCTTAACCGCTGAGCCAAACGGATAGCGCGACGAAATTAGCGACCATATTCTGCGTGGAAAGAAAACCGCATGAAAACTCGGAAACACGCGTTTTCCCAAACATAAGACTAATCTAGATCGATTGTTTACCCCCACGAAAACTCCCATATACCAATTTTCTGCGAAATCGTTAGAGCCGTTTTCGAGATCACAGAAATTTATAAATATACAATGTCCTTTTTTATTAAGTACAAATATTTCAAGGGGTGATTCAGTCCATCATATGGAACAACTTTTCCCAATAAATGTATATCGAAATACGAAAAGAAAATTTTAATTTTCCATAGTAATGATATCACGTGACTATTCGATTTGTATGAAAACCGAAAAAAAATATTTCGTATTTCGATATACATTTATTGGGAAAAGTTGTTCAAAATGATGGACTGAATCACCCCTTAAAATATTTGTACTTAATAAAAAAGGATATTGTATAAATAAATAAATATACAAGAATTGCTCGTTTAAAGGTATAAGATACATAGTCTTATTTTATTATCATTATAATATACTGATCTAGTATAGCCAGTGGTTGGATTCATTAAAGGTATGTCCCTTCTATGTTGCATACATACAACTTACAGAGAACAAAAAAATATTAGTACAAGACTTTGACCTACGTTAGAAGCCTTTTGAAAGCTGTATTTTTTTAAATAATTCTTCGAGTGGATGCCGTTAAAGGCGACAGAACTTAGCACAAACAGCTCTACTACTACATTCCTAAGGAGAGTTGTCATCAGACGGCAGCCGGTTGTCAAACTTTTCACACAAAAGCATTCCCAAAAACGAATTGACATCAGTTTCACGTAGTAAAAAAAAATTCTATGTCTATGGTTTCATCCATCTCTTCTTCACTGCGCAAGTCTTTGGCAACCTTTGCACAGAATTGCTTTATGTATTACATGTATTACATACAGAACGGAATCTCCTAAGGTCCCGCGCAGTATGCGTCCCCGTCCCCCGTCCCCGCACCTCTCCCCCGTTCTCGCCTTGCAGAGGTTCGCAGGCGCTCGCAGCCACCCGCTCAACACCTTCCCCACAGTGTATTATGTTTTGTATTTTTTGTTGTTGTATATGATTTGACGACCTCCGTGGCGTAGTGGTCTCCGTGCTAGTCCGCCACCCAGAGGTCAAGGTTTCGATCCCCGGCCAGGGCAAAGGGTCTTGGATGTTTATCTATACACGGTGATTTTTCATGGGTTTTGGAGCCAAAGGCCACTTCATAAGAATCGTTAGTAAGACCTAATTAGCTAGTCAAAATAAAAATTCAGAACCAAAACTTTTGACTAAAACTCGAAAGTAAAATCGTGAGATCAATTAGTAGTTCCACCGCCAGGCGTAGTCGCCGGCCGGCCGCCCGAAATTCATGGGGTCATGCGAGTTCACGCTACAGTTTTGGACGAGTACTACGTGGTCTCGATCGAAAATAATTTTTGTAACTTTTTTATCTTATATCATACGCAAATTGGATTACGTATATGGATTAATTAAGAGTAATTTATTTACTATACGACATTTTCTTTTCCAAATCCAATGAAAAGTCAGCGTGTATATGTGGCGTGGTGTGTGTACAAGGCGAGAACGGAGGAGGTGCGGGGACGGGAGACGGGGACGCATACTACGCGGGACCTTAGAAGATTCCGTTCTGTATGTAATACTTATATTCTGTGACCGTTGACATGCATATTATATTTTGAGAATCAAAAGCAGAAACACGCACTCCGGGCTCCGAAGCAGCTCAGCTTAGCTAGCTAGGGAACATGCTAAGATTAATACTGACGTAATCTACACTAGTCTTTACTTACATTATAAAGAGGAAATTTTTGTCTGTATGTTTATAATGCATAAACTCAAAAAATACTGCGCCGATTTCAAAAATTCTTTCACAATTAGAAAGCTACGTTCACCCTAAGTAACATAGGCTATATTTATTACTAGAAAAGGTTAGAGTTCCGTACTAAAACTTCAGTAACGTAACCCAAGGTGTAAAAAAATTGCCACCACGATGTCCACCCGCGCGAAGCCGGGACGGGCTGCTAGTTTCTTAATATAAAGGAAGAAGAAATATAGAAATAAAACCACCAATTAATATATAATAACTATTTATGTAAGTATATAAACATTACATCGATAAGAAAAAAATAATTCATTTACCTAACTCACAAAATGAAGAAAATAATAATATACCTTAAAACATACAACCTCACACTACACGTATTTTTTTAATTAACAAATTAAATTAATTCTTTTTTAGGTAAATACATATGGCGGAAAGAATTTGTTTTCCTTTTTTTAATTCTTAAGCTTACTTTTAACAAAAAAGTTCAAATATTCTGAAATTTAAAAAAGTAAAAAAAAATCCTTCCTAACATTATCCACCTCAAAAATAAAATTTAATCTTTATGTTCTTAATCTTTTAAAAAAACTTGCCATCTTCACAATTTGCATTGCTGTGTCTATTTTTTTTATAATCAGTTACACTAATTCCTCTTAAAAACTATTTTTCAACGTATTTTACAATTTTTGGGTCCATTTAGTGCATATATTTCGCTAAAACGTGATATTTTTACATTTTTTTTAATGAAAATTATTTAAAAAACAACATCATGCTATACTGATTTTATTTACAGTCTTTTTTATTTTAAACAAATACGCCCGAAACACGATTCAGTCGAGATTCAAAAATCCAATTTTCGATTTTTAAAAAAAGGAACAACAATTTTTCGCTTCAAAACGAATTTTTTTTATATTATATCTAACAATGTTCTGGAATTATTTTTAAAGTAAATTATGTCCATGATAACAAACAAAATTGTTTATGAAACGAAATCATATATCGAAATAATAATAGAAAAATAGTCTTCATTTATACAATTTTTATTATGAAAACCTTTTTTTCTTATCTACTATGATATTATGATATATGTTTCTTAGAGAAAATTGTTCAGTATCATGAACTGAATATGCTTTAATAATATTTTCAGCACATTTTAGTCTCATATAGATTGTAACTAGTATCAAAAAGACACCATTTTTTTTTAAATTGGTACCACTAAAAGAACCCAAATTTGCGCATCTATGGACAGGGCATGTACCCCAAAAACTTAAGGTCTACCTATCCAAATCTATGAAATAATCTAATTTATACAGATTTCCGTACACCCAAATAAAAATAGTCCTATATCTAAAAGTTACCAGAATGAAAAATATAAACACTTCCTACCTCATGGTATAAAATTGCCATTTAAAAAAAAAACATTCAATTTTCCGCGACTTGCAGTAGTGTAGTGGCGATAGAAAAAACTCGGTTTCGGTTTTGGTATCAAAATGTGGTATCGACGTATTCGACACCACACTACTGTGAGCCCGAAAAATCTGAAAACGAGATTTATCCGTGAATTTTATTATTTAACATGAATAAATGCTTATTCCGGGGGAAGAGGAATTCTTGTTTTTAATTCTGTCGCCTCCCGAAACGTGAGTGACACAAGTCAGGGTTTTTCGCTTTTGGCTCGAGTACCGAACGTAATCTCACATATACATACAAATATGATTATATTGAAATTTAACATAATAAATTACAATTTCTTGCAGGAAAACGTGAATAAAGATTTTCGCCTACTAAAAAGCTTGCATCATCGCCTCTCCTCATTTCACAGCGCAGGGGTTAACTCCATAAAATATTACGAAAGTCGTACGATAGTGACGTTCTATTTCTATGTCAAACCGAATTAGACTTTATCATCATACGTTAATGCTCAATGTTGCTTGACACTGAAACGCAAATACGAATACTCTTTTGAAATAACCCCCCAGTATCGAAACATGAATCTCATAAATCATATGTTCCTTGAAGCGTACGACTCGTGAATCACGCGAGGTCGATGTCTAATTTAAATATTTTTTTGTAAATTCAAATGTAACAAACACAACATAAAGTTTAAGTTGCAATGCTTCACTGTAAGTCGTATCGTAGTGTCTTAGTCGAATTAACGTAGTAACTAAAGGCGTTAAATTTCCATATTAAATTGTGTTTAGTACTTATTAAATGTCGATTTTAGACGAACTTTTTGCATTGGCCACTAACTTAGAGCTCAAGAAGAGGATACAAGAACTGAGCCAGTCATTGAGATTAGGAAGAAAACCTGTTCAGATAAATCGATAAACGCGCTTTCATCGATAATAATCAATAATAAATAAATAGAGTTAGACCCAAAGTTAATAAATACTTATTAAAATTAACACCAAATACCCAGGACAATTTGTAAAACCTTTGAACAATTCGGAGTGGTATTTTTGATTGATTTGTTTCATATATCACCGACAGTAGAAGAAGAAAGTGTATATACCGGTTAATTTTTTAAATGGTGCACCAATACTAAAATTAAATAAATAAAAAAAACATTATTTTTAATCGATATTCAAGCGCGATTATTGGTTTAGCTAGACAGGATCTGTGAAAGATATTTTTTGTGTCACGAATGGATTAAAAACTCGAACGCAACGCACTGATAATGTGCTTAAGTGATAAAAAATACATTGCTAGGAACATTAGAACTTAAAAATTAAACTAAATAATTTAAACGTGTGGAAGATTGAAAAGTTAAATCATTTACGCCTAGCGGTTTTAACGCAAAATGCTCAATTTGGAGCGAGTAGCGTAGCGGTAAAGTAAAAAATAATAATTACCCATTGAAATTTTTTAAATCAATTTTTACGTAGAAAAGTTTTAAATTCATCCTCTTTCAAAACCCTTTTATTGCATAATTTATAAGAAGTTTAATAAAATACATAAATATATTTTAATTGTATTTCTTACGAAACAATTCTAGTGCGTACTCGAATAAGCATATGAAGCATTTGGTTCTGGTTTCGACGAACCTATTTCGAAGTTTGCCAACTCTAATCACTCCAAATTGATGCTCAATGCGTATGTCATAGAACATAAAATATAATTTTGACTGCAACACATGTTAACAAAACGAATATGTCGACATTTTCAGTTTTAGATTCGGTCAGACACATCAGCAAAAATCATCCTTGAAGAGCACGCTTCGTCCGTGACATTGTAAGCGAGGCACAAAGGAGGTCTACTTTTGTTTATATTTTTATTAGGCACAGAATAAGTACTAGTAGTCACGTCCAGAAGAACTCATCACTCAGCGAAGGAATTCAAAGAAACATCTACTCAATGTCGTTAGCGATATGGTTTCATTTAGTTCGCGTCAGAAATCGGCAAAGATCCGGCCGTACAACTCTGCCAAAGGATTTTTTTCGTGAAAAGGTAAATATTTATTTTCCTGATACACCGTTCAATACCACGAACTGTGCTTCCTCTTTAAGGATTCTTATAAAAAAAATCGCCCTCCCATACCAATAGCTAAACGCATTTTCAATAGGAGGTCCGAAAGTTTTTTTTTCGTTTTTTTTTGTAACAATTTACAATCTTAAACTGAACTTGCTCCAAAGATTTGGCTGATGGATAAAGTCACCCTGTACAGTTATATAACTACGTAACATGAAATTGCAGTCAAAACATACAGACCCATTCACATTTAAAAAATATTAAAATATAGTAGCTATGTATAACCAATACATACAAATACATATTTATTCGAAATATTAATAAAAAAATCTATAATATCTATTCTGCAAAACTGTGGAACGCCACTAAATTCACTATTTCGCTAAAATTTTCTGTTCTGCTTGTCTTGAATTGATGCGGTTAACAAAATACGAAAATTTTATTCTCAAAAAAATGTTTGTCTTTAAATTAATCTAAAAATCTTCGCTAAATAATTTCTAATACCTACTAATATTGGTCTAAAATCCCGATTGATTTAGATTTCTTTTTGAGATAATTTAAAAAATAAATGCGAGTCGTTTCGTGTATATTTCATTAATTATAATATCACTAACGCTTAATTTTGGAATATTTGCAAGTTTTGATTTTATTCCAAGTCTGATTTCAAACGATAAAGAAAGCGGTAATAAGACAATTTTTTACTCTTAAATTTTACTACGAAAACACCGCATAATTCAAGACAGTCAGATTGTAAACTTAGACCGGAATAAAATAAATTAATGCATTTCATCTGAACTACAAACTCAGATCGATAATCGAGAAGCCAACGCGCCAATTTGAGATCAGAAAAATATCTTTACCGATTGTGATACTTAAAAGGGTATTTAAACTTTAAAAATCTAAAAAAGTCGCATGTTAATTTTTAGTCACAAAAATACAATTATAAGAAATAATTAAAAAAATGTTTATTACTTTGACTGGGAAAGAAAATTTTCCCAAAACATTATGAAATTTTTATTTGTTTCATCGTATAAAGAATATTGTTAACAAATGATTGACAGTTTGTTCAATAAACAAGATATATGTTTAAAAAACTAATACCCGACTACAGGAGTTATATACGGCTAGCAATGTATATATTTTTTAAATATTTTAGTTAGAACTTTCGTTGGATACCGCATTCAATATCAAAACAAAAAAAAATTGACCCCTTACTTTTTGTATGTAACATTAGTTATATACAGCGATTGACGACTCGATTAACATATCATTAGTGAATATTGGATAAGCGATTCGTACCCACATACATAGATCGACTGCTAAAATAATGACCCATGCTCTTAACTTTGCCGTAGTCGGGTAAAAAGTCCCTAAAAACACACAATAATCTGTCACCACTTACATTTCTTTACGCTGATGATTTTCTGTATCAATATTTCAGAAAAAAATTTAAAAATCAGACGATTAGTAGAATAAAAAAAAAATATTAAAAAAAATTGAAACAAGTTATTTTTTTGTTAAAGGAATAAGTTAAATACCCTAAAAGTCGGCTACTCCATTTTGGCGCGTCAGCATCACCGCGACATTCACTGCATAAAGTAGTCCGCTTGCTCTGGATCCTTCTCAAACCGCTTGGCCTCTTCCTGCATACTCTCCTTGATTTTCAAGATGGCCGCCGATTCCGTTTGGTCGTTTTGGTCGCCACCTGGCCCGCCGAAACCTTTAAAATATTATATTTTCTGTTTATAATTAGCTTTTCTCTACTTTACGGCTCGCTTGAATTGTATAAGGTCTAGCAAGATGTCTGAACTACATATTTTAAGTTTTCAGTTTCGTTCAGTACATGAAACTTGGGTATTTATTAAATTTATTTGTGATCCTGAAAATGAACTATTTGATAACAAAATTGTGCCTTCATAGAAAAGAAAACACATAAAGATGAATTCTTTTTTAAAAGATAAATATAGGTTACCTGCCTCTACACACTACTACAGGTTTTATATTACGATTTTTTTTCTACAGCTTTGTTTAAATTATAAAAATGTGTCATTTGACCGAGGTGTATCTAAGTACTGAATTTCGTTAAAGTGATGTAAGATATTTAATAAATTATCAGAATAAAAAAAATTAAAAAAGTAATTCTACATTGCTTAAGTTTTCAACATTCTGTTTTTAGTATTTTTTTCTTATAGCGGCAACAGAAATACGATAATTTCAACGGTCTAGCTATCACGGTTAATGAGATACAGCCTTGACAGACTAACAGACAAGACGGACAGGGAAGTCTCAGTAATAAGGTGCCGTTTTCACACTTTGGGCACAGTGCTTTAAAAAAAAATAATGGATTTTAGAAAAAAAATGGTACAATTAAATTTTCGATATTTTTTTGTCGCGTGAAATGTTACAATTAAATTTTCAATTTTTGTTTAGTGTCAACGATGATACTTACTTAAGTTGTAGTCGCCCATGCCTGATCCAGAATCCTCCCGGGGCGTCCCAGGCCCCCCGCCTCCCACTCCTCCCGGCGAGGACTTCATGCCATCCACTCCTCCTAACCCTGGGCCAAGAGGAGATACCATTGTAGACTAAACTAAATAAATATTAAATACTTGCACTAAAACTGTTAAGCTCCAAAACATCATGAATTTTCAAAGAAACACGGAAATTAACGCGAAATATACCTATTTGTTGAATTTTTTATTTATTTCTTACCCGACTGTGCGCTAGGAGGATTTTTTTATTTTTTATTTATTCTTTATTGTTCATCAAATACAAATTGTACAGAACAATAGGCGAACTTAAGGACAAAAGCGTTGTCTACCAGTCAACCTTTGGGTCTTACAGTTAGTCTAAATGATAAATTATTTATCCATTAAAGGATTACTTTTATGTATGTAATTTTTTATTAGTACACTATACAGCTTAGCCGTCCTAATAGATTAAATGAATATTTAGCTGCAGATGGTATCCTTAGATTATCTTAATTCGCTAATTTCCAACAACTCAAATCAGATACTTTTTTCAAAAGTCAAAACAAACATTTTAATGAGATTTGTATGAAATGCTTATAACGTCAGTTTCTTGGAATCAAATGGCGCTCTTAATGTCAGTATATCTGCAATAATTAATCTAATATCACGTTGAAAATGGATATGATTAATGACAAGGGAAATTATTTTATGACGTTTATTTTCTTAACAGTAACAAATAATACCTTTAGACCTAGGAAAATTGCCAAAATGACACAGGGTGTATCAAAAAAATTTAAAATAAAATTAATCAGTTTTTTTTTTGATATACCAATTTTTAAAGGCCTATCTTCGAGTTTATTTTAAACCTATCAAATGAGTATCAAAACCAAGACCGAGGGGAGTGGAAGAGAAAACTCTGGAGTAACGTCGATTTAATAAGGCCTATATTTTGAATTATAATAGTTGTAAATTCATGATGTTTGGTGCTATTAATATCTACTCTACTCACAATACTATAAACTGAAGAGTTCATGCAAAGCAACGTGTTAAACTGCTAAATTGGAAGGTAACACCGCGCTATAAGAGACCTATTTGAATCAGCACTACATAATTTGAAGGAATAACGTCATCACAGCATGAGGCCGACTGTCCACTAAAGCA
This sequence comes from Acrobasis consociella, assembly GCA_963555685.1. Taxonomy (NCBI): domain Eukaryota; kingdom Metazoa; phylum Arthropoda; class Insecta; order Lepidoptera; family Pyralidae; genus Acrobasis; species Acrobasis consociella. Next base: position 13,267,490 of record OY743129.1, read on the forward strand.
GAAATGAGTATGTTTTAATAATAAATTTGGTTTTTCTGTAATAATAAATTTCTTTCTTAGTTTTATAATTTTAGTCAAAATAATAATTATTAATTAACACGGTTTACTCATGTTATACAACGTGGAAGGGACACCTGTAATAAAGTATGCAGCCACCTGGGCAATTCGTATGGGAATGTCGAAATTATTATTGGTTTTTTGACCATTATTTAAATTTTATTACGCTATAGTGATCTAGTACAGTCCCTGGTTTGATTTATTACGGGTATGTCCCTTCCACGTTGTATATAACGAAGTTTAAAGGAAAACTATATCAGAGCTAAGTAGGGTATATGCGACCAATTCATAAAATGTACTCGGTAAAGGAAAATTTCATAAAAAAAAAGAGGCCAAGTGCGAGTCGGACTCGCCCATGAAGGGTTCCGTAGCAGCAAGTAACATAATATAAAAGTCTTGCAGTATGTTTTTTTTATGTTTAATTTGATTAAATGAAAGGTAAATTGCGGTTTATAATTTATGAAGTATTAAAAAAAAACTACTTACTAGATCTCGTTCAAACCAATTTTCGCTGGTAGTTTTCATGGTAATGAACATCATATATTTTTTTTAGTTATATAATTCTCTTATTTTAGAAGTTACGGGGGGGGGGGACACACTTTTTTCCACTTTGAAAGTGTCTCTCGCGCAAAGTATTTAGTTTAGAAAAAAATGATATTAGAAACCTCAATATTATTTTTGAAGACCTATCCATAGATACCCCACACGTATGGGTTAAATGAAAAATATTTTTTTTAGTTTCAGTTCTAAGTATGGGGACCCCCAAAATTTATTGTTTTTTTTTCTATTTTTGTGTCAAAACCTTAATGCGGTTCACAAAATACATCTACTTACCAAGTTTCAACAGTATACGTCTTATAGTTTCGGAAAAAAGTGGCTGTGACATACGGACGGACAGACAGACAGACAGACTTGACGAATCTATAAGGGTTCCGTTTTTTGCCATTTGGCTACGGAACCCTAAAAAATCAGTAGAAAAACAGTTATCAGACGTTTTTAATGGTGTGAACTTTGATTTGCAACTACGGAACCCTATGATGCGCGTGGCCCGACACGCACTTGGCCGATTTTTTGCCACTATTTAATATAGATTTCGTATACTGGTAATGTTTGAAGTTACTTTTCCATAGTATTATAAATTTATAATTCACTATCGTATTCCAATAATTTCATTAATAAATTACTTTGGTCACAGAATAAGTATATTACTCACATACAGAAGTATTACTCAAAGGATTCAAACAACTATCTACTCAATGTCGTTACCGATATGGTGTAATTTAGCTCGCGTCAGAACTCGGCACCTTTTCGCTTAGATACCTAGAAATCCACAAGCCAATTTCATTCTTATTACTCTAGACATACGATTCATGTCACTGAATTTCATAGTCCGGAGTGGTCGCCGCGCGTATATTAACAATGTAGGCACATTTTCGATATCTAAACAGGGAGTGACACAGGCCTGCTTTGGTGAACAGGCAGCATAACAGAGACCAAATTAAAAAAAAAAATGTTTATTTAATAAATACTTTTTACGTGGCTACGTGGTACGACACGTGGCTTTGCGTTATTTAAAACTAATATAACGGCTTTCTGGGCTTTCATCGACTAATAAGTAAAACAAAGAAATTTAGGTTAGAATTACAGTTTATTGAAATGCGGTTAATTTGCCTAATGTATTTTCCATACATTTAAAATTAGTAGGTTGTACAATGAAATAAGGAATGTCTCAAGTCATAAAATAGGGGTAAATTAAAACCTTTGGCTCATTATGTATATTATTAAAAAGTATGGTACATGTATTTTTTCTTTTCTTTGATTAGCAAATAATGACAACTGGTGAAAATCACACAAGATCAGGTACTCCACCAGGTGACGTAAATCGCGAAGCGAAGAAAAAACATGGGTCAATTATTTTAAGATGATCTTATACACCATTTGATTAGGTATTCAAATAAATGTAAACAATCTTGACATGTCTTTTTATTGAAATATACACTATAAAAATCAACAATTTTGCTAATTACAAAGTAATTATGTTATAAATTATAAATTACATAATTACTTTGTAATTTGCAAAGGTATTGATTTTTATAGTGTATATTTCAATAAAAAGACATGTCAAGATTGTTTACATTTATTTAAATACCTAACCAAATGCAGTTTAATTGATTAAATAAAACAAAATATTATTTACCCAATAAAACAAAATAATCCTAACTAGCCGGGTAAACTAAAAACCTGAGACTTTCTTTATTACCGTAACCAGATGGCTGCAACACATATTGTACAGAAACTTTTTTTAAACGGTAAATAGTCATAGACAGCCCCTGAGGACGGATATAAAATATAAATTTCGTATAGTAGTCGATATAAGCCCCTTACAATTCCTTACAGAGAAGCAAATTTTTAATACGTTTCAGTTACCGAATTTCACGAATCAAACATAAAGTACTTATACATAGATTTAAAAAAAAAATATTTTTTTCGCCTCAATGTATGGAATTTTTGAAATATAAGAAAATAAAAAGTGACAAATACATTTTTGAAAACTAAAAAAAAAATATATTAACAAAAATGATTTTCTTAGTATTTTAACTTCCATTTTTTATAATATTCACTTTTTCGTTTCTTATATTTATTTTTACATATTGACTGTAGCGCCGAAATTTCAAAACCTAATTTCTTCGTTCTGATTGCTTCATTCTTTTTTATATTTTTGTTTACACTATCTTATTTTTCTATAATTAATTATTTAATATTACTTAAAATCAATCCGAATATACGTGGGTATTAATTGAATAAAGACTAATATCAATAAGTTTTCAACATAGTTGAATTTTTTTAAATTTAATATGATTTTAATCTTGTAATAATATTTACTGTAATTTTTCAATTAAACAATAAATAAGTATAAAACTCAGATTTTTTTAAATTTTTCATTTCTATTTTTAAAACCGACGTATATTTGCAATTTTATTAAATACTCTAATGCCCGTCATGGCCAAACATAGGCAACGCCGAAATTAGTGAAATCAATGCAATGATTCCTCAATGCAAAATTATTAACAATAGTTCTACTATTCCTAGTAGTACTAATAGTTAACAAATTAGTGGTAGTTCGCCCTGAAGTGTGAACTTACGAAAACCTTTTTAGAGTTCCGTATTAAACAAGGAACCCTGCCATATTTTTGTCTATATGTCCGCGGTTCTACTCAAAGACTATAAGTACTAGAAAGCTGGAATTTGGCATGTGTATGTATATTAATCATGCCGACAGTGGTAAAACAAATTTATAAAAATAATTTATTTTTTCTTTTTTATAGATTTTTCGATTAGGGATCCGTTTATAAATTTTTAAGTCTCTGTTTGTTAATGCCCAAAAAAAGGAATCTTTCAATCTTTAGCGTTATACTATTAAACCGATTTAAGGAGCATTTTCTTAAATAAATACAGTTGCCAGAAGGTAATTTAGGCGTAGCCTATGCTTAGCTAGAGCAATGCCGAACCTTCGGCGGCGGGCGGCTGTGGCAGATGCTGCGACGAGGGCCCGTGCTCGCTGGCCAACGGGAACTCCGCCCCCAGGGCTCCGGCCCCGACCGGTTTCATCAGGGTGTACATGTCGCCCCCTGTTACCATTCGCTCTTTTCATACCAGAATTTAGATACCGAAAATTCGGCTACCAAAATCTGGTTTCGGTATCGAAATCGATACCAAATTTCTGCACTATTCTGTTTTGAATATTTGCATTTAGAATTAAGATCAGATTTTTTTTTTATTTAACAAAGGCAGGCCCTTTTTTTTGAAAACTCTTTTTATCTACTTTAATAAATTATTAAATTTTGATAATTTTGTAAGTGAAACAAATATATTATACACATTAAAATGTAATCGCAATAACTTAGCAAACTATTTTACAATATACACTAATAGATATAGTTATATACGTATATGAGTAATTCACTATACTTGAAAAATTAAAAGCTTTAAAATTAATTTTACAATATTTTTGTTAAAGTAGATTTAAAAAAAAATTACCGTTTTAATTTTAATTTTGTATTCAATACGTAAATTAAATTAATTTTTCAAAGCTGTTTTAATGTTTCAAGTATATTTTTATGCCAAGTGGACGGTTTTGAGATTTTTATACAATACAAATATCAGATTTTCAAATAGAAACACACATTGTAAACAAAGCTTAATAATATTATATTATTTATACTACTAAATGTCATCAAATTTTCAACAAAAAATCCAAAGTTAAATTATTCGTATATTTTTTAAAACAAAAAAAAAGGTTTTTATATGACAGTATAAGTCTTGTCTTATAACATCTCAAGTTAGTCTATGCATTATAGAAAAAAAGTAAAAATTTCCGCGCTGTAAAATTAATTTCTTCATATTCCTAGTCAATTTTAGCTGAAATATGTTTTGTCTCGTTCTTACCATGTAAAATACCAAAAAGTGGGAAAGGGACAAAACATGTTTAAACTAAAATAATTTTAGAAAACGGCAGTTAATTTTTATAAGATTATCTTTTTATGTATAAATACTAAAATTATAAATTGTGTTCTATTTGAAACATCTCTAACTTATTGTCTATAATTACCAACATAACGAACGAAGGTTTTTAACAAAAGAAACAAAAAAAGCGTACACATAGTGACCCAAGCGTGATAACCAAGGTTAAGCGAACGAAGCAGGCAGAACGGAAAGAAAGAATTTGACACGTATAGCTGAACGCCTTGACCTGCGCATTCTATGTTTTTTTTTAATTATTGAGTAAAACCACGAAAGTTTTAAATTTGCATACAAGATAAATTGCCATAGGATTAGCAGCTATACAACAAATACAGTTTCAGTCGAATCCGTCCAGTAAAAAAAAGATGAATTGTAATAATTTTTCCTGGGTTCGATGCAAGTTGGAAAATAAAAATATAGTATCGTTGAGTTAGTATCCCATACTACAAGTTTAAACTTACTTTGGGGCTAACTCAATCAGTGTTATATGTCCGTATATATTTATTTATTTATTGAAAACTAAAAAATGATTGCACGACTGCAAGTTAAATCTATAAAAACAAAGTCCTTAGTACAAAGAATTTTCAAAATAACATTATTTATTATAATATTTAAAGAAAAATTGATGTACAATAATAATAATAATTGATGAATAAATACAATTTATAATTATGGATCAAATTATGACTAAGGCCAGATTTTATTTTGCTTCAATCAATTTAAACAACATTTAAAAATATATAATTTTTGTTAAAAAAACGCGATGATTCACTATTACGTAAGATCTGAAAACATTGTTTTCAATTCACAATGGCCTTCGTGGTTTTTATTTCATTTTAAACTGTTTTTAATATATTAGGACAAATTCAGATGCACATGTCGTTGACAGAAATAATCATAAGTTTAAAATAATAAGTGTAATGCAGGGTTGGATTCTGAACGTTTACGGTATCAAATATTTTAAGAAACAGATAAAATACAATTTTTTACAAACAACAAGAAATCAGTACGAAAATATGGTAATTAATTTTACCACACAGTAATAATACACTACGTATTTTACCATTAAATAAAATATTTTTTTTATAACATACAAATTTAAATTTACAAAAAAGAATCTAATATCTTATGTACAAAATATTTACATGCCAAATTTTCATACTGATTTTCACAAATAATTTTGGTACCGATACCAGATTGGACGTTCAAAAACCAAAACCATATACAATAAGGAAGTGCCACAGTCAAATACCTGGTTTTTAGTGTTGCATTTGTTATTATAACCTGCAAATGGCTAAATATCGGTTAAATCACTTTTGTACAGCCAAAAGTGTTATAACACTCATATAAGAGCATTAATGTATAACTTTACCGCCTTCGCTGTAAGCATGATTAGATACCGTTTTAAAGCAATAATATAACTTTAAAGAGCATACAACATATTGATTTCTACAAATTTCTTAGAACAAGTTTAATATTATTTCCAAAGAATATAAAAAAGGAAACATTTTTAAAATGTCTTACTAGTTTTTTTTTTTTTTGTTTTAGAACCAAACAATATATATTTTTTATAAGACGTTTTAGAGTAGGTACTTAGTTAATTTCGTACACTTCTTTTAATAATTAATATATTTTTTAGTAATATAGTAATTTGGATTTAATTTACAATTTTTTATATTTATATATATTTTTTTTAATTTATCAATATTATGTAGCCAATTCCATTAAATGCATTTATGTAATTTCATAAACCTTCTATATTCTATGGAAGAATCACTCGGTTCTAAGCAACTTTATAGACATCAACACATCGCACCCCAACTACATGGACTTTACGAAGCTGGTATCGATACCAAAGCCGCCGCCACCTGTGGAGCTGAACTCACCCGAGTTTGAGGAGTCTTGCGGGCTCGGCATGATGGGAGTAGAAGGCCCGGGCGGCCCGTTGGAGCCGGGTGGGGCGCCGTACGCGCCGGGCGAGCCCCCGCTGTAGTTGAGAGGCGCAGCGCCCCCGCCGCCGCCCCCCGACCACGCGCCGCGAGGACCCATCCCCATTGGTGGCATACCTATATTGACAATTGTATCATTACATGTGTTTTGATGAAATTTTTGTTTAAAACTTCTCCCCCTCTAAAAAGTTTATTTAATTCACTGATACTTTTGATTTTATTGATGATTTTATTCACTGGCTCGCAGATCGAAAACAATAAATAAACAGTATTTTTAATCACTATTTTGGAGTTTGAATTTAGAACAATTATTTTTCATTTTAGTAATTGTTCCAATTTAAATGAGCGTTTTGATTAAATCAACCTTTTTTTTCATTAAATGTCTATTTCCGCATTCATTAAATCATTAAATCTTTATTTTTCTCGTAGTCATGGTATAAATTATAGTATGCAACTCTTGAATAAAACGGATTTATATCGAGGGCCGTGAATCACTCGCGTCGCTCAGAATTATATCTCTTGAATTACAAGCGTAAAAACCCCCTACAGTAGTGATTCAGTAGTTAGAATCCTTTACTTACTTGTGATTCATATATGGCCCTCGATTTAAATCCGTCCTTTATTCACTAATTGCATAACATACTATTTTTCTTCTATTAAAGTTTTTGATTTACATCAATGTACGATTTTATAAACCCATTAAAAAGATAATTTAATAGATTTTTTTTATGTCAATGGGTAAATGAAGTATGAAGATAAAAAGAATTAGACATAATATTAGTCCGGGGAAGGGAGATAAAGAGCCGATGTGTCACATTAGATCTAAGTTTTTGGCTCCGATATTGATACAATAGCTGTATAAAAGTTACATACCAGTTCTCATCAGTGCAGCATCACTTTAGTAGCCTAAAATTACCTAGATTTAAGTCGAATCAATCAACAGGCGTTCTGCTCAAAGTATCGGTCTCCTAGAATCATTTTTAAAATCCCCGCCATTTGGAAATGCTCCTCATCCAACGTTTACCTGCGATTTTGATCACATCATCTGTTGGTGGGTGTCTTATGCTTAGCTTGACATATTATAGAACTGTTTGTTTGTAATAACTTTATTGTACCAAAAAAACAAAATAAAGTACTGTTAACAGTAAAATACGTATATGAACATTTAGTATCAATTTAACAGCTATAAGTTATATAATATCTATATAAGAATTTTGTTTGACGCTTAGAGCTATATAACGGTAGCATAGGTTCCATCCTAAGGTTATACACAGTAACTATTATTGGTTTTAGAGCCGAAGGCCACTTTATAAGGATCGTTAGTAAAACCTAAATAGCTTGACAAAATTAAAATTCAGAAACAAAAAATGTTTACTAAACTCGAAAGTAAAATCGTAAAAAAGAGTTCATCGGGGTCACGCGGCAGTTTTGGACGGGCGTAACTACGTGGTCTCGTTCGAAAATCATTTTCGCAAGTTTTTTAAGTTAAGATTACGTATATGAATAGAGGAATTTATTTACTTCAAAACCAATGAAAAGTCAGCGTGTATAATACTTGTATAAGAATATTGTTTGACGCTGAGAGCTATATAACTGTTCTATAAGAGTTCCTCACCTGGTCCCTGGGGTGGAGGGCCGCGCATCCCCTGCGCGTAGGCGCCGGGGCTCATGGGCCCGCAGCCGGGGCGCGGGGGCGTCATGCGCGGCCCACCCAGCAGTCCCGCCCCGCCGCCCCCACCGCGCTCCAGCGAGTTACCCATCATGCCTTGACCTGCAAGACAATATATGTTTTACATTTAGCAATGCCGTGTGGTTTCCGGCAGAGTAGAATAGGGCCACTCACAGTCCTCCCTTGGATGTCGTAGAAGGCGACTTAGGAAATACAAGCTAAATAAAGCTTATAAACATCAATGCGACCTCTCCATCTGGCCAGTGTGGATAGTGAAGGCCAAATCGTCTGCACTGGCCAAGTATAGCTCTGGTAGTATAGAGAGGGTCGTGCTACTGCAGATGAGACAAAAAGACATGACGATGACGATATAGCAATGAATTTATAAACCGACGCTGTCGGGATTGCCTCAGATCACAGCAAAATTGTTTGTGGCATAAAATTATTTTCTGTTTGCAAAATATTTAATTAAAGAATACTTTTGTAAATCCAGGGGCGGGAAAAATATATAATTATTCACAATTCACAAAAATTTAAAAAGGGACTGAACTATCGATTTTCATATGTTTATCGAACCTGCTCCCAAAATTTCACGGGAATCGGTTGAGCAATGCGATCTCTAAAGGAGAACAGACAGATACCAAAGTATTTTTGGCCAAGCTGAGACTGAGACTTCACTCACTCAGTAAATAACACTCTTGTAACTACTAAAGCTGTAAAACAGCTCTATAAGACCTACCTGGTGGTCCATTAAAATCATTGCCCATGCCCATCCTGACCGCACCTCTGGGGCCCCCTCCGGAGTACCAGGGCCCTATGAACGGCTGCCCCGCGCCCATCAGCTGCGGCTGGGGCCCGTGCGGGGACGGCTGCGAGGCGGGGTGCGGCGCGGGGGGCGATGGGCGGAGGGGGGAGTTCGGGAAGAAGCCGGGGGGAATGCCGCCGCCTCCCATTCCTGGAATAAAGATATGTTACAGGGTCAACAAGAGCTTTCATAATAAAAATATTCTTATCTTTATCTAGTATTCAATGCCCGGTTAAGATTTGAAAATGATCTTTTTCAAATTGACCTGGTCATGCCTACTCATTGCCTTATAAACATAATTATTTCGCTTCCTTGTCACTAGATGGCGCTTAAGGTAATAAATTAAAACATTAAAATCTTTAATTACTATTACCTAAATAAATTAGTACTCTAATTAATTAAATATGACTTTTATGAAATGCAATAAATATCTTTAAAGTATATTCAACACTTTCTTGGTCACTTTTTTGCTAGTCGTTGTCGTTGTACTGCCATCTCTGTGAGGCTGCCCTGTAACTCCAGTTTTGCCTACTTACGGACCCTCCAATAGTTTCTTTGGCATTGGGTATTTATTTTTGACCTGGGTCTTAGATGTTTATCTACATTTCAGCCGCATTACGTACACAACTGTTGAAAATAGGCCTCTCCCAAAGATTTTCAAAATGGCCAATCTAGGGCGGCCTTTTATTTTATTATTTATTATACAATACTTAGAGTCCATAAAGTCTTTCCATATTTATTTATTTTATTGGTTCATGGAGAGAAAAATCTGATTTTATTCTGAGCCTTCTACACAAGAAGATTAGTTTATGTATGCTTAAAAAATTTACAAATATATCCTTATAAAAGTAAACATAGTACATAGATGCAAGAGGAAATAGGAAGAAAAAGGTAATTCATTACACATTGTCTACTATTAAATGCTTGTCAAGACCAATCAAACTAGTTCTACTCAAAGAGGTTATGTTGTTTTATAACTGAGTTCCATCGAATATCTCCCTACTCCATCGTCAGAACAGCTCTTTGACTCCATAACATTGTTATTCATTAGACTTACATAACCCTTTAAATGTCGGACGCCCGGAGCGGGCGTCTGATGTATTGTTTTACTATTGTGTCTGCTATGACGACGTTTGAAGGGATAAGTATTCAAAATTTGTGCTAGATCGTTCGAGGCTAACTGTTTAAAAATTGAGTTTTCAAGATTTAACCAATACAAAAAATACAAAATAAGTATGTTGTAAGTTAAATAATAGCTTGTAAAAATGATTAAAAGCCAATCAAGGAATTGCTGCAAAATTTAACAATCTGCACGGGAAGAGAAGCTGCAGCTTTCTAAAAATTTTTTTTTTTTTATATTTTTTTTAACATTAATTTAATTCCTAACAATAATTTAGCAAGATCCCAAGCGGCTCTAGATCGGTAATTCTGGAAATCTTTGGGAGAGGCCTGTGTCCAGCAGTGGACGTTGTGCTGCTGAATGAATGAAAAAAACTGAATCCCTAGTATTACATATACATATTTTAAAAAATCCTTAAAAATCTTTTAGTGTAAGAATGCGAACTACATATAGGTATATTACTAACATAGGTAAAAAAACTTATACAATAATGGACCCTGTCATCTGAAATAAATAAATTTTAATTTTTTATTCTCTCATGCTGGTCTGGGAGTAATAAAAAAAACTTAGAATGCACCAGCTGCTTCTCTTCCCACGCAGATCGTAAAAGCCGATTGAGGGAATGGGCAAAAATGCAAATCATGTTAACAGGCGATGCGGCTAGCAATCCATCACTATATTGATTGCTTTTCCATCTTCTCGCCCACCATGACGCTAAAAGTGGCTTTTGGGTCTTGCGGCCCTGGGCTCTGCATAGAACCGCAAGACCCAAAATGCTCTGTCTGCCCCATTAGGGATAAAGACGTGATAGTATGTATGTATGTATGTAATTTTTTATTTTTATTTATTTTCATCTATATTCTTTCAGAATCTTGTGGCAGCTGTGTGGTATAGCAGTAAAGTACACAAGCATTACCTACTTTACTTTACCTACAATTTAACTGTGCTTTGACCCAAATACGGGCCAACAGTACATTTCTATCTACGTTAAGACTTATACACATACACATAGTTACATCTACATACAAACATACATAGATAATTGTCACATCTATATAGCTTACGGGGCAGACAGAGCACAGGATCGTAAGACTCAAATGCTTCTCTGCTTGTTTACGGACATGTTGAAAAAATAAAACAAAATAGTGATGGTTTGATAACCGCTCCACATATTTACTGGTCTCTTGAGATTGTTACACAATTTCTAGGTCGGATTTTACGATCTACGAAGGAAGAGAAGCTTATACAATGTATGTTTATCTGTTTTCCCAGAACAGCATGAAAGTAGCACTTTTAATAGTAATTTACTGCTCTAGTACATAAAAACTGGGTTAAATATCATTAAAATAGCTAGATGTTGTTGCTAAGAGCGATTTCGTACGATAGAATCGGGAAAAACGCGAGTTTTATTTGAGCAAAAAGATAAGACATGCTTTGGCCTAGAAACATAGTATTGTAAAAATTTATTGAGGTTCTAGCACAAATACTGTTTTGTAGGTACGTACCGTCGTTTGGCGGCGCTGGGCCGGCATTGTGACCAATTCCATTATACCCTGAGTTGACAAATCCATAGTCGTGGAAGGCTTTTGCTTCTGAGGAGTGTTCACATGTGTCCCGCCGTTCGGGAGCCGCGCAGTAAAGGTCCCAAAACACGCACCACCACGAGTGTAAGAACCCAGGCGGCTCTCCGAGCGTTATGTTCTTCTCCCATCGGATTTCTGAGAGAAATGTCTGAGCCGCTTTGGTTGCGCCGACATGAAGCAAGTACTCGTACACATATAACGCCAACTTTTCGCGAGCCTGAGCGTCCGAAGGCACCGTAGAGCCTTTGCCCTTGGCATACATATCGACTGGAAGCCGACTTTTATGATGAAATTGTTTATTATTTACATTAACGCTTTATATCAATAAATTCAACTCCACAAAATGTCATTGATCGATGGCGACATTTGGCGTCTGTGGCATAGAGAAACTGGTTTGTTCTCATAATTCTAGAGAACTGTCATAAAAATATGTCTATGGTCTCATAGATTTAAAAAAAAATTGAAGACGCTATACATACATGCAAAAAAAATTAAACTTACCCAAGACTTGAATAAAATAGCGAGGGTAATGTCTTTCATCCGTCCGTCTGTTAAGTCAATCAATCATATTATTTGTATATCATCATTATCATTTATCTCGTCATATATAAAAATAAGAAATATTTAAAGGAGAGGAGCGGTTAAAAATAATCTGTGTTGTCATTTTTCAAACGTGGAGTTATATAAACGAGTAAAAAAGAGAGTTTGAAAAATTTGTGAAATAACCACAGATTTAGAATATACAAGTAGGAAATAAGGAGAGAAAGTGAAGAAAACGGTTTTTTTTTTCATCAAAACCATTCGTTTAGTTTAGGTGACTCCGCGTTTTATCAACTATCATCTGAGCCTGCAGCTCTTTCTACTTCGTCATCATTTCAGCCGGATACACTGAAATGGATATAGGCCTCACCCAAAGATTTCCAAAATGACCGATCAAAAGCGGCCTGCATCCAGCCCTTTCCAGCGACCCTGGTCAGGTCATCTGACCACCTTGTAGGTGGATGCCCTACGCTTCGCTTGCCAGTACGCAGTCGCCATTCAAGAACCTTTTTGCCCCATCGGCCATCGGTTCGTCACGCTATGTGTCCCGCCCACTGCCACTTCAACGAGCTAATTCGCTGGGCTATATCAGTGATTTTGTTCTCTTTCGGATTTCCTAATTTCTAATTCGATCACGTAGGGAAACACCGAACATAGCCATCAAGCGCCCCATAGCGCGTTGAGCGACCTTGAGCCTTCTTATGAGACCCATAATATAGGAAGGGACCACGATTCAGACCCATAAGTCCTCACTGGTATGGTAACACACATTGGTTGTAGACTTTAGTCTTGAGGCACAGAGGTATTTTGGACGAACGCTGCCCAGCCGCAGGATGCCTGCCCAGGCAGGAAGTTCCAGCTTCGAGGAAGAGGCTTAATTCCTCGAAGCTGGAACTTCCTGCCTGGTTAAATTGACCCAGGTAGATTTACTGGTCTACAACTTCGAGGGTGGAGCTTCCAACACAAACAGGCACGGGCGCAACTTGGACATTCGACATTACTTTCGTTTTGTCCATGTTCATTTTAAGGCCCACTTGTTGGGAAACTCGATTCAGCACAGTACTTAACTTAGGTCTTCCATCGATTCTGCCTTCTTCTTCTTCTTATCGTGTGTGTTAGTGACTAACACTAGTGTCAGAGTTTTTAAACCGCCTTAAAGGCCTCTGACATAGTTTTAGGTAACGACCAATGTCAAAGACAGTGACCGGGACCGACGGCTTAACGTGCCCTCCGAAGCACGGATCATCTTATTTATCAGACAATCAGGTGATCAACCTGCAATGTCCTAACCAAACTAGGACAACAACACAAAGTCATTGCCCCCGCTGGGAATCGAACCCGCGACCTCCGGGTATGAGCCAAACGCTCCAACCACTACACCACGGAGGCAGACTTATAATATCGATTCTGCCATGACAACGATATCGTCGGCAAATCGAAGGTGAGTGATATACTCGCCATTGATGTTGATGGCAAATCCTTCCCATTCCAGAAGCTTAAAGGCATCTTTCAGTGCGACGGTAAACAGTTTCGGAGTTATAACGTCTCCCTGTCTTACTCTTCTATGCAGTGGAATTGCCTTCGTGCATTGCTCCTGTACTCGGACGGACATACCTAGTGGCGTTACTGTTTAAGCACTTCAACACTCCGATATACCGATAGTCAATACGGCATCGCTGGAGAGGCTTAAGCACGGCCCATGTTTCGATCGAATCGAATATCGATCGAATTCATATACAAATACAAATTAGAATACAATACAATACAAATACAGCGCTAAAGTTTAACTTTGAATAGCTGGGTCCGCTGACCCCGCTTTTTAACATAACATTGATAAAAAACATGAAATTTCATTCATTACGGGCGTGGCCTAAATGTTTTGTTCATTTGAAATGTTCAAATACTCAAAAGTATTTGCCGGAGTTTGTGGATAACAAACCCCGCGTTCGTGTGCGGGGGGGGGGGGGGTTGGATCTTTCATTTTAATGGATTTATAAGCAGCAAGTCATTTCGCTCGGAATAATTGAAAAACTTTCAATTATATCAAAACCACTTAGTAGTCCATCCACCATCTAAATCTTCGTAAAACTTTTTCAATTATTATTTTATAATTTAATCTATTTAGGTACTTAAAATATATCATTATTCTATGGTCTAATACAATCACAATTCCTACGCCATTCTCAGTTCCATCGCTTCCGCTGTTATTTGTGTCCTCCGATTTCTCTGGCTTTCAACAGTTTCGACCCCTGGAGGCATGCGATATCTGGGGGCACGGCAGTGCCCCCACCAAGTCGAGCAAAAAAGCGTCACGGCCGTACCATCCTTTTCTCGAAGCAATTCAGACCATTTTCGACCCCCTGTAACTTCGTTGTGGATAAAACTAGAAGACTGAAATTTTCAGTAACCATGCAGGCATTGTAAAGACACGGTATATTTCAAATTTCATTTAATTTGAACCAGTATTTTAAGAATTATAACGGGTCATATTTCTTAATTTTGTCACTCACTGACTCACCGATCATCAAAATTCTAAGGCACTTCTAGCAGACCTAGAAGCTTCAAATTTGGAATATAAGTAGTGTTTGGTGTATGAATCAAGGAAAAACTAAAAAAGACCGCAAAGAAAATTAAGCCCATACAGCCAAGTCTTCAGTTAAATTTTTCAATATTGGCTTTATTCGTAACGATGTTTTACGGCAGTTATTTTAATTGCGTGCGAAGCCGCGGGTTTAAGCTAGTCCCATATAAATATAGGCGCATGGTAGTGCCCCTGCCAAATCGAGCAAAAAATGGGTATTCCCGTCATGAAAACACGTGTAAATTAAATTATTTAATGCAAAAAACGTACCTACGTGCGTATTCGTACTTATTACGAGTGCGTAAGGTTGTAAATTAATTATTATACCACACGCTGTGATGCTAGCGAGTGAGCCCGGGCCGTTACTACGCGCTGCACGGTGCTAGCGCGAGGGCGCGGGGCGGGGACCGTGGCGGGGCGCGCGGAAAGGTGAATGTCGCCGAGCGAGCAGCAGCCGCGCTCATACGCGCGAGCGACCCAATGCTGTTCGGATGTGCAGTGTCGACTTTGAAAGTGTTAAAGCGCAGGAATCCTCAATTTGTAAATACAACATACTAAGAACCATTTACCGTCCAGATTTGTCAAAAATTGTAACATCAAAGCCTCCCAGAAAAACGCATAGAGACAGGGAGTGGGCTCTTAGAAAAACTGTAGCTGAAGCTCAAGAAGTAGTACCGGAAAAGAGAAAACGGAAGGCTACCTACAAAAATAAGAAAAGTTCATAAGTCAGAGAGAGGGCTTTAAGAAAATTCGTTGCTGTACCGAAAAGGAAAAAAGTAGAACTGTCTACAAAATACAAAAAGAAATGAGATCCCATCAAAAACAATACTTGTCAAAAAAAACAAGTCTCGCAACTCAGTTGTTCTGCGGTAAAAAGTTGTGAGATCCATGTAATACCAAGTCGGTTATTAATTTATTCAGTCTCTACTTAAGCGACTTTCTGTCTTAATACGTCCAGTCTCTAAGACCACGATCGTGGTCCATAACAATTGAAAATCAATTGTGTCTGGAATCTCCGTACTCGAAGCATTAAGTTGTTACGTAATAATTAACAGCATCTTATAGTGACGCATATCAATATTAAAATTCTTTAATGTTTTATATAAATATATTGAGACTTGGCCATCGCCTGAAAACACGTGTAAATTCAATCGCCTGAATCCACATGTAAATTCAATTATTTATTGCGATGGCCAAGTCTCGATATATTTATATAAAACATTAAAGAATTTTAATACTGATATGCGTCACTATAAGATGCTGTTAATTATTACGTAACAACTTAATTGATTGACACAATTGATTTTCAATTGTTATGGACCACGATCGTGGTCTTAGAGACTGGACGTATTAAGACAGAAAGTCGCTTAAGTAGAGACTGAATAAATTAATAACCGACTTGGTATTACATGGATCTCACAACTTTTTACCGCAGAACAACTGAGTTGCGAGACTTGGTTTTTTTGACAAGTATTGTTTTTGATGGGATTTATATTTCTCTTTAACATTTGCTAGTTCCCTTGCCCTGTCGGTCATCGTTCCTATATTCCAACTGCCCAGTTTTAACCTCACTTCTTGGACTCGCTTCTTGTGTTGTTGCACCCGTCCCTAATGCAACAACCCTCTGTTAATTTGTTATGTGAACGGCCCATTATTTGGGATTTATGCGATGCAATTCATGCGATGCGTCATTCTACGCATGCTCTAACAAAAATAATAAAACACTCATTTTTTAAAAGTGAGTTTTTTTTAGAAAAATTTGTTTTTTTTATAAACACCAAACAAATCATCGCTAAAAGTCGCAGTGGAGGGGAAAATATGTTTTTAATAAAAAAAAAAACAGAAATAAATGTAAGCGTTTACTATGACGCTTTTCGGCAATCTGACGAAATGATATAGATAGATATAATCTGAAGAAAGACACAGTGTAGGGATCCTATTGCAGGGATAGGACAACCCTACACTGTATCTTTCTGAAGGTGCTTTTGAGGTCTTTAGCTTCCATAACTCATTATTCACTTTGAATGCTTACTTAAAAGCCAAATATACATGTCTTTTAAAAAATATGCTTTCACAAATAAAATAAAAACTTTTATATTATTTAACTTCGCCCCGGGCTCAGGTCAGAGAAAACGGAGTAAATGTTTGTGGGATCGAAAGACCTCATAATGCTCCCAAAATATAAAAACTAGTGGTTTCAAGACTCAACAAAAAAACGATACCCACTCCGCTACACGTCAGACTTGCGCGGGTGTCAGGTCAGGGCGTCACGCTCACGCATCACTAACTTGGTTCAATTCAACTACATTATTATTCTAGTGTGAGGGGCGTTATTGCCTGGTGCCTGGGCCACACGCACATGAGGCAGAAAGAAATATTACGTTTGCACAGAAAAAAAATGTGTGTTACATGGGGTCTAGCCGCCTCATTTACATTTTCTAGTATTTTTAAGACAGTTTTAGATACGAACTACGTATCTACGCGGGGGTTTAAGACCTCATAATTATTATGAGGTCTTAAAACCCCATCTCATAGCGTGTTAAAAACTCGAGCAGCAGACTTGTTTTACCAGAAACAATATGTTGTTTACTTTTTATTTGACACTTGAAATAATGACAACGAAAACTGACAGTCACTCTAGCAATGTCCAGTTTTGTCTATTCCTCTTTCCTTTTCGTGCGGCCGTGTCACCGCGTGGTTCACTGCCGCGTTTCGCAAAGAAACAATCAAAATGGCTATCAGACCTGTATATAGGCCTAAAATCGTCAAAAAGAGGACGAAACGGTTTATCCGCCATCAATCAGATCGCTATGACAAACTTAAGCGTAACTGGCGTAAACCCAGAGGTAAGATTCTTACCTATTTCATGCATGCTTTGTCAATATCCTAACCTTTTCGATGTTTACCATATAATTAACAATAAAACTAATCATTTTAAAGATTTGCCTGAACGAGCTCTATAAAATACAAATAAAACTAATCATTTTAAAGATTTGCCTGAACGAGCTCTATAAAATACAATAATTTACTTGTTAGAATTAAATATTTTTACAATTTATTTGAAAGAGAAGGTTATGTTTGTGATTTTTGAAGACCACATTACAATTTTGTTTTTTGCTGATTTTCAGCTTGTTAGATTTTATTTAACCTAACAAGAATCGTCTGCATTGCAAGGGCACTCTGTGTTATTCATTTTCAATGGGATAATAACAATTTGTTACCTTGCTATATCAAATCTGTCAAAACCTATTCCTGATAACTTTCATAGTTATTTGGTCATAGTGACAGATACATGCAGCCAAGTACTGATTCGAAGCATGCTGAAGTCGAAATAATTTATTTATATTTAGTTATTTCAGCAGTGCAGTCAGAAAAGTATCTAATTAGTCTGTCTTAGATTATCCAGAAATGATGGACCCGTGAAGTTAAAATTCACAAAGATTTACAGACAAGACAGACATGGCGAAACTATAAGGGTTCCTTGTTTACTACGGAGCCCTAAAAAGACATGAATAGTTGCTAGCTGCAGCTATTGGCATGATTTGTCACTCATTCCCTTGTTCTGCTTTTACAATCTGTTTAGGAAGATGAGCACTTTTGTCCCAGACCAGCATGGAAGAATTATATTTTTTAACAACTATTGACCCTAGGCTCTACCTGCTTAAAAGCTGCGAAACCCAAAATGCTCTGTATGCTCTGTTAGGGACAAAGACGTGATAGTGTGTATGTATGTCTGAAGGCTAGACCACTTACAGCAAATCACTATAATTATAGCTTCGGAAGGCACGTACATATAAGCCGTTGATCCTGGCTGTCATCATTGTGTGCCAGTCATCAACAGTGATCGGAATAGATAGTGCAATTTTGCGGGATTTCGTGACATTATCTTATTATAGATACGACTCTAAAATCCCACTTGTTAGGTATTTATTTAACTTGGAAGAGCCGTAATAAATCGGACCACGGGTAATACTAGATCTCTACAGTATAAAGAAATAAAAATAATAGTCAAAACTAAAAAAAAAATTGCCCTTTCCATACGAACGTGTGCAGCCACCCAGGAAATTTGTATGGGAATGTCGTTTTTTTTTTACTATTATTGTACTATAGTGATCTATTATAGCCTGTGGTTTGATTTATTACAGGTGTTCCTTCCACATTTTACAATAATTTAATTAATGAAAATTATCGGGTATGAATAAAACTGACTAGTTACGAGTTCTAAGCATACATAATACTTCGATATCTATTGAAGAAGAAAAACATTTAATCGTAACAAGACTTTAAATCCCGCATCCCCACAGGCATATCCATATAAATATAATGTTTAAAGGTCATTCACCCTAAATTGCACTACCTATTCTGATCACTGGTCATTAAGCTATGTCAGATGCCTTTAGGCAGCCTGAAAAATCTGACACCAGTGTTGGCCACTTACACACACGAAAAACAAAACAAACCAAATATACAATGTGGAAGGGACAATATATTAAATTTGTTTGACATCTATTTAATTTGTTTCCAGGTATTGACAACAGAGTGCGAAGGCGCTTCAAGGGGCAGTACCTGATGCCCAGCATTGGTTACGGATCAAACCAGAAGACCCGCCACATGCTGCCCAATGGCTTCCGCAAGGTAACATTGTATTGTATTGTATTGTATAAGCCCTTTATCCTGAACTCTTAAGTTACATTAGTGTTTCTTATAGGATATCTCTGAGTTCAGTGTGCCTTTTGGCAAAGGCCTCCTCCAACCACTTCCACTGCCTCCTGTCTCTGGCGACCCTTCTCCAGTTAGGCCCTGCAGTGAGTTTTAGCTCATCCTCCCATCTTATGTGCTGTCTTCCCCTGTTTCTCTTTCCGTCCCTTGGATACCAGTGAGTAAGGGTTTTGCTCCACTTTTCCTGGTTACTACGCAACATATGACCAGCCCATCTCCACTTTAGTTGGTCGATCTTAGTAAGTATGTCTACTACTCCTGTTTTTCTCCTTATTGTTGTGTTACGTATTCTATCCCATCAGGTAACATTAGTTTGATTTATTTATTTACACAGTGATTTCTCATCCGAAGGCCACTTCATAAGGATTGTTAGACCTAATTAGCTAGTTGTTTGTTTTGTTATTCGTGTGTGTAAGTGGCCAACACTAGTGTCAGATTTTTCAGGCTGCCTAAAGGAATACATAGCTTGACGACTGCCATACAATGAAGACACCCGGGACAAATGGATTATACGTGACGTCCCTTCCGAAGCATGGGGAGCTCGAGAAATTTTTATGCCACATGTGGTCACCCATCCGCGTGCGGACCACGCCCAGCGTCGCTTTACTTGCGAAAGCGCTAGCAATGGGCACCCCCGCCGGGCTACCGAGCTCCTCAATTTAGTTAGTCGAAATATAAATTCAGAAACAAAAATTTTTTACTAAAACGGTAGTGTAGGTCTGTGACAGCGTAGCGCTTGAACGGATGAACCAATTTCGATGCGGTTTTTCTTAAGTCAAAGCGACTTCCCTTGCGGTATTTCTTAGCCATGTTCAATGAATATCGGTTTAGTCGTTTAAACATTATTGGGTGACAACGCTTTAAATTCGAGGTTTTGTAATTTACCTGACAAATAATAGACGGCGCTACGATATCAATATATTATTAGTTCCGCCACCTATCACTAGTAGTCAGGGGTTTTTTTTAATTTTCCTACAGCAATAGACCTTGTTTCTTATAATTCTTCTTTTAAACTTGTTCCTTACATCTTCTCTTCTTCTTATTCTTTCTTATTCTTCTTATGCAAGGGCACTCTGTGTTATCAATGTTCAGTTTGATGATTACAATTTGTTACCTTGCTATATCAAATCTGCCAAACCCTATTCCTGATAACTTGTATAGTTATTTGGTCATAGTGGCAGATACATTATTAAAACATATTATTATTATATCTCAACCTCCATGGCGTAGTGGTCATCATGCTAGTCCGCCACCCAAAAGGTTCCGGGTTTGATCCCCGGTCAGGGTAAGTCGGAAAATGGCCTTTTTAAAATGGTCCTGGGTCTTGGATGTTTATCTGAACCGGTCAAGTGTAAGTTAACTCGCGAACGAAGGGTTCCCTCCCATTAATCACGTTTGTTTTATTGGAGCCCCCCTTAAATACATACGCCCAAGTCAAAAAGTCCAGCTATTATTATAACAGGCGATGCGGCTAGCAACCCGTTACAGTATTGATAGCTTTTCCATCTTCTCGCCCACCATGACGCTAAAAGTGGCTTTTGAGTCTTGCGGCCCTAGGCTCTGCATAGAGCCGCAAGACCCAAAATGCTCTGTCTGCCCCATTAGGGATAAAGACGTGATAGTATGTATGTATTATTGTAACTGAGGGCGCTAATTCTGCGGTGTGAAACTCAAGCGCTGACCGTTATTGTGATGAATTCAAAAATTGTGCCCGTACACAGTACCTCCTCTACACTTCACTCAGCGCTAAACTTACGTGCCGCTACTAATAGACAAGATACTTACATAAATTAAGTACAACAAAGAATACTATGGATCCCTTGTTGTCCGAAATAAACTATTTTTATTAAGCTATTGCATAGCTTCTATCGCGGGCCTTGAGCGCGGGGACCGAATCCAAAAATTCCATAACGAAAAAACCTCACGCTCTCCCCACTCAGCCTACCATGTAGGTTGCCGCTTCGTCTCCGTCGTCCGTTTGCGACGTTGCCGTCCTTCCTTGTTTGCAATAGCTTTACCGCGGCAGTCCCCGAGTGCCACACGTCTTTTTTTTTTTTTAATACATATGATAGTTTTAATTCTTCTTTTTATTTCCAGGTTCTCGTCCACAACGTCCGCGAATTGGAGATCCTCATGATGCAAAACCGAAAGTACTGCGCAGAGATCGCGCACGGCGTCTCATCCAAGAAACGGAAGAGCATCGTGGAGCGCGCGCAGCAGCTCAGCATCAGGGTCACCAACGCCGCAGCCCGCCTCCGCAGCCAGGAGAACGAATAAACTTAAGTTTAAGCAATAAAATATAAAAAGTTTACCTTGTTTTATTTACAGCGTTAGTCACTCCGTTTGGCAGGTTTGAGTTTCTAAGTATGCTGTTTGGGGTTTGGGTTATCTCAAATATTATTAGTAAATATGGCCTCTTATTAAAGGTAGTTTTTAGGGGATCATCATCAGGTCTTTTTGTCTCCACTGCTGAAGCACGACCCTCTCTGTAATACCACAGCCATACTTGGCCAGAGCAGCCAGGGGACTTGGCCTACACTTTCCTCGCTGCCCAGACGAGTTGAAGATGTCTCATTGATGTTTATAAGCTTTGTTTAGGTTTTATTTCCTAAGTCGCCTTCTACGACATCCATGGGAAGTCTTGGAGTGGTCTTATTCTACTTTGCCGGTAACCGCACGGCTTTTTAAGGGAATATGCTCGGTTTTTCTTTACGTAATTGAATCAGAAATGGGTAAGATTTTCAGGCTGCCTAAAAGCATCTAACATAGCTTGACGGCTGCCATACAATGATGACAGCCGAGATAAACGGCTTATACGTGCCTTCCGAAGCACGGAGAAGCTCGAGAATTTTTTATGCCATTTGTAGTCACCCATCCAAGTGCGGACCATGCCCGGTGTCGCTTTAATTGCGAAAACGCTACTAATGCGCACTCCTATCGAGCTCCTAGCAGTTATTATTTTTATAGATTTACTCTGCCTTGCACTGGGGGCACGACCGCAGATGTAGTCTCGCGGTGAAAGGGATGATATTTGTGATATTAGTTATATACAATGTCCTTTTTAATTAAGTACAAATATTTTAAGGGGTGATTCAGACCATCATTTTGAACAACTTTTCCCAATAAATGTTTATCGAAATGCGAAAAATTTTTTTTAGTTTTCATAGAAATCGAAGTAGTCACGTGATATTATTGGTATGGAAAATGAAAATTATTTTTTCGTATTTCGATATACATTTATTTGGAAAAGTTGTTCAAAATGATGGTCTGAATAACCTCTTAAAATATTTGTACTTAATAAAAAAGGTCATTGTATATTGTAGGTAATTTAATTTTAGTTTCTAAACAAAAGCAATCAGTATTGTATCTAAGTATCGATACTGTAACTGCTGTTTGTATGAAAAACTATCGCTAGCTAAATTTACTATCAATATTATAATGAGGTAATACTATTGATAGTTCTTTATACAAATAGTATTTTTACTGCAGGTAGTATGAATTAAAAACTATCGATATTGTTACTGTGTTCCGAGGTCACGATAGTATGGATATCTTGAAACTATTGCTTGCAACACTACTCACACCAAAAGGCGAAGACATATAGCTTAATCTATTTTCTACAGGGATTTAAAAAAACTAGCTAAAATTAAAAACCATTTATTTCATCCCATTCACACAATAATTTATGGTCACCCTACTTCGTGTCACGACGCCATTTTGCTGATGTCTTCGTATTGTACGCCGCGGACCAAGCGGCCGGTGAGGAGGCCTTCCGATATCTGGAAAAATAAGACATGATTACCGTGCTAGTCCACCACCCAGAGGTTCCGGGTTTGACCCCGGTCAGGGCAAGTTGGGAAATGGCTTTTTTCAAATTGTCCTGGGTCTTGGATGTTTATCTGTATATGTATGTGTTATAAAATATATAGTATCGTTGAGTTATCCCATAACACAAGTCCCAAACTTACTTTGGGACTAGCTCCTTACATACTTATTTGTTTCCCGAAAAAATCTGCAGTAACTTTACCTCCAAATGTTTTGGTATAAAAACATCGTTCTTCATACATAGATGAGATGAGAAATAAGATATACACTACTAATGACATCAATTATAAACGTCCGATACGAAAAATGACAAAAAAAATACAATACGAAAAATATGACCTAAGTACGAACCTCGACGTCACAGCAAAAGTTGTCAGTGTCGATGCTCTTCAAAACCCCCGCCTGTCCGCGGTACGCGCCGTTCACGAAGCGGACGGCGCGCCCCGCCGACGGTATTACGGTTTCCAAGTGATTCTGAAAGAAACAGACATACATACATACATCATCATTTCAGCCGCATAACGTCCACTGCTAGACATAAGCCTCTGTCAATGATTTCCAAAATGACCGATCTAAATAAATAAATGTCATACCTACATACATAAATGACGATAAATCTTAATTATCATCAGGTCTTTTTGTTTCCACTGCAGGAGCACGACCCTCTCTGTACTAAGAGAGCCATACTTGGCCAGAGCAGCCAGATGACTTGGCCTACACTCTCCTCGCTGGCCAGACGGGTTGGAGAGGTCTCATTGATGTTTATAAGCTTTGTTCAGCTTGTATTTCCTAAGTGGCTTTCTACGACATCCACGGGAGGACTTGGAGTGGCCCTATTCTACTCTGCCGGAAACCACACGGCTTACTTTGTACAAACTTTCATTGGGAGGCCAAAGTTGCAAGACAAATGAAATACACGCTGACTTTTCATTGGGTTTGGAAAAAGACATACCTTTTAATTGAGTAAATGTCCTCTCAATCTATTGCAGGTTTGACTGGAAGAGATCCCTACGTGGGATAAGTCTGCTTTTGTATATTTGCTCTTTCGAATTTTTGTACTATATTTTATTTTTATTACAAACAAACAAACAAGAAATGCTGTTTAGTAAATAAATTCCTCTATCCATATACGTAATCCAAAGTGTATGACTTATAATAAAAAAATAGCGAAAATGATTTTCGATCAAGACCGCGTAGTTATGCCCGTCCAAATTGCCGTATGCGGTCGATGACCTCCGGCCGTGCGGACAGTGGCACTACTATTTGATCTCACGATTTTACTTTTTTTTCGAGTTTTAGTCAACATTTTTTGGTTCTGAATTTTTAATTTTGACGAGCTAATTAGGTCTTACTAACGATCCTTATGAAGAGGCCTTCGGCTCAAAAACCAGTGAAAAATCACCGTGTATAAACAAAGCCCAAACTCGACGGAGTTGCGTCAAATCAAATCAAAACATCTTTATTGTGGAAACACAGGTTACAAAAGGATCTTAAAATATATACATGTGCCACTGTGACCTGCCCTTGATGGACATACAATAAATATAAGTTAAGGTCAAATTTATAGGCAAAACAATAATTATAAATCAAATTAAATGAGTAATTAGATAACATTATAAAATTCTAAATCAATAATAATAATACAAAAATAAAAAATTAAATCAAGTTGTCTTTTAAATAGTCTTTTACACTGTAGAAACATTTCTTAGTCAATAGTAATTTTAATTTATTTTTAAATGTCCTATGATCTAAAGTCTTAAAATTATCTGGTAATTTATTGTAAATAATGGGAGCCATACTAATTACATTATTTTTCGTCAAAGCAGTATGGAATCCGCCCGTTACCAACACATGTTCGTATTGGGACCTTACGTTATTTGTCCTCATTCTTGTTTCAATGAATTTGGGAAACAAGTGTGGATTCGATTTGACAAATAAGCATACCTCCATTATATACATACACGGCAGTGTTAAGAGTTTTAACGATTTAAAATAAGGTACGCAGCTATCTCTAGATTTTAAACCACACATTGATCGTATACATTTTTTTTGAGCCTTAAAGACTTTGTCACTTTCTTGCGAGTTACCCCAGAAAATTACACCATAACTTAATTGGGGCGTAACTAAACCATAATAAGCTACTAAAGTAACGTCTAATTTAACTTTTTTTGACAACCTGAATAATGCGTAGGCCGATTTGCTTAGTTTTGTACAAATTTGTTCAACATGAGATGTCCATGTTAAATTGCTATCCAACATGACGCCAAGGAATTTAGTTGTGTGTACTGCTTCTATTTTTTGATTATTGTAGTTTATATTAAGAACAGGGGGTAATTTTTTATTATAAAAATGCATAATATGAGTTTTTTGTAAATTAATTTTTAAATTATTTGTGTCCAACCATTTTATAATGTCATTCAAAGTATTATTTATGTCAGATTCATATCCACGTGGGTCGTCACATCTAATTATTGCTGTACTATCATCTGCAAATAGCACCATTTTTTGTCGGACATTTTGAGGTAGATCATTAATATAAATAAGAAACAGCAATGGTCCCAATACACTTCCTTGCGGAACACCAAAATTATTTATTCTATATTGCGACTTGTGATTTAATTCTCGTTTTGTTTTCTCACATAGACTAGATATTTCTACGTGCTGACTTCTGTTATCTAGGTAAGATTTTATTAAATTTAACACATTACCTCTTACTCCATACGCATATAATTTGTTCAGTAATCTCTTTCGATAAACATAATCAAATGCTTGCGTCATGTCGGTATACATTACACAAACAGGTTTCCGAATATCTACACATCTCATTACAATGTCGAGCAAATCATACATTGCCATGCTAATTGTTTTATTTTTTCTGAATCCCATTTGTTCGTCACATAAAATTTTATATTTCGTCAAGTATTTATAAATGGAGTCGTGAAGGTATTTTTCAAAATTTTTTGTAAAGACCGATCCTAGCGCTATTTGTCTAAAATTGGACATGATTTGTTTGTCCCCTTTTTTATGAAGTGGCTTTATGATTGTATGTTTTAATCTATCAGGGTAAATACCAGCACTTATACACATATTTATTAAATGACATATATGTGGAGCAATATCTTCACACACAAACTTAACAACTTTTGTAGAAATATCATCATTACCAGTACTATTTGTATTTTTTAATGATTTAACAATTTCAATAACTTCTTCATTCAAAATTGGTAACAAAAACATCGATTGTGGCTGGATAAATAAATCAACTTTGTCATTTAATTTATTTGAGGAATTTTCAATTTCATCAATGAAATGTGAGTTAAATGCGTCAGCTAATAATTTAGGATCTGATATTATTTTTCCGTCATGTGTGATGTTTGTAATATATTCCTTATTTTTATTTTTATTATTTATTATTTGCCACGTTGCTTTTGATTTATTATTTGCATTGTTAATATAAAATGTGTTTTGAGCCTTTTGTGTCATGTTTATTATTTTTTTCAACGTCTTAGAATAATTGGTCAGTGCAACTTTTGTTTGTCTAGATGGCGTTCTTCTATGTTGCCATAGTAGTAGTCTTTTTTTCCTACAACAAACTTTGATTCCTTTGGAAAGCCATTTCGGTCTTTTTGTATTTTTATATGTTTTTAATTTATAGGGGAAACAGAGATTATAAATCATTTGAAAATTTTCTAAAAAGTAGTCAAAAGCAATATTCGGATCCTCTGTATCATAAATACCAGCAAAAGAAAAGTTTTTAATGTATTTTTTGAATATATTCAAATTATCATTACAAAAATCCCTTTTTTTTACACGCCAGCAAGTTATTTTATTTATTTTATTAATTGGTATCTCCATAAGTTGAGCCGAGTGATCCGATAATGCAAATTCAATTACTTGACTTTTGCATTTGATCTTTAAATTATGTGCAAAATTGTCCAGGTAAGTTCCCGAACTTGGTCTAGTCACTTGTCTTAATTCTAATTTTAGATTGTAACTCTTAACAAAATATTCAAACTCTTGAGATAACTTATTTTTACTTAAAATATCAATATTAAAATCTCCACACATTACAATTTTTTTATAACAATTCTTGTCTAATATCTTTAATATTAAATCTATTTTATGATAGAAAGTGTCAAAGTCCTTGGTCGTTTTATTACTGAGTTCCATCGACCACCTTCCGTCTCCGTGATCAGACCCTATGCATCTTTTGTCCTACTTAATGAGGTTATGTTGTTTTATAACTGAGTTCCGTCGAATATCTCCCGGCTCCATCATCAGAACACCTCATTGACTTCATAATATTGTATTGTCATCCGACTTACACAAGCATGCAGAATTTCAGCTGAATCGGTTGAGGATAACTTGTTGAAAATCGAGTTGCAAGATTTGACCTAAACAGACATTCATACATACATACACTAGTAGTAGTAGTAGTAGTTCACCGCGAACTTATACCTCGCAATTACTGTTCTATAATTATAACATAAATTCATTCCCTAAGTAACATCTAGATGGCGCTATACAAAGTTAGAACGTGCTACGGTTTCGTTTGCAAAAACTACTAAACCGATTTTGATGCCCAACGAACTTGAAAATTCTATTGATATTTGCTACATGCCTACCAAATTTCATCAAAATCAGACCATCGGTTCGGCAGTTATCGCAGTACAAACATACATACACACAATGTGTTTTCGCCCTCGACTCAGTTGAGAGACCTCTCTCGCTTCGCTCGCTCTGTCAAAGATACATTGCAAGGAAATTGCAAGTTAAATAAAAGCTTGTAAAGAAATACAGTGACGGGTTGCTAGCCGCATCGCCTGTTAAAATGATTCGCATTTTTGCCCATTCCCTCGATCGGCTTTTACGATCTGTGCGGGCAGAGAAGCAGCTGGTACATTCTAAATGTTTCGTTTCTCCCAGACCAGCATGATTGCTTTTCCATCTTCTCGCCCACCATGACGCTAAAAGTGGCTTTTGGGTCTTGCGGCCCTGGGCTCTGCATAGAACCGCAAGACCCAAAATGCTCTGTCTGCCCCATTAGGGATAAAGACGTGATAGTATGTATGTTGTAAAGAAATAGCTAGTAAACTGGCGCCTTACCTGGTCCAACTTGAGTTTAACTCCATCATCAACCAACTTGACATGCGCAGCGTACTTGTCTACCACTCTCTCGACAACCGCCTTCCGTTTGTAGAACTTATGCCCAAGGGACTTCGTTATTATCTTCACGACAATGCCTTCTGTCAGCCAGTAGTCTTTTCTGGGAGAAATAGATACATTTATTTGGAGCATATAAATCAAACCACGGGCTGTACTAGATCACTATAGTGTAATGGAATTAAGATAACAGTCTTCTTCTCGTGTATGTTAGTGACTAACACTAGTGTCAGAGTTTTTAAACCGCCTTAAAGGCCTCTGACATGGTTTAACCGACGGCTTATAACGTGCCCTTCGAAGCACGGATCATTTTACTTATCGGACAATCAGGTGATCAGCCTACAATGCCCTAACCAAACTAGGACAACAACACAATGTCGTTGCCCCCGCCGGGAATCGAACCCGCGACCTCCGGGTATGAGCCGAACGCTCTAACCACTACACCACGGAGGCAGCAAGATAACAGTAAAACATAAAAATAAAATTGGCATTTCCATACTAAAGTGTGCAGCCTCCCCTTCAATTTGTATGGGAATATGTTTTGGTACGGAACCCTTAATGCGCGAGTCCGACTCGCACTTAGCCGGTTATTTTTTTAAAATATGGAAATTCCTATATTTCCGTCACATTTTCATAAATAAAATAATAAATAAATATATGGGGACAAATTACACTGATTGAGCTAGCCCCAAAGTAAGTTCGAGACTTGTGTTATGGGATACTAACTCAACGATACTATATTTTATAACAAATACATATATAGATAAACATCCAAGACCCAGGACAATTTGAAAAAGGCCATTTTCCAACTTGCCCTGGCTGGGGATCGAACCCGGGACCTCCGGATTGGCGGTCTAGCGTGTTGACCATAACGCCACGGAGGTCGTCATCTTATATTTTTTTTAAATAAGGAAAAAACCTACATTTCCCTCTCACTCTCACCTGTTCGCCTTCTCTTTCGCCCTCTCCTGCATCTTCATAATCTCATCCAGAGCAGACTGCTTAGTCCTCTCACTCTTCTCTTCTAACTTCTGTTTCTTACTGTCTTCTTTCGATTTCAGCTTGAGAGCTGACGCAGGTAACGCTTCGGGTTTCTTATCTACACATATAATAAGACATTTAAAAAAATATGTCTGTACATTGAATATATTTCCAAAAAGAATATTCGGGGTGATGTAGATAAAGTAATAGAGTAAAAAATAAAAAAAAATGTCTGTCTGTTTGTGCACGCATATTTTCGGAAATACTGGACGGGTTTGAATGAAACTTTTTTTGTTATCATAGCTGTTAAGCCTGGGCAACATGTAGGATATAATTGATTTTGGTTAATGGAACACCTGATGCAGTACCTTAACCTGTCGTCTGTGCAAAACACCAGACACAATAGTAAAACAATGCATGTCGACCGGATTCCGGTCTGCTCACAGATGACAGGTTAATGATCCAGCTAAACTATAAGAAATATAAAAATCACGCCTTAGTAAACGTTGTTCAGCGCGATGAGCATATTCCAGAGTCATAAAGTCTACGCGAACGAAGTCGCGGGCTTCAGCTAGTGTGAATTATAATTTAAAAAAATAACAAAACTAAAAACCGACTTTAATCCCCAGTAGGCAATTACTAACGTAACAGATACCCAACGCCATAGAAACTACTAAGGGCTCGTAAGTAGGCAAAACTGGAGTTGCGGGGTAGGTACACAGAGATGGCAGCACACACGACTAGCAAAAAGTGACAAAGTGTTGAATATACTTTAAAAATATTTATTGCATATCATTTAAGTTATATTTAATCAATTAGTGCACTACTTTATTTAAATACCTAATATGAATTAAGGTCACAGCACACTTATCAACTCGTAAACGGAACGTAAACGTATCAACTCGAGCAGCTCAGTATTCTTTGTATGAAACTTCCTACTGCAACGCACACTATTCGGATTCGTAACGTAAACGCCTCGCCTCGGGACCAGCTCACGAACCGCTTTGCTGGTCGGTCAACTAGCGGTCCCCGCGCTTGCGGCTCGTCGTCCGCGCGCTTACGCCTCTCCGTATGCGAGCTGACGTCTCTCCGTTTCCTCACACCCGCGTTTTATTTATTTGTAGATAATCAAAAATTTATGGCTATGATTGCCAATTCGCATATTGTGAACCGAGACATAACCGTGCGCTACACTTTACGTTTAAAATGATCTAGTGCCAGCCAGACCAGAGCGGCCGGCGAGCGGTAAGCGCGGCGTCGCCCAGCCGTAGTCGAGTCGACGTACCGAAGCTGAGCCTGTTTGGTTACGTGCCTACGTCAGGTTGACGCCTGGTTGACCGCGCGGCGAAAGGCGATACGTTGTCGATTCCTTTCAGAGTTGATAAGTGTACCTTTAAAGATTTTAATGTTTTAATTACTACCTTATAGCACCAGCCGCCATCTAGTGACAAGGAAAAGAAACAATTATGTTTGTAAGGCGACGGGTAGGCATGGCTATACTATAACGTCTAACAAAATATAGTGAAGCTATTTTAAGGGTGAATTCAGTGCATGAGACTGAACAACTTTCCCCAAGAAACACATCGAAAAATAATTTTTGGCTTTCCATACAATCTCGCATCAGCTGATCGGTCAACTTGTATGGGAGGCCAAAAATTACTTTTTTTATATTTCGATATATGTTCCTTGGGGAAAGTTGTTCACTATCACAGGCAGAATTCACCCTTAAAATAGTTTCAGTATATTTTGTTACACCTTATAAGTATATGTATCTTATACCTTTAAACGAGCAATTCTTGTATGTACTCGTATATATATATTTATTTATAAATTTCTGTGATCTCGAAAACGGCTCTAACGATTTTGCTGAAAATTTGTATATGGGGGTTTTCGGGGATAAACAATCGATCTAGATTAGTTTTATGTTTAGGAAAACGCGTGTTTTCGAGTTTTCATGCGTTTTTCTTTCCACGCAGAATATGGTCGCTAATTTCGTCGCGCCGCGACCGCCTTGATTTAGCTCAGCGGTTAAGGATAGCGACCGCTAGAAAGAGTGTTACGGGTTCGAATCCCACTCGGTGACTTACTTTTGTTTTTTTTTATGTTTAAGTTTTTATTTTTTTATTATTTTGCATTGTTTTTAGACAAGTTTAAAAAAAATTGTTAATGTTTGAGATGTAACCGAGAAAAGCTCGGTCGCCCAGGTTCTAAGTGCTATAACACACATAGGAAAGAAAATGAAGCTCACCTTCGACCTTCCTCTTCAAGGTCAAGTTGAGGGTCACCCTCTCTTGGCTGCTTTCCCTCCTGAACTCCGAGTACGTTGGTTGTGACGAGCTACTCGAACTTTCCTTCTTCCCGCGTTCCACTTGCTTCTCTATGAATTCTAGCATTCTTTCCTGAAAAGATAAAATTTAATAAGATTTTTGATAAAAAAAAATAATTATACAAACTTTTATTGTAAGGCCAAAGTTCTTACTAAGACAAATGTTATAACCCTTGAAGGGATGTCAGTGCAGACACAATAGTAAAACAATATATCAGACGCCCGTACCCCGACAATAGAGAATATGCACGTATTTTTTTTATTTGCTTAATAAAATTCTTATTAACCACAGAAAACAAATATGAAAGAATTTGTAAATATAATTTTTAATCAGCGACGAACTTGTGATACTTTAAAGTTTTATTTAGAAAGAGAAGTCCGATATGGACTGGTGACGTCAAAGTCCATGTCATCTATACATTTGCCATAGAAAATGGCGTTTTGGCGAGTGAGATAGACATATTTTCGCTCGGTCGCCTAGACCCTTACTCACTTGTGATCAAAGAATATAACGTTTGTTGTGAGATCTGCATTTATCTTATATCCCTTCAAACGTTGTCAGTGCAGACACAATAGTAAAACAATACATCAGACGCCCGCTCCGGGCGTTCGACGTTTGAAGGTTTAAGCCCAAACTCGGCGGAGTCGCGTCGTTTTATTATTAAGTTCTATCGACCACCTTCTGTCTTCATGACCAGACCTGACCGTCTAAAGGTCACAGCACACTTATCAACTCGGAAAGGGATCGACACCGTATCGCCTTTCGCCGCGCGGTCAACCAGGCGTCAACCTGACGTAGGCACGTAACCAAACAGGCACAGCTTCGGTACGTCGACTCGACTACGGCTGGGCGACGCCGCGCTTACCGCTCGCCGGCCGCTCTGGTCTGGCTGGCACTAGATCATTTTAAACGTAAAGTGTAGCGCACGGTTATGTCTCGGTTCACAATACGCGAGTTGGCAATCATAGCCATAAATTTTTGATTATCTACAAATAAATAAAACGCGGGTATGAGGAAATGGAAAGACGTCAGCTCGCATACGGAGAGGCTTAGGCGCGCGGACGACGAGGCGCAAGCGCGGGGACCGCTAGTTGACCGACCAGCAAAGCGGTTCGTGAGCTGGTCCCGAGGCGAGGCGTTTACGTTACGAATCCGAATAGTGTGCGTTGCAGTAGGAAGTTTCATACAAAGAATACTGAGCTGCTCGAGTTAATACGTTTACGTTCCGTTTAAGAGTTGATAAGTGTGCTGTGACCTTAACACACACTTGAAAAGTCTGTGTGCCTACCTGCACCTAACAGTTTTGTTACAACCCTCCAATAGTTTTTATGGTGTTGGGTATCTGTTACGTTAGTAATTACATTCATCATCAGGTTTTTTGTCTCCACTGCAGGAGCACGACCCTCTCTGTACTATCAGAGCCATACTTGGCCAGAGCTGCCAGAGGACTTGGCCTACACTCTCCTCGCTGGCCAGATGTGTTGGAGAGGTCTCATTGATGTTTATAAGCTTTGTTTAGCTAGTATTTCCTAAGTCGCTTTCTATGACATCCACGGGAGGTCTTGGAGTGGCCCTATTCTACTCTGCCGGAAACCACATGGCACCGGCAGTAATTACATTATCTTAGCCCAATGAGTCAGTCAAAGGGTGGCCGTAAAATATAAGTCTCACTAGATACAAACCTGGTCATCTTTATCCATCTTCTCCTTCTTAGCCTTGGCCTCCATAGCCGCCACAGCAGCAGGGTCCCGGTCGATGTACGCCACAAACCAGCCCTTCTCTGTTTCGTCTACCACACACTTGCCCTCTCGTCCCAGCCACTTGACGAACTCTGTAAGCGTCTCCCATTGTGTGGCGTTCATGTGGAGGTGATCTCTGAAAGTGCGTGGATAATCAAGTTAGAATGGATAAATAACAAGTTAATGTTCCAGGCAAATTAAACAAATTTCTGACTTTCAAGGTTTTGACTGTCAAAGAAAGAGAGGAAGACCAAGAAAGAGACAGGCATCCGCCTGTCTCTTTCTTAGTCTTCCTTACCTTGGACCTTACACAGTTTAAAAAAGGCAGATCACGTCTAGGGACCTCTAGGGACCGCATTAGATGGAAACAAAGAGGGGAGGCTTTTGCCCAACAATGGAACCTATTGGAGGTAATGTAAAAAAAGGTTTTTTTTTAATCTTACCGAGGCTTCAGTTCATTTGGTATAACTATGCCAGCCTCATAAGCCGTGTGGTTTCCGGTAGAGTAGAATAAGTAGAGTCCTCACGTGGATGTCGTAGAAGGCGAATTAGGAAATACAAGGTAAACAAAGCTTATAAACATCAATGAAATCTCTTCAACCCATCTAGCCAGCTAGGAGAGTGTAGGCCAAAGTCCTCTGGCAGCTCTGGCGAAGTAAGGCTCTGATAGACATCCAGGAGGACTTGGAGTGGTCCTATTCTACTCTGCCGGAAACCTATCTGTATAAAGCGACAATTTTGTTACAAAAAGTTTGTATATAACTTTACCTGTTGGAAATATAATCCTGATAAACTTTGTTGGCATTCACACGTTTCGTACCAAACTGACGCTTCAGTAACTCCAAGTATCCATCGGAGAACTCCTTGGAGAACTCGTCTATGTACTTGTTAGCGTTGTCAGCGAACAACAGCAGCTGCCTTTGGTGAGATTCCGACATTGTGTGGCATTTGAAACCATTTTCATCTCGACACTGTTTCTGACACATTTGGCAGTACCAACGCAGTTTCTGCAGTCCTTTGGCTTTGATCTTGTTCGCGATGTACTTTGGAGTACCCTTTTCTGCTTTTCCACCCATTTTGGGTGAGTATTTCAGTGCTTTTTGGGGTGGAAAGTGAGTTGTTTACTTTTATGATTTTAGGTCTTATTAAACAATAAAAGTTTAGATTATAAATATTACAATAAAGCTTGAGTTTCGAAGAATACCGCAAGGGTAACTATACCATTTTCACTGAGAAACAAGTAATGGAATAAACAATAGAAAATATTCAATATTATTAAGATAGAATAGAATAGAATTTACGGAATTCACGATGAATTCACGCAACAAACCATTAACCACTATTAACTGTCACTGTCAAATGTGTCAAAATTCTTATTTAGACTTTGACGGAATGTAGGCACAGATAAATGAGTGTACAGCCTTGTATTTTTATGCCTGAAAGGAAGAGGAGTAAGTGAAGGAAGAGTGCATGGTTGCTATTTTTCAAACGCACAGTCACTAAACGAACGTTTTTTTTGGATGGAAAAACCATTCGTAAAAATAGGTATCCCTAGGCATAAAGTGATCTTGCATGGTACGTACTCGTATCAGAGGCAACAAAACTTAAATTATATACAATTCACACCTTAAGTGCCATAAGGTGATGATGAAAAAATTCAATAATATTAACTGTGATTTGTGACTTGAAACTAAGTACTTTTATCACTCTCGCTCGATGTACCTCTACCCATTATCTATTCGATGGGTAGGTTCATATACATACATACTATCACGTCTTTATCCCTAATGGGGCAGACAGAGCATTTTGAGTCTTGCGGCTCTAAGCAGATAGAGACCAGGGCTGCAAGATTCAAAGGCCACTTTTAGCTTGATGTAGGCAAGAAGGTGGATGAAGGAATCAATATAGTGATGGGTTGCTAGCCGCATCGCCTATTACCATGATCCAATTTTTTGCCCAATCCCTCGATCGCCTCTTACGATCTGCCCGGGAAAAGAAGCAGCTGGTACATTTTAAGTTTATTCTTTTCTCCCAGACCAGCACCTACAATACCGTAAAAATAAAAAACCAATCAAAGATTACAAGTCTTTATTAAAAATATAGGTACCTAGTACACTTTACAATAAGTTTTTTCTAATTTCTAATTGACTGGTAAGTACTAAATTTAATAATAAATTGAATGAATGGGTGCACCCACGAAAAAATAGAAGAATCTTCTACTGAATGACCTACGGCCTACCACAAAGACCTTACACTTTTCGCCAAAATAGAGAGAGGGACATGAGTTACCTCATCTAATATGTAAGTTCTAAAACGTAGTGATTATATTCTCCTTGGTGAGTTAACCTTCTCCCTGAACCATGCCCACCCATCGCCATATAAACATAACTATTTCTTTTCCTTGATACTAGATGGCGCTTTATGGTAATAATAATAAATAAAATATTTAAATCATCTATTCCTATTTCAAATAAAGTAGATTATGGACTTAGAAATGCAATAAATATTTTTAAAGCATATTCAACACTTCCTTTGTCATTTTGCTAATCGTGTGTGCTGCCATCTCTGTGATGCCCATCCGCAACTCCAGAAGAGCTATTTTTGAAACGCGGTGTTACCTAAACTAATAGTTTTTCTATACAAAAAATCGTTCGTTTAGTGACTCCGCGTTTGAAAAATAGCACCTCAGTTTGTCTCCTTACGGCCCTCCAATAGTGTCTATGGCGTTGGGTATCTGTTTCTGTTACGTTAATAATTATATTATCTTTGCCTGAACTAACTCCAATCCAACCCAAACCCAACACTAAACTTATTTTCTTGCTCAAGTTTTAAGCAAACTTAGCGCAATGTTTCCTCAGCGGCTGCAGCGGCATCCGCAGCGACGCGACACAGCTCTTCGTGGTGGACAGCTCCTTCCTCAGTCGAATAATGTCGAGCTCAGCCTGCCTTTTACGCTGGAAATACACTGCATACATAAATTGACTACAGGCATTAGTTTACTAAACCAAAATCAGATAAATAAGAACTTCAGCATCATCATCATCAGGTATTTTTGTCTCCACTGCAGGAGCATGATCCTCTCTGTACTACCAAAAGCCATACTCGGTCAGAGCAGCCAGAGGCTTAGACTCTTCACGCTAGCCAAACGGGTTGGAGAGGTCTCATTGATGTTTATAAGCTTTGTTTAGCTTGTATTTCCTAAGTCGCCTTCTACAACATCCACGGGAAGACTTCGAGAGGCCCTATTCTACTCTGCCGGGAACATTGTTGGCTCTGTATGTCAACAGTTTCCACTTCTTTCTGTCATTCACAATATTTAAACTAGCCCCTCGTTCCTTCTTATCTGTTCTTACTACTCTGCCAGCAACCACACGGTAAAATCTTCTTATCGTGGTTCGTTAGTGACTTATACTAGTGTCAGAGATTTTAAACCGCCTTAAAGGCCTCTGGCATGGTTTTAGGTAACGACCAATGTCAAAGACAGTGACCGTGACCGACGGCTTAACGTACCCTCCGAAGCACGGAAGCATCTTACTTATCAGACAGTCAGGCGATTAGCCTACAATGTCCTAACCAAACTAGGACAACAACACAAAGTCGTTGCCCCCGCCGGGAATTAAACCCGCGATCTCCGGGTATGAGCCAAACGCTCTAACCACTACACCACGGAGGCATTTACACGGTAAAATAAAATAAACCCATTTAAAAGCGTTGGCACCGCATAGAAATAGGAGTGGTCTACCTTCATTTCGTTGGCGAGGCGAGCCTCAACTTGTGCGACGCGCTGCCTCAGCTCGGCGATGTCACGCATGAGTCGCGCGGCAGCCAGCTTGTTGTCCGCCTGAGAATAACAACTAGTTGTAGGCAGTATCACAACTTATCAGCACGCATGGTATAATAAATTAAGGTATTCTCTCTCCGTGACAGCTGATGACGTAGGAAGAACTTGACTACGTCATCAGTGTAATATGTTGCCTCTGTGTGAAATTGAATTACCCGAGCGTAATGCATTTTTGAACTTTATATACCAATTTCAAATTAATAATCCATTTTATCAATTTATAAAATTTTGAATTGATGAATGACGCGAGAATCGCGAGATTCTTAATAGCTAAGTTACTTAACATTTTATTTAATATTAATGAACTAATTGAGAAAGTCCTTAAATTTACTGAAAAGAACAATCAGTGGCAACACTTTCGTGACGTAGTCAAGTTCGTTCTCGGACAGAGAATACCTTATTTTATTCTACCATGTCAGCACGGAATATCATCTGTGACAAAATTTCAACGGTCGCAAATTGTCACGGTTCGAAATTTTGCTTTCTCAGCATCACCTGTTGGTTGACTGGTATGAAAGGCCTTAGGCCTCAAGTCCGCCATTTACATGTATTGTAATAAAGTTAAAGAAATAAATAGATGAGGGCCTCGACACCCTTCACAAGGCCAGATCAGGAAAGAGATGAGAGGATGGGGGACGGATGCATATTGCGCTGGAACTAAGGAGATTCAATTGTTTGTAATACTTATTATTATTCAGCCAGACGGAAGGACAGACAGATCGACGGACGGACAGCGGAATCTTAGTAATAGGGTCCCATTTTTACCCTTTGGGTACGGCACCCTAAAAAATTTGCTTTTTTTTACTTTGACTTTGACAATAAGATCGAGACTTAGTAGTCATTCCTTTCGATCTACTCACGATCCTCGACGGAGCGTTCTTGGCGACACTCCTGCTGACTACGTTCGGAAGATCAGCGATCGAGCATGGCGTGAAGATGTGGTCGGCGTTCAGCTTTGTCACGCCTTGGATGGCCTGCAACGTGAGCGTTGACAATTTGAGATCATCATCAGGTCTTTTTGTCTCCACTGCAGGAGCACGACCCTTTCTGTACTACCAGAGCTATACTTGGCCGGAGCAGCCAGAGGACCTACACTCTCCACGCTGGCCAGACGGGTACAAGGAGAGGTCTAGCTCACTGATGTTTATAAGCTTTGTTTAGCTTGTATTCCTAAGTCTCCTTCTACGCCATCCACGGGAGGACTTGGAGTGGCCCTATTCTACTCTGCCGGAAACCACACGGCACAATTTGAGATGAGAGTAATTATCAAATATGTCAGTTTTCTGTGTTGACCTTCACGCTTCTACAAACATAAATTACTAAGTTGAGAGTACAAAAGACGACACTGGGAGCATGAAAAGCGACAATTTTACAAGTTTATCTGCTATAGGCAAATTAAAAAAAAAAACCCGATGTCACCATCTTGTGATAAGTGGTGGGACTATACAATAGATTGGTATCGTATCTATTATTTGTCAGATAAACTACAAATTGTAACCGTTAAAAACCAAATTTGAAGCGTTATCATCCAACTTGTAACGTCTAAACCGATTTTGAGTAAACATCGGTTCATAATAAATATGGCTTAAAACCACCGCAAGGAAAGTTGCTTTCACGTAAAAAAACCGCATCGAAATTGGTCCATCCGTTCGAGCGCTACGATGAAATGTCCTAAAATTAGCATATTTCTTACCTGAGCGACAGCAGTTCTCGCATGTTGAACATGATGCGCCTCCTCTCTTTCCAAATGCCGCTTTAGATGCTCTATCTCTGTCACGATGCCGAACTTCTCTCGTTCTAGCCTTTGATTGGCCTGTTTCAATGCCTATGAGTCAAACGGTGAAATTAAACTTACTTAAGAATAAAAAAGTTTTACGTACAGCTTTCGACTGAGTAAGCATAACACTTTAAGTATGAAAAAGTAATATTTTTATTAATAATAATAATATTTGTGCATTCACGCCATTTCTAAATCAAAGTACAAGTATTATTTTGTTTGATTGTTTTTAACGAAAGTTTTTAAAAGCCTATTCTGCCAAGGTGTACCACAAGGCATCAACCTTGACCCTCTTTAGTTAACATTTTCATTAAACCTATCTAAAAATACATTATTCAGCATATGTGCAGTATTGTTATAATACCTTCATCTTCTCCTTCTTCTCGAAGTGGCATTCTTCAATTCTCCGTTTGAGCTTTCTCCTCAAATCATCCAGAAGGTTCGACAACGTCACTCTGTTGGTTTCCAAATCCACTCGCTGCTGGACTATCTGGTTGATCGCTGTTAGAAGTTTGATTCCTGGAAAACATTTGGTTCGTTACCGTTAAATTGCTACTTAAAAACTAAAATAAGCCGGCCTTCTTGCTGACCTAAATAGGTACTTGTTTGTGAGTAGGTTAACCTACAATACGCAGGTGGTGTTTACGAGTTCTGCAATGAAAACGCCTTACGACACGTGATTATTACTGTACCAACCACATAAAAATCCAAATACAGATATGTACATAAAATTTTTCAGACATTGGTCTGACAAATTTTGGTCATTGGCCGTGGTCCAGTGGTTAAGGCATTCGCCTTGTGATCCAAAGGTCATGGGTTCGAATTCCACCGGAAAGCAAACTTTGCGAAAAGTAGTTGAATTATCCGAAAAAAGATGATTCCGTGTTTCGGAAGGCACGTATAAACTGAGGGTCCCAAAACGCCATCTAGCGTTTGATCATCAAACTACTCAAGGATTGATTTTGGTTTACCCTTTAGGTTGCGGAAGTCAGACGGTAGTCGCTCAGTAATCTCGTCTAATCTCCTTGATTAGGAAGCGGACCCCGGGCTTTGAAGAGTTACTGCTGAAGAAGCAACCGGGAAAATACGCTCGGATGATGATGAAAACTTGTCAGTCAGTCTTACGATTGGAGATTATGAATACTCACTTTGCTCGTTGATCCTAAACCGATGAGCAGCGGGCTGAAAGTGGTAGGAGTCCGGACTGGGCGCTCCGGAGTCGGGACCCGCGAACTGGGAGCCCACGTAGTTCGGGAGACTCTCTGGAGAGTCCTAGAATGAAGAGAATCTTGAAACATGATGGGACGCCATTAAAGATCTGCACTCCTTGAATTAGTAGATTTCTCATATGACTGATAAATGGAAGCAGAACCCAGCAGAAGTGGCGTCCTCATTCGAAACACACTGTTTAAAAGTAAACACGGTGACAATCATCAATTTGATCTGCAACAATTTTAGAAAGACCTTCAAATCATTTCTTCTTTATCTTATAAAATGTACTCGAAAAGGAAAATTTCATACAAATTAATACTTAGCCGTTTTAGACTGCAAGTTGGCATTTACAACTACGGAACTCTATACTGCGCGTGGCCCGACACGCACTTGGCCTATTATTTATGAATAGTGTGGATCTATAAGTTTATACTGGTGCATTCACGCTGATGTTACTTTCTGTGAAGCAACATTTAGCAACACGATGTTTTAAGTAACCTTGAATTATCATTCTTTTTTCTATGATTTTTTAAATAATAACTTAAATGTTAAATATTAATTTACTCACTTTTATGTTGCTTAATTTTGCTCCACAACGAGTAACACTAGTGTGGATGCATCATTTAAAATAAGTTTCGGCTTAACTACTTGTATGACAGTCGTCAAGATATGCCAAATGCCTTTAGGCAGCCTGGAAAATCTTGACACCAGTGTTTTTTTCTTTTCTTGATTATTACGGTCAAACCTCGTTGAAGCTTATTTTGCCAGTGTCTAGTAATATCTCTTCTTTATTCCTAATCCTAAACCCTTAACTATACAATCAAAGGTTGGTATAGGTCCTTTGATTGCTTCACGGGAGCTTCTGGCGACAAATCTATACGAGTCCACTGGTTTTCATAGTCGATTGAGTGGCGGACGGCGCCCAAAGACGCCCACCGCAGTCCGCAAATAAATATCACTACAACCGCACTATGACTGTCCACTTTAAACATTTCACATATTGTCCATGAGAATGAGCATTTATAACACCAAACTACACCAATTTCATGTTATAAAGACCACTAGAATCAATTTGCAAAACAATTTAAAGCAAACTCCAACTGGACCCCTTGACTTCCCGCCAAAAACTTCTCGACACCAGTGTTAGTCACTTATAACACACGAAAAACAAACAAAAACTAAATGTCACTTGAAATAAGACTGCTCACCATAGATTTGTACTTGGGCAGGTCATCGCTGGTGAACCTCACGCTGTGCGTGCGTGGGATCTTGGAGCCGGGTTGTAGGATCTTCAGAGACATGGTGGCGGATCTGGGAACGAGGAGTAAACAATCGATGATCAATGAGAAGGCCGGGCGATGATTAAAATGTCCGTCAACGGTCGAGTAATAAACTAAAACTAATAAAAATACTAGGCAGTTCCTATGGAAAGCTATTTTTACAAGCCTTTATTTAGTTTCAGTAGTTTCTCCTATGCTGGTCTGGGAGGAATAAAAAAAACTTAGAATGTACCAGCTGCTTTTCTTCCCACGCAGATCGTAAAAGCCGATCGAGGGAATGGGCAAAATGCAAATCATGTTAACAGGCGATGCGGCTAGCAACCCATCACTGTATTGATTGCTTTTTCATCTTCTCGCCCACCATGACGCTAAAAGTGGCTTTTGGGTCTTGCGGCCTGGGCTCTGCATAGAACCGCAATACCCAAAATGCTCTGTCGGCCCCATTAGGGATAAAGACGTGATAGAGAGACGTATGTATGTATTTAGTTTCACCTGTCGCGTTCTGTCGTTCTGTCTGTAATCAAATCTTGCAATTCAAATTCGACCCACTTTGAGCTGGAAATTTTACACGTATAAGTATACGATATCGCGTGACATTGTAAAAATCGATGATCTGATGTTGGAGCCGGAAGGTGGCCCCATCCCATATGAACTTTGCAATGAAACGACGCAACCGACCCGACGATTCGTCTTGTATTTATAATCTAAAGTACTCCACACGCACAGCTGAGGATGCAACCGGAACACGCTAAAGTAAAGAAGTGTTCGAAACAAAATGCCTTACCCTGACTCTGAAGAGACCGAAGACTCTGCAACCAGACATGACCCCAGGGTGTAAGATTGATACAGACATAGCGCTCCTTGGACAAAAACTCTGTTCAACCGACTTCCAAAAAACGAGGATTTTAATTCGTAGAGATCTTTTGTTTTGTTTTTTATGTATGTTCACCGATTCTTTCAAAGACGCCTGGACCGATTTTTTGTTTGACAGGGTTTACTTCCGAGGTGATCTCATAGAAATTTTATCAAAATAGGTTGTGTAGTTTGGGAGTGAAAACGGTTATTAATTTTGAAAAATTATAAAAATGCTCCTTTACTAAAATGACGGTGGTGGCCGAGCGGTTGAGGCACTGGCATTGTCTCTGTGAAGACTGACTTCGATACTCACTAGGTGTGCCTTGTACCTTATTTTTTTTATTGTACCTCCTATAGGAATAACAGCTCTTCTACCTCAGTTCTTTGCGAGGTTTACGTGGGGATACTGATCCTACACGTAGAGTATGGAACACGATGCAGAAATAGTAACAGATTAAGAATAAAAAAAATATATATGTCTGTTTGTTTGTCTGTTTGTACACGCTAGTTTTCGGAAATACT
The DNA here is from genome assembly GCA_963555685.1 of Acrobasis consociella. Lineage (NCBI taxonomy): Eukaryota > Metazoa > Arthropoda > Insecta > Lepidoptera > Pyralidae > Acrobasis > Acrobasis consociella. Next base: position 13,310,556 of record OY743129.1, read on the forward strand.
AGACTGATTCGAAGCTTTTTTTGTTACATTGGTAGTTAATAAGCCTGGGCAACAAATAAGGTATAATTGATTTCGGAAAATGAAACACCTGATGCGTGCAACCTTAATGGTCCAGCTAAAATATAAAAAATCTTATAAAAATGACGCCTTAGAAAAAAAAATTCAGCCTGATGAGCATTTTCCGGAGACTAAGTCCACGCAAACGAAGTCGCTTGCTTCGGCTAGTAATAGAATATTAGCAAAGACAATATATTACTTATATTAGTGTGTTTTTTATTATTTATTATTTATCGTGCGGATGTAGTTGGGAGAACCGGATCCGGTCGACTGCGACGAACATTCTGCAGATGTTCTAAAGAAAGCTGATGTAAGGAGTAAACCATACACGGAGAGCATGCATGAAAAGACTTATGAGTGTTGACGAAGCAAAAGAGGTTTGCAAGGATCGTAGTAAGTGGAAATCCATAGTCTGTGCCTACCCCCATGGGAAACAGGCGTGAAAATATGTATGTTTTTTTTTTTTTAGTTTTGGCTCGACGCTGTTGCGTATTTAGCCAGGCTCAAGTTAATAAAACGTGGAAACAATCGATGTGAAATATATATATATATATATATCAATCAAAGGTTGGTATAGGTTCTTTGATTGCTTTTGGCGACAAATCTAAGTCCACTAAGGCTTTCATAGCCGATTGACTGGCGGACGGCGCCTACAGACGCCCACCGCAGTCCGCAAATTAATATCACTACAGCCGCACTATGACTGTTCACTTTAAACATTTTACATATTGTCCATGATAATAAGCATTTATAACACCAAACTACACCAATTTCATATTAGAAAGTCCACTAGAATCAATTTGCAAAACAATTTAAAGCAAACTCCAAATGAAGTCCTTGACTTCCCGCCAAAAACCCCCATGTATGTATTTATTTAGTTTCACCAGTCCTGTCATTTTAAAATTTTGACATTCTAAAAATTAAATTTAAATTATGATATGACATAACAATGTATTCTCTGTCCACATTAACTTTAAGTATTAATTTATTTGTGAGTTTGACGTCCTTGGAGAAAATGCTGCAGTGCAGTTTGTTACCGCTTCTTCTGCACTAGCGCTTTGGAAGCGGTAGTAAACTTAGCTGTAAGTAAACTTTTGACGTCAACAATTGTGCAACAAAACAATGACGATTATTAAGAGATATTATAAATATCCTATGATAATAAAGATAGTACCTGGGCGACCGAGCTTTGCTCGGTTACATCTCAAACATTAACAATTTTTTTTAAACTTTTCTTAAAACAATGCAAAATAAAAAAAATTAAACATAACTTTTTACAAACTTAAACATAAAAAAAACAAAAGTAAGTCACCGAGTGGGATTCGAACCCGTAACACCCTTTCTAGCGGTCGGTATCCTTAACCGCTGAGCTAAAAACAAGGCGGCCGGCGCGACGAAATTAGCGACCATATTCTGCGTGGAAAGAAAAACGCATGAAAACTCGAAAACACGCGTTTTCCCAAACATAAAACTAATCTAGATCGATTGTTTACCCCCGAAAACCCCCATATACAAATTTTCAGCGAAATCACAGAATTAATAATAGTATTACATACAGAACGGAAACTCGCACCGTCCCCCGCAATCTGGTGTCCCCGCAACCCTTCCCCCGTTATTGTGAGGTGTAAGTGGCAGTAAAACAGGGTTATTGGTAGTCGCACGTTGACATTACGCGAGTCACTTAGGATTATTAAATTATAATGGTGAGAAACTGCGCACATTATCATTGTTTATCCACGGAAAACAATAAATAACGAAAATTTTATAGATTTCCGAGTGATAAAGACAGGTAAGCAAAGCAACAAATTCTGTGGTGGCGACCCTGATTGTTTAACTCACACATTTGACGTGTGCACGGACGGATTGTTTCGCTTGTAGTAGTACTAGGTATATATGCTGCTCCGTTTGTATGAAGTGCCATACCTGTGGCGAAATCGTTAGAGCCGTTTTCGAGATCACAGAAATTTATAAATAAATACAAGAATTGCTCATTTAAAGGTATAAGATATTTGAATTGAATTGAATTGTCCCGTTGTATGTGTGTCTTTAATCAAATCTTGCAAGACCCACTTCCCTGTTTCCGATTAAGCTGACTTTTTGCACTCATTTGGTCTCACAGCTCTTACGATGTTCCCTGCACAGTTTTGGTACGTATTACCTACTATTACTAACTAGATGTGCCCGTGGGCTTCGCTCCCCGTGGGAATTTCGGGATAAAAACTATCAAATATATCCTTATCAAATTTCATCTAAATAGGTTGCTGAGAAAGTGAAGTGTAGCAAACCAACAAATAAACAAATTCACTTTCGCATTTATAATATTAGTAGGAAGTAGGATTCTGTGGTTTTTGTACAATAAACCACCGTTCTTAACTAGGTAGGTAGGTACAAGTCACACTTTGTTAATACGAACTTGAATCTTACACCTGAGGACACTTTGCCTTTGAATGCCACCTGCTCTGAAGGCCTCCAAAGGCCACCACTGACAGGGCAACGATAATGGATGATCTAAAACCACTACTTCATCTTATTAACCTTGACCGACTGTCGAATGTGAGTTATGTTTACAACATGCACGATAGAAATTATCATTTAAATCTACATTTACCTGAACATATAATATCGAAGCACTAAGCAAACTCAACTTACTTGGCAAAGGTAAGGCGCCCGTTGTCAGTTTCGCAATGGATTTACGCTTTGTTGGTAGAATCCGGTGATATTATATACAGGATGCTCTGAAAAATATAACGTGGAAGGGACATACCTGTCTTAAGGTTGAGCTTAACTGCCTCCGTGGTGTAGTGGTTAGAGCGTTTGGCTCATACCCGGAGGTCGCGGGATCGGGCGGACTTTTGTGTTGTTGTCCTAGTTTGGTTAGGACATTGCAGGCTGATCACCTGATTGTCTGATAAGTAAGATGATCCGTGCTTCGGAGGGCAAGTTAAGCCGTCGGTCCCGGTCACTGTCTTTGACATTGGTCGTTACCTAAAACCATGTCAGAGGCCTTTAAGGCGGTTTAAAAACTCTGACACTAGTGTTAGTCACTAACACACACGATAAGAAGAAGGTTGAGCTAGTCGATACTTTTTCCATACAAATTGCGGAGGGGATTTCCTCCACTGTTTGACATTGTACATCGAAAGTTTAGCTCGATTTACCATAATTTGTCGCTCTGTTTCACCACACTGCTTTCGCCCGCCACAATGTTAGATGAAACAACATGCTTTAGGCCACGCCCACCTGTGAGTTCGAGTCCGCGACTAGCTCAACCTTAAATCAAAACGGGCTATACTAGATCACTATCATCATAATTTCAGCCGCATAACGTCCACTGCTGGACATAGGCCTCTCCCAAAGATTTCCAAAATGACCGATCAAGAGCGGCTTGCATCCAGCGCTTTCCAGCGACCCTGGTCAGGTCATCTGACCACCTTGTAGGTGGGTGCTCTACGCTTCGCTTGCCAGTACGCGGTCGCCATTCAAGAACCTTTTTGCCCCATCGGCCATCGGTTAGTAGTATAAAAAGCAATCTATTTATCAAGTGATATAAAAAATTCAATTACATCACACTAACGCGAAAGTTTGTTAGGGTGTGTTCGTTACTTCTTCACACTCAAACGGCTGGACCAATTTTATTAAAATTTGGGATGCAGGAAGCTGACACCCTGGATTAACACATAGGCTACTTTAGACGCGAGTAACACCGCGAGGCGCTGCTTGTGGTAAATAAATATTTTTTCCTTTGACTTAAATTTTAAAACAGCCTGTGTACATCCAACAAGCCGTACTTGGTACCGACGTGTATCGTAAAAAATATTATCATAGCTGAGCATTTTGCCAATGATCTGCCATTTTGGATGGCTGTATGCTGCAATGAACAATCCGTCTCGCCCTTTCACCGCGAGACTTTATATCAGTTGTCGTGCCCCCAGCGCGAGACATGGTAAATCTAACATACCTATCTACAACCAAAAACGGATATGGATACGTAAGTTATGTGCCATGCGAGCATTTCCTTCCTTCGCGGAATGGGCCCGTCAATGTTTGTCGCTTATATATGCGACGCTCGCGGTTAAAGGGTCAAACATGGCCTGACGGTACTGGTACATATAAAACGTGGAAGGGACACATCCGGAATAAATCGAACTACGGGCTATACTAGATCACTATAGTAAAATAATAGTCAAACATTTCTTTTAGATAAATTGGCCTTTCCATACTAAAGTGAGCAGCCGTCCGGGCAATTTGTATGTAAATGTACTCTTGACGTGACAACGTCTTATAAATTGGTTTGCCGGGTGACACTTCAAGAAACTGCGTTACGCTCCGCTCACGTTATGCGCTCACAATGAGAGCGAGTGAGAGGCACGCGTCCCTTCCACTCGGGCATGGTTAGCCCGCCTAAGAGCGAGAGAGACAGACATAAAAAGTCGTTGTCACGTAAAACTTTCGCCCGTATACCGACTTTACAGGCAACCAATTTTTTTTACTGTTATTTTACCTCTTATCATTATACTATAGTGATTTAGTATAGCCTGTGGTTTGATTTATTATGTCCCTTTCACGTTTTAGAACGAAAACTCCTGGGGTCCCAGCAATATGCGTCCTCGTTCCCCGTCCCCGCACCTCTATTGAATAGGTCTTTCAAAATATTGTAAGCTTCCGATCTGCGCGTTGTAAGCTTCTTCTTATCGTGTGTGTTAGTGACTAACACTAGTGTCAGAGTTTTTGAACCGCCTTATAGGCCTCTGACATGGTTTTAGGTAACGACCAATGTCAAAGACAGTGACCGGGACCGACGGCTTAACGAACCCTCCGAAGCACGGATCATCTCACATATAAGACAATCAGGTGATCAGCCTATGTTCTAACCAAACTAGGACAACAACACAAAGTCGTTGCCCCCGCCGGGAATCGAACCCGCGACCTCCGGGTATGAGCCGAACGCTCAAACCACTACACCACATAGGCAGTTAAAAGTTAAGTTAGTTGTAAGCTTATTTTAATGCAAAGACATCAAACGGCAACTGTCTCATTTTTGCATAGTCCCATCCCTCAGCGACATTCAGAATTATGACTTTCCAACACGCGACAGTGTCACGCAAGGCACGGAACCCTGCGGAGCCAAAACAGTGGTTACGATAGCCAATAATCGATTAAGGATCAATATGCCATTAATCTTATACCTTTAAACGAGCTATTCTTGTATGTATATATATATATTTATTTATAAATTTCTGTGATCTCGAAAACGGCACTAACGATTTCGCTGAAAATTTGTATGTGGGGGTTTTCGGGGGTAAACAATCGATCTAGATTAGTTTTATGTTTGGGAAAACGCGTGTTTTCGAGTTTTCATGCGTTTTTCTTTCCACGCAGAATATGGTCGCTAATTTCGTCGCGCCGCGACCGCCTTGATTTAGCTCAGTAGTTAAGGATAGCGACCGCTAGAGAGAGTGTTACGGGTTCGAATCCCACTCGGTGACTTACTTTTGTTTTTGTTAAGTTTAAGTTTAATTTTTTTTTTATTTTGCATTGTTTTTAGACAAGTTTAAAAATAATTAGTTAATGTTTGAGATGTAACCGAGCAAAGCTCGGTCGCCCAGGTACTATTTATTTATTTATATATTTATAAATTTCTGTGATCTCGAAAACGGCTCTAACGATTTTGCTGAAAATTGGTATATGGGGGATTTTGGGGGTAAACAATCGATCTAGATTAGTTTTATGTGTGGGAAAACGCGTGTTTTCGAATTTTCAATTGTTTTTCTTTCCACGCAGAATTTGGTCGCAAATTTCGTCGCACCGGGTGCCATCCGCTTAGCTCAGCGGTTAAGGATGCTGACCGCTAGAAACAGTGTTACGGGTTCGAATCCCACTCGGTGACTTAGTTTTATTTTTTTTTATGTTCAAGTTTATATATAATTTTTTATTTTGTACTGTTTTAAGACAAGTTTAAAGAAATTTAGTTAATGTTTGAGATGTAACCGACCGAGCAAAGCTCGGTCACCCAGGTTCTAATAATATGATCGTGCCACGCTCTATTGGGTTGGGATCGATCCGTCATTACGTTCCGCATTACGAGAAACTCGTGAAGGCTGAGAAGGACAAGCTTAGCAAGTACCTTGACTTGCTCCACGAGGTGACTGCTATGTGGGATGTGGATACGACGATCATTGTCCCGATAGTCGTATCAGCGAACGGTCTTATTAGACCGTTCGCTGATACGACTATCGAGTCTTGACTAACATAAACTAGATAGCTGGGTCAAGGGTCAGATTCAGAATGCAGTACTCCTGGACACGACACGCATTGTCTGGAGGTTTCTCTCACTGCGGCCCTAACCGCCGGTAGCTTGGGCATTGCCCTTTCTTGCATGTGTTATAAAATAAAGTACCTGGGCGACCGAGCTTTGCTCGGTTACATCTCAAACATTAACTACATTTTTTTAAAATTGTCTAAAAACAATAAAAATTGAAAAATTATTTATAAACTTGGACATAAAAAAAAACAAAAGTAAGTCACCGAGTGGGATTCGAACCCGTAACACTCTTTCTAGCAGTCTACGTCTTTAACCGCTGAGCCAGACAAATAGCGCCCGGTAAAACGAAATAAGCGACTATATTCTCCGTAGAAAGAAAAACGCATGAAAACTCGAAAACACATGTTTTCCCAAACATAAAACTAATCTAGATCGATTGTATTACCCCCGAAAACCTCCATGTACCAGTTAAATCGTTAGAGCCGTTTCTGAGATCACAGAAATATACATATAAATAAATAAATATACAAGAATTGCTCGTTTAAAGGTATAAGATAAAGAGTAATAATAAATTGTTTATTTCAAAAGAATTTTGGTTTACAATTGCTAGATTTTGAAACCTCCTTCCTTTTAATATAAGCAAAGAATGCCTGTATTAAAGTCTTAAGTAGCTGTCATTGGGTGGCCTGCCTCCGTGGTGTAGTGGTTAGAGCGTTTGGCTCATACCCGGAGGTCGCGGGTTCGATTCCCAGCGGGGGCAACGACTTTGTGTTGTTGTCCTAGTTTGGTTAGGACGTTGCAGGCTGATTACCTTATTGTCTGATAAGTAAGATGATCCGTGCTTCGGAGGGCACGTTAAGCCGTCGGTCCCGGTCACTGTCTGTGACATTGGTCGTTACCTAAAACCAAGTCAGAGGCCTTTAAGGCGGTTTAAAAACTCTGACACTAGTGTTCACTAACACACACGATAAGAAGAAGATTGGGTGGCAACCAGCAAAATTCTTGCGGCATCCTGAAAAATCGGACACCACAATTTAAGTACTGGTCCTCACGTAAAGAAGTCTTTAATCTATATACATATAATAAAACAGTAAAAAAGTGTGTCTGTACATTAAATATATTTCCAAAAAAAATATTGGGGGCGATGGAGACGTAATCTATACATATAATAAAACAGTAAAAAAAGTGTGTCTGTACATTAAATATATTTCCAAAAAAAATATTGGGGGCGATGGAGACATAGTAATAGAGTAAGAATTTAAAAAAAAGTCTGTCTGTTTGTCTGTATGTCTGTTTGTCTGTTTGTCTGTTTGTACACGCTAATCTCCGGAAATACTGGACGGATTCGAATGCAACTTTTTTTGTTATATAGCTATTAAGCCTGGGCAACATATAGGGTATAAATGATTTTGGAAAATGAAATGCCTAATGCAGAACCATAATGGTCCAGCTAAACTATAAGAGATATAAAAATGCCGCCTTAGTAAAAGTTGTTCAGCCTGATGAGCATTTTCCAGAGTCATAAAGTCCACGCGAACGAAGTCGCGGGCTTCAGCTAGTAATAGAGTAAGAATTAAAAAAAAAATGTCTGTCTGTTTGTCTGTATGTCTGTTTGTACACGCTAATCTCCGGAAATACTGGACGGATTCGAATGCAACTTTTTTTGTTATATAGCTATTAAGCCTGGGCAACATATAGGGTATAAATGATTTTGGAAAATGAAACGCGTGACGCAGAACCATAATGTTCCAGCTAAACTATAAGAGATATAAAAATGTCGCCTAAGTAAAAGTTGTTCAGCCTGATGAGCATTTTCCAGAGACATAAAGTGCACGCGAACGAAGTCGCGGGCTTCAGCTAGTATGCAATATTTTAAAACATATTCTCAGCACTTTTTTGCTAGTCGTGTGTGCTGCCATCTCTGTGTGTCCCCGCAACTCCAGTTTTGCCTACTTAGGGGCCCTCCATAGTTTCTATGGCGTTGGGTATCTGTTACGTTAGTACTTAATTAGAAATTGAAGGTAAAAAGAAATAAAACGACTGAATTCAAAACCTCAATTCATTCATTTCATAAAACAATTTGACATATCTTAGCGTGGCGACACACAAGCTGTAGGTAAATAATAGCAGTCAAAGCCCGAAATACAGCTAACCCTAGGTTTAGCTAGTCAAACCCCGTTTATGTCATTTTGGCGGCCGGCTTATGAATTTTGTGTCAATTCAGACAAAATAAGACAAACACAAGATGTTTTACTTTGTAAGTCAAAAGGACTTCGCACGTTTCTCGGGATTATGTCTTGCCTTAGACCAAATTTCAAAATCGGGGTTTAACCAAATAAATCTGGAAGCGACGGGACTTCGGGCTATGCCCAGCCGACTTAGACATTGTAAACATTCGATCTATGAATATTCAAAAAGTATAACTACAGTAGTAAATAAAATACACAAAACATTATTTCTTAATTTGGATTATAATTTTAGGACTAATTTCCCGAGTTCAGATTAATTCACATTGCCATGGTCAAAATCGATTTTATCAGAAAATGTCTGACAAAAAGTATGTTTTTTTATTTATAAAAAAAAGTTACTTAGACTGACATTATGTCAAAGTTAGAGTTACAATAACATTATTATTGCGAAGATCTATTCAATAGGGGATTTTTTTATATTTTTATTTATAAAGTGACTCCAATAAGACATTAATGCGCTCATCAAATCAAGAAATCAAACGTCTCTTGACCATTAATGTCTTATTAGATTTCGAATCTTAATATTGACCTTTGGTCAATGTAATTAAATTCTAAACATCATGCCGGCGTCAAAGTATTCGAAATTTGTACCGTTCATTAAAAGATAAGTACTAAGTCGTACCTGTATAATACGAAATATAACTGATACATTTAAATAACAAATACTTTTATTAATATACATGTAAAATTGATGGAAAAATGTCCTTAATGCACTTGATATACTGTAGGTAAAACCTTAAATAAAATTGAAAGATAATTGCAAATGATTGTACGTACGTAAGTACTATTACAGGCGGGAACCTACAAAGATTTTCTTTTTAGCTGTTTTGCCCAACTATGTTACCCAATATTGGACAATTTTAGGTCCAAAACAGAGGTTATTGTAAAAATGTCCTCAGAAAATGTATAGTAACTATATAAAATATTTTCGAATATAATTTTTAATTCTATAATTTTAATATTTACTTTCAAACAAAGCGAATGTTAATACAACATAATTGAATTCGCCAGTGATTTCAAAATGTTTTCTTTTTAAAGATAGCTACTAAAATACTTATTACTAGTTAAAATTGATCTGGGTACATTTTCTGTGTTGTATTGTAAAGTAATAAATTATTAATTTTTTGAGAATTTTGAAATCACTTTATACCTCTACGTTTATTTTATTTTAAAATGATTTTTATGTTATACAATAATATAAATTGTGATGATATTTGTACCAGCACCGATTTTACATTGCAGCACCAGATTTCTATAAGGCACGGATCTTGGAAGATATTTTCTCTAAATTATTAAAATGAAATAACAAATGTCAAAAAATTTATAAAATGGAGTCAAGAAATAACTTATAAGATTTTTCAATGTATTTACGAATAACTTATTTTACCCGATTAACTCTCTATCCGAAGATTGTACAAAATTACCAGCTAAAGTTATACACTGCATTGAAAAATCAATTTTAGGAACAGAATTATCGATTTTTTAGGAAGACAAAATTAAAATAAATCCTTATATTATTGCATTAGAAAACTACTAAAAGATATTAATTATATATTTTAACAATCAAAAATTTTGTTTCTGTTTTTTGAAATATCTGTACCCTGAAATATTATATTTGATGTAAATAAGTAATTAATGCCTTATATTTAAGGGTTAGCAAGCCAAATTGTATAGTGAGCCACAGATCAAGCGTGGCGCTAGAATTAGACTTTATACTTGCTCAGAAGAGAAGTTTTTGGAACATCTTGATACGTGACCGACCAACTACACTTACAGTTCGTAATATATATTAGTACATCTATTTTTTCTATGTACCGGTAGCTAGAAAGAGTACCCACTATAAATTACATATGTATAAATGGCTCCAAAGGTGCTTAGTATTTTTTTTTATAATTGTTGAGTTTTGGTGTCAAAATCTTTATGTACCTACCTATATTTTTACGTATTCTATTTTTGAGTAATTTAAGTGTACCTTAAGTGTGTTTAAAAAAAAACTCCCTCAAGAAATGTTAAAAAATAATAGACCTTCTGAGAGCTTTTCAGAATTGTAGATGAAAGAAGCATTTTTTTAAACGCATTGTCTAGGTACCTTGTTTGTATCTTATACCTTTAAACGAGCAATTCTTGTATGTATATATGTATGTATATATATTTATTTATAAATTTCTGTGATCTCGAAAACGGCTCTAACGATTTTGCTGAAAATTTGTATATGGGGGTTTTCGGGGGTAAACAATCGATCTAGATTAGTTTTATGTTTGGGAAAACGCGTGTTTTCGAGTTTTCATGCGTTTTTCTTTCCACGCAGAATATGGTCGCTAATTTCGTCGCGCCGCGATCGTCTTGATTTAGCTCAGTGGTTAAGGATAGCGACCGCTAGAAAGAGTGTTACGGGTTCGAATCCCACTCGGTGACTTACTTTTGTTTTTTTTTATGTTTAAGTTTATATATATTTTTTTATTTTGCATTGTTTTTAGACAAGTTTAAAAAAAAATAGTTAATGTTTGAGATGTAACCGAGCAAAGCTCGGTCGCCCAGGTACTTTTATTATAATGAACCATTGTATATTCATATCTGAAAGATTGTCTAAGGAAGTATTTAAATACACCACTGATGCCTGCTTTCAGACTTAAATATTTATAAACTCGTGTAAGTAATTACGGCTAATGTTGGTAAAGCAAAAACTAGATTAACCGGTTAAAGTAAGTATGCATTACGAATCTACGAAGTGTGTTTAGTTTTTTGGTGGTTCTATACTTTAACCGGCCAATCCCAACATTAACTTCACTTAAAGGTATTCGTAAGGCAGTGTTACACTATATTATAAATTAAAAAACGGGTATTACGTACTAAGTAAACTCAAAATGCTTTTTAATACTAGACCTAATAAAATACTATTATTCATAGTAACTACATAACAAGGTAAGCTAATCTTGTTGTTATCCTCTATTCTTATTGTCACACCAACGACTAAGGCGTGTGTAACTCCAAAAAAGTTGACACTATTTTGCCTTTATAGTAAATTGGGTAAAAAAATCACTTTCGCCAAAAACCGTTAGTGTGACTCCACCATTACCAGCGAAATATCCAAAAAATATTCAATTAAATTATAATAAAAACAATTTTCTTATAATTTGTATCTTTTTATAGATATTTAGCATATTTTGAGGGACGGCAACACATTGAAACTCTTTAAAAATGTCGCTAGACTACCTGTACTTAAAATAATATTCCCACAAAGTTAATTAATTATTCCACTGAAAAACGCAAGGAGACGACGTAAAAGTTACCAAAAACCATGATTTCTAGAAGTATATTTTCTTAATTATTGATTATTTTAAGTTCAGGTATAACGAAAATCGAGCGCGTATGTTTTATAAATGATCATAGACTATCTTCTTTAAGGCCATACCCAAATTTTCCGGGGTCCAGTGGCGCCGCCATTTAAAATAAATCATTTAAAAGGAAACGGAGATATCATTTAAAATTGTGTCTTGATCAAGTTCTAGATACCCATTCAAATTATTTTTTAAACTACTTTTTGTAGTTTAAAGTGAGAACGTGAAGCTTTTCTACGCACATTTGCGAAAAACGGCCACTTTTAGCTAATGTGCGTAGAAAAGCTACACGTTCGCACTTTAAATTATAAACAGTAGTTCATAAAATAGTCTTAAGGGTTATCTAGGGCTTGACCAAGACACAATTTTAAATGATATCTCCGTTTCCTTTTAAATTATTTATTTTAAATGGCGGCGCCACTGGACCCCGGAAAATTTGGGTATGGCCTTAATTATCTTGAAGTCATGATTAAGAGTAAGGCACAATGGTGATTGACAAACAAAATTACAAAAAAAAATATTATAAAGTTTAAAAATATATATCTATGTTTAACATTAAACATTTAAACCATTCACGCTCGATTTATTATATATTTCAGTATTATTACTGTGTTCATGTTACGCAAACTTAACATTTTAAATACGGCATTGGCGCGAAGCCTTTCTGCCAAGTTGTCATAGTGTTGCCATTTTAGGGAGATGCTACTTTTTTAGTAGTTTCTCCTCTTCTGGGTTTGGTGGCTCCTTTTCTGGTGTTTTGAAGGTGGAGTTGGTGAGGAGACTGGCAGATGCTGGTACGAACTACAGAAAACAAAAAATATATATTAACAACGCACATATTTTTGGTCACATTTTATAAGGTCTAAAAACGTATAAATTCAGTTTATGATATATGATAATAATAATATAATATATAGGGACCAATTACATAGATTAAGCTAGCCCCAAAGTAAGTTCGAGACTTGTGTTGTTTTATGGGATATTAACTCAACGATACTATATTTTATAACAAATACATATACACGGTGATTTTTTATTGGTTTTGGAGCCGAAGGCCACTTAATAATACATACTGCGCGCGCGCGCGGGACGGAACAATACATGTAAACAACATCTCTGTGCTTATAATTTGAATTCAATGGAAAAAGTGAAGTTCTATACTCCAAAGTTATATCATTAGAAAGTATAAATCATATCTTAAAACATCGACTAATTTTTCTAAAACAAAATAACACATAGACAGTGAACAAGACAATATAAGAATCAAAAACTCGGCGGTGTTCAGTTTAAATCATCACTCGCGAGCGCCGAGCCGGCCGATGAGTCATTCGTAGCCGCCTGTCAACAGTGCATCTTACGTACTTCGGCCCCTGTACCAAGAAGCGACGCGACACTATAGCGATACGACAGATAAGTTATTTTCTATTGATTAAGTAGTGAATGAATATGCTCTAAAGGACCAGTAGTACGGGGCATGGTCGTTGAAATCATCTGTTATTTCATAACGTTATTCCAGTGTTGGAAGCTGCAGATTCTTTTACAAGTACAAGCAAAAGTTTACATATCTTAAAAAATGGCATCTAACACCAACAAAACTCTATGCGCCGGGTGTTTTAACACAATCCCTGGGAACAAATACTTACAATGTTACCAATGCAATAAGCTGTACGATCTGTTGTGCGCTAATATTAGTGAGGGGCAGTTTCTGAAAATGACTAAAGAGCAAAAGAAAAAAGGTGTATGCCAGGCTTGTAAAAACACTCGCCCTAAGGGTGACAACTCAAACACACCAGTACGCTCATTGAAAGTATATCCCAACCCGGATCATGCGACTCCAGCCGATGATGGCATGGAAAACGTTACTCACAGGAAGCCCACTACTTCATCAACAATTCAACTAGATGAGAGTACAACCAACATGACTAAATTAAACATCGACGGAATTGACCTACGAAGCGAGATAGTAGCTGCTATTAAGATGGAATTGCCATCATTATTGTCACAAGTAATAAGAACTGAACTGGCAGAAGTCAAAAGCGATATCCAGGAAATGAGAAAATCTGTTGCATTCTTAAGCTTGAGGCATGATGAGATGCAAACAGCTATAGATTCGCTTACAAATGACAACAAACAGTTGAAGTCACTAAATACGGCACTTAAAACTTCAGTTGCCGATCTGGCAGATCAGGTAAATAAATTAGAACAAAGTTCAAGAGATAGTAATATAGAGATTAACGGAATTCCCGAAAAGAGATCAGAAATTATATTAGATATAGTTAAAAAATGTGCTAGTGTTGTTGGTAAAGAAATTGAAGATGGGGATATTGTAAAATGTACGAGAGTCGCCAAACAAAATAAAGAGAGCAAATTTCCCCGTGCGATTGTAGTGAAGTTCAAGAGTGAGAAATATCGAGATGAGTTTTACTCCGCTGTTTACAGATATAATAAGGCTAACCCAAAGGATAAACTCAACACAACGTTATTGGGATTTGACAATAATATTAAGAAACCAGTTTATATCTCAGAACATCTTTCACCTTACAATAGGTCACTCCACGCTGCGGCAAGAAAGAGAGCTAAAGAACATTCTTATAAATTTGTATGGGTTCGCAACGGCCGTGTCTTTGTACGTAAAGAACCTAACTCACATTATATTCACATAAAGAACACTCAGAGCTTAGATTTAATTTGTTAACATATTCTTTTTTTTTTTTTAATATATATACTTCTATTTGTGTTTTTATTATATTATATTTGTTAAATACATCACAACTGTAACTTCAACTTTTGTTAATGGCTATCTCAATTTTCTATCAAAATACTTGTGGAACCAGAACAAAAACTGTGGACATATATAATTCGGTATTGTGTAACAATTATGATATTATTTGTTTGTGTGAAACCTGGCTGGATGATGCTATTCTATCAACTGAACTTTTTGATAGTCGATATCAGGTGATACGAAAGGATAGGTCGAAGGAATTTCTTAAACGATATAATAAAGATCACGGTGGTGGGTTACTAGTTGCGTTGTCGAAGAAGCTGGATGTTACTGTCAGGCATGACAGGCACACTGAATATTTTGAAGACCTTTGGTTGGAAGTACGATTAGCAAATCATTTAATGCTTAATTTATGTGTAGTGTATATAACTGAATATATTCCACCAGAGTTGGTTACAGTTTTTATGGAGAGATGCAAAGAAATAGAAAATGTTGGCAATACTCTTATAGTAGGCGATTTCAATCTTAAAGACATGATATGGACCAATGATGGTTGCCCAATAAACCACTATTGTAAAAAATCGGAATCACTGTATGAACTAATACACTCAACCCAGCTTAGACAAATCAATAGTATCCCTAATATCAATAACAGACTCCTAGATTTGGTCTTAACTAACAATCCGGACTCATACGAGCTGTCACTTGCCTCACCCTTGAGCAGACCTGACAAGCATCACCCTCCACTAGAACTGCATTACAATTATAAGGTACCGACTTTGATGGAAAATACGGTAGATAGGTTGTGCTTTCATAGGACTGATTTTTCTAGCTGTAGTAAATATATTCAAGAGGTGGACTGGGACTGTCATGTTCAGAACATGGACTGTGATGAATTTGTGCAACTTTTTTATAATAAAGTTTATGAAGCTATTGAAAAATATACACCGCGGGTGAGTAGAAACAGGCGTAAAAATAACTACCCCATATGGTTTACCAAAGATCTTATTAGGCTTTTGAAAGATAAAGATAAATACCACGCACGGTTCAAAAGACATAAAAACCCACGTGACTATGACACCTATTCTTTATTAAGATCAAGAAGTAAAAATTTGATGAATACTTGCTTTAAAGAATATATTTCCAATATAGAATCGGATTTAACAACAAACTTAAAATCATTCTGGCGATACACAAAGAGTAAAAGAATAACCAATGATATACCGAATGTCATGTATTATAAAGACAGGAAAGCCGACACCGGACAGGATATAGTTGATCTTTTTGCTGAGTATTTCTCGTCAGTATATAGAGCGGACAATACTAGTAACACTTATGAACCAAAATTTCCCCCGTCAAATTACGCAATCGATAATATCAATATATCTATGGATGAGGTCTTAGATAGGTTAAAAAGTGTCGATATAAACAAATCTGCTGGTCCAGACGGAATACCACCAATTTTTTTAAAACTTTGTGCTCAAGCATTAGCTAAACCGTTAACATTAATGTTCAATAAATCAATAGCTGAAGGAACATTCCCTTCCTTATTCAAAATTGCAAAGATAACTCCAATATTTAAATCCGGAGATAGGAAGGATATCACAAACTATCGATCAATCAGTATTCTTAATTACTTTTCTAGGATGTTTGAAGGTATTGTGTATGAACACATATATAACCATATTAAACACAGGCTTCACCCTAATCAGCACGGTTTTGTATCGGGACGATCAACTAATTCTAATCTGCTGGTCTTTGCCAGTTACTTATGTGAATCATTCAACAATAGAGGTCAGGTGGATACTGCTCATACGGATTTTACAAAGGCATTTGATCGAGTCGATCACATTATATTGGTAAGGAAGTCGGACAGATACGGCATCCATGGCAACCTCCTCAGGTGGCTGGAGTCATATTTACTTAATCGCACCCAGTTAGTTGCATTGTATGGATATGATTCTAAGCCATATGTATCATACTCTGGAGTCCCTCAGGGATCGAACTTAGGCCCACTCATGTTTCTTATATTTGTTAATGACCTTTTAGAAACAATGGATTGTGAGTGTCTTGCTTATGCAGATGACATTAAAATATTTACGCAAATCCGTGATATAACTGACTGTGAAAGGTTACAGAATGATCTAAATAAGATTCATGAGTGGTGTCTACATAATAAGATGGAGCTTAATGTTGAAAAGTGTTCAACAATAACGTTTACTAAGAAAAAACACCCAATCATGTTTAGGTATGCAATTGACGACCACCCTCTAAAACAAGTAAAAACTGTGCGAGACCTTGGAGTTATCTTTGACAGTGAACTTTCCTTTAAACCTCATTATGACCACATAATTAGCAAAGCCAAAAGAACCCTAGGTTTTGTAACACGTATAGCGAAGCCGTTCAGAAACCCTAGATCTTGGATCATTCTATATTCATCACTGGTGCGGAGTATATTAGAGTATTGCTCATCTGTCTGGTCACCTGTTTATAGGATCCACACGGATAGGATAGAACAAGTTCAGCGTTGCTTTCTGAGAACTCTTTGCGGAAAACTCGGTTTAAGGCGTCAAATACCTGAATATGAAGATCGACTACAAAGATTTGGTTTAAAAAGTCTTGAATTTCGTCGCACCGTAACTGATTTATCCAATTTATATAAAATAGCTAACGGGTCCATGGATTCCCAGTTACTGGAAAAGTTGGGATTTAAGATTCCACATCATTCAGCCAGGGTTCCGCAGTTGTTCACCGTGCCTTCTGCCAGGAACAATGTCGGTCATAATAATCCTATGATAAGAATTTGTGAATTATATAATAAAATTAGTACTAATGTCCAACTAGATTTATTTGCTGATGGTTTATCAAAATTTAAAAACTCTGTTTTTCAATACAATTAGTAAGTAGTAGGTATAGTATACTGTAGTTAATGTAAGACTTTTTTTTTTTTTCCTTATTATTGTTCTGTTTGAATTGTTTGCTGCATGTATAATCTTTATAATGTCGTGTACAATCTGTTGTAGGATCTCAGAATTATATTGACTATAGAAATGTACTATATATTAGGCACATTCTGATATCTGTGATTGTACCTTAATAAATAAAAATAAAATAAAAAAAATAAATAAGAATCGTTAGTAAGACCTAATTAGCTAGTCAAAATAAAAATTTAGAACCAAAATTTTTTGACTAAAACTCGAAAGTAAAATCGTGAGATCAATAAGTTATGCCGCCGCCTACCGGCCGCCGGGGTCACGCGAGTTCATGCGACAGTTTTGGACAAGTGTACTACGTGGTCTCGATCGAAAATCATTTTTGTAACTTTTTTATCTTATGTCATACACACATTTGGATTACGTTTATGGATAGAGTAATTTATTTACTATACGACATTTTCTTTTCCAAAACCAATGAAAAGTCAGCGTGTATACATAAACATCCAAAACCCAGGACAATTTGAAAAAGGCCATTTTCCAACTTGCCCTGACCGGGGATCGACCCTGGGTGGCGGACCAGCATGGTGACCACTACGCCACGGAGGTCGTCAAATGATATAAATGAACAATCTTAAAAAGTATTTTTTTTTTATATTTTGCTAAATTTCAAAAATATTTAATTAAGTACCTAAAGAAAATTCATCAATTTTACAATTGTTTTTTTTTGTACAATTTTTTTGTTGCAAAAACAAGTTTTTTAGTAGCCAAGTGTGTTCTATTTTAATCATTATTTTAGTAAAGTATTTAGACCTTATTTATACAGACACTTTAGAAGCAAAGTCAGCGATTGAATTTCTATGCATATGAATTTAATAATAATATAATATAATAAAATCCTTAATTTTCAGACAACTTGTTCCATAGAAACATTACATAAATTCATTCAATTAATTTATTAAAATTAATTAAACCTTTTGCTAAATAGTTTACTAAATTCCAGACCGTTACTCCAAAAAGTAATAAGATAATCGTCCGATACTGTCATTCTATTTCAAAGTCAAACCAATTTAGACTATATCATCATTTGGTAGCGTTCAATGTTGCGTGGACACTAAAAAGCGGACACAACACGTAGCTACGTACGTAACCTGTGTCGCTATTTAACCCCTGACAAAAAAGAGGGGTATTATAAGTTTGATGTTAATGTCTGTTTGATCATAGCTCTCAAACAGATAAATCGATATTTTTTACGTGCAAGCAAGTTCGGTGCTTGCGGTGGTTTTTAGCTATGTTTGGTGAAAATCGGTTCACCCGTTTAAAAGTTATTGGTGTTGACGCTTGAAAGTCGCCTAGCAAATAATAGATGGCGCTACTATCATTGGAATATGTAGTTCCGCTACTCATCACTAGACGGCGTTGTTCTTGAAAGTCAGGTTTTTTTTAAATTTGCCCGATATGTAAACTTGTGGAGTAAAGGTCCAGGAAGTTATAATAGACATAAATAAAGAACGAAGATGTAAAATTGTCTACAAAACACATCTAGGGCGGTGTTAAAAAATAATAAGTTGCATTTATTATCCAATTTGTTGATTTCTTAGATATATGATATGATATACAAAAAGTGTGTTTACTTATATCGACTTGTTATAGGTTCAACTTCTAGGGGCTACCTGAATTTTTAAGGGGCCTAATGCCATATAAAATAAATTATTTAAAAGCAAACGGAGATATAATTTAAAATGCTGTCTTGATAAAGACCAAGATAAAGTTTTTTTCAGCACATTTGCGAAAAACTGCCTCTTTTGGCTAATGTGCTGTAAAAATCTTCACATTCTCACTTTAAACAATAAAGAACAGTTTATAAAATAGTTCGAAGGGTTGTCTAGATCTTTATCAAGACAAAATTTTAAATTATATCTCCTTTTTCTTTCAAATATTTTTTTAATTTTTTTATTTATATATTTAACTTTATTACAATACATGTAAATGGCGGACTTAACGCCTGAGGCCTTTTCTACCAGTCAACCAACAGGTGATGCTGAACAAGCAATCTTTTGGTGGTAAGTACAGCATAAAGAAAATATATTGTTGTATCAAAATATATACATACATATATATCAAAATATATACATACATATATATCAAATATAATAAACCTACACAAAAATATACATATATACATTATTCACTTATAAACCACATACATAAACTACATAAATGCTTTTTATATAACTACTGACAGTTTTCGGAGATAGTGTGCACGCACTGCCTTTTTGAACGCGAAACGAGTTTGAGCTTTCCGAATACTGAGTGGGAGAGAGTTCCAAAGACGCAAAGCTTGTACGACAAATGAATCTTTATAGAATCTGCTCCGGTAATGTGTAAATCTCCTTTTTCTTTCAAATACTTTATTTCAAATAGGGGCATCACTAGACCCCCATAAATTCAGGTAGCCCCCTAATCTATGGGACGTCACAAACATGTTTTTTTATCATAAAGGTGGCAACACAAGTTAGAAATAAGACAGCGGTTTCATTAGTTGATTTTCTAAAAACTACTACTTCACAATATTAGTTGGACTTTTTCTAGTCTAATTGGACTTCACGGTGCTTTAACAAACCTTTAATATCTAGTTCTTGGTTCCGGAGACTAGCGGCGTGAAAACGAAGAAACAAGTTAAAATTAAGAATCCGATATTCACATTATAAAATTATGTAGCGACAAAATGCATAGCGCTCATGGTATAATAAAACAGGTATTCTCTTCCTGAAATGGAACTTGACTACGTCACAAAGTGCTGCCACTGATTGTACTTTTCAGTAAATTTAAGGACTTTCTCAATTAGTTCATGAATATTAAATAAAATATTAAGTAACATAGCTATTTAGTATCTCGCGATTCTCACGTGATTCATCAATTCAATATTTTATAAATTGATATAATGGATTATTAATTCGAAATTGGTATATAAATTTCAAAAATGCATTACGCTCGGGTAATTCAATTTCACACAGTGGCAACATATCAAACTGATGACGTAGTCAAGTTCCACCTACGTCATCAGCTGTCACGGGAAGAGAATACCTTATTTTATTATACCATGATAGCGTTTTTGTAAAGTGACTGACAGACGAATACGCTGCGTCTCGTCAGTCATCTTTCGGTTGCTTAGTTAGACCATCACTTGTGAATAGTTGTGAGATCGGAATTTATCTTATACCCTATACATCAGTACCCGAAAATAGGCATGACAATGGAAAAATATTATAAGTCCATCGGTTAGATTATTAAAAAATATTGTGCACGTATTTTTTCTTTTCTCTGAGAAACCAAAAATGACAAAGATACAGCGCATTGAAATTTTGCATGACGTCACGGCTGGGTACGATTTCTACCTAAGTGTGACGTCGCAAGCCCCCACTCCGAAACTTTGACGCTCCGTATCTTTGTGAATTTTTACTTTTTTGGTATACTGAAAAATACGGGTCCATTATTTTTGGATAATCTAAAAGACGGACTAATTACAATTATACTTTTCGGACCCTGTCGTCACCTTTATTATATAACAAATTTAAGCTAACCTCGAAGTAATGGCTCAACATTTTTTAAGTAATTTTTCATCTATTTAACTTCATACAAAAATACAAGTGTAATGGCGGACTTAAAGCCTAAGGCCTTATCTACCAGTCAACCAATTAAGTAATTAAGTAGGTCAGGAATCGAACCCAGGGATAGAATAGCAGAATTAAGAACTTTTAGCTCTATACCATAACCGTGTTATTATAAAACGCAGACTAACTTTGTTACTAGTTTAAACCATTATCCGACCAAATCAAGTTGACATCTAGTAAAATGCCAATTATTCTTGTGAAATGTCAACTTGATTTGGCCGGATAATGGTTTAAACCTAGTAACAAAGTTAGTCTACGTTTTATAATAAGACGGTAAGGGTCATCGATATTCTGTTACAGTGAAAGTGGATCAATGGAAAATATTTAGAAATATTCAAGTTTTACCAATTCCATCAAAATAAATTTGAATTAAACTTCCTACATTTGACATTTGAGGGACACTGACCTGCCGAGGCGGCTTCTCTGGCTCTCGAACCTCCTCTATTCTGTCTCCTCCCTCACTCAGCAGCTGCAAAAAAGGCATTCTGTTACTTTTTGCACTTTATTTATTTTTATTGACTAAAATTATAAAATATAATTTTGTTTTGTACGGGTAATAATACGTGCAATTGTTACTATTTTATTAAATTTAAAAAGCGAGCTTCTCGCCCTTATAATGGTCGTCTAAATCAATCAAAACTTCAACAGTCATTCGGAATATAAAAAAAAAACATTTATTCTCAGACAATCAAAGTCCATACAAACAAATATCACGTTAGAAAATGAGATATTAATATAAATGATAATGATATTCATTCAAATAGAGTAAATAAAATCATAAATAATAAATATGTCACAAATTTATTTGGTCATGTTCTATTTTCACATATTCACTAATAAGTTAATAATAATTAAGTACTAAGGTAACATACCTTATCGACTTCCGGTTCGATTTGTTCATTGGTACCTCCCTTATTAAGGGCGCCTTTCTCCATCAACGTAGCACGCTTAGCTGCCAAGTACATATTCCTGGAAATAATAAAACAAATAAAAAAATATAAAACAAAACACATTGTATTACTTTGTTTAAGTCTTCACTAGTTTTTTTTTCATTTGGTATTTTACATATTGACTGGTTAAAACTGCAAGTTACTTTTACCGGTCAATGTGATACTCAGGGCTAGACGCAGGCCGGTTGCGATCTGCATTTTGCAGGTCTATCTGTGCCGAAAGCCCCGTTAATATAATCTATACATATTATAAAACAGTAAAAAAAGTGTGTCTGTACATTAAATATATTTCCAAAAAAAATATTGGGGGCGATGGAGACGTAGTAATAGAGTAAGAATTAAAAAAAAATGTGTCTGTCTGTTTGTCTGTATGTCTGTTTGTCTGTTTGTCTGTTTGTCTCCGGAAATACTGGACGGATTCGAATGCAACTTTTTTTGTTATATAGCTATTAAGCCTGGGTAACATATAGGGTATAAATGATTTTGGAAAATGGAACGCCTGATGCAGAACCATAATGGTCCAGCTAAACTATAAGAGATATAAAAATGCCGCCTTAGTAAAAGTTGTGCAGCCTGATGAGCATTTTCCAGAGACATAAAGTGCACGCGAACGAAGTCGCGGGCTTCAGCTAGTAAATTAATAAAGTAGGTTCTAGTTTTTTTTGTGCTACAGCCTTACCTCTTGATGGTGAGGTAGTAGACCTCCGCGATGGCCCGCACGGAGTAGTCAGGCACGAAGGTGTGACGTAGCACGGTGTCCATGTTCAGGTTCTGCAGGGAGCCGAGGGTAGATGGCGCTGGGGCTTCCGCTGGGAAACAATATAATATAATTAACAGATACACCATAGAAACTAAAACTATTGGAGGGCCCGTGAGAAGGCAACACTGGAGTTGCGGGCAGGCCTGTGTCACTTGTTTAGATATCGAAAATATACCTACATTATTACTATGCGCGCGGCGACCACTCCTAAGTCACAGGTATAGCACTTCATACAAACGGAGCAGCATATATACCTAGTACTACTACAAACGAAACAATCCGTCCGTGCACACGTCAAATGTGTGAGTTAAACAATCAGGGTCGCCGCCACAGAATTTGTTGCTTTGCTTACCTGTTTTTATCACTCGGAAATCTATAATTTTTTTGTTATTTATTGTTTTCCGTGGATAAACAATGATAATGTGCGCAGTTTCTCACCATTATAATTCAATAATCCTATAATATACCATTAT
Organism: Acrobasis consociella; assembly: GCA_963555685.1. Classification (NCBI taxonomy): domain Eukaryota; kingdom Metazoa; phylum Arthropoda; class Insecta; order Lepidoptera; family Pyralidae; genus Acrobasis; species Acrobasis consociella. Next base: position 13,333,974 of record OY743129.1, read on the forward strand.
AATATAATATACCATTATATATAATATACCATTATAATTCAATAATTCAATATTCAACTACCAATAACCCTGTTTTACTGGCACTTACACCTCACAATAACGGGGGAAGGGTTGCGGGGACACCAGATTGCGGGGGACGGTGCGAGTTTCCGTTCTGTATGTAATACTATTATTAATTCTGTGCCTAAGTGCTAAATTTAGTGACATGAATCGTATGTCCAGAGTAATAAGAATTAAATTGGCTTGCAGCACTTCTAGGTATCTAAACGAAAAGGTGCCGAGTTCTGACGCGAGCTAAATTAAACCATATCGCTAAGTGCAGCACAGGCAGCACACACGACTTGCAAAAAAGTGGCTAAGTGTTGAATATGCTTTGGCTAAGTGTTGAATATGCTTTAAAAATATACACTTTAACAAAAAAATTCACTTTCAAACTAAATATTTCGAAAACGGATCCCTAAATCGAAAAATGGTGTTCATGTCTACAGTATTTTTGAAAGAACAATTAAACGATAGCCCACACGATAGGTTAGTCAAGAAAAAAAATGACTTCTACTTTACTTCACTGGGAGCTACACTACAATTTTTTTTTATTGCTTATCTATAACGGTTTCTTGTTTACTATGGAACCCCAAAAACCGTGTTCATATGGTGTGAATACACATTTTTCAGTTATAAATAAGGTAAAAATTCTTACCCAATCCAACGTTTTGGGTGAGTGCTTGTACTCCGAAATAGGTGAACGGTCCAGCTTCGAAGACGAGGTTCTCGCGGCCGACCGTCACCTCCACGCGACCTTCCAAGATGAGTACGAAGTAGTCCACCTGTGGACAATAATATAATCGTATATTTGTTATTAAAAAAACGACGGGTTGCACTCTGGGAGTGCCGGCAGAAGTGAAAACTCAGCAGTATGACCACTACACAGACGGTCGAGCCATCAGCTGTCACCGGATGGATGCGCGTAGCACGCTGTAACATAAACATAGCGCCGCCTAAACGAAACAGCAGGCGCAGGCATACATTTTCGCCGCGCCGTAGAAAGAGAGGGGGATACTCCCTCTCCTACGCCGCGCCAGCTGTCTACTCTCCATCCGTCTTAAGAATTTTCGATCAGGTCACGTGTCCTGACCCGAGTTTAACATTTTTTACCCATTCCAAAAAAAGTGCACAACGCCGCTAAAGAAGTTTTCACTTCAAAAATATACAGGGACAAATTACACAGATTGAGCTAGCCCCAAAGTAAGTTCGAGACTTGTGATACGGGATACTAACTTAACGATACTTTATTTTATACATTTGAAAAAGGCCATTTTCTAACTTTCCCTGACTAGCATGGTAACCACTACGCCACGGAGGTCTTCGTGGTCACTATGCCATGTATATGTTAACGGAAATGTTTGAAATCCGTCATTGAATACTATTCCTAGGAAATGTATATAATTCCTAAAACCGCCCGAAAATGTGTGAATTAATTTATATAAGACACATTTCCTAGGTAATCTATACATTTCCTAAGTACGAGGAGCTGTCGGAAATGTAATAATCGGGTAGGTACGATGTATTCTATGAACCGCACTAGGTTTTTGACAAAGGCGGACTTATCGCTATAAATGCAATCTTTAGGTTGGAGAAATAATAATTTGAAACAATAATACAGGGTGGCCAACTTGGAGGTATACAACTTTTTTTTGCCGCCATTTTGTTTTGGCGGTAAATATGACAGTTGTTGAGTGAATATTACTTTGTGTAGATACGGCAAATTTATTATGGAGCGTTTTACGAAGGAACAACGTGTTTTAATTATTAAAACGTTTAACGAAACATTAAAAAGAATGTTTCCCGGTCGATTAATTTCGAGAAACGGTGACATTGATTGGTCCCCAAAATCGCCTGATTTAACAGCTCCTGACTTTTTTCGGTAGGGCTATCTAAAGGGACGTGTCTATGCTAACAGGCCAATGAACCTTCCGCAATTAAATCAAAATATTCGAGACACAGTCACTGAAATAACGTAGGAAATGTGTGAAAATGTAATGAAAAACGCGATGAAAAGACATTATTTTCCATGTTTAACTGCCGGCCCTAAATATTATATTTAACAATAATAATAAAATACTTGATATATTTTATATTTCATAGAATAAAAATACAAAACTAAAGTGTATACCTGTTATTTGGCCGCCCTGTAGTATATCATTCTTTTGATTTGTAATGGCAAATATTTTTTTAAAATAAATATTTATATTTTCTTCAAAATAAGCCTTTAACCCTAGAAAGATAATCATGTTGGGGGGTACGTAAAAGATGCGCCTCTCGAGCGCACAATGTGTTTAGGCCTCTCTGTCGCCTGAAAAGCTTTTTAATTAAAAACAGCCTACTTTGGTATAAAGTTCATACTTAATAGAAGTAATTAAAATTGTTTTTTTTTTTATAATTATTTATTTTACGAAAAACAGAACACAAAGTTCTTAACCTCTCAGAAAAAGTAACAAAAAATATCAATCCTCTATTAATAGGACATAACTTCTCTTTGAAAGATCATAACAGCGAGTATTGCTTAATTTTACATAACATTAATAATAAACTAGTAGTTCGCCACGAACTTAGACCTCGCGAATATTATTCCAAAGGGAGTGCCTCCGCTGCTGGCGCTGGTTGCCGAATTGGCTGCCGGCGCAGGTATAACACATATATTTTGTAAGAAGATTTGTATTGTATATCCGTCACGGCTCAGTCAGCTAGACTTCGCGAGTCATCCTAAACCCGTTCAAGTAAGTATAAGGTATTAAAAAGTTGTTTAGACAAAAAAGTTTTTCAAATAAAAAAAATGCGTTTTTATAATGGCAACTAAAAAGTTCAATGACATTTTTAAAAATATTTGGAAATGGCGAATATCTAACACTTTTAAAATTTTAAACCCCCATATTTCCGCCATTTTGAAAAAATTCGAAAATTGGCTCGACAAAAAAATTTTATTTAGTTGCTGAATCTGCTTACAGAATTTCATGAGAATCGGTCAAGAAATGCGACCTGTAGGCTAGAACAGACAGACAGACAGACAGACGGACAAAATAATTTTTGGCTAATCTCGAAATTGAGACGCTTCGCTCGCTCGGTCAAAAAATAAATCTTTGGAACTTGTACTGGTACATTAATTAGTACTGGTAAAGTACTACCGCCGAAAGTTACAGTACCTATGGGTGATACGCTTACCCCCCGCTGTAGCGCTCGGCGACCACTGAAATTACTTGTCGCGACGGGGTCGACAGCGCGCGTTTTAGAAAGATACAGCGATATATGTATTTTGCGCGCGCCTCTGGGGTGCAGATTATCTTTCTAGGGTTAAAGCACTGACCTCCATATATACAAGTACGCTGGACCTATGATACCCTTAGAAATGACAGCTCTTTATTGTGCCTATTTGAAGCGCCCCCAATGCGTGGGAAGAGAACTAAATCTGACATAACTAATTCGGAAATGACTTTTATCGATGTCATTGTCCCATCTGTCATATTAGTTCCGTTCCCACCCACTACTACGAATGCCTACGATCAGCGCCAAAATGGCGCAAATCAAATCGCCTCACTATGGCCCGGCTAATCATAGGTCCAGCGTACTTGTATATATGGAGGTCAGTGGGTTAAAGTGAATAATATGTTAAGGGACCAAAAGATCTCAAAAGCACCTTCAGAAAGATACAGTGTGGGATTGTTCTATCCCCTAATGCACTCTCATCAGTTACAGTAAACGTGTTAAACACTTACCGGCTTGCCCTCCTGGAAAACGTATCGTTTGGGATCATTCTTGTCTTCGTCCCCTCGCAGTTTGATGTGCTGTATCACGTCCTGTTTGAGCAGGCGACGGAGGACGGTCTCAGAGATGAGATCTGGACGGAACGGGTCCACACCTGAGGGAGGAAACGGATCTTTTTAATCCCTGATAAAAAAGGTTATAAGTTTGACGGTGTGTGTGTGTTTTTACTCATAATGCCTTGTTGTGTTTTTACGTGAAAGCACCTTTCTTTGTTGTATTGTATTGTAAATTCTTTATTGTACATAAATTGACACAAGTTAAACATAGATGAAACACACCAGTACAAAGGCGGACTTATCCCTGTCAGGGATCTCTTCCAGTCAACCCTACAACCAGAGGAGATAATGACCAAAGGTGGGGTGGAACACTGTACAATACTTACAAACTAAGACACTAAATGCTACTCATAATGCCTTGTTGTTAGTTATGTTTGATGAAAATTTATTTAGTGGTTTAAAAGTTATGGGGAGATAAGTATTATTATTGTCTTTTAGCTATATTTATAAATTACGTAATAAGAAACACTAAATAATCAAAGTCCTCACGTGGATGTCGTAGAAGGCGACTTAGTAAATAAAAGTTACACAAAGCTTATAGGCCAGCGTGAAGAGTGTAGGCTAAGTCCTCTGGCTGCTCTGGCCTAGTACGACTCTGGTAGTACTGAGTGGAGACTAAAAGACCTGATGATAATCCTGATGAAATAGGAAAAAAGGTCGTCAATACTCGGTATATCTTAAATACTCACTGGTGCTGAGGAACTGGAAGGTAGCCAATATCAGCTGGGGGGATACGTGGACCCTCTGGCTGTGGTGGTGGCCCGCGAAGGAGGCCAGGTCCTGGAACTTGTTCAGGGGGCGGGCTAGACGCTTCTTGGTGCGGTTGTCGGCTAGAAAGAGAGAAATAGATACTTATGTAACCTGACTTTTCATTGGTTTTGGAAAAAAAATCAAATGGTAAATAATTTCCTCTACCCATATACACACAGTTGAAAAGGCCATTTTCCAACTTGCCCTGACCGGGGAGCGAACCCGGAACCTCTGGGTGGCGGACTAGCATGGTGAGCACTACGCCACGGAGATCGTCAAGAAGGAGAGGAAGGTAGATAGGAATAGCTGGAATCTACTAAAGACGTCAGATCTTAGCCTGTATCATGGCATGGGGGGGGGGGGACGCAAAGCTAGATGACCTTGGTAAGTGGGGGGACAAAGAATCTACTTACTGAAGACGTCGGACTCATCCACAACCTCTGCCTGTGTCATCTCTTCGAGAAGGCACAAGCAATAGTTGACCTTAGTATGGGGGGGGACAAAGCTAGATGACCTTGGTATGTGTGGGGGGGGGGGCATATAAAATCTACTCACTGAAGACGTCGGACTCATCCACAATCTCAGCCTGTATCATCTCTTCGATGACGTCTTCCAAGGTCACCAGGCCGACGGTCTCGTACACCGGGTCGCCGTCGCCTTCTTCAATGCGCTGCACAAACGCCATGTGACCTTTGTGACCTGAGGTCAAAAAGTAAGTACATAAATACTGATTCTTGACAAATCCTGGGAATTTTAGTCATTACTTTTGATAACATTAGCACCCGTAATTCCGATCTCTAGATATATACGTAATTATTTAAGAACAAGTTTATTTTGTTATAGGCAAATTTAAAGGACCCCCACACCATCTAGTGATAAGTGGCGGAACTACATAATATGTCGGTAGCGACATCTATTCTTTGTCAGGTAAATTACAAAATTTGAGGCGTTATCACCTAGTAATTTATAAACGACTGAGAACAAGTTTAGTTGCTATAGGTTGCTATATACACAATATTAAGACAATGAACGTGGACATTTATTAATGTCGTGCGGTTCTTGACCGGTAAAAGAACCCTACACCATCTAGTGGTAAGTGGTGGATGGAACTACATAATATATTGGTAGCACCATCTATTATTTGTCAGGTAAATTACAAAATTTGAGGCGTTATCACCCAGTAATTTTTAAACGACTGAGTCGATTTTCGCCAAACATGGCTTAGAGCAAAGATAAAATAATTACTAACGTAAAAGCGAGAAGAATAACGTAACAGATACCCAACGCCATAGAAACTATCGGAGGGCCCAAATGTAGGCAAAACTGGAGTTGCGGGGTAGCCTCACAGAGATGGCAGGACACACGCCTAGTCAAAAAGTGGAAAAGAAAGTGTTTTATATACTTTAAAAATATTTATTGCATTTCATATAAGTTATTATCATTTTTAATTAATATCGTTCTACTTTATTTAAATAATAGGAATAAAAGATTTTAATGTTTCAATTATTACCATAAAGCGCCATCTAGTGACAAGGAAGAGAAATAATTATGTTTATATGGCAATGGGTAGGCGTGACTGTACTCTCTAACAACCCATTGCGCAACGGTCAATACGAAAATGTTGTTCAATATTTAATTCTTAATTGATTGAACAAAGCAAAAGATTACAGATTGAAGAAATTCTTTCTTTTTAACAGACTTTAAAAAAGAAGAAGGTTATCAAATCGTATGTACCTATATATATTTTTTAAGTAGGTATGTTACCCGATTACTCGAAGACGCCTGGATCAATTTAGAAATTTTATCAAGATCGGTTGTGTAGTTTGGTACTGAAGTTGTTTTTTATGGTTACGTACCGAATGGGTAAAAAAGGGGACCCTATTAGGTACTAAGACTCCGCTGTCCGTCTGTCTGTCACCAGGCTATATCTCATGAATCGTGATAGATAAACAGTTGAAATTTTCACAGATGATGTATTTCTGTTGCCGCTATAACAACAAACACCAAATCAGAATAAAATGTTATTTTACGTGATTTTATATAGATAGTGGTACAGAACTCGTGCTTCAGTTCGACTCGCACTTGGTCGGTTATTAGTACCTATTGAAAAATTATAAACATAACTTATAACCAATTTGGCACAGCCATAAGCCCCGCCAGACACGAAGGTCGTCCCACAGACGTTAATTGTTATTTATAGATCCACGAGGTTCTTTTCGGCGCTCGCGTGATTCATTCGCCTGCTCTCTTTAATATTGGCAATTAAATGTTTAGAAACATTAGTTAAAAAGACGGCAAAACTGTAGTGGGAGTTGACCGGACATGTTTGTCGTATGAGACCGGAAAGATGGGCAAGAAAAGCGACGTTATGGGTTCTAGATGGACGCCGGCGTAGGGGAAGGCCGAGGAAAAGATGGAGGGATGATATTGAATGCTACATGAGTGGATGGATCGTAGAAGCAAGGGGGTCTTTGCCCAACCATAGGATACTACATAGTCTATTAACAAAAAGTTTAAAAACAAATCCGCCAATACTCATTTCATTTCAAGGTGATCTGACGACCTAACCAAGGTCGCTGTAAGGCGCTGGATGCAAGCCGCTCTAGATCGGTTATTCGAAATGTTTGGGGGAGGCCTATGTCCAGCAGTTGACGTTATGCGGCTGAAATGATGATGATTACTCATTTCTTACATTGCGTCATATTTGACAATTTATAGAATAAGGCCGAATATTTAGTCGTCCGCCCATCTCTTTCTTGTCTTCCTCTCTTTCTTCTACCAATTTATCTCTAATGGGGTAAACACCGTCTAAAGCCGTTGGAATCAAAGACTCTCCATTTTTAGCGTGAGGGCCGAAGGTGGAAAAGGGGAATCAAAGTAGTGATGGATTAGTCTCATCGCAGCGCCTATTTACAGGATTCGAATTTTTGCCCAATCGGTTTACGATCGGCGTAGGAAAAGAAGCAGCCGGTGCATAGAAGCTCTATTTTCCTCCCAAACCATCAAGGAAGAGTAAAATAAGCACTTACTCATCTACATTAAGATTCTAAAAACGTATAAAACATCTGCCGGTCAGTGTTTGTATCGTCTGGCAGACTTTACAGCTATGCCAAATTGGTAATTGATGAATTATACAGTGATTTATATTGCGATGCGAACACTTTTAGATTTTGAAATATAAACCATATGCCGGCATCGATCTTAGCGTTGAAATTAAATTACTTTTGAATACTAAGGTCATGCAAATCACCTGCCCCTTTTAGATAGACAATGCCAAAGGTAAAAGGAGAATAAAAAAATAGTGCTAGCCGCATAGTCTAATTGACACGATTCCTTTAACGTTTATCTTAACTTATTTGTTTCATGTAATTTTATAAATATAGCATTATTACCAAAAAAAAAAGTCCATTTAATAAAAAAAGCCTTAACATTTTCACCCAATGCTTCGATCGACTTTTACGCTTTCGTGAGAAGAGAAGCAGCTAGTAACTGCGTTTTCTACTCTCCCAAAATAAAGAGTCGAGCATCTGCCAACGACTCCGTATTGACCACAGCGTAATGGGTTATCAGAGCGAACCTATCGTTTTCATACAATCATCTAGGAGAGAAACTTATGAAACTCACCTTCTTTGAACTGTTTCAGCATGACATCTAAAGTAACATCTTCGAACACAAAGTTACATGGGTTCTGGTAGTACTGGCAGAGTGTGCGCAGCGGGGTGTTGTCGTCAGGGTCAACGAACGCCAGATCCTTGATGAAGAGGACGGTGACGATGTTACCTCGGTGCCCGTCGTACACTGGGATACGGGAGTAGCCTGAAAAATGGAAAATGTTGAAGGCTGGAAGAAGTTTACTTTTAAATTGACCTGTGTGGCCATGTGTTAAATCATGCTACGCTAAAACACAAGAGGTCCCGGGTTCGATTTCCGGTCAAGTCAAGATGGAAAATGATCTTTATCAGATAAGGTCAATCTGTTTAGGTTGTTTATATAAATATATTATTATTATTTATAATATATCTTTCTCAGTTACCTAATTTGCAATTCTTTCTAAAGACTTGTTATTCTCGGCATCACCAGTGGGTTGACTGGTAGATAAAGCATATGAGTTTAAGTCCGCTTATTATAAATGCAATAAAGTTAAACAATGGATGTTGCCATCTTGGATTTCAAAAGTGAGACTTGACATGTCATAAAGTCTAACACGCTGCGCTGTTCATGGGTCATCATCATCACCAGATTTTTTTATTCTCTACTGCAGGAGCACGACTCTCTCTGTACTTTACATGGCAGCGGTCCTATCTTCTCTGCCGGAAACCACACGCCGAGTTCATGGTAGCATGATACAAACCATCTTGGTTTTTAACCCGTCACACGTACGCGGCCCATAACCGTAGCATTTGCGAAATGTCCCATACATTGCAATTTCTCCCGATTATTCGTGGAAAAACGAAATTTGTACTTAAACTGTATAATCATATTTGATGAATTGTATACGTAAAAAAAGGTTAGGAAACGCGCAAGAAGATGAAAGTAAATTCATATACTGTTAAATACCTGGTTGATCCTTTTAGACACCAATCTTTTAAAGATGAGGATTTTTTTTGGCGCCATTCACAACTTACACATTTATTTGTACTAAATTCACACACACTTCACTTAAATCTTTTCCAATAACATGAAGTCCAATAAATTACACGACGAATGAGTATAATTTCACTACTATAGCACAAAAAATCACCTATCAAATTATATAAATATTTCATTAAGCACCCGAATTCAAACAACAAGCAGTAATGGCGCGGATTTGTTTCGTGTCGCACTTCACTCATGAATATGTTCTCGTTATAAAAATATTTCTTGATTGTCATAGGCTTAAAAATCAAATCGATAGAAGGAGAGTTCCTATTCGTAGTAATATTATTTTTGAGTGCCCCAATCAAATTAGAGTGAAGGAAAAAAATACCATAGAGAACGGACTGCGTTATCGCCTCGGTCAGGCTATGGGACGTTTTGCTCGGATTTAAGTTAGCGCCTACATTAGGACATGGGACGCGTCACGGGTTAAAAGTGAGATTTACCAGACTTGACGATCTTAGTCATAGTCTCGAAGTCTAGCACGCTGTTCATGTTTAGTAGCATAAAAGAATCCATCTTGGATTTCAAAAGTCACACTGGACACTTACCAGGTTTGACGATTTCAGTGATGGTCCTGAAGTCTAACACGCTGCGTTATTTATGGGTCATCATCAGGTCTTTTTAGTCTCCGCTGCAGGAGTACAACCACTGCCAAACTCGCTGGCCAGACGAATTGGAGAGGTCTCATTGATGTTAACAACCTTTGTTTAGCTTGTATTTCCTATGTCACCCTCTCCGACATCCACGGAAAGACTTGGAGTGGTCCTATTCTACTCTGCCGGAAACCCATCTTGGATTTAAAAAGTGACACTTACCAGACTTGACGATCTCAGTCATAGTCTCGAAGTCTAACACGCTGTTCATGGGTAACATGAAGCAGTCCTTCAGCTTGGTCATCACGTCTCTCACGGTCTTCTTGCGGAGGTCCAGCGCTCCGGAGATGATGTTGACCTCTTCTTTGTCTAGGTCGTTGACGTGGTTGGTAATCTGGGGAGGAATACGAGGAATTGGTAAGACAATTCATTGAAAAAAAGTTATTACGAAAACTCTACAGCGGTAGTTGATTAATTGGAGTATAATTTATGCCTGTGCCAGAAGACATCGCTGTTCCAAAACCGTAATAATGAATTACATAATTAGTAAACGCAACATGCTGCTTCGTCCACATTTCACAGTTAGTAATCCGCAACATGCTTCGTCAACATTTTCACAGTTAATCCGCAACATGCTTCGTCTCCCTGTCACGTACCTTGACCAACTCCTTCAGCCTCTCCCTGTTGTAGTGGGTGCCGATCTCCTCTCCGAGGAAGTAGTCCAGGAGCTTGCTGGTCGGCCAGGCCAGGGGCGCGCAGATGCCCATCACAATCTGAAGGGAAACGGTGACCAAATATTACTTAGACCACCACATTTTTGGACGAGAATACATGAATTTTCCGGGGTCTAGTGCTGCCACCATTTGAAAGGAAAACGGAGATATCATTAAAAATGGTGTCTTGAACAAGCCCTTTGGAGCCAATTTGGAATAAATCATTTGAAAGGAAACAGAGATATCATTTCAAATAGTGATTTGACAAACCAAGATAACCCTTTACGAGACGGGTTAAATTTAATCCGTCTCATTGTAAAACGTGGACTAACTTTAGTACTTGGTTTAAACCACTATCCGCCCAAAACACGATGAGCTCCCGCAATATGTCACTGCTTATGTCACTGTCAACTTCATATGGGTGAATTGGATATAACCATTATATCCAAAGATAATATAATAACTAACGTAGCAGATACCCAACGCCATAGAAACTATTGGAGGGCCCGTAAGAAGGCAAAACTGAAGTTGCGGGGCCTCACAGAGATGGCAGCACACGACTAGCAAAGTTACAAAGAAAGTGTTGAATATGCTTTAAAAATATTTATTGCATTTCATATAGTTAAGTCATGTTTAATTAATTACAGTACTACTTTATTTAAATAATAAGAATACAAGATTTTAATGCTTTAATTATTACCTTATAGCGCCATCTAGTGACAAGGAAGAAAAGTAATTGTGTTTATAAGGCGAAGGGTAGGCATGGTTTTGACCAAGTCGTACAAGTTTTCGTTTTATGATCTTCTTCTTATCGTGTGTGTTAGTGACTCACAGTATCAGAGTTTTTAAGCCGCCTTAAAGGCCTCTGACATGGTTTTAGGTAACGACCAATGTCAAAGACAGTGACCGGGACAGACGGCTTAACGTGCCCTCCGAAGCACGGATCATCTTACTTATCAGACAATCAGGTGATCAGCCTACAATGTCCTAATAAAACTAGGACAACAACAACACAAAGTCGTTGCTCTCGCCGGGAATCGAACCCGTGACTGGTATGAGCCGAACGCTCCAACCACTACACCACGGAGGCAGTTATGTTCCTTTTATGATAAGACTGTATAAGATTATGTAAAATACTGACCTTCATAATCCAAATACTCTTGGCACCAATAAACAGACCATGTCTAGCGCAGATCGCCTGAGGAGTGATCTCAGCTATGAAGACAATAGCCAAGGTGGATCCGATGACAGCGACCAATCCAGACGTCAAATCATCGAGAATAACCGTGAAAGTACTGTTCACAGCCACATTACTCAGCAAAATGGTACAGAGCAAATAGTTTCCATGAGCTCTCACTGGCATAATCGCCCTGGCGTACTTTCGCTCCTTCTCTGTCCCTGTGTTGGCTATAATCTTCAACTCAGTTCGGTCTAGTGCCATCAAACCAAGGTTCAGACCAGAGAAGAGTGAAGCCAGCATTAGGAGGATGACGATTAGGATTAAAGAAGCCCAGAGTGGTAGAAGTTTGTTGTGGACGGCGAGGACCTTCCAGTTTTCGGGACCTTGGTGTATGAAGTCGTCTTCGGGGGAGTTTCGGGCGCAGAAGTAGAATTTGTTGTCTTCTAGAGGGGGGGGAGCGTTCATGACTATGACAGCTGATTCGCCTTCTGTGTAATTTACCTGGAGGAAAAATTGGATGTCAGTTTATTTAAATACAATATGCCATCTTGCCCATGCGGCAAGGTTGCAAGAACGGCTGCGTTTCCTCGCTGGATAGCAATGCTGACCCGTGACGCATGCGCAAGATGTATTTTTTTTATTTAGCATAGTTTAGTTTTATTTATCTTTATTCTTGTTTTTATTTCTTTTTTCTGAATAAAATATTTAAAAAATATATTTATAAGTTAAATATTCGGCCAAGTACGTGTCGGGTTACCCGCAGGGTAGGGTTTCGTAGTTGCGAATGCTGACTTTAAGTTAATTCAACTAAAAACTAATTTTGTATTGAATTTGTATAAAATTTTCCTTTTCCGAGTAGCCCGAGTAGTTTATAAGTTGGTCGTCTATAACTTTTTAATTTGTAAACCCTACTTGGCTCTGATAATTTTCTTTTAAACTTCTACTGCTGTGAAGTTTTTCACGTGTCAACATATAACCGTAAAGCAAATAAGAGGGGATTCGAGGACACTTGACTTTAAAAAAAAATCAGTGTAAAACCAAATATTTCAGGAACGAATTCCTCAATCGAAAAATTATGTTATCAAGCTCACAATATTTTTAGGGTTCCGTAGCCAAATGGCAAAAACGGAACCCTTATAGATTCGTCATGTCTGTCTGTCTGTCTGTCCGTCCGTATGTCACAGCCACTTTTCTCCGAAACTATAAGACCTATAATGTTGAAACTTGGTAAGTAGATGTATTATGTGAACCGCATTAAGGTTTTGACACAAAAATAGAAAAAAACAATAAATTTTGGGGGTTCCCCATACTTAGAACTGAAACTCAAAAGAATATTTTTCATCAAACCCATACGTGTGGGGTATCTATGGATAGGTCTTCAGAAATGATATTGAGGTTTGTAATATCATTTTATTCTAAACCGAATACTTTGCGCGAGAGACACTTCCAAAGTGGAAAAAAGTGTGTCCCCCCCCCCCCGTAACTTCTAAAATAAGAGAATGATAAAACTAAAAAAAATATATGATGTTCATTACCATGAAAACTACCAGCGAAAATTGGTTTGAACAAGATCTAGCAAGAAGTTTTTTTTTAATATGTCATAAACTGCAATTTACCTTTCATTCAATCAACTCAAATATAAAAATTAAAAAAAAATACTACTACGGAACCCTTCATGGGCGAGTCCGACTCGCACTTGGCCGCTTATTTAAAGATACAGGCGTATTCTAGGCCACACGGCACAAATTGCAAGTGTATTTCGTTTAACTCACCTTATATTCTCCACTGAGAAGAAAATTGCAATGCGATCCATATTTTTGAGGAATGTGCGTGAACGCAAACACTGTATCTTCAGTCAAACCTTCTCCAAAGAGCCTCATAGTGAACTTATAGTACGCCAACACACTGGGTATGACCTCATCTAGCAATTTCGGTTCCTTAGCAGATTCCTCTACTCTCAATCCTAGGAGTTTTATAGCGCTTGTAGCAACTCTTACTTTAGGGGTATTATCAACTTTAGGGGTATTATCAACTTCAGCTGTGTCGTTGGTAACAGCAGCTTCGGTTGTAACTTCAGTGCCGTTGTCGACGTCCTCTGCTTGTCTTTTGAGTCTTAATTTGGTTTTGTGAGGAAGGTATGGAAGGTTTTCCACTGCGACATCGTACACTGCTTCTAGAAACAAGTAACAAATTTAAAAAAAAATAGTTGACCTAATTAAGTAATACCTACAACTATAGTTAGGAACAATGTAGATCACGTATCAGGCCACCCTATGCTGCATGACAACTTCATAAAAAACATAGTGGAAGGGAAAGTTGAAGCCAAGAGAGGAAAAGGAAGACCAAGAAGGTCGTTCATGGATGAAGTAAAAGAAAAGGCAAAAGTTGTGTCGTATAGGGAGCTCAAGCATTTAGCAGAAAATAGGGATACATGGAAAATACTCTACCGACAAGAACCTAGTTCTTAAATTTATTGATGACTAGCCGAAGCCCGCGACTTCGTTCGCGTGGACTTTATGTCTCTGGAAAATGCTCATCAGGCTGAACAACTTTTACTAAGGCGGCATTTTTATATCTCTTATAGTTTCGCTGGACCATTATGGTTCTGCATCAGGCGTTCCATTTTCCAAAATCATTTATACCCTATATGTTGCCCAGGCTTAATAGCTATATAACAAAAAAAGTTTCATTCGAATCCGTCCAGTATTTCCGGAGATTAGCGTGTACAAACAGACAAACAGACAGACTTTTTTTTTAATTCTTACTCTATTATTACGTCTCCATCGCCTCCAATATTTTTTTTTGAAATATATTTAATGTAACAGACACACTTTTTTTACTGTTTTATTATATGTATAGATATAGATAGATATAGATGAGTGACTCCGCCTTTGAAAAGTCGCACCCCAAGACCTTATGTTGTTTTCTACAGGGGAAGTGCTACTTATAAACAAGAAAAACCTACCTTCTCCATCGTTAACATCCAAGTCGTCTAATAGATCGCCAGTGTTGCCATCATCTAGGTCGTCGATAAGGTTTTCATTGATGTCCTCAGTTTCTTCTCTAATTTCCTCGTTTTCTCCATTGGAACTGTAACAAAATAATTGTTTAAGACTCAAAATTGTGATTTTACTCTCAAATTTCTATGGGACCACCTCTTTCAAACAAAAAAGAATTTTCTAAATCGATTCAGGCGTCTTCGAATAAATTCACCAATTATTGGGAGTTTTTGGAGACCTTCCCTTGGGAAGTCAAGGGGTTCAGTTGGAGTAGTAAACTTAGCTGTAAGCTTTCGACGTCAACAATTGTACAACAAAACAATGACGATTATTAAGAGATATTATAAATATCCTATGATAATAAAGATATATTTGAATTGAATTTGGTTTTAATTGTTTTGCAAATTGATTCTAGTGGACTTAATAGTAGGAAATTGGTGTAGTTTGGTGTTAAAAATGCTCATGCTCATGGACAATATGTAAAATGTTTAAAGTGGACAGTCATAGTGCGGCTGTAGTAATATTTATTTGCGGACTGTGGTGGGCGTCTTTAAGCGCCGTCCGCCACTCAATCGGCTGAAAACCAGTGGACTCGTAAAGATGTGTCGCCAGAAGCTCCCTTAAATACCTACACCAACCTTTGATTGTATAGTTAGGGTTAGGATTAGAAATAAAGATGGGCTTTAAAGGACTAGTATCTATTTAGAGCCGTAAAATAATTATTAAAAAAAAAACAAATAATAGTGTTGCGCAAAAATAAAAAATTATCTATAGTCGATAAATCGTATCTTTATCAGTTACAACTCAGATTTTAAGATAAATATTTAATTAATGAAGTAGGTCCGTAAAGTAGTTCTAATTTAGACCCGACCGACAGATAAAAATGATAATGGATTGATGGATGTAGGAGTGGCTATCAGATGATTATTTATTTTATGTTGAGAAAAATAGTAAACATGCAACTTTCAGTGACTAATACTTAGGCAAATACCGTCTTAATATAAAACGCAGATTAACTTTGTGACTAGGTTTAAACCATTATCAGACCAAATAATGTTGACATCTAGTAATTGCTATTGTCAATATGAAAATGTTAACTTGATTTGGTCAGATAATGGTTTCTGCATTTTATAATGAGACGGATAATCTTTAGATGTAAATATTGCTCAATATGGTTGGAGTTTCCTTTTATACACTTAATTAATCGTAAAAAAAATATTTTTCTTCACCTCGATTTCATCCACATTTGATTAGTTTTTTTCTAAAGAAGAAAATTGCCAAAGCTTTGTAATCTCAATGTGGGTTAAAATCTTTAGATTCAGGAATGCTATAAAAAGTGTATAGATTTAAATTTAAATAATAGGGACAAATCACACAGCTAGCCCCAAAGTAAGTTCGAGACTTGTGTTATGGGATACTAACTCAACGATACTATATTTTATAACAAATAAATATATAGATAAATATTCAAGACAATTTGAAAAAGGCCCTTTTCCAACTTGCCCTGACCGGGGATCGAACCCAAAACCTCTGGATGGCGACCCCTACGCGACGGAGGTCGTCAGAGTAGACCAAAACTTTGGCACATGGCCAAGTAATTTCTATATTTTCATTTTACTCTCAAATGCTATGAGACAAAAATATGAATGCACTTAAAATCCTCGCTTTTTGCAGTTAAATATAGCCGACTTGGTGCTTGTCACACAAAACTCAGATAAAAAGAGATAAGAAGCAATTGAGCCAAATGACAGATAGGACATTGTTACGTCGCGATACAAAACAATACGCATATACCTGCTTAGTCATTTTAAAATGATTCAAGTGTACCTTTGCATTTTAGAATTAATGTGCATGCTGTTTTTAGTATCTTAATCACCAAGAATTAGTATATTACATACACATAACTATTTTACTACTAACAAATCTAAAGTGTGGTGATTCAGCCATCATTTCATTTTAAAACTTTTCCCAAAGAATGTATATGTTACCGGCAATGTGTTAAATTGAGCATTGTGTATAAAACAATATGTATACAACACCTGAATCACTGTTAGGAAATGTATAAATTAGTATGTTTTTTTTTTTATATTTTTTATTTAGTTTTGAAAATTAAAAAAAATATATACAGTCGATTTTACAAATGAATATATACTAAATTAAACTATAAATAAACGTACGACTAAACTCTAATAATTATATATAAATTAAAACTAAATTATGTATAAACTAAATAGAATCAAAAGTTCCGCCTCGGATAGTACCTGGTTTAAAGGTGCCCATCACACTAGCTGCGTTCCCTCTTTGTATTGTGATGGCAATTCTTTGAACCAGATACCATCCAGAGCGAGGGTCGAAACCTTTGTCTGCTAATGTATGTATGTTTATCATTTTAATACTAAAAATAATTGGCCTAGTGCGTGTCGGGCCACGCGCAGTGTAGGATTCCGTAGTTGCGAATGCCAACTTTGAGTTCTTGCCACTAAAAACGTCTAAAAACTAATATCTATTGAATTTGTATGAAAATGTCTTTTTTCAAGTACATTTTATAAGTTGAACGCCTATAACTTTTTAATTTGTATACCCTACTTAGCTCTGATAGTTTTCCTTCAAACTACATTATATATACTATAAGCTGAGCTTCATATTTTCTACCTGATGGCCACACCGTCTCTATAAATATCTTGGCTCGACCATAAGCTGTCTCTTTGCTGCTCGACCGCCGTACTGATAACATCTTGGTGAAATCTATCCTTGTATTTTTCTTGTTTTGCAAGTCAGTAATATATCGGTTAATTATTTGAAAATTGTTTAGAATTGCTGTTAAGTTTATTGAATTAGTGTCAAATTACATTTTTAGATTTTAATCTCAATTGTTCGTTGGTATTTGTGTTTTATTTTTATTAAATTAGTTTAGGAAAGCTAAAATCAGAAGTGGGATAAAAGTCGCATTTGCCCACTTAATTTCGTAATTTAAATTTATTACTGGCTTGCATAAGTATTTGTGTGTCTTCATATTTTTTTCGTGTGTGTGATTAAAATGGTGCGTACGAGATCGTCTACCCGCAAACAAAATTATTAAAGGCGTACATTGCGTAAATCACGGGATAGGAGTGTTAGTCCACTACGTGATAAGCGTGATCGGTGTTATCGGAAATCGCGAAGTTCGAGTGGTCAGCGTTTTCGTGATCGAGCTGTTCGAAGTGTTTCTAGTTGTCGTGAAACGCCATAGGATAGACTCGCGTGGCCGTGATCGAACGCGTGAACGTAATAGGGCATGCCGTAGCTCTCGTGATGGAGAAGACCGTCTATTACGTAGTGCTTGACATATTAGGTCACGACGTCGCCGTTGTGATGATAGATCAAGATCGCGTTTGTCTAACGTATCTCGTAAGTCGCACTTGCCTGCGGATAGACCGACTACTCCACCGTTACCGGTACATTTTCATCAACCGCAGGTATTTCGCTCTAGTGAATCTGTTGTTCAGGATTCTGAGGCGTCCACTCTTGCAAATGCTTTGATGCAGGCTATTAAAACTATGCAACCTGTAAATTTTCAACACTACTATGTGACACATTTTAATCCTTTGTTGCACATCGCGCAGTATCGATGCATGGTGTGAGGAAGTGGATCGCGCCAGAAATACTTATGGGTGGAGTGATCATGAGTGCTTGTCGCGCGTTGCGTCGTGTCTCAAGGGAGATGCAAAGGTATGGTTGAGTGAATGGGTGACAAACGATAGAACATGGTCGAATTTTAAAAAGGAGTTAAAACCACTCTGCCCTAATAAATTTGACTACGCAAATATTTTATGACGCCATAAACGCGACTTCAGATAAATACTCAACGTACGCAGAATATGCTCGACGCACCTTGTTGCGTCTCAAAATAGTCCAAGATATTAGTGATGAGTTACGAACTCTCATTGTCATCCGTGGTATAGATAATGCTCAATTAAGAGCAGCTGCTGCTAATTCTAACCTAACCTCTGATGGTATTGTGTCGTTCTTGTCCATATACACGAAATCTGGCCGCGGGAAACACGATAGTAGTGCTCTAATTACACATAAAAAGCAGGCTACTCAGAAATCACGCATTGACACAAAATGTTTTAATTGTGGTCGTCGTGGACATATAGTCGCGAGTGTAAACAACCTAAGGCTAAAACTACTTCAAACACACAGCAGCCTAGCGTTGGTACAGGCAGTGGTGTGGTTTCTTGTACTTTCTGCAAAAAGGCGGGCCACGCCGTAGAAAACTGTTTCACAAAGGCTCGTTCGGAGAACCGTAATCCTCGTAATGTTAATCTTTGCTCTCATCCGGCAAATCTTCCAGTTAACAATGACATAGTTACTGCAATAATGAACGGTATACCAGTTGACGTCTTGATTGATAGCGGTGCTCTGGGCGTGTCTCTTATTTCCTCTAACGTACTTAGATATGTTCCATGTCAACCTAAGCCAAAGCGTTGTGTGTTGAAGGGTATTAGTGACAGAGAATTCGTTGCTACCTCTTATGTCACTCTTACGGTAGAATTTTGCGACATAACCATTGAAGTGGACTTAGTAGTGGTTCCATCATCTTATATAAACTGGCCGATTATAATAGGCACTGATGTACTTAACAGAGATGGAATAACCTATGTACGAACAAAAGATAGGCAGTATCTTACTCACTCAACAAAACCTTGCATTAGTGTAAGTTCTGTACGGTCCTATAACGAGCTGAAAGTCAATACTCCCCTTCTGGGTGCAGCGTTGAAGGCACTTATGTCTGTTGTACACGAATTTGCGGATTTTTTAATTGCTGGTACAGTATAAAAATGCTTTATGGATTAGCAAACTTGCCAATTGTCTATCAGAGAATTATTAATGACTCCCTACGCGACCACATTAATGAAGGGAACGTACTAGTTTACGTTGACGACGTGCTTTTACTAAGTAATTCTGTGTCTGAAGGGATTGACCTGTTGCGCAGAGTGCTGGCTACTTTGACTCAAGCTGGCTTCTCTATTAATCTTCGTAAATGTTCGTTTCTCGTGACTCAAGTAGAGTATTTAGGTAGGGTGATAAGTCGAGGTCAGGTTAGACCGAGTCCTCGAAAAGTTGAAGCCCTAGTAAATACTTCTCCACCAGAAAACGTTAAACAAGTCCGTCAGTTTCTAGGTTTGGCTGGGTATTTTAGGCGGTATTTAAAGGGTTATGCCACAAAAACCTCTCCTATTGCTCACTTAACTCGCAAGAATGTAAGTTTTAATTGGTCAGTTGAATGTGAGGCTATTCGTCAAGAACTAATTAAAATACTGACGAACGAGCCAGTTCTTGCCATCTTCGATCCTAATCTTTCGACTGAAATTCACACGGATGCGAGCAGCGCAGGTTATGGAGCAATTCTCCTTCAAGTACACTCTAATGGAAAAAAACACGTAGTAGCGTACTTCAGCAAAGTCACTCAAGGAGCTGAGAGCAAGTATCATTCCTACGAGCTCGAGACGCTTGCAGTCGTCAATGCTCTTCAAAGCTTTCGCCATTACTTGATAGGCTTGAAATTCTTAGTCGTCACCGACTGCAACGATCTCAAGGCAAAGAACGAAAGAAGGACCTCCTGCCCCGAGTAGCACGCTGGTAGGTATATCTCCAGGACTTTGAGTTCACCATTGAGTACAGAGTACTAATGCCTCATGCTGATTACTTGAGCCGTAATCCAACTATCAACATTAATCAGGTTAGTAGACCTCGTAATTGGGCTCAAATAGCTCAAGCTGCAGACAACGAGACTCAGGATCCCATCCAGAAGCTCCAAGATGGTTCACTCGACCCAAACCGATATGTGTGTACCCAACTACTCCTGTCATTCTTTCATTGGTACGCGATGTAGTCGTTGAAGGTTGAGCGCCTAACAGAGAAGCATTGCGTGAAATTACAAGAAGCAAATCGCGTCGGTTGTTGAAGGACAATCAGGCCAAGCAAGATGATTATGTTAATCGACACCGGCACCAGCCTCGATCTTTTAATATCGACGATCGTATGTTCGTCATTAAGTTTTCTCAGTCGACAGGGAAATTAGACTCCGGCATGTGCAGGCCATACAGAGTGGTCAAGGTGCTGCCAAGTGGACGCTACGAGCTTCGCTTGCTGAATGGTGGCTATGGCAAGACGACGCGGGCTGCGGCACAGTTCATGATGCCGTGGTGAGGCGTGTGGTGCCCGGGGACGTGTGCTGCATTTTTGACAGAAAGTGGTACCCATTGACGTCCGTCGTCTCTAGGGTAAGGGTGCGGGTGCTAGTATCCCTAGTCACTCTGGCGTGTGTTGCCCCTGGCGTTTGTCGCTGCACCCTGGCGTTTGTCGCAATATCGAGGCGTGTGTCGCCGCCGGTACTTGGTGGGCCCCAAGTCCCGCACAGGTGGAACGGAGTGAACACCTATGGCCTGTAACGTATGTCGTCAGGCAGGATGCGTTTGTCGCATCCGTCAAAGTCGAAGATAGCTATCGCGTAGAGCTGGTAAGGGAAAATACCCTTTACAGTCATTTTAAAGGCCTTTGGTTTGTATTTTAAATGAGACGTCTCAAAATTATTTTAAAGGGATGAATAAAAGGTTAAAATTACGAAACTAATAAAAACTTTTGCGTGATACATTGTGTAATAGATTTATTTGACGATGGATAAATTAAGTGAATGTATTTGAGTGATGAATAATGAACGTGTAAGGACGAATGCATTTACTAAGTTCATCTGAATTGTTTTTTTAATAAAGTTTGTTTTCAGATGAGGAAGACGAGGACAAAGATGAGTCCCCCACAGCATCTACTTCCATGCGTTCACTGGACAATGATTTGGAGGCTGATATACCACCAACGAATGAAGTCCAGCCTGGTAGCTGCACTAATAATGGAAACTCACATGACGAGGACGACATGCAATCAGGAGAGGCCGTATAAGCTGAGCTTCATATTTTCTACCTGATGGCCACACCGTCTCTATAAATATCTTGGCTCGACCATAAGCTGTCTCTTTGCTGCTCGACCGCCGTACTGATAACATCTTGGTGAAATCTATCCTTGTATTTTTCTTGTTTTGCAAGTCAGTAATATATCGGTTAATTATTTGAAAATTGTTTAGAATTGCTGTTAAGTTTATTGAATTAGTGTCAAATTACATTTTTAGATTTTAATCTCAATTGTTCGTTGGTATTTGTGTTTTATTTTTATTAAATTAGTTTAGGAAAGCTAAAAATACTATAATTGTGATTTTTTTCACGTAGCCATATATGTATAACCGTTTAGCAGATAGAGGGGGGGGACACTTGATTTGAACAAAAAATTGAACTTTAAACCCAAATATTTCAGAAACGGATCCCTAAATCGAAAAATGGTGTTCACAAGCTAACTATATTTTTGAAAGACCTATTTAACGATACCCCACTCAATGTGTTTGTCGAAAAAAAAATATTGACTTCGTAATATTTACTTGTATGGCAGCTACACTGAAAAAAATTTTTTTTCCATATTTTATTTTACGACTTTTTCGCCATAACTAATATTAGTTATGGCGAAAAAGTCGTAAAATAAAATATATGTATATACATATCCATGCCAAATTACAGCTTTTTAGTACTTATAGTTTCTCTGTAGGACCGTGGACGGACAGACAGACAGACAGACATGGCGAAACTATCAGGATTCCTTGTTTACTACGGAACCCTAAAAAGCATCTAACCTACGTACTAATGTAGGGTAGATGTTATGGTTGTGCACTGCAGTGACCACTTTATAGTCAAAGTCAAACCCCAGCCGAAGCCCAAGCCGAAACCGATTATACATATTTTGTGTCAGCTTCGTGCATTCCAAATTTTATCAAAATTGGTTCAGCCGTTTGCGCGTGAAGAAGTAACAAATACACACACCACAAACTTCGACATTACATTATATTAGTGCGATTAGGAAAATAGTTGGTTATATTTCTGAGTTTAGCCCTATTGTGAGTCGCTCTTATATAGCCTAAAATATATATAGCCCTAAATCGACATGACACACCATAAAAAAAAAGTTAGGTACAACACTATTCTCAAGGGCAGCCATGTTGATGTTCCATTTTCAAATTACGGCACGGGCGGAGGCGTCCACTGTAACGATTCGCTCGACCGTGACGTCACGAGTTCACCGGACTTTGCTTGTCTTTCTAACAATCGATTATGTAATCTCTTTTTTTTCAAGTCAGAAGTGCCATTTTTGAAACGCGGAGTCACCTAAACTAATGGTGTTTCCATACAAAAAACCGTCCGTTTAGTAACTCCGCGTTTGAAAAATAGCACATCTGATCCTTATAATCTATGCTTAGCGCCCTGGGGTCTATTTTTTATTTAATAAAATGTTTTATTTTTAATTAGATTATTTTAGTTTATAGTTTTATAATTTAGGTAGATTATTTAGTTTTTGACCTTATGGGCCCATCTATCTGCTTGCATGCGGCAATGTCCCATAAGGTCACCTTGTGGGTACCGGAGGAAAGTAGACGTAGAGGTAGACCAAGGAAGAGATGGCGGGATGACATCGAGAACTTCTTAAGTGGATGGCAGCAAATTGCTCGGGATAGAGATAGATGGAGAGGAAAAGGGGAGGCCTTTGCCCAGCAGTGGGACACAACATCGGGCTAATTAATAAAAAAATAAAAATAAAATAGTTTTTAGTTAATTATTGTGTCCTAATGTAAATATTTATTTATTTTGTGCAATAAAATCAGTGCTTTGATTTGTCTAGTCTACATTACAGATTCAGGATTCGGCATTGAATGGTTCGAATTGACTTTGGACTTAATGAAGACAATGCTACCTTATTTCCGAAACCAATTTGCATGTCTGACATCACACTTAGGCAAAGTGATAATGTTCACCTTTTAGGCATTACGATAGTGCCATGGTGTCACTGGCGTCATGGCAGGTTTATCGTTCGTATTTTTAATATTCATTCACTGTACATAATGCCGTGTGGTTTCCGGCAGAGTAGAATAGGACACACAAGTCCTCCCGTGGATGTCGTAAAAGGCGACTTAAGGAATTCAAGCTAAACAAAGCTTATAAACATCGGTGAGACCTCTCCAACCCAGGGACGTGCATCACCGATTATTGCAGGGTAGACTAATTGTGGGGCCTTTGCCCAGCAGTGGGACAAAAATAAAGCTCTCTGACTAAACTGACCCTATTAGTGTGTTTACATCCTGAGAGCCACTTATACGCGTCATATTGTTTAATATTAATAAATGTTCCTTTTAGCTTACCGCTTGTTTGAACTTAATCCAAAATAGGCTGGCATCGGCCATTTATGATTATCGCACTTTTTTCCTCAAAAGTTAAATGGTTAAACGCGTAACTTCTCAGTTTTATCAAAGAAAACACCTGGCGTACAACTTTCACATGGAAACCTTTCCATTGCAAACTGTTTTAAAGAGGTAATAATAGAAAAGAAAAATAAGAAACTTCTCCTAATTTCATCTGATATCGCAAACAAAACAAAGTTCAGAGCAGAGCGCAACACGTAATCATTTGTAATGCGACAATGCAAATCATTATCATTGGACAAGAAAAAATATCAAATCTTCGTGTTCCGTTTTATCCTCGAACATCTTTCGCGTATTTAAATTGGTAGCATAACACAAGCGAGAACCAATAACATTCTAGATATCATCTCGGTACGCATCACTGAACAAATGAATAGGCCTAAAATCGATATCATTCCTTATTGGTCAAAAGTGAAAAGAGATAAAAAACGTTGATTATTGAGATAGAACTAGCTTAAAGATAAGGACCATTTTTGAAATCAGCGTTTCACTAACCTAATGCTTTTGTCCATACAAAAATTTGCTTTGTTTGTTACTAATGCGTTTCAAAAATGGCATTCATCAGCCAAAGTCTAAAATATTAGTTGTGTGCGCGTATACTTCATGTTTGTGTGCGTCGGTGAAGTACGTTGACGATCATACTACAGACGCAAATCCTTATCCATGCGTTGTAAATGTGTGCAAATCGAGACACGATGAACAATTGTCTTTTAGGTAGGTAGCCCCTAGAGTACATGAGCGTATATACGTATAACCTAAGTAAGGTAGTACGTGGCGGTGGCCTGCATATGGCGCGATGGGAAACGGACGGGGAAGCGCGCGTTTATTTGAAAATAGGGCCTATTTATAATTTATTATAGTATAAAAAATGCGGATATATTAGGGAAGCTCCGGGTAGACAATGTCTTTGCGTCTCTATGGACAGCACGTCCCTGCCCAACCTGTCTGGCCAGCGTGGAGAGTGTAGGCCAAGTCCTCTGGCTGCTCCGGCCAAGTATGGCTCTGGTAGTACAGGGAAGGTCGTGCTCCTGCAGTGGATACTAAAAGACCTGATGATGATGATAATGTATTACTATACTCGTTGAACTGCCTCCGTGGTGTAGTGGTTACAGCGTTCGGCTCATACCCGGAGGTCGCGGGTTCGATTCCCGGCGGGGGCAACGACTTGGTGTTGTTGTCCTAGTTTGGTTAGGACATTGTAGGCTGATCGCCTGATTGTCTGATAAGTAAGATGATCCGTGCTTCGAAGGGCACGTTAAGCCGTCGGTCCCGGTCACTGTCTGTGACATTGGTCGTCCTAAAACCATGTCAGAGGCCTTTAAGGCGGTTTAAAAACTCTGACACTAGTGTTAGTTACTAACACACACGACAAGAAGAAGAAGACTATACTCGTTCTACTGAATTTATTTGTAATACTTTAACTGTGATAAATACTTATAAACAGTTTCCTGGGTCAAAAATAAATTATTCTTTACTGTTATAATAGAACTAGCCGAAGCCCGCGACTTCGTTCGCGTGGACTTTATGTCTCTGGAAAATGCTCACCAGGCTGAACAACTTTTACTAAGGCGGCATTTTTATATCTCTTATAGTTTAGCTGGACCATTATGGTTCTGCATCAGGCGTTCCATTTTCCAAAATCATTTATACCCTATATGTTGCCCAGGCTTAATAGCTATATAACAAAAAAGTTTCATTCGAATCCGTCCAGTATTTCCGGAGATTAGCGTGTACAAACAGACATACAGACAAACAGACAGACATTTTTTTTAAAATTCTTACTCTATTACTACGTCTCCATCGCCCCCAATATTTTTTTGGAAATATATTTAATGTACAGACACACTTTTTTTACTGTTTTATTATATGTATAGATATAGATATAGATAAAACGTCTGAAAGTATGTCGCTTGTCATTGATCATGTCCATTTTGTGATTTTAGATTTATTATAGCGGAAAAACTGATATTAAAAACGCTATTTGACTACAAGAAACAATGACGTCATTCGTTTATTTCATACAAATCCTATAGAAAATATTTGTTTTGACGTTTAGAAAAAAGTGTATGTATGTATTTGGTATAAGAGGAAACTCATTCCTTATTGCCACCGCAAAACTATAAAATCATACGTGGAAGGGACATACCCGTAATTAATTGAACCACGGGCTATACTAGATCACTATAAATACAAAGAATACAGTCAAAAACAAAAAAAAAATGACATTTCCATATAAAAGTGTGCAGCCACCCGAGCAATTTGTATGGGAAGGACTGAATGACTTTGTTGGTTTTTTTTTGGCTGCTATTTTATTATCATTATACTATAGTGATCTAGTATAATCCGTGGTTGGATTTATTATGGTAATGTCCCTTCCACATTGTATACTATTCAATTAGCTTGTCAACTAAGAAATATGAAAGTGTTAAAAGTGCCTTTAATCGAAAATATAGACAATTTTAAGAAAGTAATTTGATTATAAAAATTCTACGTTTTATCAGGATTTTTTTATATAATTTTAAACAAAACACCGGAAGTGACGACACACTGCAATCGAAGTTTAAATTTAGCGCTAATAAAACAATGACATCTGTCAACTGTCAATGTCTACTGTTTAAATTACCGTCTGTATGTTGGTTGTTGTCAAATTGTTGTGTTGGTAGATGACAGTGACAGTGACATATAATACAGGGGTGCCATTTTTGAAACGTGGAGTCACTAAACGAACGGTTTTTGTATGGAAAAAAACAGTAATTTAGGTGACATCGCGTTTCAAAAATGGCACTTCAGTACAGTACTGAAAGTGGAAATTGCCAACTTTACTCAAAAAATCTTCATCGTGACATCACTTCCTCAAATAAGCTTGACCTTGCTTGAAAATAAAGGTCAATGGGTTTTTTGCAAATATCTAAATAGGTAAGACCTTATTTTAAAATCTGATTTGAGAAATCTTCTCCTAGAGGCTATTCCTCGAAAAGGATTGCGAATCAGATCTTTTTGAAAATTACTTGACAAGCCAATTCACATGTTCTTAATTGACCGAGCGAGCGAAGCGAGTGAGGTCTCTAAATCGAGTTGGGGGCGAAAACACATTGTATGTATGTATGTATGTTTGTACCGCGATAGCAGCCGAACCGATGGTTTGATTTTGATGAAATTTGGTAGGCATGTAGGAAACATCAATAGAATTTTCAAGTTTGTTGGGCATCAAAATCGGTTCAGTAGTTTTTGAAATATTAATAAAAATGTCCGCGATTATGTAGCAAACGAAACCATAGCGCGTTCTAACTTTGGATACCGCCATCTAGGGGTTATTTAGGAAACTGAATTGCGAAAAATAATCGCGAGGTCTAAGTTCGCGGCGAACTACTAGTTATGAAAGAGTTTATTATAATTCAGTGTTATACACACAACAGATTTAATCTGTTGTGTGTATTATTGTAGTTAGTACCAAATTAACATCTATCACTATAGTAAAACGGCTCAACACAACAAAAATAACTCTTAAAACAAGACAAAAACACGCAAGTAATGTTTTTGTTTTAACAACAACCCATTGCAGAGATACGAGATTAATATTTATTCATATAAATAGCGGTAGGCATAACATTGTACGGCTGTTGCCAATATGCATCTATTTGCGTCCACCACGCGGGCTGTTATGTCATCACATCAGTTGTGCGATTTTTCAAACGCGAAGTCACTAAACGAACGGTTTTTTGTATGGAAAAGCCATTCGTTTAGGTGACTCCGCGTTTCAAAAATCGCACTTCAGTGCGGTCCGCTGTAACATTGTGCCAGACGAGAGGGAAAAGACACAGTTTTCTTACATAAATACATACTCATCATCATCATCAGGTCATTTTGTCTCCACTGCAGGAGCACGACCCTCTCTGTACTACCGGAGCCATACAGAGCAGCCAGAGGACTTGACCTACACTCTCCTCGCTGGCCAGACGGGTTGGAGAGGTCTCATTGATGTTTATAAGCTTTGTTCAGCTTGTATTTCCTAAGTTGCCTTCTACGACATCCACGGTAGGACTTGGAGTGGCCCTATTCTACTCTGCAGGAAACCACACGGCACAAAAATGTAAGTACTCTCACGTCTTTATTCCTAAAGGGCAGACAGAGCATTTTGGGTCTTGCGGCTCTAAGCAGACAAAGTCCAGGGTCGTAAGACTCAAAGCCTCTTTAAGCGTGATGGTGAAAAAGGAATAATCGACCATTCCCTCGAGGCTTCAACGATCAGGAGATGTATTTTTGAAATCACTGGTCACATTACGAAGGGTTTGCGCGAGCGTTTCCAAACGGGCGCATTTTTGAACCGGTAGTTTGCGAAGGATTTGCAACGAGTGGTCTTAAGAGTCCCCTTACCCTAGACCAAAATACAACTTTCCATACAAACGTAGTCTACGTTTTATTTCAAAACGACATGTCCGATTTGGGCAAAATTTTGTAATTTCAAAGATATTGCAATTATCTAGGTTTATAACTAGTTTCCGACTGTAAAAATATGAACTTGAAATAGAATATAGTGTTTTATATCATTTTTGACCATTAGTATGGGAAACGTCTAAATCGTTATATTTTCTTTCCAGTTCATAATTTTACCATAGGAAACCAGTTATAACCCTAGATAATTGCAATTTCTTTACAATTACCAATTTTTACCGGAATCTGACATGTGGTTTCAAAATAAAACGTAGACTACGTGTGTATGGAGAAGTCTAGGGAAAGGGGACTCTTAACCACTCGTAATTTTGACATTAGTTGCGTAGATATGTCATCGAAATCAATCATGGGAAATCCGTTCCATTTCACGTTACTTTTTTATTCATGTTAGAATTTTCAGGAAAGCATAGACAAATTATCAATGTTGGCTGCGTAAAACAATATTGTTTCTCGCTGACACGACGATTTTAAAAAATACGATCAATTTGTATTTTACGCGAGCGGTGAGTTGGAAAACTACACGTTTTATGTTTCGCCAAAGATAATATAATTACTAACGTAACAGATACCCAACGCCATAGAAACGATTGGAGAGCCCGTAAGCACGCAAAACTGGAGTTGCGGAGCGGTCTCTCAGAGATGGCAGCACACACGACTAGCCAAAAGGATGACGAAGAAAGTGTTGAATATACTTTAAAAAAAATATATCGCATTTCATAAAAGTCTTATTTAACTAATTAGAGCACTACTTTATTTAAATAATAGTTATAAAAGATTTTTATGTTTT
Organism: Acrobasis consociella; assembly: GCA_963555685.1. Classification (NCBI taxonomy): domain Eukaryota; kingdom Metazoa; phylum Arthropoda; class Insecta; order Lepidoptera; family Pyralidae; genus Acrobasis; species Acrobasis consociella. The sequence continues at coordinate 13,363,292 of OY743129.1, forward strand.
AATTTTTACATTAAAGCGCCATCTAGTTACAAGGAAAAGAAATAATAATGTTTATATGACGATGGGTAGGCATGGTTTCGCTGAGTCCCTCAATGAAAAATAGCACACCAGATGAGACGAAGCGTACCCTACCGTAGATACATAATTTTTCAAAACTAAAAAGCGTCTTCACCACCATACTACGCAGCTGATTTTGATAAAATTTCTATGAGACTACCTCGCAAGTATGCCCCTTCAAACAAAAAGAGAATTATCTAAATCGGTCCGGGCGTCTTCGATCGAATAGTCGGTGAACATAGATAAGAAAAAAATCGAGACGAATTGAAAATCTCCTTTTTAACGAAAAAGACCAAAAAAGCAGGAGATAATCAATTCCAATCTTCCATGCTGGTCTGGGAGAAAAGAAAAAACGTATAATGTACCAGCTGCTTCTCCTCCCGCGCAGATCGTAAGAGCCGATCGAGGGAATGGGCGAGATTTGAATCATGGTAATAGGCGATGCGGCTAGCAACCCATCACTGTTTTGATTCCTTTTCCATCTTAACGCCCACCACCAAGCTAAGCGTGGCCTTTGGGCCTAACGGCCCTGGGCTCTGTCTACCTCGTCAGGGATACAGACGTGAAAATGTATCTGTATCTGTATATAATCAATTCGACCATATGTTTTTTTTCTTTGTATGTATGTTACGCGATATCTTCGTCAACCGTGGACCGATTTTAATGACTCTTTTTTATTTGAAAGGTTTACTCCCAAGTTGGTCGCATATTAATTTGATGAAGACATGATGAAGAACTTTGGAAATATGAAAGAAACTCTTGGAAAAATTGAAGTCCGGTTTTTTTTTGGGTAAAAATTTAATTTTTTGGAAGTCTGTTTAAAATAGTATAAATAATGGACTTTTTGGCAGGAAGTCAAGGGGTTCAGTTGGCGTTTGCTTTAAATTGTTTTGCAAATTGATTCTAGTGGACTTTATAATATGAAATTGGTGTAGTTTGGTGTTATAAATGCTCATTCTCATGGACAATATGTGGACAGTCATAGTGCAGTTGTAGTGATATTTATTTGGGGACTGCGGTGGGCGTCTTTGGGCGCCGTCCGCCACTCAATCGGCTATGAAAACCAGTGGACTCGTATAGATTTGTCGCCAGAAGCTCCTTTGAAGCAATCTAAGGAACTATACCAACCTTTGATTGTATAATTGGCGCCATTGGTTTACTAGACACTGGCAAAATAAGCTTCAACGAAGTTTGACCGCCATAATAAAAAAAAAAGTATGAATACTTAATAGTATTTATTGTTTTAAATAATAATTTGTTTTGCAGGCGCCTAAACGCCTGTTGTTCTGTTATGAGTTATCGAGAATTCGTTTCATTGTTGCCAATAATCTATTTTCGTCCAAGCCTACATCTGTTGTACTCGTATGAAAATATAATGATAACATAATATTTATACAGATACATTTTCACGGCTATATCCCTGACGGGGTAGATAGAGTCAGGGCCGTTAGGCCCAAAGGCCACGCTTAGCGTGATGGTGAGCGTTAAGATGGAAAAGGAATCAAAATAGTGATGGGTTGCTAGCCGCATCGCCTATTACCATGATTCAAATGTCGCCCATTCCCTCGATCGGCTCTTACGATCTGCGCAGGAAGAGAAGCAGCTGGTACATTCTACGTTTTTCTTTTCTCCCAGACCAGCATGGATACATAATATTTAGGCAAAGATAAATACAACGTGGAAGGGACATACCCGTAATAAATCAAACCACGGGCTATACTAGATCACTGTACTTACTTACTAGGATGGTGCAGCAACTTAAAGTGAGTTTTGACCTCCGATAATATTTTTTTCCACTCCGATCTATTCTGTGCCACCTGCTGCCAGTCTTCGGCTTTTATTTCTAGCAAGTCCTTTTTGACTTGATCTATCCATCTGTATCTGGGCCGCCCAACAGGCCGTTTACCGCTTATCCTCCTAGCATACGCTCTCTTCACTGCATGGCCGTCTTCCATCCTTTCCAGGTGTCCCAGCCAGCGAAGTCTATGTGCTTTCGTCTCGCCGATGATGTTAGGCTCCGCCACCATCTCCTCCAGCTCCCTATTTTTTCTTCTTCTCCATTCCCCATCTTCTGCCTGTGTTGGTCCCAGAATTTTGCACCAGATTTTTCTTTCCGCTACCAATAATTTGTATTCCTCTTTTAGTGTCAGTGTCCAAGTCTCACAGCCATACATTAGAATAGGTCTTATAACCGTCTTGTATATGCGGATTTTTGTGCGTTTGCTGAGGAGCTTAGACACCAACACCTTATGTAAAGCGGCACTACACCGGAGCGCGCTTTGTACTCGGGTGTCTATTTCCTGGTGTCTATTCACTAGATCACTGTAGTATAATAAAATTAAAATAACAGTCAAGAAACAAAAATAAATTTTGGCATTTCCATGGGCATGTAATTTTTTTTGTTTGCCACTACGAAACCCTACATTGCGCGTAGCCCGACACGGACTTGGCCAATTTTTGCTATTTATTTCGTTGTAATCATTAATATCAGAGCCCACCGCTCCCACATCGCGTGACACTGGCCCCATAAAATTAAGCTTAATCTATGGCCAGCCTTGAATATCCATTTATGTTCGCTCCTCTAGGAATAGAGCTAAAATATAATAAAAAGAAGCCATGTTTCTTTATGGTCAATTTCTCGGAAGCCATTTTGAAACGACAAATGTTTGAATGTGTTGTGATTTGGATTTAGGATTCAAGATATTTTTTAATGTGTCGAAATAAATTCACATTGTCATTTTGTACTTGCTTACCAAGATATTTATTGACGACCTCTGTGGCGGCACCATGCAAGTCCGCCACCCAGAGGTTCCGGGTTTGATTCCCAGCCAGGGCATGATGGAAAATGGCCTTTTTCAAATTGTCCTGGGTCTTTTATTTTTATCTATTTGTATTTGTTATAAAATATAGTATCGTTGAGTTAGTATCCCATAACACAAGTCTCGAACTTAATTTGGGGCTAGCTCAATTCAATTTATTTATTTATTTATTAAAATCTTTATTGACCACAATGGTACAAAAGGTGAACTTAATGCTAATGCATTCTCTACCAGTCAACCTGTAGGAAAACAGATTTTTTTTTATCTAAATGCGATAGGTGCTTAAAGATACATTTAAAATACACTATATACTAATACAAATTTACTTAGATACATACGTATAATACACATACATATACATACACATATATACTTAGATACAAATTCATACATAGTACAAATGTTTGATTTAATGACTAGTTCTGCTGAAACAAATTTACAGAGAGGTACGTGTGAACTTTTTTCTTAAATAGGAATCTGTTTGAGATACTTTTGATGTCTTCAGGTAAGGCATTCCAGAGTCGCGTATCTTGAAGAGTAAAAGAGTTAGACATAAATTCGGACTGAAATAACGGAAGATGAAGTTGTAGAGTATGTCTGGAGCGAAGCTCACGGTCATGGCTTTCAGACTGAAAGCGAAATTTGGTTTTCATATATTGGGGAGAAAGAGGGTTCTTAAGTATAGAGAAAAGAGTACATAGCATTCTCTGCTGTCGACGCTGACGAACAGGAAGCCAGTTAAGCTTAGATCGGAAAGAAGATATGTGGTCGTATTTACGAACACAGAAGATAAAGCGAATGCAATTATTTATAAGACGATCTAGCTTATTAAGAAGATATGAGTTTAGATCAGGATAACACACATCAACATAATCAATAATAGGTAAAACAAGAGACTGTATTAAAGAGATTTTAGTTTTGATTGGAAGAAAATTTCTATAACGATTCAGGTATTGTAAGGAAAAAGTGAAAAAGTTCAATCTGTGTAATTTGTCCATAAATATTTATTTATTTTATTTAATGTATAATTATTATATAACCTGGGATACCTACCTATTCTTTTATAACTTCAAACAAAAAACTATTTACTTACAAGATAAATTAAATAAGCCGATTTCACAGATCTGTTCTTATATCGATTTATGATCGATTCCAAAGAAATTTTATTTAAACCATATACATTTCAAAATTGTTTAGAAAAGATACGATCAAAGATGTAGATCAGATGTCAGATTGTCCTTGATTTTATTGTTTATCTATTGAGAACTGGGGCGATCGATCTAGATAAATGGAAAAATAATCGGCCAAGTGCGAGTCGGACTTTTTGTTATAGCGGCAACAAAGGAAATTTCAACGATCTATACTCCATTTAGTTAGGTATTTAAATAAATGTAAACAATCTTGACATGTCTTTTTATTGAAATATACTCTTTATAAATCAATACATTAAATAAATAATTTTTTTTTACAAAACTATAAACCGATTTTGACACCAAACTACTCAACCGATTTTGATGAAATTTCTATGGGACAAGCAATATTGACATATTGCCTTTTCAAAAAAAGATTTTTCCCGATTCGTCTAGGTGTCTTCGAGTAATCGGGGAACAAACATAAAAAAAACAGATATAAATTAGAACTTATATCCTCCACCTCCTACGTATCCGTAAGTACCTAGATAAAACTATGTGATTGTGTACGTAAATAGTGAAAATAGGCTAGTGTTTCAGGATCAAGTGATACTTGACTGGACAACTACTTAACAAATATGATAATTGATAAGACAACATATAATATGATTCACCACTTTTTTTTAAACTGCCTCCGAGGTGTAATGGTTGGAGCGTTTGGCTCATACCCGGAGGTCGCGGGTTCGATTCCCAGCGGGGGCAACGACTTTGTGTTGTTGTCCTAGTTTAGTTAGGACATTGCAGGCTGATCACCTGATTGTCTGATAAGTAAGATGATCCGTGCTTCGGAGGGCACGTTAAGCCGTCGGTCCCGGTCACTGTCTTTGACATTGGTCGTTACCTAAAACCATGTCAGAGGCCTTTAAGGTGGTTTAAAAACTTTGACACTAGTGTTAGTCACTAACACACACGATAAGAAGAAGAAGATTCACCAGTTATTCCCTGCGTATTACCCAGCAGACGTTAAAATTAATCACACGAATTTCATGACTTTTCGATTCGACTCACCCTTCCTCATGGTCACAGATGGTCACAATGTTAAAACCTAGTGTCACGTCTCAGATACCTAAAAATTTATTTATTACTACCTACATAGATTTTATACATACATACATACATACTATCACGTCCTTATCCCTAATGGGGCAGACAGAGCATTTTGGGTCTTGCGGCTCTATGCAGAACCCAGGGCCGCAAGACCCAAAAGCCACTTTTAGCGTCATGGTGGGCGAGAAGATGGAAAAGCAATCAATACAGTGATGGGTTGCTAGCCACATCGCCTGTTAACATGATTCGCATTTTTGCCCATTCCCTCGATCGGCTTTTACGATCTGCGTGGGAAGAGAAGCAGCTGGTACATTCTAAGTTTTTTCATTTCTTCCAGACCAGCATGGGTGGTCTTTATGACTCCTGAAAATGCTCATCAGGCAGAACAACTTTTGCTAAGGCGTCATTTTTAGGGTTCCGTAGCCAAATGGCAAAAACGGAACCCTTATAGATTCGTCATGTCTGTCTGTCTGTCTGTCCGTCCGTATGTCACAGCCACTTTTTTCCGAAACTATAAGACCTATACTGTTGAAACTTGGTAAGTAGATGTATTATGTGAACCGCATTAAGGTTTTGACACAAAAATAGAAAAAAAACAATAAATTTTGGGGGTTCCCCATACTTAGAACTGAAACTCAAAAAAATATTTTTCATCAAACCCATACGTATGGCGTATCTATGGATAGGTCTTCAGAAATGATATTGAGGTTTCTAACATCATTTTATTCTAAACCGAATACTTTGCGCGAGAGACACTTCCAAAGTGGAAAAAAGTGTGTCCCCCCCCCCGTAACTTCTAAAATAAAAGAATGATAAAACTAAAAAAAATATATGATGTTCATTACCATGAAAACTACCAGCGAAAATTGGTTTGAACAAGATCTAGTAAGAAGTTTTTTTTTTAATATGTCATAAACTGCAATTTACCTTTCATTCAATCAACTCAAATATAAAAATTAAAAAAAAAATACTACTACGGAACCCTTCATGGGCGAGTCCGACTCGCACTTGGCCGCTTATTATATTTCTTATAGCATATCTGGACCATTATGGTTATGCATCAGGAGTTTTATTTTCCAAAATCAATTATACACTATATATTGCCCAGGCAGCTACATAAAAAAAAGTTTCATTCGAATCCGTACAGTATTTCTAGAGATTAGCGTGTGCAAACAGACGTACAGACTGACATTTTTTTTTATTCTTACTATATATATTACTATGTCTCCATCGCCCCAAATTGTTTTTATGAAAATATTTTGTGACCATTGAAAATATTTCCAAAAAATCAATTTGGGTGAGACATATTTTTTACTGTTTTATTATGTGTATAGATTAGTATTAGTTAAAGCTTAAATATAGATTTTGTATTGTGACATCACGATCCTTATGACCTCTCCCACCCCTTGTCACACTATATCACACTTCATTGACCCCTCCCTCCCCCTTATTGCGTTACGTAATTAATGGAAAGTCCCATTATGAACTATATCAAAGTAAGTATCAGAGAGACGTCATGATCGTAAACAAAAATCATCTGCATTAATTACTCTTTATAAGCGGCCATCTTGTATTTTAGTGATGTCGTAAAGTCTTCTCAAGCAGGCAAATCGCCAAAATGGCGCCGACCAGCCGACTTTTTGAGTACAAAATTACCAACGCACGTGCTTCGCTCATTTGTCATATTCTAAATCCATTTGGAAACGTTTTATGAGAAATCGAGCTGCTTTTAGGATTCCGTAGTAAACAAGGACTCCTTATAGTTTCATCATGTCTATCTGTCCGTGGTTTTACTCCGAGACTATAAGTACTAGAAATCTGTAATGGCTTGTGTATGTATTCGACAAAGTGGTGACAAAGAAAATCGTGTCTTTTTAGGGTTCCGTAGTAAACAAGGAACCCTTATAGTTTCGCCATGTCTGTCTGTCCGTCCACGGTCCTACTCAGAAACTATAAGTACTTACTATCGAAGAGATCCCGAAACGCAACCACTGCAATAATGTAATTTTGTTGAGCGCACGAACCGCTACCATCTTAGGATCACATTTTTTTTGTCATTTTGTAGAACGCCCGAACCGCAACCAACGCTGTTGTTTACATAAAACTATGGACGCACGAACAGCGACTAATCCGTTTTAGTCCCGTGAACTCCAAAGTTGGCATTGGCATCTAAGGAACCCTACACTGCGCGTGGCCCGACTCACACTTGGCCAGTTATTTGAATTGATGATTTATTTTTCGGCGTCTTCTTGGCAAGGATGTTGCTTCCAATCAGTTTCAAAATCAATTTTATACCATTCCCTCTAAAAAAATTATTTAGTTAACTGAAAACAATAAATACTAGTAGTTCGCCACGAACGTAGACCTCGCGATTATTGTTTAAGAATAATGTACCTGATTTGGATGAATTATCGGTGCAGGTTTACCGATATGCGGATTCATGGTTGTGACCAAATTTCCAAAATAGTTGCCAATCATAGCCCTTTCTTCAAATGACTTTCGATCTAGCTCTGAAATGTCAGGAGCACCTTCCTAACATACATCACATGGATATGAGGTCTACCGTGATGCTGAAATTCAGTTCTGTACCAGTAGTCTTTCACCGAAAAATGACCCATCATTTTTTAAATGACAAAGTCAGCTCGTTATTGGAAAAACCAGAAAACTATTAATGGGTTTTCGTTTATATGTTTATTTGTATTGCCATGGCTCTATGCCGCTGCTCATTGGTTTCTTACTCTCTTCGTAAAGCTACTTCGCGGGCTTTGGTTGTTGTTGATCTATTGTTAGTTTGTAGCACAAATACTACTACAGAAGCACAGACAAGCAGCGATAGCGATTGAACGAAAGTTCGCTCAACAAAACTGCTACATTTAATAAACAAGATAACAATTAATCAAAATAAGCAAAAACTGAAAAAAAAAACTATTCGTAAAATAAGCAAAACCCCTTTTTTAAGTCGGTTAAATATGATAAAATTTATAGATCTACTTATGAAACTCAAAATAATAACCATAATAGTTATTCAGAGAAATTACTTCGTGGACCCCAGGGTGTATGTATTTTTAAGAAAGTTGTTCAGTAACTCGGACTGAATTCACCCTTAAATAGTTTAAGTATATTTTGTAAGAAGATTTGTATTGTATATCCGTCACGGCTCAGTCGACTACTTCGCGAGTCACCCTAAACCCGTTTAAGTATAACGTATAAAAAAGTTGTTTAGTTAAAAAAATATCGTTTTTATAATGGCAACAAAAAAGTCTAATGACATTTTTGAAAATATTTTGAAATGGCGGATATATGACAGTTTTAAAATTTTAAACCCCCATATTTCCGCCATTTTGAAAAATTTCGAAAAACTGGCTCGATAAAAAAATTCTATGTAGTTGCTGAGCCTGCTTACAAAATTTCATGAGAATCGGTTAAGAAATGCGACCTGTAGGCGAGAACAGACAGACAGACAGACAGACAGACAGACAGACAGACGGACAAAAGAATTTTTGGCTAATCTCGAAACTTACTACTTTTAATCACTATTTTGGTTATATTTTATTTACTGAAAACAGTGAATAAAAAGCACTTATAATCACCATTTAGGTAGTTTTTTTTATTCAATGAAATTCAAAGCCTATTCAAACCTTGATCTAACGAAAGATTGACAGCGCCATACCTTCTTTACATATTTGCGAAACCTAATAGTGTTGACACTGTACGGACGGACAGACACTGTGGTTTTCTTTGCCTTTACGCCTATTCTCGTCACATTTTCAGGCGGGAAATTAGTTTTCTACTTGTAGAACATGGAAAGAACATACCCGTAATAAATCGATCCACAATCGAATAAAATAGGTAACAGTCAAAAAACAAAAAAGAAATCGACATTCCGTTACAAGTTGCCCGGGTGGCTGTCCACTTTCGTATGGAATGGCAATTTGTTTATATTTTTTTTACTATATCATTAATTTCATTATACTATAGTGATCTAGTATAGCCCATGGTTCGATTTATTACGGGCTATACTAGATTCCACATTGTATAACGTCTAGCAAAACTACTGAAACTATTTCAAAGGTTGACTCAGTTTAAATAGAGCACCAAAGTAGCATTAAAAGAAAAAAACTTTTAACCAAAACGATTTTTTTTTTCTAAAAACTAAAAAAATAATAATTCTATTCACTACAATGCACTACACACTAATATTTACAAATAAAAAAGGCTCGATAATTGCCCTGTACGCCAAGTCTAAAAATTACTTATTTTTAGACCACTCGCCACTTATGTATGTAGTAAATATTTACCTAACGTTTCTATTTGTAAGGTTTTTCTTTTTTATTATTATTATTTGTTTAGTTTAATTTAGTTTTTAATTTAAATGTTAAATAAAATTGTAATTCATTATTGTTTTTTAAAATTAATAAAAATGATACCTAAGATTAAAACTTATAAAAAATAAGTATGTGACACAACTAAAAACTTAATACGTATAATAGTAGTAAGTACTTTATCATTGTAAATAAATATTTGATTTATCTATAAAATGTCAAAGTCTTATTATTTTTTTGGTCGAAAGTAGTGTTAGATTTTTCAAGCATCTGACATAGCTGACGTCTGCCATACAATTCATAAAAACTCATTCATAAAAAAGAAACAAAAACAACGCTACAAACCATAGACATTGTTTTATCATCGAATAACGTTCGTTGACTTCAATTAGTTAAGCGAGCGATAGTTAATTTGTACAATTGTCTGGTCGCAAACATATACACATAACTGCCTATACATTAGAACACATACATATAGTACCTATATGACAATCGCTGTTTGTGACAGAATTTCTGCATGAGTTTTCACAAGTGCGTTGTCATACGAGTAAGGTCAACCCATGATTCTAGAGGTGCTTTTGATATTTTCCGACATTTGCCTTAGCTAAATTTATTATAGGAACAATAATGAAATAGTGTGCAGGTTCCCTCACGATGTTTTCCTTGTGTGCATGTCCCCCGCAGAAAAGTATCGAATAATAATTGTTGACTATACTGGATCTTTAGTTTATAGCTGCCTTCAAATGTTTATCGATAAATGAAATTTGTGTATTCAGTAATTTTTGAGAAATTCGCCACAAACATATTCCGCCAGGGAAACGTTTCTCTGGCGGAATTTTGTCAGGGATCCAGTATTAAATTAGTAGAGCAATTAATGTATCATAAGAGACAAATGTTTATGTACAAATGGACTTTGTAGGTCAAAGGACTCCGAAGTTTTTCAAAATTTTGCTGAGGAAATGTTTGGCATTTTGCTGGATCTCACAAACGGTTTGGAATATAGTGCTAATTTTTTTACTCACTTTGCTATTAATTTTTTTATAACGTCTGTAAAAACAGAATCCATTTTTTTATGGGAATGTCAAAATTTTTGTTTGTTTTTCGACTGTTATTTCAAACATTAGTGTAGTGGTCTAGTATAGACTGTGATTCGATTTATAACGGGTATGTCCCTTTTACGTATAAAATACAATATTAATATTTTTAATGCATATACAACACTTTCTTTGTCACTTTTTTGCCGGTCGTGTGTGCTGCCATCTCAGTGAGAGTAGCTGGTACTAATTTCGTCTACTAGTTTTGCCTACTTGCGGGCCCTCCAATATGAGACGCATGGACCTATTTGAAAAATTCTTTTTTCGTTTAAAAGGATATACTTGCTAGGTGGTCCTATAGAACATACATACATACTATCACGTCTTTATCCCTAATGGGGCAGACAGAGCATTTTGGGTCTTGCGGTTCTATGCAGAGCCCAGGGCCGCAAGACCCAAAAGCCACTTTTAGCGTTATGGTAGGCGAGAAGATGGAAAAGCAATCAATACAGTGATGGGTTGCTAGCCGCATCGCCTGTTAACATGATTTGCATTTTTGCCCATTCCCTCGATCGGCTTTTACGATCTGCGTGGGAAGAAAAGCAGCTGGTACATTCTAAGTTTTTTTTATTTCTCCCAGACCAGCATGGGAGTCCTATAGAATTACATCAAAATCGGTTAAGTACTTCGGAGGTAAAGTCGGTGTACTGTTTTGAAAAATTTTTGCTACTTAATAAGTTGTTGTACTGCCAAATAGGAAAATTACTTTAAATTGGTTCAACAACTCAGTATAACGCGTTGCGATCATGATTACAGTGGTGAGTACCAGTGAGTCAGTCGTTTAGTGATTGTTGTAGGTATTAGGGAGGGCGGCCTCCCACAGGAGGTCACTACACTTATGTTTGTTTGTTTTATGTTTTTAACGACCTCCGTGGCGTAGTGGTCACCATGCTAGTCCGCCACCCGGTCCCGGGTTCGATCCCCGGTCAGGGCAAGTTGGAAGATGGCCTTTTTCAAATTGTCCCGGGTCTTGGATGTTTATCTATGTAGGATGAAAGAGTTTTGAATGGAAAGGAACGTACGGTATGTAAGAGAAGGATAGACGATACAAGTAAGAGGGAGTGAAAGAGAAGGGAAGAGACGCGGGAAAAGTTTGAATTTAAAGGAATGAAAAAAAGGAGTGATTGCTAAGATTGGCTAAGACGATAAGCTAAGATAAGAAAAGACGACTTGTAAATTAAAAATAAGATTTATTCACCACGAATAAAGCCGTGATTTACCTCAAACTAAGTTTCTGTGGATTTTTCTCTGCCCCACATCCCACATCTATATATGTATTTGTTATAAAATATAGTATTAGTTAGTATCCCATAACACAAGTCTCGAACTTACTTTGGGGCTAGCTCAATCAGTGTAATTTGCCCCTATTTATTTATTTATGTCAGTGTCCATTATGTGTTAGATCTCTTTGGAACAGCAGGCTGTCCATTAATACTTTTTTTCAACCGACTTCAAAAAGTACCGTGTGGTTTTCGGTATAGTAGAATAGGGCCACTCAAAGTCCTCCCGTGGATGTCGTAGAAGACGACTTAGGGAATACAAGCTAAAAAGCTTATAAACATCAATGAGACCTTTCCCACACATCTGGCCAGAGTGTAAGCCAAGTCCTTTACTATAGGTAGGTCTCACAGATATAGATGTAATCTATGTCTGTGGTAGGTCTCATACAAGAAAGCTCAAGGTCGCTCAACGCGCTATGGTATGTCTACTTCTGCGTGATCAGAAATAAACATGAACTGGGTGATGAAACTATAAATATTTATCAAATTACCAGGCAAATAAAAAATACCCTGACTTTCAAGCGTTTACCGCCAATAACATTAATAAATGAACGTTTGAAAAGCACATTTGCATACCTTTTTCTAGCTAATCCCCACTTTCACCCCCATAACTTTTAAACCGCTAAACCGATATCCATCAAACACAGCTAACAACCATCTCGATCAAGTCAGCTTTTAAACAAAAAACCGCATCAATCGGCCCATCCGTTTAGGCGCTACTTTGTCACAGATAGACATACAGACATACAGACACGTCCAACTCATAAAAACCGTCTTTTTCGTCGTAAAATAAAAATAATTTTCTTCTCTTAACACTTTTTGTGACGATTGGACGACAGATATTCTCGTATTACGTTTGGAGAAGAAAAAGCAGAACAGCCAAGGATGCAACCAGAAAACACTAAGTTCTTACTATATTCTAAATCTTTGCCAGAAACGCGCTGAGATGACAAGAATAAAGTTTATCTAAATTAATCTGATGTCTTTGTCGTTGTCACACGAAGAGATATTATACTGATAAGACAAAACTGTTTAAACAAAAAGTTTGCATTGGCTCAAAATTCTTGAAATCTTGATAGTTTGTTGACGACGTACCTAATCCTATAATACTTTTTTTGATTATGTTAAATGTCTGAGTAAAGTTATAGCCCTGCCAATCAGTTTGCTTTAAGACTTTGGACTTAAACTATTCTTATACTTAGGGCGTGTTTTGACGACTCGCGCGCGCCAAGCCCACGCCCAGCGCTTGCCTAGTCCACGTTTTTGAAATTTGTTGGATGTAATTTGAGTTCTATCACATCATAAATATAACTCAAATTGCATTAATTGAAGTCAGCACACGCACGATTCGCCTGGGTACGCCACGCGCTCGCCTTAAGAGGGCACCGAGCGACCGCAGCGCCCCCAATCACATTTTATTACATTTCTCGATATATAGACCATATTTCAAATAATCCCGCCGGACAATCTATCGTTACTATTAAAGTACGTATTTTAAAAAACATTAATTATTATAATGTTATTTCGCTGTAGTTATTATCGACTTTACCGCCACGCGTGGCCACTTTTGGCGGTTAAGTCGATAATAACTACAGCGAGCGGCCTCTTAAGGCCGCTGGACGTTCGCCCCTGCCTAATGGTCTTCGGTAAACGCAATTTGAGTTTTATTGATGTGTGAAGGGTCTCAAAATATGCAATAAATTCAAACCGCGCTTGGCATGCGCTAGGTGTGGGCGTGGCGTGTGCGTGTCGTCTGAACGCGCCCTTAGGCCCGGGTGTAATATAAATACTATTACACCCGGACCTAAGGGCTAAACTATTCTAAGGATGAATTCAGTTGAAATAGTTTTCGAAATAAGAAATTTTTTTTTTACTTCCATACACATAGTTGACCGATAAGCTAACCTGAGTTTGTATGGTGAGCAAAAAACTGTATTTTTCATTTTTAGTACAGTATTTATTGCGAAAATAAAATTTAAATTAAATCTTCGTAGTTAACATAAACCAGTAGTGGTTTTTTGATAGCATAAAAATGTATTATCTGTTATTTTCTGAAAATAAACAAATAAAAACGAAAACTCCAAAATGCACAAAATTGTGTAGTTCCACTAAAATATCACCCTTCTGCAGCGTGACCAAAAGGCTGGCAGCATGGCCACGTTGTATGCGGCAATGATGATTCTTCGTGCCAGAAAGGTCTTTGGTCACAAGATACCTCGAATAGATGAATCAATTTAGTATCATTGATTAGTTTTATAGCGCAAATTTTTGTTATGACTTACTTGACTTATTGTCCTATGTCCCCTGGGTGGGGCAGAGGGCCGCTACAGTACTTTTCCTTTTTTAAAAATTTTTGTTATAGCCAATTGTAACCCCCCCTCCCCCTCTCTCTATCTGCTAAGCGGTTATAAATGGACAAGTAAAAAAAATGACGAACGAAAGAACTAAGTTCAAAGGAAAACTATTAGAGCTAAGTAGGGTTTACAAATTAAAAAGTTATAGGCGACCTATAAATAAAAAGAAAATTACATAGAAATGAAATTTGTAGTAACGTCAACTCAAAGTCGGCATTCGCAACTACGGAACGCTACAACGCGCGTGGCCCGAAATGCACTTGGCCTATTATTGAATATTGTCATGTCTAAGACTGAATTTACCTAAAAATAGTTTTAGTGTATTTTGTTAGACGTTATATCTTCAAAAGATAAGTGTCTTTTAAATCATTCAGATTATTACTTATAAATAGTTTCAGTGTATGTGTTAGATGCTGTATATCTTCAAAAGATTGTCTCTTAATTATTCAGATTATTTTCTTAAGTCTACCGACCTGGTAGTCGGTGCCAAGCTGCCACGTCTGCCAAGTGCATAGTGACGTCAGAGCCGCGGTGACGCCTTGTTGACGTCGCGGCTGCCAAAGTGTTGACGTAAAAAGATATCCGGTTTAGAGATGGTTATGGGATTGAGTCACTGTGGAGACATTTCCTGCTGGTCTGGGAGAAAAGAAAAAAACTAAGAATGTACCAGCTGCTTTTCTCCCGCGCAGATTGTAGCCAATCACCGATCAAGGGAATGGGCGAAAATGCATCATCATGGTCTTGCGGTTCTATGCAGAGCCCAGGGCCGCAAGACCCAAAATGCTCTGTCTGCCCCATTAGGGATAAAGACGTGATAGTATGTATGTATGTATGCATCATCATCATCATCGGGTCTTTTTGTCTCCACAGCAGGAGCACGACCCTGTTTGTACTTCTCGAGCCATACTTGGCCAGAGCAGCCAGAGGACTTGGCCTACACTCTCCACGCTGGCCAGACGGGTTGGAGAGGTCTCATTGATGTTAATAAGCTTTGTTTAGCTTGTATTCCCTAAGTCGCCTTCTACGACATCCACGGGAGGACTTGGAGCGTGGCCCTATTCTACTCTGCTGGAAAGTCCGGAAACCACACGGCGGAGCGAAAATGCGAATCTTGGTAAATGGCGATGCGGCTAGCAACCCATCACTATTTTGACTGCTTATTCCACCTATTACTTGATTCATTCTTGAGAACCTTTTCCCTTTTTAGGGAACTTAAAAAAGGAGATTTTCAATTTAATTTTTTTTAACCCCCGATAAGCAAGGTGTTTTTGATAGTCTGTCTGACTGTGTGTGTGTTTGTGGCAGCGCTCGAACGGATAGACCGATTCCGATGCAGTTTTTTTTACGTAAAAGCAAGTTCACTTGCGGTCGTTCTTAGCTATGCTTGATGAAAATGGGTTCTGCCGTTTAAAAGTTATTGCAATGGGGGTCAAAGCTGGAAAATCGGGGCTTTTTTTAAGCAAAAAATAGATGGCGCTACGAATATGAAATCACTAGCTGTACCCGCGGGATTTCGGAATAAAAACTACCCTATGTACTTCTTCGAGTCTCAAACTATATCCATACCAAATTTCATCCAAATCTGTTCAGTAGTTTAAGCGTGAAGAGGTAACAAACAAACAAACAAATATACAAACTCACTTTCGCACTTATAATATCGCATATATTATATTATAGTAGGAAGTAGGATATCGGTAGTTCCACTACTCATCAATAGACGGCTTTCTTGACAGTCGGAGTTTTTTTAATTTGCCTTGCAAATATACTTGATTACAGTAGATCTTATTTTATTTTTATCGAACTTTATTGTTCCAAAGTACAAATTTTAATATACTTTTGACAAGTGGCGGACTTAATGCTAAAAGCATTTTCTCCCAATCAACCATAGGGATAAACAGAAAAAATTATGCGGCACAAAAAGCAATACAATATACTTACACATATATAATATACATACATACATACTATCACGTCTTTATCCCTAATGGGGCAGACAGAGCATTTTGGGTCTTGCGGTTCTATGCAGAGCCCAGGGCCGCAAGACCCAAAAGCCACTTATAGCGTCATGGTGGGCGAGAAGATGGAAAAGCAATCAATACAGTGATGGGTTGCTTGCCGCATCGCCTGTTAACTTGATTTGCATTTTTGCCCATTCCCTCGATCGGCTTTTACGATCTGCGTGGGAAGAGAAGCAGCTGGTACATTCTAAGTTTTTTTATTTCTCCCAGACCAGCATGGGAGATATGTATATAATATAATACTATATAATATACAATTACATTATATACCTATGATATATAGATCCACCTATGTTCCCAAATTTGCATTTTCTTTTTTCTTTGAAAGGGTATGTATATTTTGTCAGGTGGTCCTATAGAAATTTTACCAAAATTGATTGGGTAGTTTGGTGATGAAGTCTATTTTTAGTTTTGAAAAACTATTTAAATGAATGAATGAATGAAATATTTATTTTACAAGTAACATGACTCATTTTGTTAGTTATCTTTTAAAACTAGAGATTAGTAACATTTAGGTTTTATTATTCTTATTTTTTAAAGTCGGTTGAATATAGTGTTTGTATTGCCAATATTTTCTAAGCATACCTAACTTACTCATCACATTACCGTGAACATTATAGTTTTACCGTTTTCCGACCCATTTTAATATTCATAGCAGTGACTCGAATAACAATGAGAAGTCACCAAATCTGTCACTTGTGAACACCAAATCAAATCAAATCAAATATATCTTTATTATCATAGGATATTTATAATATCTCTTAATAATCGTCATTATTTTGTTGCACAATTGTTGACGTCAAAACACACCCTTTGAATCAACGGGAAACTTTTTAACTGCCTCCATGGTGTAGTTGTTAGAGCGTTGGGCTCATACCCGGAGATCGCGGGTTCGATTCCCGGCGGGGGCAACGACTTTGTGTTGATGTCCTAGTTTGGTTAGGACATTGTAGGCTGATCACCTGATTGTCCGATAAGTAAGATGATCCGTGCTTCGTAGGGCACGTTAAGCCGTCGGTCCCGGTCACTGTCTTTGACATTGGTCGTTACCTAAAACCATGTCAGAGGCCTTTAAGGCGGTTTAAAAACTCTGACACTAGTGTTAGTCACTAACACACACGATAAGAAGACGGGAAAATAACCGAAATACAACTTTCATTTTGGGTCCAAAACTCATTTTACGCCGCATCGCCTATTGCTTCGCATTTTCGCCCATTCCTTGGATTGGCTTTTACGATCTGTGCGAAAAAAGAAGCAGCTGGTTCGTTCTAAGTTTTTTCTTATCTTCCTTAATCATTATCATCATCAGGTCTTTTTGTCTCCACTGCAGGAGCACGACCCTCTCTGTACTACCAGAGACATACTTGGCCAGAGCAGCCAGAGGACTTGCCTACACCCAGCTGGCCAGACGGGTTGGAGAGGTCTCATTGATGTTTATAAGCTTTGTTTTGCTTGTATTTCTTAAGTCGCCTTCAACGATATCCACGGGAGGACTTGGAGTGGTCGTATTCTACTCTGCCAGAAACCACACGACCTCTCATTCTTCCATACCGGCATGAAACTATCAGGTTTAGTAAAGGTGTTTTTCCGTTATTTACAATTCTGTTCGCAAATCCCAAGTAACGCTGGGTTGAGTCGCCATTTACATCCAACGACCTATTGTTTGAGTAAGTGGAAGCAGAACAAACAGCTAATTTACATCGATGTTCTTAATACAGACATGTTTGAGCAAGAGCTCGATGACCCAGCGGGCATGCGCGTTATGTATGTTAGGATAGGATTATCTGTTTTAGGGTTCCGTAGTAAACAAGGAACCCTTAAAGTTTCGCCATGTCTGCCTGTCTGTCCGTCCGCGGTCCTACTCAGAAAGTATAAGTACTGGAAAGCTGTAATTTGGCGTGGATATGTATGTTAATCATTGCGAAAAAGTCGTTAAATGAAATCTGGAAAAAAAAAACATTTTTTTAGGGTAGGTAGCTGCCATACAAGTAAAAAGGTACCTAGTCAATATTTTTTTATCGACAAACAAATAGTGTTGGGTATCGTTGAATAGGTCTTTCAAATAAGTATAGTTAGTTTCAAAGTATCACTTTCAATATAGTTAGTTTGTAAACACTATTTTTCGATTAAGGGATCCGTTTCTGAAATATTTGGGTTTGAAGTGCAACATTTTATTGGAGTCAAGTGTCCCCCTCCCCTCGTCGGGCCACGTAAAAAAATTACAGCTATAGTATATATAAGGTAGTTTAAAGGAAAAAGCTAAGTAGGATATATAAATTAAAAAGTTATAGGCGATCAACTTATAAAATGTACTCGGAAAAAGAAAATGTCATACAAATTCAACAGATAATTAGTATTTAGACGTTTTTAGTGGCATGAACTCACAGTTGGCATTCGCAACTACGGAACCCTACACTGCGCGTGGCCCGACACGCACTTGGCCAATTTTTATTTAATAATTGTTTTACGGCTCTGCATACAGAGCCCCATCTTTATTTTTCTCTTCTTATTCCTAACCCTAACTATACAATCAAAGGTTGGTCCTTTGATTGCTTCCAGGGAGCTGCTGGCGACAAATCTATACGAGTCCACTGGTTTTCATAGCCGATTGAGTGGCGGACGGCGC
The DNA here is from genome assembly GCA_963555685.1 of Acrobasis consociella. Taxonomy (NCBI): domain Eukaryota; kingdom Metazoa; phylum Arthropoda; class Insecta; order Lepidoptera; family Pyralidae; genus Acrobasis; species Acrobasis consociella. The sequence goes on from OY743129.1 coordinate 13,382,099, forward strand.
ACCGCAGTCTGCAAATAAATATCACTACAACCGCACTATGACTGTCCACCTTAAACATTTCACATATTATCCATAAGAATGAGCATTTATAACACAAAACCACACCTATGTCATATTATAAAGTTCACTAGAATCAATTTGCAAAACAATTTAAAGCAAACTCCAACCGAACTCTTGAATTCCCGCCAAAAACTCTGTTTTATCTGTGGTAAAATAGTGATGTGCAACAACGATGAATCATAGAATTTTTGATGAAGTGTAACAATTTTTTAAGCTGGCAATACCTTTTTGCTGTCTTATACAGGGCAGAAGTGGTGCCCTCATTTGAAATATACTGTTTTCTAGTAAATAAGGTGATAATTAGCATATTGCTTACCTTCAGGCATTAGATAGGCCCTTGAATGATATCAAGAATAACCGTTGAAAGTAAAGGTAAGTATCCGTCTATCTTTAAAACGCGTTTTTGCTAAAAATGCCCACTTTTGGCAAAAACTCGTTTTAAAACTAAATGGACTAGTGCAATTACTTTAAACGGTTGTTTACAAATTACACGTACCTACCTGTAATGCCTGAAGTTAAGCAATATTTTAAAATATCACTGTATTTACGTTAAAAAAAACAATTTTTCCATCTGTTCGTTCCGGTTTTCGCCATTAATAAACACACAAGACGCATTCCAGTTGGAAACAGGCCATTTTCCAGATTGACCTAGCTGGGAAACGAACTTAAAACCATAGATTAAAGATATTACAAAATTCTATGTCTATGGTTAAAACCTCCGCAGAGTAAAAATATGATGTGATAAATTATAACTAATAATTAGCTAATAATTAATATTTAATTTAACATTGACTAATATTTTAATTGGTTTCACATTTTAGAGTTATTAATGTAATTATATATTGCCTGCGGTTCTAAAACATAATCATTAAATGTACCTACACATGATTATCTACAGTTGTTAACAAATTACAAAATGTTTCCTTAGTGTTTATTTTATTATTTTCCTCTAACTTTTTATGGTGCAATAAGGTAAAAACTGAATGACTCTTCCATTATTTGACGAGTATCCAAGTCAACAAGATTTATCAAGAGTTTCTGAGTCAATTGCGTTTGCTTTCCTGTTTATGTGTGCCAATGTCGTCTGGCTATCGAACGAAAGATACTTTACTTGTTTACTTTATTGAACGAGCGAGCTTGTCACAGAAAGTACATAAAGAATTACTCAGAAATGTGCTATAGGTACCTCGTGTTTGAACCTTAGTTAAATAGCCTTGATAACTCTTTAAAGGTCAGTCCAAAGGAGAAAAATAACCCAGAAATTTACTAAATCAGTTGCAATTGCATCAAGTGTATAAACGTTTAAACATAATCAAATGCTGCAGTGCAGTTTGCTACCGCTTCTCCTGCACTAGCGCTTTGGAAGCGGTAGTAAACTTAGCTGTAAGTAACCATTTAACGTCAACAATTGTGCAACAAAATAATGACGATTATTAAGAGATATTATAAATATCCTATGATAATAAAGATATATTTGAATTGAATTTAAATGCTCGCGCGGACAGCATTATGTATACTCGCGTTTTGCAAAAAAAAAATTCTTTTCGCTACTGACCATAATTCGATACATGTCAGCTGGTACAAACATAATAAAAAAAACGACGGGTTGCACTCTGGGAGTGCCGGCAGAAGTGAAAACTTGAATATTAACGTTGTGCATTTTTGATATACGAAACAGCAGGCGCAGGCATACATTTTCGCAGCGCCGTAGAAAGAGAGGGGGATACTCCCTCTCCTACGCCGCGCCAGCTGTGTACTCTCCATCCGTCTTACGAATTTTCGATCAGGTCACGTGTCCTGACGCGAGTTTAACATTTTTTACCCATTCCAAAAAAAGTGCACAACGCCGCTAAAGAAGTTTTCACTTAAAAAACCGTTCAGCCATAGTTACCGACATAATATTGGTCTTCTTCGTTTCAATTAAATAAATTGTCAATTTTAAATAGGTATGGAACTTTTAATTAACAAGTCAATTATTTCCATTGTAATAAATAACATATAAGTTGTTGACTGTAGTTATTTTTGTTTCATATAAGTTTTTGGTAAATGAAAAGGACAATGACCATTTTGTACGGAGGATTGGTGCCTTTTGTTGATAGCGGCGGCGGTCAACCATTTTTTGTATGCTTGTACAAAAAAATATAAGAAGCAATATTTGTTAAGGAATTATATTTGTAAACTCAGTCGGGACGGAGTTATATCGGCTCAAAGATGACAAAAAAAAATTATTTTTAATTAATTGAATTACATATGGACACCATATATTTTCCTGAACTATTGATGCTATGCTATCTATTATATTAAATGATTATTATAATGACAGGTGATTAAGGACCATTTTTGAAATCGACGAATATTTAATTATCTATAATGGCAACACATTGTAATAGTAAAAGTTTGCCAAAATGTGAAGTTTCAACTTAATAAAAGATAATATAGATATAAGACTTTAGGAATCTAGACCTAGACCACCATAGTACCGAGGAGCCCATTCATCAACTTCAATTTATACGGTAGGTATACTTAAGAGTCTCCTTACCCTAGACCAAACTACGTAGACGATTTATTTCGAAACGACATGCCCGATTGTGGCAAAATTGATATAGCACATAGCTGATTTTCACAGTCAAAATATGAACTTTAAATAGAATATAGTGTGTTATATCATGTTTGACCATCAGTATGTGAAACTTCTACATCCTTATATTTTCTTTACAGTTTATAATAAATCTAGGGTAAGGGGATTCTTAAGTAAGTACAAGGTATTATCACTGATTAATGTGAAACCGCTATGCGCACACGCATTCATCATTGAAACAATATGTTCATGTACATCATAGTAGATACATATACCTTCATACTAAGCAGTTCGCTGTGTTCCATTCGCAAACAAATTTACAGATAAATTTAGCGTCTAACGCAATCCAGTTGAGAGCTTTAAAAACTGGAAAAAACAGGAAAAATCCAGTCACACATCGAGGGCGCGCGAGCTAACACCAAAACATACTCGTGAAAACACGGTCGTTTGATTAACTTACGTGTCTATATCTAGATCGAATGGAGGGATCCTATCCTATCGATGAAAAGATAGAGATAAATCACGCAAATAAGTGAACAATAGTAAACATTTGATGCCACTATTGTGAACAAGGCGACTTAGGGAATACAAGCTAAACAAAGCTTTTAAGCATTAATGAGTCTTCTCCAATCCGTCTAGCCACCGGGAAGAGTGTAGGTCAAGTCCTCTGGCTGCTCTGGCCAAGTATGGCTCTGGTAGTACAGAGAGGGTCGTGCTCCTGCAGTGGAGACTTAAAAGACCTTGCCTCGTTCTTTTATTGTCAAATATGGAAATGTGGGAAAGGGACAAAACTTGCTTTAACTAAAATAAGTTTAACAAGCGTTTATGAATTTTAGAAACAGAAATAGAAATAATTTTTTTTTTATTTGGAGCATATATACTTACAACAACAATAAGTACAGAACATCACTTATAATTAACAAAATATGCCACCAAAATGGTTTCTCTCAGCTTTTGTGTCAAGGCTTTGCGGAGCCAAAACGCTGTTTTTTTTTTTTAATATATAGGGCAAATTACACTGATTGAGCTAGCCCCAAAGTAAGTTCGAGACTTGTGTTATGGGATACTAACTCAACGATACTATATTTTATAACAAATACATATACAGAGAAACCAATTGAACAGATATGGAACACAGAACAGAACCAATATAGGTATATAGAATTTTTATGAATATGTGGGGTAAAAATTGGATTGCAATTCTCATTCAGCACTTGTTGCAGCATTTATCACCATGATAGTTTATAAACAATCGCAGGAGTTTTTAAACTGTCGATTAATTATTTATTTATTGTAGATTCGACTACGACTCTTAAATTGGCCGAAAGTCGAAATATACAATTTGATTTATAATTTTAAGTCTTAACAAATGTAGTTTTTGGATAGTGTCGATTTAATTTAATGTTTTAGTATTATTAAAACTAAAGTGATATAGATTAAAATCTAAATTTAATATGATTATATTGACACTTAGATAGCTTGTGTGTCACGTTCAAAGGTAGTGCGTACTTATTCATTCGAAAATTTACAATACCCTATAATTTTCTCCGTCGTTTACACAGTTGAAATTATTGTAGGTACCTATTTAAAAAAATACGCACTCAGTATTCAGGATTATGAAGTCAAAACGGAATTCATTTTTCAAATTTATAATTTTAAAAGTTGAAACCTTGAACGTTCTATTTTCGATTCGTAAAACGTATTTTTCCAGTTATTAATGTTGCCAAATTATGATTTATGCCTACATTAATACATTGCGCTTGGGCATTGGAAACATGGAGGTAAGAAAAACTTTTTCCTATGCCCATTTTGGCAAGATTTATTTATATCTATGGTACTGAGATTTCCTTATACAAACTGCTTTTTAATTAGGGGTGATTCAGTCCATCATTCCATCATTGTACCGAAATACGAAAGAAATATTGGTTCTCGTATAAATCGAAGTCACGTGATCTGGTTACCTACCTGTGGAACTTGGAAAGTGAAACTTTTTTCGTATTTATGGAAAACTCGTTGAAAATAATGGACTGTATCACCCCTTGAAATGTTTGTAAGTACTTTATTAAAAAGGGCCTTGTAGAATATTAATATTCATTCCAGCTTTCTTAATTTAATTATTTAATGTACTTATGTAAGTATACAATATAAGCAATATTTCGTGTACATACCCTACCTACATTACCCACCCACATTTCATTACATTACCACGAAATATTGCTTATATATTTTTTCAATCAGTGACAGACATCATATTCAGTATATCTATATCTAATACTATTTTATTACTGATTTGAAAAACAAGAATCCGCGTGCGGATGTCTAATTTACCTAATCTCAGAATTCAATTTGAATAATTGTGAAACAAACGTTGACAATTTCACAACTACCCACATCAATCATTATTTTATAATCTAAAATCACGCCATGCAAACACTACATTATAGCCAAGGAATCACTATTACTGATAAGATAATCCATAAATATGCTTTTGGAGAATTTTATACATCACATAACGTTTTGTTCGCGATTTTTGATTACTGATTACTCATTCAGAAAACCTTATTTGTCATAACTTAATTAGCGGTTTCAGAGATTCAAGGTTGACATATCTGTTAGTCATCCTCTTTCACAGAAATCTTCAAATTACCCGCCAACCAACTTGATTCATGGAAAAAAACAATCTATGAGTATTTAAGTAATGTATTAAAATAAATACACATTACCTACGCGCCAAAAGCAAAAAAAAAACACAAGTGTAGTTTTAAAATAGTGATGTCAAAAATCTATCGACATCGAATAACAAAACAAACAATATTTACATCAGTGAAGTGCTACTTCTGAAATCTCAAACTTACCTTCTGATGACGTCACCACCGTCCAAAAATACAGCCTGATGTCTCCAGCCATTCCCCGATTTGGCACAGAAATAAAACTTTCCAGCCGGCACTTCAACATTTACATTGGACACAGACGTTTCTTCGAGTATATTATCTGCACAGAGCTCTCCTAGTCGCCCCGGCGTGGAGGTTAGCGACCACTCGTCCACTCCGTTCACATTTAGATTATAAACACATTTACTATCAGCACACGACACGGCATTGATATGCACGGAAAATATCCATGGTGGCGACACAGAGCTTGTGTATGTTATTAAGAATAATAATAGAAATACACCACTAGTCCGTAAAGAGCACACGGGAGCCATGGCACCTCGACGACGGGTGAACGATGAGTGAGTCAGCGCTCGCGTGCAGAGTTAAAAAGTAGGTGAAGTATGCGGTACTGCCAGCTTTGGAGATCGTTTGATACAGAAACGTTATCAGTCAACATTTTAGTCATACATACGTAATTTATAAAAATCTACAATTAGCTAATGACTAAATAGATTCATTAATCGACGTTTAGTTTAAATTGTAATTAACCTTGTAAATCTTAGTTCTTTTTAAACCTACATTTCTTTTATTCAAGTAGAAAAAAGCACAATATTTGAAAAAAATAAAAAAGAGATTTCTTATTTACAGGAACTTAACTAAATAAACCTCAAAATCTTAAAGCATTACTATTTTTTAAAAATACCTATACTTTGACAAAAAAGTTGGAGGAATCCCAAAATAACTGAAGATACAAAAAGCGTAACATTTTTCTACAGTTGGCAACACAACTAGTGATGTGATACCATCGAATCAACAAAATTGATTACGTATAAGCTCGATTCTTGATGGTCGAGATAAGGATTCAAGAGGCTACTACGTTATCTGCGGCAGATATATAAAAACGTTTTAATTTACTGATATAAGACATTAAAAGATATCTTTTAACGATAGACATATCTTTTCATCATCTTTTAACAATAAATGGGTTTAGTTTTATCAAAAAATAAAGTAATATAGTATTATTAGAATAGGTATTATCTTTAAACATTTAAGTATTATATGTGTAAATAAATAAAAAGTATTTAAAAGTATTTAGTATAATATATATACACTTTATCTATACATATAATAAAACAGTAAAAAAAGTGTGTCTGTACATTAAATAAATTTCCAAAAAAAATATTGGGGGCGATGGAGACGTAGTAAAAGAGTAAGAATTAAAAAAAAATGTCTGTCTGTTTGTCTGTATGTCTGTTTGTCTGTTTGTACACGCTAATCTCCGGAAATACTGGACGGATTCGAATGAAACTTTTTTTGTTATGGTCCAGCTAAATTATAAGAGATATAAAAATGCCGCCTTAGTAAAAGTGGTTCAGCCTGATGAGCATTTTCCAGAGACACCAAGTCCACGCGAACGAAGTCGCGGGCTTCGGCTAGTACATATATAAAAGTATATTAAGGATACAATTTGTATCTAAGTATACTTTTATGTAAGATTACTAACGCGACTCTAAGACGTAGAAAAGACATAATCTTACCCAAGTCGGGATAATGGAATTAAAATAAATATATAAAAAAATAATTAAATGAAAGTAAATTAACTATAAAAAACCCAAAAAAAATCGACATTCCCACGCAAAAGCGCGAGCGGCTGCAAACTTTTGTATGGAATTGCCGATTTTTTTTTTTGTTATTTGACTGTTATTCTTATTTCATTATACTATAGTGATCTATAAGTATAAACTATAGTATCGGAGTATAGGCCAAGTCCTCTGGCTGCTCTGACCAAGTATGGCTCTGGTAGTACAGAGAGGGTCGTGCTCCTGCAGTAAAGACTAAAAGACCTGATGATGATATACCTACTATAGCCCGTGGTTCGATTAATTACGGGTTCCTTGCACGATGCATGTTATGATGATAGCATTAATTTCAAACTGCCTCCGTGGTGTAGTGGTTAGAGCGTTCGGCTCATACCCGGAGGTCGCGGGTTCGATTCCCGGCGGGGGCAACGACTTTGTGTTGTTGTCCTAGTTTGGTTAGGACATTGTAGGCTGATCACCTGATAGTCTGATAAGTAAGATGATCCGTGCTTCGGAGGGCACGTTAAGCCGTCGGTCCCGGTCACTGTCTTTGACATTGGTCGTTACCTAAAACCATATCAGAGGCCTTTAAGGCGGTTTAAAAACTCTGACACTAGTGTTAGTCACTAACACATACGATAAGAAGAAGCATTAATTTCACATTTTAATACTATTGCGGTCATCAAATAAATAAATAATTAGATACAGATACAATATCACGTTTTTATGCCTCGGGACGCGACAGACAGAGACCTGCCGCAGACTCAAATGTGGCAGTGGGCAGGACACATAGCGCGAGGAACCGATGGCCGATGGGGCATAAAGGTTCTCGAATGGCGACCACGTACTGGGTCGAGAACCGATGGCCGATGGGGCAAAAAGGTTCTCGAATGGCAACCACGTACTGGGTCGAGAACCGATGGCCGATGGGGCAAAAAGGTTCTCGAATGGCGACCACGTACTGGGTCGAGAACCGATGGCCGATGGGGCAAAAAGGTTCTCGAATGGCGACCACGTACTGGGTCGAGAACCGATGGCCGATGGGGCAAAAAGGTTCTCGAATGGCAACCACGTACTGGGTCGAGAACCGATGGCCGATGGGGCAAAAAGGTTCTCGAATGGCGACCACGTACTGGGTCGAGAACCGATGGCCGATGGGGCAAAAAGTTTCTCGAATGGCGACCACGTACTGCCAAGCGAAGCTCACACCCATACAAGATGATCTAACCAAGATCGCTGGAAGGCGCTGGACTCAGCCCGCTTAGATCGGTCATTTTGGAAATCCTTCGGAAAGACCTATGTCCAGCAGTGGACGTTATGCGGCTAAAATGATGATGATGATGAAATAAATTTGATCACATGTGTTTTCTTTCATGCTAGTCTGGGAGAAAAGAAAAAACTTAGAATGTACCAGCTGCTACTCTTCCCGGGCAGATCGTAAGAGTCGATGAGGCTAGCAACCCAACACTATTTTGTATTCCTTCATAGACCTTGTCCAAATCAAGCTAAAAGTGGCCTTTAGGTCTTGCAGCCCTGGGCTCTGTCTGCTTAGAGGTGCAAGACTCAAAATGGGCCTGCCCCTTTAGAGTCCCCTTACCCTAGACTTCTCCATACAAACGTAGTCTACGTTTAATTTTGAAACCACATGTCAGATTCCGGTAAAAATTGGTAATTGTAAAGAAATTGCAATTATCTAGGTTTATAACTGGTTTCCTACAGTAAAATTATGAACTGGAAAGAAAATATAACGATTTAGAAGTTTCCCATACTGATGGTCAAAAATGATAAATAACACTATATTCTATATCAAGTTCATATTTTTACCGTTGGAAACCAGTTATTAACCTAGATAATTACAATATCTTTGAAATTACAAAATTTTGTCGAAATCGGACATGTCGTTTTGAAATAAAACGTAAACTACGTTAGTATGGAAAGTTGTATTTTGGTCTAGGGCAGTGGTTCCCAAACTTATTTTGTCTACTGCCCACTTTGAGAATAAATATTTTTTTAGCGCCCCATTTTTTCACCTATTTAAAAACCACTATAACTTCAAATAATTTTACTAAATTAATTAATTATTGTGACCTATATATGTATATTAACGGAGAATTCTAAACGAAACTTTTACTATAACCCGCAACTTCAATAAAATAGGACAGATATATGAACTACGCGGAGAGAAATATAGAACCGAGTTTGAGCAATCTTTTAATTCATATTAGTTGATGTTCACAAGTTGTTGTTGAGAGTCGAGAGCTCTTGCAGTCGTTGTTTAAGAGGCCTCCTAGCTAAATAAAGCTCCTAGCAAAAAAAAAAAACATTTTCTTTCTGGGTCTCTTACCGCCCCCCTTGAGACCTGCAGCGCCCACAAGGGGGCGTTATCGCCCACTTTGGGAAAGACTGGTCTAGGGTAAGGGGACTCTTTAGGGATAAAGACGTGATAGTATGTATAATCAAGCGTACGCAGGTACTAGGTACGTACGGGTAAATTGGTTCAACTATTTTGCAAAACAACCCTAAGCAGATAGAAATCAAATGATGAGTTTTTCCAAGTACATCACAGTCATAGATATAGATATATAGATAGCGATCGCATAATGTGATAAAGAAGTATTTTCGGCATCTTGCGTCAACTTGATAGCCGATGTCCGTGGGTTTTTTTGATTATATTTAGGGTTCCATTTGGGGTTCCATAGCGTACATAGCGCGATGAACCGATGGCTGATGGGGCAAAAAGGTTCTTGAATGGCGACCGCGTACTGGCAAGCGAAGCGTAGGGCACCCACCTACAAGGTGGTCAGATGACCTGACCAGGGTCGCTGGAAAGCGCAGGATGCAGGCCGCTCTAGATCGGTCATTTTGGAAATCTTTGGGAGAGGCCTATGTCCAGCAGTGGACGTTGTGCGGCTGAAATGATGATGATGATTGGGGTTCCATATTATGAGATCCACATATATGGGATTCCGTACCTAAAGGGGTGAAAACGGGTCCCTATTTCTAAGAATCCGCTGTCCGTCTGTCTGTCCGTCTGTTCTCAATGAACCGTGATAGGTAAACAGTTGAAATTTTCACAGATGACGTGTTTTTGTTGTCGCTTTACCAACAAATACTAAAAACTTACTAAGGGAGCTCCCCTTAAATAAATATGTAAAAAGCTGTATGTTATGCCGTTTTTAGGGTTCCGTAGCCAAATGGCAAAAACGGAACCCGGATTCGTCGTGTCTGTCTGTCTGTCTGTCCGTCCGTACGTCACAGCCAGTTTTTTCAAAAACTATAAAACCTATACTGTTGAAACTTGGTAAGTAGATGTATTGTGTGAACTGCATTAAGGTTTTGACACAAAAATAGAAAAAAATCAATAAATTCTGGGGGTTCCCCATACCTAAAACTGAAACTCAAAAATTTATATTTCATCAAACGCATACGTGTGGGGTATCTATGGATAGATCTCTAAAAATGGTATTGTGGTTTCTAATATATTTTTTTTCTAAACCGAATACTTACACTTCCAAAGTGACCGACCAGCGACCGAGTGAAGGACCAGCTAAACTAAGAAATTTAAAAATGACGCCTTAGCAGAAGTTGTTTAGCCTGATGAACATTTTCCAGTGACATAAAATCCACGCGAACGAAGTCGCGGGCTTCAGCTAGTATTAAAATAAATATTTAAGTGGGGCCCATTATGTAGGTACAACAAATGTGATTTTTTATAGATAATGGTACGGAACCCTTCGCACACTCACACATAACAAATAACGTGTTCTAGAAAAGTATTTAGTTCAGGCAAGAAAGATGATAATGATGATACATATGTATATACAATGTCCTTTTTAATTAAGTACAAATATTTTAAGGGGTGATTCAGTCCATCATTTTGAACAACTTTTCCCAATAAATGTATATCGAAATACGAAAAAAAAATTTTCATTTTCGATAGTAATGATATCACGTGACTACTTCGATTTGTATGAAAACCTAAATTTTTTTGACGCTAAAAGTGGCTTTTGAGTCTTGCGGCCCTGGGCTCTGCGTAGAACCGCAAGACCCAAAATGCTCTGTCTGCCCCATTAGGGATAAAGACGTGATAGTATGTATGTATGTACCTAAATTTTTTTTTTCGTATTTCGATATTCATTCATTGGGAAAAGTTGTTCAAAATGATGGACTGAACCACCCCTTAAAATATTTGTACTTAATTAAAAAGGACATTGTATATATATACAACGTGAAAAGAACATACCCGTAATAAATCGAACCAAGGTCTATACTAGATCACTAAATCACTATAGTATAATGAAATTAAAATAACAGTCGAAAATTAAAACTAAAATTCGCCATTTCAATGCCCTGTAATTTGTATAAGAATATCGTTTTTTTTTGGAACGAAGTTCCTTATCGCGCGTTGCTAAAGGGGGCTAGACGGAAAAAATTAAGACCAAAAGTTGTAACGAGACTTTTTGCTATAGTTGTAAGCCGTGCGGCGTGCGCGTGTTTCTCTGTCTGTCTCTCTCTCTCGAAGTTCGTTCCATCCGGGTGTCCCTTAACAACTCTCAAGATTTTTTGTTTTTTGGCTATATTTTATCTATCACTATACTTACTACACGCTGACTTTTCTGTTCACGGATCACCCTTAAAATAGTTTCAGTATATTTTGCTAGACCTTCAATTCAATTCAATTCATTTATTGCTTTTCATATTGTACATGTATAACACTTTACTACATAGTCACTTCTTAAATTAGTAGGTACAACATGAGCCCTGATAGGGCATTGCAAAAGAAAAAAAATGGAACGGCATGCGGTTTTATTTTTCGTTAGTATTTATCTGATATAAAATTTGTTAGTAATTATTTAAATAAAGATTGATTTGTTTGGTAGTTTTTTGATACGAGTAGGTAATGTCAGTTTGTATAACAAAGTCAGTCTTATACCTTTAAACGAGCAATTCTTATATATTTATATATTTCTGTGATCTCGAAAACGGCTCTAACGATTTCGCTGAAAATTGGTATATGGGGGTTTTCGGGGGTAAACAATCGATCTAGATTAGTCTTATGTTTGGGAAAAGTTTTTATACGTTTTTCTTTCCAGGCAGAATATGGTCGCTAATTTCGTTCTGCCGGCCACTATCCGTCTGGCCCAGTGGTTAAGACACGGACGGCAAGAAAGAGTGTTACGGGTTCGAATCCTATTCGGTGACTTATATTTGTTTTTTTATATATTTAAGTTTATATATATTTTTTAATTTTTATTGTTTTTACACAAGTTTAAAAAAATGTAGTTAATGTTTGAGATATAACCGAGCAAAGCTCGGTTGCCCAGGTACTAATATTATAAACGCGAAAGTGAGTTTGTATATTTGTTTGTTGGTTACCTCTTCACGCTTAAACTACTGAACCGATTTGGATGATATTTGATATGGATATAGTTTGAGATTTGGGGGAGGACATAGGGTACTCTTTATCCCGAAATTCCTACGGGGAGCGAAGCCCGCGGGTACAGCTAGTAGTATAATAAATTAATAAATGTGGGTCGAAAATATTCTATTTTATTTAGTCCGTCAACTAGATTATCTCAAAATAAAGAACCCGCATTTTTTAGTTTATAAAAGTAGTCAAAATTCACAAAGATACAGCGCTTCGAAGTTACGGAGTGGGAGGGGGTGATTTACGTCACCGTTGATTAAAAATCGTAGCCAATCGTAACGTCACGTCAAATTTAAATGCAAATAAAAAATCTTTTTCATTATTTGATAATGAGAGAAAAGAAAAAATACGAACACCATACTTTTTAATAATCTATCTGATGAACCAAAAAAAAATTGTGGCAAAAATTGTTAAGCATATACAATGTCCTTTTTAATTAAGTACAAATATTTTAAGGGGTAGTTCAGTCCATCAATTTGAACAACTTTTTCCAATAAATGGATATAGAAATACGAAAAAAAAATTCAGCTTCTCATACAAACCGAACTAGTCACGTGATATCACTACTATGGAAAATGAAAATATTTTTTTCATATTTTGATATACATTTATTGGGAAGTTGTTAGGAATAATGGACTGAATCACCCCTTAAAATATTTGTACTTAATTAAAAAGGACATTGTATAAGAATTTAGGGAAAATCAAAAATTATATGTTCATGATATGTTTATTATCTTATCCATGTGTGTACGTACATAGTTACTACTTACGTTACAATATAATCATAAGATATAGTTTCTTACATTAGTTTGACTTGAAAATTAGAATTATTTGTATGTTATTTCATTGTATTAGCAAACTTTAGACCATAAGATATTATAATACACTCACATGTTACATAAAAATAATATGAGTATGCTATTAATTTAAGAAGTTCTTTAGGCAATGACAGAAAAAGCAACGCTTCTTAAATCAGTCACGTAAAACGATCTAATTTAAAAAGCAATGCTTCTTACATGAGTCACGTTAAATCATATAACTGATTTAAAAAGCAATGCTTCTTACATAAGTCGCGTTAAATCATATAACTGATTTAAAAAGCAATGCTTCTTACATAAGTCGCGTTAAATCATATAACTGATTTAAAAAGCAATGCTTCTTACATAAGTCGCGTTAAATCATACTTATAACTGATTTAAAAACCAATGCTACTTACATAAGTCACGTTAAATCATATAACTGATTTAAAAAGCAATGCTACTTAAATGAGTGACATTATTCTATATAATTGATTTAACACCTTGACTGTCATAAGTTTTGGAATTTAACTGTCATAGCGTCTAAAAACAAGGAGTGCAGTTTTTTTATGAATTATGGGTAAAATATTCTAATACAACAACGTAGTTGTGAATCATTTGTGAAAATCTACAAGTTCAAAACTAAAAACCGACTTCAACGCAAAACTACACAACTGATTTTGATGAAACTTCTATGGGACCACCAGACTTTTCAAACAACAACAACAACAAACTTATGCCTTTTCAAACAAAAAAATATTTCCAAATTGGTCTAGGCGTTTTCGAGTCACATTAACATTCGACTTGATAACCTCCTACTATTTTGAAGTAGGTTCAAAAGCAAGGTGTGCGGTTGGAAGAGATCAAGAACGAAGTTCCTTGCCGGTGGCGTATTAACCAACACAAGGTAAATAGTAGGCACCCAGAGCAGCACATATTTTGGTGCCCCCCACATTGCTGTCACAGAATTAATAGGTATAAGTATTACATACAGAACGGAGTATCCTAAGGTCCCGCGCAGTATGCGTCCCCTTCCCCCGCCCCCGCACCTCTCCCCTATTCTCGCCTTGTCGAGGAGGTAATACTCATATTAATTCTGTGCTGCTGTTAAAAATGTTTACAAACATTAATACACATTTGTTTACAGTGTTAGAAAATGTTTTCATGTTAGGTCATTTTTATTTTCTAATAAGAACTGGTAGGAGCACTCAAAACATCTAACAATTACTAAAATAATGTATTTCCATTTTTCCTGCACATGTTACCAATTAAATTGCACTTGCTAGGTAAAATATTCGGTGGCCGCAGTAATACCTAAGTACTAGTATGTATTCGGTGCCAGTACTAAATAAAAAAGCTATTCTTAAATTTTTTTTCTTCTAAGCACAAGGATTCAAATCAGCGGTCATATTAACATGCGAGCACGTGACCTTCTGCCCGTTGGGCACCGCTATCCTAAACAACTTGCCCTGGGGCATACACACACACACTTTGAACTGCCCGATCGCCTCTGTCTTGTTCATCGTCGCTATGGGCAGATATCTCACGTCTATAAAGACTCCCTCTTTGCCACTCAAAACTACGGAACCATTGATGGATTTTATGTGGATGTCTTGATCCGCGTGCCAGAATAGCTCTTTGGACTCCATTCGGGTCCCTTCGGCCCCTCGGAGGTAGGCGGAGGAGTCCGAGTGGAGGGTTAGGTCTTCGTCGACTGGGGCGGAGATGCGCTTGGTTGAGATTTGCTGGAAACCATCACAAAATTAATGGAAAAGTGGAAGAAATCGTCTTGTCTGAGAGAAAAGACTTTAGCGTGGATGATCTTTACGTAGAGTTCATCGTTTGCGAGCTGGGGGTTACTCCTAATAATACGTTAATCTTAGATATTGACGTCCTATACTTTATTGTTCGTTTATATGTTATAGTATGTACTCCTATTATTTTAATTGTATAGGTACTTGTATTTTTCTATACTGTAATACTCTAACTGCGCCAACTCCCCCACATCTTTTATAGTCTTCTTTACCCAAAGGTTGGCTGGAAGAAATCACTTTAGTGATAAGTCCGCCTTTGTACCTACTATATTTGAAATGTACTTTTGGTTATTGTCATACTTAGTTGGTGCAATAAAGAAATTTTATCGTATCTTATCTTATCCTATTTCTATGTCAAACCAAATTAGACTTTAACATTATACGTTTATGCTCAATGTTGCTTGACACTGAAATGCGGATACGCAGTAACATCCGTATTACGTCCCGCTTCTGGAGTAACCTCCCTGGCACTGAAGACTGCCTGACACCTAAGATAGGGTGATCGGACGATCTGAGTACGGTTGTAGGAAAACCCTGGACGCAGGCCGCTTCTAATTGGTTGTTTTGGAAATCCTTAGAGGGACCTTTCCTTCAGATTTAATGTGGCTGAATGATGATTATGAAGATGAAACAAAGAAGCAGCTGAAACTGGTGGCCTGGGCAGTCTGGCAGTTGAAACATTTATGACTTTTCTCCCAGACAAGCACGCAAGAAAAGTAACCTAGTAAGGGTCGTTTTAGAAAGCCTTGGGTTAGGTCTATGTCCAGCAGTGGACTTCAGGCCTGTGCCTGATATGATGATGATGATAATGATTAATAATAATAAAGAAATATAAAGGGACAAATTACTAGCCTGTCTTCCATGCTGGTCTGGGAGAAAAGAAAAAACTTAGAATGTACCAGCTGCTTCTTTTCCCGCGCAGATCGTAAGAGCCGATCAAGGGAATGGGCGAGATTTGAATCATGGTAATAGGCGATGCGGCTAGCAACCTATCACTATTTTGATTCCTTTTCCATCTTAACGCCCTCCACCACGCTAAGCGTGGCCTTTGGGCCTAACGGCCCTGGGCTCTGCCTACCCTGTCAGGGATATAGACGTGAAAATGTATCTGTGTCTGTATAAATTACTAGCCCCAAAGTAAGTTCGGGAACACAAATACCTGCATACCTTAGCTTGGATGTTCTTCACGCCGTCCGGCAGATTCATGACCGGTGAGCTGGTGCTGAAGACGGTCTCCCCGGAGTCAGGGTCCAGGAGCGAGAAGGCTGAGACTCCTTTGATGAACACGCCTGACGTGTTCACTAGCAGTTTGGTGTCGGTGCGGGACATTCTGCGACATTGATAACGGTCTCATCATCATCATCATCAGATCTTTTAGTCTCCATTGCAGGAGCACGACCCTCTCTGTACTACCAGTGTTATCCTAGGCCACAGCAGCCAGAGGATTTGGCCTACACTCCCCACGCTGCTGGCCAGACGGGTTGGAGAGGTCTCATTGATGTTCATAAGCTTTGTTTAGCTTGTATTTCCTAAGTCGCTTTCTACGACATCCACTGGAGGACTTGGAGTGGCCCTATTCTACTTTGCCGGAAACCACACGGCAAAATAGTAATGGACGTAAAATAGACTAGACAAAAACAACATCTCCAAACATTAAGACGCATACGCATCAGCTTAATAAGCTGCTAGTGTTCTACAATAAATAATAATAATAATCAAAGGACCGGGGTGAAAAGACCCGATACAAAATAATAATGGACTAATGGCGTCGCTAGACGGGTCGTCATTCCCTGCAATATGGTTGAGTTTAACGATGTCTGATCCGTGCGTCACACTGTTCCAAAAACCCTTCGGACCTGACATTTTGAACTAAGCTCAGAATGTGACGCGTTTCATTATTTATTTAAAATGTAGAGAATTAGGCTGTTTATCTTTGTAAAAAAAACAGCTGCTAATTCTGTGGGATATCGGAGAAATTCGACTCTAAATATTTCCTGACTCCGAACCCCTATTTTAAATAGATATTTGCGTGCTAATAGCTTGAATTATTATAGATATTAAAATAAAACCGTTTTATTGAAAAATATTATTATTTCGCCTTAGGCTTACATTTTCGATTAGGGGTAGCGATACTAAAATTCGGTTTTAAACGCTCAATAAATTGATGTGAAAATTTGGGCAAATAAAGTAATTGATGGGAAGAAAAAAAATATTACTTTCTAAGTAAATAAAATCGAACAAGTTTAGTTTCAGTTTTCTCCAAAACTATAAGGAATTGCCACACGGGAGTTTTTGCTTATCGTTTAGATTAATGAAACGCGTCACATTCTAAGCTTAATTCAAAATGTCAGGTCCGAAGGGATTTTGGTACAGTGTGACGTGCGTCAACTCGTGAACGTATGCAGCTGGGAATGACTGGTCAGGGAGGCTACTCCATAAAATATTAGTTACATTAGTCGTATGATAGTGACGTCCTATTTCTATGTCAAACCAAATTAGACTTTATCATTGTAAGTTAGTGCTCAAGATTGCTTAAAACTGAAACGCGGATACGCTATAACGTCCGTATAGCGTACCACTTTTGGAGTAACCACCTAATCGGTTTCGCTTTTGTGACTACTCAGTATTTCTTATTACGTAATTTATATTTGTTAACTCGTTCGCAAGCATTACATGTTATTAAGTATTTATTATTTAAAAAAAGATTTAATAATTATAATGACAATGACAAAGCCCTTCTGGCGAGCAGGAGACCAATACTGTGAAAATAAGTTTCTTTCGACGTCTCTTCTCAGCAGTGGTCGTTCTGAAGCGCTGGTATCTTCTCTAAGCTCTGTCCCACCCCCGCATCCCTGTACCCTGTAGACGAGAACTTTAATGATTTTCTAACCAAAGCACCTACCTGGGAAATACAAGCTAAACAAATAAACATCAATGAGACCTCTCCAACCCGTCTGGCCAGCGAGGAGAGTGTGCTAAGTCCTCTGACTGCTCTCGCCAAGTACGGCTCTGGTAGTACAGAGAGGATCGTGCTCCTGCAGTGGAGACAAAAAGACCTGATGATGAAAGCACCAGATAATATAATACCAGAATATATTTTGTTCTGGTATTAAAGAAAGTTTACGTAAAAGATTTATTAAAACATTTATATGGAGCACTGCTTTGTATGGATGTGAAACGTGGACGATGACCAAAAAAGATAGAGATAGATTAGAAGCATTTGAAATGTGGTGCTTGAGGAGAATGAAAAAAAAAAGTTGGACAGAAAAAATTACAAATGAGAAGGTACTAGAGGATGTGAGAGAGAAAAGACAAATAATACAAATTATAGAAAATAGAAGAGGGAAAATGTTCGGTCATCTACTACGCCACGATGCGTTCTTTAAAACAATAATGGAAGGAAAAATAGAAGGAAAGAGAGGAGTAGGAAAACCCAGAAGAAAATTTATAGACCAAATAAAAGAAAAATTAAATGTGAAAACATATAAAGAGGTTAAGAACTTAGCGGAAGGAAGAGAGACATGGAAAGCAATCCACCGACAAGAGCCCAGCTCTTAAATATAAGAAGAAGAAGAAGAAGAAGATGAAAGCAGCTACCTAGTCTGCAAGTTGAAGAGCACTGAACCATTCTCGCTGGTGATGGTGAGGGGGACGTCCCGGAAGCTCTCGATAAGTCCGTCCTTCTTCAATACCTGGTCCAGGCCGGTAGCCCCGAAGAATTTGATGGCGCGGTGCTCGGGGAGAAACTCCATGCTCTCCATGCCTGAAGATAAAGCTTTTTATTTATTTCCTAAAGACGAGGAAAGGCTAGTAGAGAATGTAGTATCGTTGAGTTAGTTTCCCATAACACAAGTCTTGAAGTTACTTTGGGGCTAGCTCATATTATGTGATTTGTCCCTACATATTTATTTGTTTAAATAGTTATTCAATTATTCAATTTTTTTTTGTTTTTTCTCAAGACCTTTTAACCTTTAGAAAAAACAAAAAAAAAATTAGATAATTATGCTACTCGTATAACATTTTTAGACTTATACCATACAAGTACCAAACTTAATGACGTAAATAAAAAAAAATTTAGTCTACCTACCAATAAAATATTTAAACCATATTATGGTCAGATTTAGAACGTTATTCTGTTCAGTTCACCAACAGTTTGGAGGAACATAGGTTCCAACGTCAAACCATAGCAGCCCCTGAAACCACGCGGCCCTGGTACTGGGTCATTTCACTTAATACACCCCTGCGTTAGTTTAAGTGGTCCTGTTAACATTTGCATTAGATACCGCAAAAAATATAACTCGATAGGTATAGATTCATACTTTATGTGTTTTTAAACATTAAAAATAGAAAAGCTTACCTTGCCCAAGCCTCAACACAGCTAAAATCGTGAATGTGAGCACCAAGTTACCAATGGCTAAAGCAAACAATAACACAACAAGAGTCCAAAAAGCGAAGGTTTTACGCCCTCTGTGTATGTCTTTAGTCACATCGTTCCCATTTTTATCCGAATAATTCTTTGGTTTGTTTAGGTACACTTGGCTTTGGGCGGGCGTCTTGGTTAATAACGCTTTTTCGGCGCGATTCCTCTCAAACGTGCCTTCAGACATCGCTTCAGAAGACGGAGAAACACCGCGAAGGCCGCTCAACATATCTCACAGATTGTTTATAGTAGTTTTCAATCGTAGATCATAAAATTAAAAATAGCCCAAATATTTCTATTTCCCTGACAAGTCAAATTATTGAGCGAAGATTCTCGTTTCTGATTGGTGGAGCGATCCACCAATGACAGATAAGTAGGTTTCATGGTGTTGCCATTAATAACATTGTAAAACTTTATTGAGAATAGGGTTACCTACTATGTTTACCAAATGAAACTGAAAAAGTACCAAATCGTGTAGAGGGTACTTTATATTGTCTTACCATGGTATTATCTATGGAAAACTCAATGCTGCCAACTTGACGGGAAAATATTTTGACAATTTGCAAAGTAATCATGGCGTCAGAACGGTACAGTTTTTCTCTGACCACTTTTAGGTAATTTTTATTGTATTTACTTTCTTTTGTGACCTTTTTGCAGTATATTCAAAGAGTTCAGTGTCTGTTCTAGCTATTCCTAGAAAATGATCGCTATGTTTCGTACACTATGTTGGTTTTTTTTATCAGGTAAAAGTTGCATATTACTCACAATGCTGAAATTATGTTTTCTTTCTAATTTTCTTTCAGCCCGTCTGGAAAATTAGTACAGATCGAATATGCGTTAGCCGCTGTTGCTGCCGGCGGTACTTCTGTCGGCATAAAAGGTAAATATCATTTAATTTGCTAGGTTATAATAGCGTCATCCAATTTTCGAACATTGCATACAAACATATGCAAAAAACTCTCTTCGTTTTTCTGTATTTAGGGTACTGTCCTCCATCTACAAATTAGTAAAAAATATTGCATAAAAGTAAAATAAAAATTTCAAGATTTATGCCAAGTCATTACAAACAAAGTGACTCTTCTTTTTGTCTCTTCGTTTTATTCTTCTATGATTCAGGTCTGATAGAAAAACAAACTTAAAATGGAACAACTACTTCTCTCTCCGAGCAGATCTAAGAAGCCAATAGATGGAATGGGTGTACATGCAAATCACATCTTCTCAACCACAATCATCTTGAAATTGGCCTCCGTACCCTTTAGCCCTAGGCTCTGTCCACATATATACATAATATCACGCCTGTTTCCCATAGCGGTAGGCAGAGACTATGGACCTCCACTTGCTACGATCCTGACAAACCTCTTTTGCTTCATCTAAACTCATCAATCTCCTCATACATGCCCTTCGGTTACGGGTACTTTTTACCTCTCCTTTTCACATAGAGCAAGAAGACTTCAAGTGCTGTGTGTGAAGACATGATAGTATTTGTATGTATTTTGAAAATCTATTTTGCAATTGCAGCGTCCAATGGTGTGGTTATCGCGACTGAGAACAAGCACAAGAGCATCCTGTATGATGAGCACAGCGTCAACAAAGTGGAGATGATCACAGGACATATTGGTGAGAGGATTTTCTGACACTAGTTGATGACAGCAGAGTCTAGGAATAAGGTCCCATTTTTAAGCTTTGCATATGGAACTTTAGAAATCTTCCATGCTTAAATACATTATCAGATCCTTTGGGGACTATTAACCACTTTCATTTTTTTATTTATTTAACTTTATTACAAAAATTGTAACAGGCGACTTAAGGCCCAGGGCCTTTTCTACCAGTCAACCTACAGGTGATGCCGAAAAAAGCTAATTTTGGACGACAAGACACATTCTAATTAAATCTATTTAACTAAGTATTTATTTATTAGCCTCTAATTGCCAACTTTTGTGGTTGGCGTGTCTTGAGACACAAAGGCCTCCTCCAGCTTCTTCCAAGCCTCCCTAGATCTTGCTGTTCTCTGCCATAATGGGCCCCCAATCTTTTTTATGTCATCAGACCACCGCTTCTTTTGTCTTCCCTTTTTCCTTTTTGTTTGGAATCTCTGTGTCCATTCTGTTAAATCCTTGGTCCATTTATTTTTATTCTCTCTGAGCATGTGGCCTGTCCATCTCCATTTAAGTTTTCTGGTTTTTGTTGGTGCATCTTCGACCTTTGTTATGCGTCTTATGTCCTCAGCTCTTTTCCTGTCTCTTTTTGTAAACCCTATCCATACTCCTTTCCATGGCCCTTTGACATGTGGTTAGTTGTTGTTGTTCCTTTTTCGTACATGCCCAGGTTTGGCACCCGTAAGTTAGTATGGGTAGTATGCATGTTTGGTATATTTTTCTTTTTAATATTAAGCTATATTTTTTCCCCTTAAATGTGCAATAATGACACAGAAAAACGAGAAAGCTCCCGGACCAGATCAAATAACCAATGAGAGGATGAAAGCATCACTGCCAGAAGCAACCGAAAGATTAACAACTGTTTTCAATCTCATATTGACTACTGAAACCATACCTAAACAATGGACTAATAGTACAATAATCCTTATCCATAAGAAAGGAGACAGATCAGATATAGGAAACTATCGCCCAATAAGTTTGATGTCTAACATTTATAAGGCCTTCTCAAAAATAATACTTAAACGCATTACAAAAAAACTAGACGAGCAACAGTCAAGAGAGCAGGCTGGATTTAGATCGGGGTTTTCCACAATGGACCACATACATGTGATAAAACAATTAATCGAAAAATGACAAGAATATAACAGACCACTGTATGTATCCTTTGTGGATTACAACAAAGCATTTGACTCCCTAGAACATGAGAGCATTTGGGTAGCTTTGAAAAACCAAGGTATAGAAACAAAATATATAAGAATAATAAGAAATATATACTCCAATAGCACTGCACAAGTAAAGCTCGAAACAGAAGGAGAAGCTTTCCCAATTCACAGAGGAGTGAGGCAGGGAGACCCCCTCTCGCCAAAATTGTTCTCTGCAGTCTTGGAGGAAATCTTTAAAAAAATGGATTGGGATAATATAGGTATTAATATCAACGGAACATGTCTAAATCACCTTAGATTCGCGGATGATATACTTATACAGATAACCCAAATAGCCTCCAAAAAATGCTACAAGATCTGTCACGAGAAAGCAAGAAAGTGGGTCTCACGATGAAAAAGGAAAAGACAAAAATAATGACTAAACTAAAGATCCCAGGTGGAAATCAAAATAGAAAACGAAGTAATAGAATATGTTAACTCTTACATATACCTAGGTCAACTAATCGCCTTCGAAGACCAAATGGGGTCAGAAATTGAAAGACGAGTCGCCAACGCTTGGAAAAGATACTGGTCCCTGAAGGAAGTATTTAAGGGGAATTTAACTAAGTATAATTTTATTTATATATCTATAAGTATTTATTTATAAACATACATATAAATAAAATACACAAATTTGGCATAAAACATAAAACCTACATAAAGTACATAAATATTTATAATACTCTATGACAGTTGGTGAAGATAATGAGCGCGCACAGCACTCTTAAACGCTTGGCGACTAGGGGCTTTCAGGATATCAACGGGAAGGGCGTTCCATAGCATCACGGCTTGTTTGGTGAATGAATGATCGAAGAACCCACTCCCGCTGCGAGGCACATCAAGAAGAAGATTGTTGGAAGAACGAAGAACTCTGAGATGGGTATGAGCCAGGAAAGTGAACTTGTTTTTAAGATACATCGGAGTTTTTGGGTCGAAGAGTATAGAGAATAGAGTCGTGAGAACATGCAACATTCATTGCAAACCGGTCCCTGACCAGATTGCCATTGACGACAAAAGTTGACTAAAGCTAGGAGGAGGCTAACGATAAGGCCAGTCAGAGACCGGTGCCATCACATTATTTTGAGTTCACAGTTTGGATTTAACCTTCCAGTACCTGGGTAACCGAGCTTTGCTCGGTCGGTTACATCTCAAACATTAACTATTTGTTTTTAAACTTGTCTAAAAACAGTACAAAATAAAAAATTATATATAAACTTAAAAATAAAAAAAAAACAAAAGTAAGTCACCGAGTGGGATTCGAACCCGTAACACTCTCTCTAGCGGTCGCTATCCTTAACCACTAAGCTAAATCAAGGCGGTCGCGGCGCGACGAAATTAGCGACCATATTCTGCGTGGAAAGAAAAACGCATGAAAACTCGAAAACACGCGTTTTCCCAAACATAAAACTAATCTAGATCGATTGTTTACCTTCGAAAACCCCCATATACAAATTTTCAGCGAAATCGTTAGAGCCGTTTTCGAGATCACAGAAATTTATAAATATATATACAAGAATTGCTCGTTTAAAGGTATAAGATAAGATTACCGCCAATACCAGACACAATAGTAAGACAATGAACGTGGACATTTATAAATGTCGTCCGGGTCTTTACCGGTTAATACTAGTATTAACCTTTTGCATGCCAGTACTTATTTTGGTTACATCACACCCGACACCAACCCTAGCACAAGTGTTACAAGTTAAGGCGCGTCTCCTGCGTGTTTTTTCAAAACATTACACAGAAAACACGAAACAAAAATATTATTTTTCATACACAAACTGTCTCCTGTGAATTTTTCTGTTTTAAACGAAACATTTTGTGTAAATCACATAGTGAATATATACTCTGTGTTAAGGATAGAAATAAAGAAAAGGAGGAACAGAGCTCTAAAGTACTCATTCCCAGAGCTGTAAAATAATTTAAAAAAGAGCTTGGTTTGTTTTACGTTGGTCGAGCACTAAAATGTTAGTTCGTTGACTGTTGGTCATGCACTAAATTCAGCCTAAATGAATATTGTCTCCCCCAGGTATGGTATACTCAGGAATGGGTCCCGACTACCGGCTTCTGGTGACGCAGGCCCGCAAGATGGCGCAGCAGTACTACCTGATGTACCACGAGCCAATCCCTACTGCGCAGCTTGTGCAGCGAGTCGCTACTGTCATGCAGGAGTACACTCAGTCTGGGTAACTTGTTTTCACTTACCTTAATGTGTTTTCTGTAGGATATATACACAGACTTTTTATTGGTTTTGGAAAAAGAAATGTTGTATAGTAAATAAATTCCTCTATCCATATATGTAGTCCAAATTTGTGTATGACATAAGAAAAAAATAGTTCATCTTTAGGTCTTTTTAGTCTCAACTGCTTGAGCACAACCCTCTATGCTACTAGAGCCATACTTGACCATGGTAGCCAGAGGATTTGGCCTACACTCTCCTCGCTATCCAGACGGGTGGTAGAGGTCATTGATGTTTATATGCTTTGTTCAGCTTGTATTTCCAAAGTCTCCTTCTACGACATCCAGGGAATGACTTGGAGTGGTCCTATTCTACTCTGCCGAAAACAAAAAAGTATCATTTGAATCCATCTAGTATTTCCAGAGATGTACAAACAGACATATTTTTTTTAAATTCTTACTCTATTACTATGTCTGTATTGCTCCAAATATATTTTTTTGTCGTATTGTACAGTGACATTTTTTACTGTTTTAAGTACACCCTGCTCTTTGCCCAGCAGTGGGACAATAAAGGTTAATAAAAAATATAAAAAAGTACATCCTGTAGTAGTTTTGCACGTCACCGGTATGTAGTAATATAGGATTCGTCAAAAACTCGTCGTCTCTCATGCATGATAGATGCGCAACTTGTGAGAAACGCAACTCGACACGCGTTTCGAGATATTCCCCCAGATTGACGAAACCATGCCCATCGTCATATAAACATTATTATTTCTTTTCCTTGTAACTAGATGGCGCTTTAAGGTAAAAATTAAAACATAAAAATCTTATAACTATTATTTTAATTAAGAAGTACTCTAATTAGTTAAATAAGACTTATATGAAGTGCAATATATTTTTTAAAAGTATATTCAACACTTTCTTCGTCATCTTTTTGGCTAGTCGTGTGTGCTGCCATCTCTGAGAGGCCACCCTGCAACTCCCGTATTGCGTGCTTACGGGCTCTCCAATCGTTTCTATGGCGTTGGGTATCTGTTACGTTAGTAATTATATTATCTTTGACGAAACCAAAAAGCTTGTACATACTAACATACAAAAACAATGTTGTTGCAGCGGCGTCCGCCCGTTCGGCGTGTCGCTGCTGGTGTGCGGCTGGGACGGCGGGCGGCCGTACCTGTTCCAGTGCGACCCGTCCGGCGCGTACTTTGCGTGGAAGGCCACCGCCATGGGCAAGAACTTCAACAACGGCAAGACCTTCTTAGAGAAGAGGTAAAGATAAAGATATTTTATATGCTAAATTAAGTACATTCAGTCTCGTCCAATCATGTTTACCGTCACCGGTATGCAAATGTAGGCAGAATGTAATACACAGTAATGCGTATAAATAAATAAATATATAGGGACAAATTACACAGATTGAGCTAGCCCCAAAGTAAGTTCGAGACTTGTGTTATGGGATACTACTCATACTACTCAACGATACTATATTTTATAACAAATACATATATAGATAAACATCCAAGACCCAGGACAATTTGAAAAAGGCCATTTTCATACTTGCCCTGACCGGGAATCGGACCCGGGACCTCTGGGTGGCGGACTAGCATGGTGACCACTACGCCACAGAGGTCGTCGTCATAGGTAACTAAACTAAATAACCGGCCAAGTGCTAGTCGCACTCGCGCACGCAAGGTTCCGCACCATCCTACTTATATAATAAAAGTGAAAGTTTGTAAGTATGTATGGATGTTTGTTACTCTTTACAATATTGATAAAATTTGGTATGCAGGAAGCTGACACTCTGGATTAAGAGTCCCCCGACCCTAGACTTCTCCATACAAACGTAGTCTACGTTTAATTTTGAAACCACATGTCAGATTGCGGTAAAAATTGGTAATTGTAAAGAAATTGCAATTATCTAGGGTTTTTTTTTTATTTAATACAAATTTTACAATTATATATACATAAGATTATCTGCTAGCAGTGAAACAAAAAC
The DNA here is from genome assembly GCA_963555685.1 of Acrobasis consociella. Lineage (NCBI taxonomy): Eukaryota > Metazoa > Arthropoda > Insecta > Lepidoptera > Pyralidae > Acrobasis > Acrobasis consociella. The sequence continues at coordinate 13,408,680 of OY743129.1, forward strand.
CTTAAATTAGGTTTGAACGTACACTGGCATTCCCATCGAGCATCCATTATTGTAGGTTAGCGCTCGCAATAATTTAAAAACATTGGCAGGTAGTGAGTGAAGAATGACAATCCTCTGTGCGAAACGTTCCGCTAACTCACGGGGTGATTTTTATGTGTTCATAATTTTGTTAAGTAAAAAAGATTTTAATTTAACCTTAATATTTTTGATCGTAATTTCTTGTTTTAGTGAAGCTGGTAAGTTATTTAATAATTTAGGTATTTGGTATTGCAATTGCTGCTTTCCATATAAATTGTTGTAATTTGGAATTTGATAGATGACTTTTGATGCACTTCGTGTTTGTTTATTTTTAATTATTACATTTTGATAAATTGGGTTAAAGTAGTTTTCATAAAGGATCATATACGTGAGTTGTTCGTGTATTGGTAATATTTTGCAATAATTAAATAGTTGGTCAAGGTTGTTTAAGTGTTGTTGTTTAATTTTAATGGGTACTATAGTTTTTAAAATTCTAAGTTGCAGTTGATATACGGCATCAAGGTGCGATTTGCTGGTTCTGCCGTAACTGCTCAAGCCATAGTGGATTATTGTTTCTCCTAATGCCTTATAAAGATTTAGAAGCGTCAAGTAGGGAATTTTATTTTTTATAAGTGTCATTTTAGCTAAAATAGCTCGCAACTTATCACATACGTTTTGAATGTGTTCAGTCCATTTTAATCTATCGTCAATTATTAAACCGAGATATTTATGTTTTTGTACTACTTCAACATGGGCGCAAGAACAGTCCTGAACTGGATTGTGTAGGCATGTGTGTGTATGAGCTACTAGTTTTAGGTTGTGATTCAGTCTATTTTGGCTTGAACTTATGTACATTAATTTTGTTTTATCCGGATTGAGAACTAAGCCTTTGTCATGTGACCATTTCATCAGTAATGTAAAATCGTCTTGCAGGTCTTTTAAAGCTGTTTCTATGTTCTTATTTGCAGTTATGAGACACGTGTCGTCTGCAAACTGATAAATTTGACTTTTTGTTAACAGTTTGGTCATATCATTGACATACGTGATGTAGTGTAAGGGCCCTAAAACCGATCCTTGAGCCGTGCCACTAGATACCATTATCTTTTGACTAAGCTCTTCATCAATCTTTACCACGTAAGATCTGTGTTTTAAATAATCTTTACACCACTCATTAAGGGGGCCTCGTATACCACAGTCATTAAGCGTTTCTAATAGTGTATCGTGTTTTAAGGTATCGAAAGCTTTGCTATAGTCAATGAATACTACTAGCACGTGTTTCCTATTATTAAGATGTTCGTATATTGTATCAGTAAATTTTGAAAGAAGCTGAGTTGTATTTTTGTTGGTTTGGAATCCAAATTGTGTATTTGTAATAATATTATTATTTCTGTAAAATTTATTTATTTGTTTTGAAATGCATTTTTCTATTATTTTGTCTATGGCCGACAATATAGTTATAGGGCGAAAATTATCATATTCACTTTTATTGCCTTTTTTATGTATTGGTCTAACAATTCCCATTTTAAGTTGGTCAGGATATTTTCCCTGTTTAATAGACGTATTAATCAATTGTGCAATAACTTCACTTATTTCTTTTTCAATATATTTTAGGTCAATAGCTCTTACTTTATCTATACCTGGTGCTTTAAAAGAATGTATAGCTTTGATTTCCTTACTAACGTCATTGGAGGTAATTTTTTGAAATCTACACGATACATTCGCAGGAGACCTATACTGACTTTGGTCGAGTAGTTTTTTATCGCATTTTGGTATAATATTCTTAACACTATTATCAAACTCTATAGCAAAGTTGTCAGCTATTTCCTTTGTAGTAATGTTATTTTTTGAGAACGCGTTCAGTATTATGGTATCTGTTACCGTTTTTGTTCTACCGGTAATTTGATTTAGAAGTTGCCATAACATTCTAGGGTTATTTTTATTTTTATTTATTTCACTACGTAGTTTTTCGTTTTTATATTTATTAATTATTTTATTAGCGTAGTTCCTAGCAGAGTTATATTTTTGTTTTAAAATTAAGTTTGTAGTATCCGAAGTCCATTCAACAAATAGTTTATCCCTATATTCACATACTTTTTTTTATTTTAGTGTTCATCCAATTATTATTTATTCGAGTATTATTAAGAGGCTTTTTAATTTTTATTGTTGCTGTATCGTAGCATCTTTGTACATTTTGTATTATTAAATTATATATTTTTTGTGGGCATATTATCATTTTAATTGGTTGCCAGTCTATTTGCTTTAAACTATTTAATAGGGTTTTAGTATCATACTGGGTTACGTATTTAAAATCCACCCGTGTGTTTCGATCCGGTAATCTCTCGTCTTTGGCCGCGAGTGCTACTATGCGATGGTCGGCCAGTGTAGTTCCGAGCGCCGCTGTGTACAAAGTTAGTGAGCGGGATCGTGCATAAATATGATCGATACAAGATTTTGTGATTTTACCATTCACTATTTCTATACGTGTGTATTCATTGATCCCGCAAGCTAAGCCGTGACTGTACATAGTGTTGTTGTAAATATGTTTTACAGGATAGTTAGCACGCAAATTTATGTTGATGTCTCCTAGCAGATATAGGTCACAATCCTTGCCCACTTTATGCAGTAGTGAGTTGAGTTCTGTTACAAATAAGTGTTTACTGTTGTCGGGAGGACGATACATACAGCATAGGGATGCGGAATAACCAGAGGGCGTGGTAATGGTTCCTAACAGGTTTTCACAATATAGCAATCGGTGAAATTGTTTTTTAAATTTGTGTTTTTTATGTACATAAACAATGATACCTCCGCCTTTTTGGTTCCTTCGCAACTCCGTATACATATCGTAATCTTCAATCTGATATAGTACACTTTATAACTGGTTTCCTATAGTAAAATTATAAACTAGAAAGAAAATATAACGATTTAGAAGTTTCCCATACTAATGGTCAAAAATGATATAAAACACTATATTCTATTTCAAGTTCATATTTTTACAGTCGGAAACCAGTTATAAACCTAGATAATTGCAATATCTTTGAAATTACAAAATTTTGCCCAAATCGGACATGTCGTTTTGAAATAAAACGTAGACTACGTTTGTATGGAAAGTTGTATTTTGGTCTAGGGTCGGGGGACCCTTAAGGCCATACCCAAATTTTCCGGGGTCCAGTGGCGCCGCCATTTAAAATAAATCATTTAAAAGGAAACGGAGATGTCATTTAAAATTGTGTCTTGGTCAAGTTCTAGATACCCATTCAAAGTATTTTTTAAACTACTCTTTGTAGTTTAAAGTGAGAACGTGAAGCTTTTCTACGCACATTTGCGAAAAACTGCCACTTTTAGCTAATGTGCGTAGAAAAGCTTCACGTTCGCACTTTAAATTATAAACAGTAGTTCATAAAATAGTTTTAAGGGTTATCTAGGGCTTGACCAAGACACAATTTTGAATGATATCTCCGTTTCCTTTTAAATGTTTTATTTCAAATGGCGGCGCCACTGGACCCCGGAAAATTTGGGTATGGCCTTAACACATAGGCTACTTTAGACGCGGGTAACACCGCGTGGTGCAGCTACTTATCTATAAAAATCACGTTTGTTGTATGGGAGTCCCACTTAGGTATTTATTTTATTGTTTTTAGTATTTGTTGTTAAACCGGCAACAGAAATACATCATCTGTAAAGATTTCAACTGTCGAGCTATCACGGTACTATTGCATTTAAATAATAATAGTTTTTACTTTATATTTTTTTGATAATTGCAAGAAATGAAGTAATAATTATTACTTTATAATAATTAATTATAATTTGCCTGTGGCCTTTGAGACCACGGGTGTTTGGGGAACTGAGGCAAGGACATTTAAAAATGAGCTTGGACATAGAATATCTGAACGGGCAAATGATAGACGCTCCTTATCTTATCTGGCTCAAAGAATTTCCATTGCCATACAGCGCGGCAATGCCGCCAGTATCATGGGAACATTTGGGCCAGGTACGATAAGGGGTGGTATCTTAGATTAATATATTTGACGAAGCGTGTTGCGGATTACTAACTGTGAATATTTTGACGAAGCGTGTTGCGGATACTAGCAATTTGTTCCTATTTTATAATTATTTGTAATAAAAAGATTATAATTAACATTACAAATATATAAGCGGGAGCGTGGTAGGGACATCTCGCTATCTCTTTCGTGCGTGCATCCTTTTTCTTACTTCACAGTTTCCTCTCCCATCAGATTTTAAAAGCTTATAACTTACTTAGTTTTGGGCAGATTAAGAAAAATAATTTGGTTTTCTGTTTTGTATTCTTACTTATTGATATAATAAAAATTATTGAGTAAAATACCGTATCAATGATTTAAACAGGATTGGTTTCGATTTTTGAAATAATGCTTGATCATCATTATTGCCGGTCTTTTAATCTCCACTGCTGGAGCACGACCCTCTCTGTACTACCAGAGCTATACTTGGCCAGAGTACTTTGGCATACACTCTCCACGCTGGCCAGACGGGATGGAGAGGTCTCATCGATGTTTATAAGCTTTGTTTAGCTTGTATTCCCTAAGTCGCCTTCTACGACATCCACGAGAGGACTTGGAGTGGCCCTATTCTACTCTGCCGGAAACTGCACGGCAAAATGCTTGATAGTTATGTTAAAAATGCACATTTTTCAGGTACACAGAAGAATTGGAGCTAGACGACGCGGTCCACACGGCCATTCTGACGCTCAAAGAAGGCTTCGAAGGCCAGATGACGGCCGACAACATCGAGGTGGGCATCTGCGACGCCGCAGGTTTCCGCCGGCTTGAGCCACAGCACGTCAAGGACTATCTAGCTAACATCCCCTAAACTCTGTTATATTGTATTATTATTATATGGTTTTTACGGTATTCCAGTGTTTTATTTTCATCATTGCAGACATCATTTCAGCTGCATAACATCCGCTGTTGGTCTTTCTTTCTTCTTTATCGTGTGTGTTAGTGACTAACACTAGTGTCAGAGTTTTTAAACCGCCTTAAAGGCCTCTGACATGGTTTTAGGTAACGACCAATGTCAAAGACAGTGACCGGGACCGACGGCTTAACGTGCCCTCCGAAGCACGGATCATCATACTTATCAGACAGTCAGGTGATCAGCCTACAATGTTCTAACCAAACTAAGACAACAACACAAAGTCGTTGCCCCCGCCGGGAATCGAACCCGCGACCTCCGGGTATGAGCCGAACGCTCTAAACACTACACCACGCAGGCAGTTACTGGTCATATGATACATACATACATAATATCACGCCTGTTTCCCACAGCGGTAGGCAGAGACTATGGACCTCCACTTGCTACGATCCTGACAAACCTCTTTTGCTTCATCTAAACTCATCTCTTTCGCCCTTCGGATACGGCAAAGATAATATAATTACTAAGTTACGGGTTCTTTTTACCTCTTCTTTTTTTAGAATGTCTGGACATAGGCTAAGATAATATAATTAGGTACCTGCTAACGTAACAGATACCCAGCGCCATAGAAACTATTGGAGGTCCCGTAAGTAGGCAGAACTGGAGTTGCGGGGTAGACACACAGAGATGGCAGCACACACGACTAGCAAAAAAGTGACAGTGTTGCATATACTTTCAAAGTATTTATTGCATTTCATATATGTCATATTTTTATAATTATGTTAACTTGTAAAATTGTACTACTTTAGAATAAAAAAATTTAATGTTTTAATTCTAACTTTTCTTTTTATTCTTTTAAGTCCTAACTTACGGTACTCAGACATGGTCATTGACTGAGGATCAGAAGTCTAAATTCGAAAGTATGCCAAAGAGCAATGGAACGCAGTGTACTAGGTTTCAAAAGATTAGACCGAGTCCCAAACACTACACTTCGTTCCTTGACAGGAGTCGCCGATGTGGGGCAGAAAGCTGCAGGCCTAAAGTGGGATTGGGCAGGCCATGTCAGCAGAATGCCTCCCGAGAGATGGGCGAATAGAGTAACTCCCTAGATACCCGCGGATGGTCGTCGTCGCAGGGGAAGGCCGAGAAAGAGATGGCGCGACGACCTTGATGCTTTCAGCGTGGTTGGTCGGCAATGACAATGGACAGGGACAGGTGGAAGGAAATGGGAGGCCTTTGCCCAGCAGTGGGACGAAACAGGTTAAGGCCATACCCAAATTTTCTGGGGTCCAGTGGCGCCGCCATTTAAAAGGAAATGGAGATATCATTTAAAATTGTGTCTTGGTCAAGTTCTAGATACCCATTCAAAGTATTTTTTAAACTACTTTTTGTAGTTTTAAGTGAGAACGTGAAGCTTTTCTACGCACATTTGCGAAAAACGGCCACTTTTAGCTAATGTGCGTAGAAAAGCTTCACGTTCGCACTTTAAATTATAAACAGTAGTTCATAAAATAGTTTTAAGGGTTATCTAGGGCTTGACTAAGACAGAATTTTGAATGATATCTCCGTTTCCTTTTAAATGATTTATTTCAAATGGCGGCGCCACTGGACCCCGGAAAATTTGGGTTTGGCCTTAATGAAAAAAAAAAAGGTTTAAATATTAAGTTAAAGCGCCATCTAGTGACGAGGAAAGTAAATATGTTTATATGGAGATGGGTAGGCATGACATAGGCCTCTCCAAAAGATTTCCAAAACGACCGATCAAGAGCGGCCTGCATCCAGCGCCTACCAGTAACCCTGGTCAGGTCATCTAACCACCTTGTAGGTGGGTGTCCTACGCTTCGCTTGCCAGTACGTGGTCGCCATCTACTGCAAAATCCTTATTAACTACTGAATAAATATATTATGTAATTTCTGTCCATTTAGGGTTCAATCCTACTAATATTATAAATGCGAAAGTGAGTTTGTATATTTGTTTGTTTGTTACCACTTTAGGCTTCAACCACTGGACCTATTTAGATGAAATTTGACATGGATATACTTTGATACCCAGGGAAGGACATAGGGTACTCTTTATCCCGAAATTCCCACGGGGAGCGAAGCCCACTGGCACAGCTAGTGAGCTCTAAAAATAAAACACCACAATACAAATTAAGATCTTTATATCTCGACAAAGTATAACAATAATTTATCAATTCATACTCGTATAGACAAGAGAACTATAAAATGGCGTCTAGCTCGCGACATCGGAATACTGCGGTCAATACGATAACGGTTAAACAAATGCACTAAATAACTATTTACAATAAACATCAACGTAATAATAATATAAACTCGCTATAGACATTGCCTGGGATTTTAAAAAATATGTGACATTATACTCTGTTTGGTTAGGTATTTAAATAAACGTAAACAATCTTTACATGTCTTTTATTGAAATATACACTTTATAAATAAGCAATTTACAAATTAATTATGTTATAAATCATTAATTACATAATTACTATGTAAATTGCTTGTATATTTAAATAAAAAGACATGTCAAGATTGTTTAAATTTATTTAAATACCTAACCAAACAGAGTATAGATGGCAGCACAGTGACGTCAGCTCCAATCGACTGTTGTCATTGGACCATCAGTTGACAGGTTCTTTTGCTCCGTCAAATTGTGTCCAATCACAGCAGCTTATTGGACCTAAGGGGTTACTCCGAAAGCAGAACGCAAGACAGACGTTACTGCGTATCCGTATCTCAGTGTCAAGCAACATTGAGCAGTAACGTATGACGATAAAGTCTAATTTGGTTTGACATAGAAATAAGACATCACTAACGGACGATTATCGTATTATATGGAGTACAACCGGGAGGTTGACGTCACTGTCTACCATCTGGTGTCACATAATTTTGAAAACCCTCATTGTGATCATTGCAAAACTAGCAATGCATGGTATAAAAAAATAAGGTATTGTCTTCCCATGACAGCTGATGACGTAGGTGGAACTTGAATACGTCATCAGTTTGATGTGCTGCCACTGTGTGAAATTGAATTACCCGAGCGTAATGCATTTTTGAACATTATATACCAATTTCGAATGAATAATCCATTATATCAATTTATAAAATATTGAATTGATGAATCACGCAAGAATCGCGAGATACTAACTAGCTAAGTTACTTAATATTTTATTTAATATTCATAAACTAATTGAGAAAGTCCTTAAATTTACTGAAAAGAACAATCAGTGGCAACACTTTCGTGACGTAGTCAAGTTCCATCTCGGGAAGAGAATACCTTATTTTGTTATACCATGGAGCAATGTATACAATATATCGCAGTTGAATTATATAAAAAGACAATGCGAGTCGAGACTTAATCTAGATGATAAGCCTAGAAATAGATTTACATTTGTTAGTAATGACATCTCTTTGTAAAATCAAAATCAATATAACATTACAATCATCATTTTTTCCATAGACAGTGGCGCCCTCATTCTTTTCTAGATTTATTACCTAGACTGTGAACTCGGCCATTTTCTATCGTGTGAGACAAGGATAGCGATAGAAAATGGCAGTTTGACATATAACAGTCGTTTTCTTCGTAGTTATAGACTACAAGTAAACTCCATATGGAAACCAATTCGCTGATAATACATTTAAAATAATAGTTTAAAAAAAATATTTGTTCATAAATGATTCATAAGACAAGGAATATAAATAAGGTGTAACAAAATATACTGAAACTATTTTAAAAGTGAGCTCAGTCCGTGATACTGAACAACTTTCCCCAAGGAACATATATCAAAATATGAAAAGTAATTTTTGGCCTCCCATACAAGTTGATCAGCTCAGAGTTTGTATATCGACATATATTTCTTGGGGAAAGTTATTCACTAACAAGGTCGGATTCACTCTTAAAATAGTTTCAGTATATTTTGTTACACCATATTCAATACTAAATTAGTTTTCCCATATGGAGTGTTTGAAAATTAAAATGGCTCCAATCATTCTTAAAAATTTAAAGATGTCTATTATTATTTTTGGCGCGCTTTAGTTACAGGCAGAAAATAAAAAAAAATGTGGAGATGTGTTAGTTGTGACTTCATCAACATTTTAAATTAACAGATGTAAGAGTAAAAAATATTTACTTTCTAGATAAAAGAAAATTAGTATCTATTGTTTTTATTCATTTTGGTATTTTTCTAACCGCTTTATAATAGTTCTAATAAACTAATAAATGGTGGAAGTAAGGAATTAAGATTTAAAGCTCAATATTTTTTTTATTTTGCTTAGAAACTTTTTCTTGCATAATTTTTTTATTAAAAAAATCATTTAATTTTTGCGCCTATTTTGAGGTTACACTTAAGTGTTGCCGAAACTTTTATCAATTTATCTATAATCAGCCAAACTTTTATAAACGAGGTTAGAAAAATATCAAAAAAAATTATTCTCGACAAAAAGTATTGGAAAATGGCGTCTTTGGCAAACCATAGATAACGGGTTATGGCAGACGGACAGACAGTGGCCAATAAATATAACCGAAAGGGACCCGTCGGACTGGCAGGCCTTCAAAAGGGCCTTTCAGCGTTTGAGATTCGTTACTTGCAAAGATATAGTATAAACAAGTAGTGTAGATTTGCCACCGAGCGACCGGGGGTAAGAGAAAGACATATTAATGATACTACTACTACTACACACACCAAGTATATGCAGTTAGAAGTAGTGTTGCAAGCAATAGTATAAAATATCGATAGTTTTTAATGAATACTATCGATACTGTAGCTGCATTACACTTCTACACCCTTATATTTTTTTTCAAGTTCATATTTTGAATTCGAAAACTAGTTATGCCTAAATGTATGCAATTTCTTTGAAATTACAATTTTACCGAAACTTGACATGTAATTTTAAAATACAAGCTAGACTACGTTTGTATGAAAATGTCTATGGTAAGAAGACTCTGAGATTCAAGGCTTTGTATACCTCGTCGAAAATTGAGACGTTACATATAGGTACCAATATTTTTTAGGAAAAAAGAAATATCTTTTAAAAATCCGGTGGTATAGACTAAGTACTATTTTACTTTCATTTATTCACTCTCGATTTTAACATTTAGGTATATCTATGCTTTGCGTTTGCAAACGGAATATACCTAAATGTTAAAATCTTCGAAAGAATAAACTCATAAAGTTATGATAGAACTTCACTTAAGATAAGTTCGTTTAATTATTTTATTTATTGTTTGTTTTTTATATTTACCAGTCCGACAGTCCAGCTTAGGCTCGAGACTTAACTAAACCTTAATCTACTGTACATACAAAAAAATATAATTATATCTACATGTCAGTCGCCTTCTCCACTATGTTATGTCTTCTCTGTACAAAATATACATATTCGCATTTTAAAACTTAAAAATAGAACGTCAATTTTCTACTGCGATCAAAAAATTTCAATCATTTTTTTTTTATTAGTCTGTAGCTGTTTGCCCCACTGCTAGGTGCGTGTGTTTAAAAATGTTTGTTACTTCTTTTTTTATATGTATTTATATATTATATTTAGTTAATTTTGATAAAATGTGGTATGCAGGAAACTGATCTGAATAACAGTCAAAACAAAAAATCCTTACTTCCATACAAAAGTGAGCAGCCACCCGAGCAATTTGTATGGGAATGTCGATTTTTGTTTTTTGGTATTTTAACCGTTATTTTAATTTCATTATACTATAGTGATCTAGTATAGCCCGTGGTTTGATTTATTACAGGTATATCCCTTCCACGTTGTATAAGCAAATTCTTTAAAATTACAAAATCTTGTCCAAATCTGACATGTTTCAAAATTAAAGCTTTTTATGAAAAAGTTCAGGGTCTAGAGGCGTTCTTAAAACTTCAAATATTCTTTGCCATATAAGGATTTGGAATCTTAAAAGAGACGTATTTCCCATCTCTTTTGCACATATGTTTTCCTTAAATGTGAAGTTTTTCGCAGTAGAAAGTTGACTAGGGTCTTTAAAAATATCGACGCGGCATACTATACACTATATTAATTTCGTTTAGGCCCACATTTATATGACAAAAACTGTGTCGCTATATCTAGTGTTTTTTACACCTAAACGAACAACCGTATGTTTTATGTAAACTTCTATAAAGGAAAGACTATATAAAGCCGAAAAGGGGTAACGTTCAATACGAACAACTTTTGGTAAGCGACCAACCCCTAAAACGCCCGAAATACTTACCAATTGTATACATATTTACTTGATAGGTATTTAATTTTATATAAAACAAGTTTTTTATCATTTGAGGTTAACCCTTTCACCGCGAGACTTTATATCAGTTGTCGTGCCCCCAGCGCGAGACATGGTAAATCTAACATACCTATCTACAACCAAAAACGGATATGGATACGTAAGTTATGTGCCATACGAGCATTTTTTTTTTGTCGCAAACATGCGACCTTCGCGGAATGGGCCCGACAATGTTTGTCGCATATATGCGACGCTCGCGGTGAAAGGGTTAATCTTGAGTAATATATCAACTTTAAATACTCTTTCCTAAAAATGACATTTTCGATAGTTCTTCAAACTCGCGTCGATAGGTACTAAAACTACTCTTATAAATAATATTAAGTAGTTACAATTCACGCCCGTTTTTAGCGACTAAATATCTTTTGTGTCATCTTAAATCATTTTCTTATCAAAAAATATTTGATATAATAATCTCAATGTTGTATGTTCTTTTCATGTTTATAGTATAGGTATTGGCACAGAATAAATATGAGTATCTGTATGTAACAGAACGGAATCTAAAAAGGTCCCGCGCAGTGTGCGTCCCCGTCTCCCGTCCCCGCACCTCTCCCCCTTTCTCGCTCTACCAAGCCTATGTTACTCCCCGTTTAGGTATCGAAAATATACCTACATTATTACTATACGTGCGGCGACCACTCCGAAGTGGCAAATTCAGTGACGTGAATTGTATGTCTTAAATTATAAGAATGAAATTGGCTTGCAATGCACTTCTAGGTATCTAAACGACGAGGTGCCGAGTTCTGACGCGAGCTAAATTAAACCATATCGCTAACGACATTGAGTGAATATTTCTTTAAATTCCTTTGCTGAGTAAGACTTCTGTACGTGCGTACTAGTGCTTATTCTGTGGCTCTACACCCCCCACAAGGCAAGAGCGGGGGAGAGGTGCGGGGGCGGGGGACGGGGACGCATATTGCGCGGGACCTTATAAGATTCCGTTCTGTATGTAATAGTTATATCAATTCTGTGATATTGGTTGAAAGCTATGTCACTATAATTAACGTGCTATCTCTTTCTGTCTTATATAGTTGGACAGAGAGCATCACAGACGATGGATATACGGTATATTTGTATCTTAATTCAAATATCGCTCGCCATACAATTCAATGAAGCATCACATATATTTTTATGATTATATCTTAAGATACAAAATATATGAACATTTTATCTTAAGATGCGTTATCTCAAGATAATATTGTTTATATCCAGATTTCTTAAGATCAATTATTATAGCATAGCATCCCAGTCTGTTGCTCTTAAGACGGTGGCAGTACGAGTTTCGAAATAAGGCGTCATGCATTTATTACGCAAGTTCATTTAGAGGGGAACAAAGGGCAGTGGCGGATTTACACATTTGCCGCCAGGAGGCTATTTATATTTTGCCGCCCCTTTAGCTGCGTTCACTGAAATATAAAAAGCGCTTTTCTACCTTCTCGATTGCAATGCATGAAAAAAGTGAGAGCCCCCCTCACTTTGGGGGGGGGGGGGGGGGCAATTGGCCTAAAATTTGCCGCTCCTCGAAATATGCCGCCCTAGGCTTTAGCCTACTGAGCCTATTGGTAAATCCGCCACTGACAAAGGGGGTCAACCATGTGCTATTTTTTCTTACAAGAGGGGAGAGTCTTGACAGTTGTTACGTAAGATCTTTGAAAATGTATGTGTATTATTTTTCTTTTACGTTCTTTCGTAATAAATATTTAAGAAGGGGTCGGCCGATTCTTATTTTTCTTACATAAGGAAGGAGGATGAGGTCAAAAGTGGCAAAAATCGTCTTACGTAATTAATGAATGACGCCTCACATGTAGTGTAAAGCCATTTCTACAGTTAGTCGATCTTTATATACTAACGTCTATCTAATTTCCCATTAGTAGTACATTCCCATGCTGGTCTGGGAGAAATAAAAAAAACTTAGAATGTACCAGCTGCTTCTCTTCCCGCGCAGATCGTAAAAGCCGATCGAGGGAATGGGCAAAAATGCGAATCATGTTAACAGGCGATGCGGCTAGCAACCCATCACTGTATTGATTGCTTTTCCATCTTCTCGCCCACCATAACGCTAAAAGTGGCTTTTGGGTCTTGCGGCCCTGGGCTCTGCATAGAACCGCCAGACCCAAAATGCTCTGTCTGCCCCATTAGGGATAAAGACGTGATAGTATGTATGTATGTCTATCTAATATGTCAGTCAACATCTTCACAATCTTTGTTCAAAATTAGAACTACATTTTGACGGGCCTTTAATAACGAGCGAGATGGCACTAGTCCGTCACTCGATAAACTTTATCCATGTGTGCCATGCTAAGGAAGCTGATTGTAATTTCTAAAGCAATTTTTCAATTTGTTAACTTCATACGAAAAATTCCGTTAGACCGCTGAACCTGACTTGGTAGGTCTTTGAGATGTTTGTTAAAAATAATATTGTAATTTATATCTTCCACTGTCTTGGAATATGTTTTATCTAATTATTATCTAATCTTGGTGCCAGAAACTTTTAAATGTATATTTTATCTATGTTGGTGCATTCTAAGCCTTAGAGAATCTAGAAACACCGACTACGAAATAGTTTTTTTTAAACAAGTTGACGTACTATCCTGCAGCCATTCTACGCCGAGTTGACGTACTATCCTGCGGCCATCCTACGCCGAGTTGACGTACTATCCAGCGGGCATCCTACGCCGAGTTGACGTACTATCCTGCGGCCATCCTACGCCGAGTTGACGACTATTTGGCGGCCATATGATGCAGAGTTGACGTAACATTGTAAATACTTCCTAAGCACACTTGCCAATTGACACATACGCCTAAACAGCTAATATAAAAGCACCATATATTACTTTCAATTCCTTAGATCTTGAGCCGTCTTAACTTTTAATCTTAACTGGTCTCATATCTCGATACGCCCTAAAACCCTACCAGTGTGTAAAATTACAGAAAACCCATGGTATCGCCCGTAACTCATATATCAAGCTTTAGGCCACTTCACGTTTATTCAATTTGCGGTAAGGGTTTTTTCATTTTTTAAAGCTAGCAATTTTGATTTAATTTGATCTCAATTAATAAAATATAAATAAAGTCGATATTTTATTAAATTTTAAGTAGATTTTAACTGGAACCAATGTTTTAATTTAATTTTATATAAATGGTGTTCACTTTGTTTGTTTGTAATAACTTTATTGTACTATGAAAAAACACAATTTCATACAAAAACAGTAGAATAAATTGACAACGTTATGATTTAACCCCTAGGGGCCCCTCAGTGCTTATAAAGTGTACGTAAAAGTGATGTCACATGTGACATTGCCGGCCCATGGAGGAGACAACAGTTGACGTACTATCCTGCGGCCATCCGGCGCTAATTTGACGTACTATCCTGCGGCCATTCTACGCAGGGTTGACGTAGTATCCTGCGGCCATTCTACGCAGGGTTGACGTACTATCCTGCGGCCATTCTACGCAGGGTTGACGTAGTATCCTGCGGCCATTCTACGCAGGGTTGACGTACTATCCTGCGGCCATTCTACGCAGAGTTGACGTACTGTCCTGAGGCTATTATACGCAGAGTTGACGTACTGTCCTGCGGCCATTCTACGCAGAGTTGACGTACTGTCCTGCGGCCATTCTACGCAGGGTTGACGTACTATCCTGCGGCCATTCTACGCAGAGTTGACGTACTGTCCTGAGGCTATTATACGCAGAGTTGACGTACTGTCCCGCGGCCATTCTACGCAGAGTTGACGTACTGTCCTGCGGCCATTCTACGCAGGGTTGACGTACTATCCTGCGGCCATTCTCCGCTAAGTTGACGTACTATCCTGCGGCCATCCGGCGCTATGTTGACATACTATCCTGCGGCCATTCTCCGCTAAGTTGACGTACTGTCCTGCGGCCATTCTACGCAGAGTTGACGTACTATCCTGCGGCCATTCTACGCAGAGTTGACGTACTATCCTGCATACTGAACTGATTAAACGGCAACAGGTGTTCACTTTATTACCAGTGAGTCGATAAGAGCACATTTTTCATTATTAATTTATATTTTAATTATTGATGATTATCACTTGACTAATCAGAACCTAATTTTCATCGCATTTTCTCATTTGGCACATTTGGAACATCTCATGATAATATACTTCGCAATATGTATAAAAAGACTTTAGAGCAAGCTCAGTCTTAAAGAATTCATGAATTCGCAATTTTACATACTGAAATTGTTGTAAAACCTTGCGAACTGAATAAAATTTTCCTTAGACTTCCCGCTCGATCATTCCCTTTCTGGCAACTTGTATGTACATCTCCTTTAGTCACAGCGACTAGACGTTAAGCCTGTTTTTAAAAGGTTTATAAATTGGCTCATTATTTGTAACAATAGTTTACACGGGCATGCCCTACCTGTCAACTAGATTATACTACTCACACTCAATAACCAAACAAACATAGATATAAATCTTAATTGTTAAAATCTTTAAATGGGAATCTCATCTCTTAGGCGTGCTAATTCTTGCAGCTTGGACATTATTCAATATTAAAGAATCTTATTTTAGTTAAAATCTCATTTACCATAATTCACTCGGATATTCCCTTCCTTACAACTTGGACTAATTCAGTCAGTGCTAGAAATATCTACGAATTGCTTGAATCTTTCTATTTTAAATTATCTCTTATTTTAGAATCTCATTTACCAATAACTCGGGCGTTTGTCGACTCTGTCATGCCCTTCCTGCCAACTCGGGAATTAGTCGTAATGACTAGAAGCTAGACTGGTTCTGGAGGAGTGCAGCGTGGAGCTGTGCTGGGGCATGGTGGCGGGTGGCGGGAGCCGCGCCGCTTTGGCTGCTTGCCGTTCCTGGTCTTCCAGCTGAGCTGAGAACTCATCTTCCAAGGCCTGGTGGTAGAAAAACGTATTAAACTAATGTTTTCTATGTCTATTTATTTTTCTAAAGTTTTTGCAAGGCTGAAATCCCATAAGAATGTAAGGTTTTATTTTTTTAATTGCTTAAGTAAACAGTGTTTTTTTATTATTATTTATAAAATTATTGGCGCACGTCCAATTATGACACTGAATTTAATTAATTTTTTATAAATAAATAATTTAATCAAATATTTAAAATAAATAGCGATATTGACCGTTACATGGGATTTCTTCCTATATGTAAACTTATTCTTTAAAATCATATTTTATAGAAATATAAATATATGTGCAATTATTTTACAAAGCAATATCGTAGTATAACAAAATTGACAATTTATCTTCTTAAAATAATATTTTTTATGTACAAAATAATATTTATCATATATTAATGATTAAAAAAAGCATTTTTGTGCAGTTAACATTAGTTTAGTGAAGCTGGAAATATTATTTTAGTATGAAGAATAGAAGAAAAAAGTAATTTACACTTTGGTACTTTTAAAATATTACCTATGCGAATATCCTTGATGGCTAGAAAAAGAAAGTTCTGTTAATTATGGTTGTTTAACAAAATATAATTATTTGTTCGCTTTACTACTGTACCAATCGCGTAAACTTATTAAAAATTAATAATAAAAAATGTCTAAAAGGCAAAATTGCAGAAGTATCAAAATTTATCAAAAAATGTAAGTCTATATCTGTGCAAGCAAACCTCAGAAACTGCTGGAGCGATTTTAATGCAAATTACACTTAATACCTAGCATATTTTCAGAAGTTCTAAATGTAAAAAAAAACCGTGCGAAACTGAGACCAGTATTTTATATTATACACGCTGACTTTTCATTGGTTTTGGAAAAAAAAATGTCGTATAGTAAATAAATTCCTCTATCCATATACGTAATACAAATTTCTGTATGTCATAAGATAAAAAAGTTGCGTAAATGATTTCCGATCGAGACCACGTAGTTGCACGCCGGCCAAACAGCTGCGGACCCCGGCCGGCCGGCGGGCGATGTATGGCGGCGGTACTAATTGATCTCACAAATTTATTTCGAGTTTTCAACATATTTTGTTTCTGAATTTTTATTTTGACTAGCCAATTAGGTCTTACTAACGATGCCTATGAAGTGGCCTTCGGCTTCAAAACCAATGAAAAATCACCGTGTATATAATTTGTAATTTTTCAACGACTTTACCCGCAAACTACACAACCTATTTTGATTAAAATTCCAAGGAAAGATCTTGACAAGTATTCCCTTCCAAAAAAAAATATATTTTCCAAATCGGTGCAGGCGTCTTGAAACATACGTATAAAAAAAAGATCGCATTTTGGAAATCGATTAAAATGGCGGATTTTGTTAAAATCTATTTAAAAATACCTAAAATTAGCTGCAATTTTGCCCTTTGGTCAAGCACTTTCAATTTGGCATTAAAAAAATAGAAAAAATAAATAAAAGCTTTTTACACCCAAAATATCAAGATACATGCCAAACTTAGTGCATATTTACGAAATGTGAAATTAAAAAAAATAAGACGCAAAATGTCATAATAGCATAAGGTCCTATTATTATTTAATTTTCTTTCTATTGTGATTATTTCGAAAAATAAACGATGCACCAGACTTATGTTCAGATATTTAAAAATTAAACGATGGCCTTATAAAAAAAAACTAATAAAAAAAAAAAGAGGGAAAAAAAGAAAAGAAAAAAAAGGAAAAAAAGAAACAATGACTATATGCAAATGACAAGGTGCGTCTAATAAAAAAAAACACACATACCATGCATCCGGCGCCGGCCGTATTCCCAGCGTTCGAGTTAGAAGAAGCATGCTCGCAGTAAGATTGCTGGTATATTTTTATAACTCTCGATTAATAGAGGAATATTTTTTCCAGTGCCTAGAGTTTTTAAACTGACTTATTTTACCAAGAAACATGGAGAAAATTATTGTATAACATTATTTAAAAAAATATAATGAAATCGAAAAGCATTTGAGAATGATTTTGGATTTCGACATTAATTTTTTTTAAAAGAAAATGTAATTTAAGTCACATGTTCCTTAGGGAAATCCTCAGTATAACAAACGAAACTCGCTCCACTCTATATACTGGATAAATTATTCCTAAATAGAAAATATCTGGTGAATTAGCATACGAACTTACAAATACCAGATAAAGTCGCCAAGTCTACTTTTCACAATTCATATCATTTTCTGTTCGTTCATTGGTTATTTTTTAAACATTTTTATACAAACTTTGAAAAACAGAACACGAAAAACTGTTAAAAATGTATTTTTACATTTCAAGCATATTATACAGTAAAATTAGTTTTTTTCAAAGCAAGCTGTCACAAGTCTCCTCCACCAACAATCGTATAGAGCCTCATTGTGAGACCAAGCGCTGTTTTTTTTATTCAGTCAATGAGTTTTCAGAAATTAGCACCAGCAAATATATCAGGTTCAATAAAGTGCTTCATATCTTGTTCTTGAGTATAATCACAGAAGAGGAAAAAAAAATTACAAAGGTGGGCGTGGCGCGTGTCTTAATTAAGCTCAAACGCACTCAATTCTAAAAATATATTTGACGTAAATTAAGACCTTATATTAATCGTACTTAAGTTTATAATGGCTTCTTTGAGAATTATACATACATACATACATACTATCACGTCTTTATCCCTAATGGGGCAGACAGAGCATTTTGAGTCTTGCGGCTCTATGCAGAGCCCAGGGCCGCAAGACCCAAAAGCCACTTTTAGCGTCATGGTGGGCGAGAAGATGGAAAAGCAATCAATAAAGTGATGGGTTGCTAGCCGCTTCGCCTGTTAACATGATTCGCATTTTTGCCCATTCCCTCGATCGGCTTTTACGATCTGCGCGGGAAGAGAAGCAGCTGGTACATTATAAGTTTTTTCACTTCTCCGGCCCTGGGCTCTGCATAGAACCGCAAGACCCAAAATGCTCTATCTGCCCCATTAGGGATAAAGACGTGATAGTATGTATGTATGTAAACGCGGTTCGCAAGACGGTATTTACTGCGTATCCGCGTTTCAGTGTCAAGAAACATTAAGCAACGTACGATGATAGTCTAATTTGGTTTGACATAGAAATAGGACTAGGATTTTTGAACCCTAGCAAAATAAATTTATAAATTAAAATTTTGAAAAACTTTCTACTACTTTTCTACTGAATTTCAGTATAAGTCTCCAAAAATCTGCTTTTTTGTACAAATTTTACCTAAACTTCGGCCGATCATATAGTACTCATGAATTGTAAAAGTAAAAAAAAATATTTGCATATAAACCTTGCAAATGTAATAAAGATTCTAAATGAAACACATTTATTTCACACACTCGTAAGGCTTACTGAAAAACACGTATCACCTGTAACAAGTTTTATGAAATTTCCGCACCATATGAAAAGTTAATATTCGTTCAATGAATAGTTAATAATAATACTAATTTCGTACAATAGAATGCAAACTGAGCGCTCAGGTGCTATATCTCTATTTTCACTTTGCTTTTTTTTCTATTGCGCTGGATGAAACAACAAGCATTTCCAACCATGCTCGCGTTGACGATAGACGGACCGGGAAGGGCCGCCTTAAAGGCCATTATAGAACTAAATAAAACGACCAAGTATAATGCAAATATGATTAGTGGTTTATTTGTGTGAGTTTAGCGACGACAGTTCCGTAACTAATTTTGTCAATAGCACTGCCACTAGTTTTTGAAGTGAAAACTTCTTTAGCGGCGTTGTGCACTTTTTTTGGAATGGGTAAAAAATGTTAAACTCGCCTCAGTACACGTGACCTGATCGAAAATTCGTAAGACGGATGGAGAGTAGACAGCTGGCGCGGCGTAGGAGAGGGAGTATCCCCCTCTCTTTCTACGGCGCGGCGAAAATGTATGCCTGCGCCTGCTGTTTCGTTTAGGCGGCGCAGGGCGCTTGCGCGAATGTTCGTGTGTGTTTATGTTACAGCGTGCTACGCGCGTCTGTGTAGTGGCCATACTTCTGTGTTTTCACTTCTGCCGGCACTCCCAGAGTGCAACCCGTCGTTTTTTTTTTTTTTCTCTTGCGTGAGTATAATAGTCCCTTACGAACAGCGAACTTTAATACTATGGAAAAGTAACTTCAAATACTAACATCGCGCAAAACAGCCACACAAAATGTATGTAAAATAACATGGCTGACGCAACGTCAGCTGTCGGATGTCCGCTATAACGCAACGTCATACAGCATTTGTCCAGCAATTTGCATAACGTAACCGGTATTAGTATAAAATTGTAAAAAAAAAAATTTCGGCTTCACCTGTAGGTTGACTGGTAGAAAAGGACCCAGGCTATAAGTCCGCCTATTACAATTTTTGTAATAAAGTTAAATAAATTAAAATTAAAATAAAAAAAACAAGTTGTAATTTGTAAGTACTGCCCATTTGAATGTACTTATAGTAAATTTTACGCCTAAATAAGCTTATGCAAACCGTAACGGAAAGGGGGTATCAACCCGGAAGGGGGTAGAAGTACTAATCAATGTGAACAACTTTTACCCCATCCCTGAAATCGCAAAACAATCTGCAGCTTTACATTTTGGCGTAGGTATTTGATTTTGTATGAAGCTGCAGTTTTTTTTTTGCAATTTCAGGGATGGTCCCATAGTAAAAGTTGTTTGCATTGATTAGTACGTTTACCCCCCTTCCGGGTTGAGACCCCCTTTTTCGTTACGTTACATATGGTATAGTATAGATTCTAGTCAACATACACGGTGATTTCTCATTGGTTTTGAAGCCGAAGGCCACTTCATAGGCATTGTTAGTAAATCCTAATTAGCTAGTCAAAATAAAAATTCAGAAACAAAAAATGTTGTCTAAAACTCGAAAGTAAAATTGTGAGATCAATTAGTAGTACCGCTGCCATACACCGCCCACCGGCCGGCCGGGGTCATCGACATTCCGCAGCCGGCGGCCGGCCTGTAACTACGTGGTCTCGATCGAAAATCATTTACACAACTTTTTTATCTTATCCCTTCAAATGTCGGCATAGCAGACACAATAGTAAAACAATACATCAGACATTACATATATGGATAGAGGAATTTCTATACTATACGACATTTTTTTTCCAAAACCAATAAAAAGTCAGCGTGTATATACAATGCCATGCCACGGGATTGTCAGAAGCAAAAGTACGCGATGAAGCGGTTTTTGGACCTGATATTACATTGGTGGTTATCTTCTGAAAACAATAAGAATGACCCGTTCCCCTTCAACAATCATTTACCTTCTCCTTATACAGTGTCTAACAAAATATACTGAAACTATTTTAAGTTTCAGTCCATGATACTGAAGAAATTTAACCAAGGAACATATAGCGAAATACGAAAAAAAATTCTGGCCTCCCATACAAGTAGACCGATCAGCTGATCCGAGTTTGTATGGAAAGCAAAAACATATTTTTCATATTTCGATATGTCTTTCTTGAGGAAAGTTGTTCAGTATCACGGACTGAATCTACCTTTAAAATAGTTTCAGTATATTTTGTTAGACGTTATATACAATTAAGAGCAATAAAACCAAACTCTTTAGAAACATAACGTCTTTATTTACACATGTGTATGTATGTATGTATGTATACAACATATACAGGCTGTTGATTTCGTATTCTACATACAAGATTTTTTGCCCACAAATCGTTTCAATTTTACATCAAAATATATTTCTAAACAATGTTTTATATATTCTAATAAGTAGTATCTCTGGTTTTAATTTAAACCAAACATTTACATACATTTTGACGTCGACTGACGTGTTAGGGCGTAATTTTTTTCAAGCTCGGGACCACGCGACTTTCTATCTCTGTGACCTTACGTGCGAAAGAGATGGCACTAATTCGCGTGGCCCCACTTGACGCGGTTTACGGCCTTAGTAAAAATACAATATCTTCTTACATCAGTATTGCTTCAAATACTTAATAAGGGCTATGATATACAATAAATAATTTTATTAATCATAAATGAACTGAAAATGCGAAGACAATGGCAGATTAGGAACAAAATCGAATTTTGATGGCAAGACTAACAATTTATTGTTGGCGCAAGTTCAGTCTATAAAAAAATCCGTTAGGGTTGTTTGGTTATCTGCCAGCACGGAACGGAACTTTCGCGCATGCTGTTATCCTTTTCTGTCGCTAAGAACCGTCATTTGATAGAGCGAGAGAGAGCGTTCCGTCGCTCTCTCCCGTTATATAGACAACATGTAACGGAAAGAAGGTATCAACTCGAAACGGGGTAACATATTGATCAATGTGAACAAGTTTCACTATGTGACCATTTCGCGCATGCTGTTATCCTTTTCTGTTGCTAAGAACCGTCATTTGATAGAGCGAGAGAGAGCGTTCCGTCGCTCTCTCCCGTTATATAGACAACATGTAACGGAAAGAAGGTATCAACCCGAAACGGGGTAACATATTGATCAATGTGAACAAGTTTCACTATGTGACCATTTCGCGCATGCTGTTATCCTTTTCTGTTGCTAAGAACCGTCATTTGATAGAGCGAGAGAGAGCGTTCCGTCGCTCTCTCCCGTTATATAGACAACATGTAACGGAAAGAAGGTATCAACCCGAAACGGGGTAGCATATTGATCAATGTGAACAAGTTTCACTATGTGACCATCCCTAAAAAAAATCGACAGCTCCATACATTTTGGCACGGTAGGTATTTAACTTTGTATGAAGCTGCGGATTTGTTTTTTGCGTTTTCGGGGATGGTCCCATAGTAAAAGTTGTTCATATTGATTAGTATGTTTACTCCCTTTCGAGTTGATACCCTCTTTTCGTTACATTTTCTATAAAGTAAAAGCTGTCTAGAATTATAGACTGAAATTGCCCTATTTATAACTTTCTGTATTCTAAGTAGACATCTACTGCTGCAACGAGATACCTAGGCTGGGCCGGCTCTCTACAAGAAAATTCAAGATATAAATCTTGAATTTTCTTTTATATTAACATAAATTGCTCAAAGAAATCAATATTTAACAATTTTATTTTAAGTTTAAGAGAAAATTAAAGATATATAGATAGATGACCAGCCCAAGTATCTCGTTGGTCAAATGAACATGATGATTTAATATGTCCTTGAATACTATTCTAAATTAAAAAAAAATATTTTCATCTATTAAGCTAGATCTAGTTTCTATCTAGATATGGTAGATTAAGATTTATGATATGAAACATGGTTCAAATACTTAGCTCAGAATATCAGGTGAAAATAATCGAAAAAAAATATTGTACAGAACGTGAAAAACTTACAATTTAACCTACGCTAAAATAAATGAACATGGTCGAAAACGTACTATATTTATGACTAAACTAAAATTCTACTTCGTAATAATTTAGTAATCTAACTAACTATTATAACTTTTAATTTGAAATTGATTTGTATGCAAAGTGAGTAGATATTTTAAAAAAAGATGTTTTGGCTGAAAAGAAGGCTGCACCGGCTCAATCAAATCGGAAATAATTTTTTAAAATTATATTTATAATGAAAGTACACTAAAAAGCTAAAATAAAAAAAAATAGCTTTTATGTGTACTTGTGAACAAACGAACTGAAGGGGATGAATCTTTACCTTTTTTTATAAATAAAAACCGAACATAACACCGGCACATTTAGCATACAAATCGATTACAAATAAATATGTTTTAAAATATCAACGTTCAACAATCAAAGTGGCTTCACCAAACTTACGCTGCGTAACTCTAATTTTTATTTTATTTTATTTTATTTCAATGTAAACTTCTGTATCTAAGCACTTTGACTTCTTCTAGATTAAAATAATGTACGTACAAATTTAATATGATTATTCAATTACTTTACGGAATTCTATATGCTCTTTATAGCTTAATTTTAATACAAGTTGATTTGCTATAGGCAATTGAAAAAAACCCCGACGACGCCATCTAGTGATAAGTGGCGGAACTACATAATATATTGATATCGTAGCGCCATCTATCATTTGTCAGATAAATTACAAATTTGAAGCGTTATTACCCAATAATTTTTAAAAGACCGATATTCATCAAATATTGCGGAGAACCACCGCAAGGGAAGTTGCTTTGACACAAAAAAACCGCATTGATATTGGTACATCCGTTCGTACAATGCCAGACAGATTAGCGTCGATCCTAACTAGCGTCAAATTTATAACACCCCCCTTTTTTGTCAAGGCTTAAAAGGGGGGGAGGTGCAAGCGTGTATCATGCTATTCACGCCACAGCATGTATACATTTTAATGTATAAAAAAGGGTTGAGTATAGCATTAAGATACTTTGTATAACAGCAGAGGTTTGGTGAAAGCCGACTCCGTCATAAAATTTACCACTACCCTAACAGTAAGGCTTTGGAATAGGCACATCGAATGTTTACAATTTACATCTAGAGATAGCAAAAGTTGGATCATTTTTAAACTATGCTCAATTTCAACAAGTATTTTTTTACCTTTTTACTTTTACAATTTCAACGATATTATAGCAAAGGAGGCAATGCCTTACCGTCTTTTTTAAACGCGGTTTAATTTGAGTACTTGGTTTAAACCATTACCCGCCTAAACAAGAAGACCTTTCCGAAATATGACAGTTTTTTTTTTCATGACTATCAGCTTCAAAAGGGATGTGTTTTTGAGTCCAATCTATTTAGTCCGTTAACTAGATTATTTTAAAATAACGGGTTCGTACTTTGTCGTTTAGCGAAGTAGTAAAAAATAACAAAGATACAGCGCTTCGAAGTTTCGGAGTAGGAGTGATTTACATCACCTTTGGTTATAAATCGTAGCAGAATTTGATGTCACGTGAGATTTAAATACGCTTTATCTTTATCAAAAAGGTATTTCATACTTTTTTAATAACCTGTACTCCATTTGGTTAGGTATTTAAATGTAAACAATCTTGACATGTCTTTTTATTGAAATATACACTTTATTCAATACCTTTGCAAATTACAAAGTAAGTATGTAATTTATAATTTATAACATATTTACTTTGTAATTAGCAAAATTATTGATTTATAAAGTGTATATTTCAGTAAAAAGACATGTCAGGATTGTTTACATTTATTTAAATACCTAACCAAATGGAGTATATATATGAGGCAAAAAAATTTACCACATTATGTGTAGGGTGAATAATGTTTAACTAAGCCCAAACTTTACTCTGCGTTTCATAAAAAGACTGTAAATGTTATACAAACTATTCAAAGTATGTTTCATCTTCTGTAACATCAATAGATGTTTTTGCGTGTAACAATCATCCACAGTAAGTGTGCAAGCGAGACGGACACTAACTTCGTCTCGCTCTAAACTTGTACATTAAGTACCTACATTAATACTGTCTTAAAAAAGCGAAGCACGTATTTTGGCAATTAATTTTACATTTGGCCGAAGTTTTTAATTTATAATAACCTATAATTTAACTCAACTACACTAGATTATGTAAAATTACAAAAAATGCGTAATAAATGTATTTGCCGCGTGTTCTAATTTTAAATGATAAATTATTTTTATTTTTTATTGCCCAACTTGTACATTTTTGTTTGAAAATGCATTAAATATGGCGATGGTAAATAAGAAATAAAGTATAAAATAAAAACTTAAAAATTAAAAATACTTTCGTAAATTCTAACAAGTATACAGGGAAGAATAATATAATGTGAATAATTGCTTAAAATAATCGAATGCACGTAATATTTTTTCAGATATGACAGAAAAAGATTCAAGACTTGATTCTTTCTGACATATTTTTTAGTATATCATGCCTTCAAAGTATACAACGTGGAAGGGTCAACTAATACCTGAAAAAAAACCAATCTCGAGCTATACTAGATCACTATAGTATTATGATGATTAAATAACAGGCCAAGTGCGAATCGGATTCGCGCACTAAGCGTTCAGTACCATTATCTATACAAAATCGCGTTTGTTGTATGGGAGCCCCCCTTAAATATTTATTTTATTTTTAGTATTTTTTGTTATAGCGGCCACAGAAGTACACAATTTGTGAAAATTTCAACTGTTGCTGTCGCGGTTTTTGAGATAGTCTGATGACAGACAGACTGACAGACAGCTCTTAGTAATAGGGTCCCGTTTTACTCTTTGGGTACGGAACCCTAAAACAGAAAAAAAAATCGGTTTTTCCGTACGAAAGTATGCAGCTGATTTTCTTTTGTGTTTGACTGTTATTTTATTCACATTATACAACAGTGATCTAGTATAGCCCGTAGTTAGATTTATTACAAATATGTCTCTTCCACTTTATATATTATTTTAGTGAAATTAAAAAATTATATTTTGTAAAGATATGGTACTCTGATTTAAAACGATAGAGTGTGTCGCGAGCCGGTGCGATGGACGGGACATTCGCCCTGATGAAGACCTCCGGATGAGGTCGAAACATGTCGGCAGTAGCTGACTCTATACGTCAGTAACCCATTTACTAAATAAAATACAATAATAATGATTTACTTTACTGTTTTAAAGAAAGCATTGTACAATCATCAAAAAAGTATCACTAATATTTCTAAGACAAATGGAATTATTTTCAGCATAATCTTAATTATTCTGGAATGTATCGAAAATTCTTTCCTATTAAACAAACTGAGTTATAAGTATTTTTAACGCCTAACCAGGCATTGTAGGTATAATTTTTCATTGATTTTGAATTTTATATCAAAGTCGTAGGAGTATGCTCCCAGTTTTTATTTTCGTTTAACCAATTTATTGATTATTATGAACGTATTTAACGTTTTTAGGAACGAATTAGCAAAAAATCGCATAGCAAAAGTGAACGCACAGCGATATATATATTTTACTCATAGTAAAACTATGCCGATTTGATTTATATATCTTATTTCTTCATTATTTGTCCCTTAATCCTGAATCTAACAGCACAATTATATACAATCTCAATGACCTAAACTTACATACATTAGTTTCAAGTAAATGACTTAAAATTTCTCAAGTACAATAATAAAGAAATAAAAAAACGCAATTTTTGTACACACGCGTTCGATACACGATAAAAAGGCTTCAACTTTGTGACCAATTACTTTTTAAACCCCGACCGTATTCTAAAAAACCGCACAAATTGCAAAAAAAAAGTGGGGGTAAATTTATATCGGCGCTCCACCGTTTTATTTCACGTTTTTCAATGATCTGGTCGAAATTTACTTTACTGACAATAATATGGGAATGTAAACGAATACAAATTACGATTTCTTTTACATTTCAAGCAACCACTGCATTAGTCAACGAGGAGACAATATACCCTTCACTTAAATTGGTTTTATTTTCTAAACCACGTTTTCGTCAAGAAATTTTATTTTTAAGAATATGCAAACAAACTAAAAAAAAAAAAAAAAAATTTCGGCGCGTACACGTTTTTTTCTTTCTTTGAAAATCGTAAACCCTACGAATCAATTTATAAGACATAGATTAAAAAAAAAACTTTTTATTTTTTTTGAAAATAAAACCAAAATAAATTAGAAATCTTCCACAAGGCTGATTTTACACCAAAGTTAAATAAAACCCGAGCGGAAAAAGTCTACCGGTATTCATAAAAATTAACAAAGGTTTTACTAAACCTATTTTCAATTCAATTCAATTCAATTCTTTATTTCAGATATCTAAGATCCATTTTAGTGTCTCGTTCTTAACTAAACTAGTTTTACCAAGCGGTTGTTAATTTTTATGAACACATGGGTAGCAATAATAATCAAAGATTTTATACAACAAATCTTTCCAACAGTGGTCGAAAACTCTAGCCATGCTTTTTTTAAAGATTAACAAATCAGTTAAAAAGTTAAAAAAACCGAAAAAGTTCGAAAAAAACCGAACTAAATTTAACACAGAACCGCCCAGAAGATTAAATATCGTTCAGTGGCGCCATCATCAGGTCCTTAGATGTCAACTTATAGTTTGGCCACAGAAATCAGAATTAATACAAGTACTACATACAGAACGGAATCTTCTAAGGTCCCGAGCAATATGCGTCCCTGTCCCCCGTCACCGCACCTCTCCCCCTTCCGAGCTATGTGGAGGGTGTTCAGCCTAAAGGCAATACGTGCGTCTTTGGAATGCCCTGCCCGATAACATTATGAAAGCACAAACAAGGGACCACTTCAAGATGCTTGTAATTCGACACTATCGCGAAAAGCAATGCTGCAATAATAGTTTAAGTAAGTTTATTATATGTATTTATATTTATGTAAGTTTATGATTTGTATTTATTATTATTATATATATGTATGAATAGGCCTTTGCCCAGCAGTGGGACACTAGCACAGGCTAATAAAAAAAAATAAGAAAAAAATAAAAACAAATATGTATGTATATTTTATGGTCATTCTTGTTATTATATATGCCCTATTATATTATAGTACCCCCTAATTTATATCTTTAGATATACCTACTTGTCTAGTTAAATTTGCACCCCATCTATCATCTTTTCTATCACGTCCCAAAGGTAAACTGGTAGACAATGCTTAGCATTAAGTTATCATAAAATATACATACATATATATAATAATAATAAATACAAATCATAAACTTACATAAATATAAATACGTATAATAAACATACTTAAACTATTATTGCAGCATTGCTTTTTCGCGATAGTGTCTAATTACAAGCATCTTGAAGTGGTCCCTTGTTTGTGCTTTCATAATGTTATCGGGCAGGGCATTCCAAAGACGCACGTATTGCCTTGAGGCTGAACACCCTCCACATAGCTCGGAAGGGGGAGAGGTGCGGGGACGGGGGACAGCGACGAATATTGCGCGGGACCTTATTAGGAGATTGCGTTCTGTATGTAATACTCATATTAACTCTCTGCTATGGCATAAAACCAGCCACCACAACGCCCTAAACAGTTGAATCTTCACTCTTCTCGTTAACAATAGTCGTTTTCAAATTCAAAGTGGACAGCTGACTGACCGGCAGCTCCGAGTTCGAGTAGCTATTAGACCCGCGAACGGGACCCCATCTGCTCAAACCCCTATCGAATTCAATCTCGGAGCCATCTCGCGAATCTATAGTACTGGTACTCTTCATAGTATCGTATCGGCTGCCTTCTAGAGATGGAAGGTCGATCATTACCGCTTCCATTGCGATGTCTTGCTTCAAACTCTGCTGGGATATGCTCCTCTTCATGCTATGCTCTTCTAAATGCCTAAACAAGTGCTCTGAAACGCTCTGTCTGTTTATTTTCCTGTCACGTTTCTGGTAACTCCTCTCCAAAGTGGATTCTGACATCTCTTTCCCTGACTCTTTCGGTATGTTGTCACCGTAAGCCATGATCGGCGTTCTTCGTAAATCCGAACCGCTGAACACCGAAAACCCTGACACTTTATCGGAAACCAATTTCAAGTTTGAAGTAGACCCGTATTTCTGGGCTTTGGTCAGCTTGTCTCTCTTTTTCAGTGGACTTATGCTCCTTCTCCTGTTCATGTTGGGAGTGTTCGAAGCGGAGATTAGGTTCAGGCTGGTTTTGGACCTTGACAGGGATCCCATGAAAGATTGTCTTTGATGGTAAGCTGTGAGAACGTGTTGCAGAACGTTTTTCGGCCATTCGGCGTCTAGGTATTCGGCTTTGTTCTCAATGGGAATGCCGAATTTCTTCTCATGGTCGATGAGGTGTTGCCTGAAGGCCTCAATGAGCGTCTGCGTCGAGAAAACGGGCGTTAGTTCGGATGTACCGAGGGACGCCACAAACACGCACTGTGCCTACTTAACGGGTGTGTTCTGCTGTCTTAGGGCGTGAATCGAACCGTACATTGCAAGGGCCTTCGTAGGGCGCACGCACGTATTTCGGTCTATCTCTGTCACAAACTCTAAATGCGAAAGAGATAGCAGAATCCGTCGCGGGTCACCTATCTCTGTCGCACGTAACGTTTGTGACAGAGATAGACTGAACCCGCAGCGTGCGCCCGCGTCACTAAGCGGAGCTAAAAGACACTTTACCACAGAATTAATAAGTATTACATACAGAAAGGAACTTAGTAAGGTCCTGCGCTATATGCGTCTCCGTTCGCCGTCCCCGCACCTCTTCCCCGTTTTCACCTTGTAGAGAAACGCTCCACACTCTTCACAAGGAGAAAGGTAGAGAGGTGCGGGGGACCTCAGGGATGCATATTGCGCAAGTCTTTAGGAGATTTCGTTCTGTATGTACTATTTATATTAATTCTATGACTTCACGAGAGAATAATGCCACTTTCTTGAATAGAGTCGTAGATTTTACAGCAGACATCCATTAAAAAAAACATTCATCCTACGTTGAATAATGAAAAAAAAAACATTGACTTTAGTGTATAAGAGCGCTGATTTTTGTCAAATATGACGGTTATTAGTATTCTTAGGTTCCAGGTTCGACTCCCGCGCCAGACAGCCCTACGCCTGCAATGTCACCGTGTCCTGTAGCCTCCACCTGTTAGACTTCCACCGGAAGCATGCTCTCATGCAACACCCAAAGCTCGGGAGCCAAAGAAAACGGATTACTTTATACATTTCAAGAATAAGTGGAAATTCATAGTCTGTGCCTACCCCCATGGGAAACAGGCGTGAAAATACGTATGTATGTATTTTCTGATATAAAACGTGGAACGGACATACCCTTAATAAATCTAACCACGGGCTATACTAGATCACTATAGTATAATGAAATTAAAATAACATCCAAAACAAAAAACAAGTTTTCACCATTTCCATACTAAAGTGCGCAGCCACCCGGGCAATTGGTATGGGAATGTCGTCTTTCTTTTGGTTTGTTAGTTGTTTGTTTGTTTGTAATAACTTTATTGTACCAAAACAAATACATATACAAAGACAGCTTACGAAAGAGCAAATATACAAAGGCGGACTTATCCCATGTAGGGATCTCTTCCAGTCAACCTGCGATAGATTCAGAGGATATTTACTCAATTAAAAGGTAGAAGATTTAACTATATATTGTTATTTTAATTTCTTTATACTATAGTGATCTAGCATAGCCCGTGGTTCGATTTATTACGGGTATGTCCCAACCACATTGTACACAGCAAAGTTAGGAAGGCTATAAATTCATTTAGTAATGTAGCTAAAGCCCCCCCCCCCCCCCCACACTCATACTCACACTCACAATGAGTTGAGTTTACTGTGCTGCTGCTGCTATCTAGTATCCCATACTTAAAAAACATCATTCATGATAACTGTACTATAAAAGTAAATCTTGGCTCCCGAACTGAAACGTAATCCATGCAAAAACATGCTGTGAAAAACGTGTATACATCACGCTTACAACATCGATATACAACACGAAGAGAGACATTGTGAAATGATAACAACAATATAAGTAACAGTGCGTTGGATGGAACATAAAGAATCTGTGTACAATAATCAATTTTTATATATAATATTATTTTTTTTGGCTCTAAGAAGACAGGGCCGTAAGACTTCAAGGTCACTTTTAGCGCGGTGGTCGGACGACCTTAGCTTCCAGGGAAACGCTGGAAGCAGGCAACTTTCGGACGGTCGTATTAGAAATCCTTGGGGGTGGCCTATGTCCCCCAATCCCTGTAGGTAATATTATAATGATGATAATTTATATCTCGTCGTATACATCTCTTCAACTTGACCACTACCATCATTGTCTATAAAACTCAGGGTCCACCCAAAGGTGATTCCCCCCCCCCCATCACAAAACCCCCCTCTACTCCATCTTCCTGCTGCCGAGCGTGGCAAGTCAGTCCCTATAATCTAAATACCTACAAACAACCTTCACGGTCCATCCAACCTCCCCCTTCCCATTCATTGGACCTCCTCGACTCACCATCTTCCTACTGCCGAGTTTGGCGCGTCCGTCCCTAATCTATATATATCTACAATCAACCTTCACGGTCCATCCAACGCCCCCCCCCCCCCCAACATAGAACCCCCTCGACTCACCATCTTCCTACGAGTCTGTCCCTGATCTATACATATCTACAATCAACCTTCACGGTCCATCCAACTATCCCCCCCCTCATACTATACCCCCTCGACTCACCATCTTCCTGCTGCCGAGCGTGGCGCGCCAGTCCCTGA
The DNA here is from genome assembly GCA_963555685.1 of Acrobasis consociella. Taxonomy (NCBI): domain Eukaryota; kingdom Metazoa; phylum Arthropoda; class Insecta; order Lepidoptera; family Pyralidae; genus Acrobasis; species Acrobasis consociella. The sequence continues at coordinate 13,440,888 of OY743129.1, forward strand.
TCTCGGCGGAGTACCGCTCGTCGGCCGCCTTGATCTTGTTGCTCTCGTGGTTGGTGAGCGCCTTACGCTTCTCGTTCTGGTACTGCTCTAATTCGCGGAGGAGTGCCTGGTGGGGAAAAGTAGTTGTAGAAAAAAGGGTTTTCATAAATATGTGACACCAGATGGCAGTGACGTTAGGTCCAATCTATTGTTGTCATTGGACCAAAGTGGTCTCTACCTTAGGTCCTAGGAATTTTCCGGGGTCCAGTCCTGCCCCCGTTGAAAGGAAACCGAGATATCGTTTAAAATTGTCTTGACCAAGCCCTAGATAAACCTATTTTTAGAACTGTATATAGTTAAAAGTGAGAACGTGAAGCTTTTTTACGCACATTAGCCATGAGTGGCGGTTTTTCGCAAATGTGCGAAGAAAAGCTTCAAGTTTTCACTGTAAACAGTAATTCATACAATAGTTTGAAGGATTATCTAGGGCTTGGTCCGTTTCCCTTCAAATTATTTATTTGAAATAGGGGCAGCACTGACGCAAACAAAGTTTGCATACCAACGCAAGAAGGTAAAATGTAAAGGGGAAGAATAATACTTTAAGATCTCTTATATCTACATTTTATGCAAATAGATTGATTAGTGTTAAGGTGGTGCGACATCTCGGTATACTTGATCGAAGGCATAAAGAACAAGGTCCATAAAACTCACCTCCCCTGCCGCTTTGAGCTCCTCCCGTGCCTTGGCGTGTTTGGTCGCGAGCCTCTCCTGCTCCGCGCGGTACCGCCTCTTCTCGTTCTCTTGGAACTGAAACAATCATTCATACATTTACCCTCATATTCACAAATATTACCAACCGTTTGATACATATTTTGAAATATAAGGTCTGATAAAATATACTGAAACTATTTTAAGGGTGAATTCAGTCCACGATACTGAAGAACTTTCTCCAGGCAACACATATCGAAGTATAAAAAGAAATTTTTGGCTTTCCATACAAGTTGATCCATCAGCTGATCCGATTTTGTATGTGAAGTCAAAAATATTTTTCTTATTTCGATATATATTCCTTAGGGAAAGTTGTTCAGTATCATGGACTGAAATCACCCTTCAAATAGTTTTAGTATATTTTTTAGATCTTATATTTTCAGCCATGTGGTTTCCGGCAGAGTAGAATAGGACCACTCCAAGTCTTTCCGTGGATGTCGTAGAAGGCGAATTAGGATATACAAGCTAAACAAAGCTTATAAACATCAATGAGACCTCTCCAACCCGTTTGACTAGCGAGGAAAGTGTAGTACAAGTCCTTGCTTTTGATGAGTACTTGCATAGTTGGTTATTTCTTTCAATATTTCCTCACATTTATTGAGAAAAGCAGTATACATACCTCGGCGGGAATAGAATAGCCGGACTCGTAATTATTGTCAACTGAACTTGAAAACTACTCGTCCAGCAATGCCCTTTTTCCCGGCCTGTGCAGTAACTAATCTTTGGTTAAATGTATGTTCGCAATACCCCGAGTTCGTACGAATTTAATGAAAAAGCCGCCACTGACAAGAACTCTGAAAACGCTGAACGAGATCGCCAATAAGATTGATATGAACTGTTGCTCCTTGACTGAGCTCACGAGGGCCATACTATATGTTTTGTGCTATAAATAATTAGATAGGTGTAGGTAAATGATTTAAATATAAACGGTACGTATTGCATTAGGTTAAGAGTCCCCTTACCCTAGACCAAAATAAAATTTTCCATACAAACGTAGTATTTTGTTCAATTTCTTAATTTCTTTAAAATTACCAAATTTTACCGAAATCTGACATGTGGTAACTTAAACGTAGACTACGTTTGTATAGGAAAAGTCTAGGGTAGGGGGATTCTGAAGCCTGCATACACATGTATTAAACAATAAACAACAATGTGTACCTTCTTGAGCTTGTCGCGGTCGACGTCGTGCGAGCCGGGCGGCGCGGAGATGCGCAGCGACTCGCGGAACATCATCTCGCGCGCCTTCTGCTCCGCGCGGATGCGCTTCGGCAGCGAGCGCTTCTCCAGCGCTTGGCACTTGGCTAGTTCCTCTTCTTTGCGGGTGTTTTTTCTGTGGAAATAACAAAATAAGTCATTGATGTAAACATTTCACCGCGTGGCTAGTAGTCGGAAGGAAGTGTGCTTGTTTGGTGACGAAATGATAAAGATGTGATAGAATATGACTCGTTTACGACTTAAATAATTTAATGTTAAAAAAAAACCGACTTCAATGTATTTCAGGAGTTTCTTCCATATCTCGTCTTTATCATGTCTTCACCAAATTAATATGGGACCAACTTGGGAGTAAACCCTTAAAATAAAAAAAAGAATAATCAAAATCGGTCCACGGTTGACCAAGATATCGCGTCACATACATACAAAAAACATACAATCGAATTAATAGCCTCCTCATTTTTTAAAGTCGGTTAAAGACAAGACAAGGTGTATGCAGTGGTGGTCCGATAGCGAGTGGGGCCGCGTAGCTGTGTCGCTAATGGTCGGTGTATTGCGTGTGCTGGTCTCGATGTAGTGCGTCGACACCGCGAGACTTTATATCAGTTGTCGTGCCCCCAGCGTGAGGCGTGGTAAATCTAAAATCATCTTTTTGTCTCCACTTCTTCTTCTTATCGTGTATGTTAGTGACTAACACTAGTGTCAGAGTTTTTAAGCCGCCTTAAAGGCCTCTGACATGGTTTTAGGTAACGACCAATGTCAAAGACAGTGACCGGGACCGACGGCTTAACGTGCCCTCCGAAGCACGGATCATCTTACTTATCAGACAATCAGGTGATCAGCCTGCAATGAAACACAAAGTCGTTGCCCCCGCCGGGAATCGAATCCGCGACCTCCGGGTATGAGCCAATACAATACACCACGGAGGCAGTTGTTTGTCTCCACTGCAGGAGCACGACCCTCTCTGTACTACCAGAGCCATACTTGACCTGAGCAACCAGAGGACTTGGCCTACACTCTCCTAGCTGATCAGACGGGTTGGAGAGGTTTCAGTGAAATCTAAAATAAATACCTACAACCAAAAACGGATATGGATTCGTAAGTGTCATACGAATATATTTTTTGTCGACAACATGCGACGTTCTCGACAATGCTTGTCGGATAAATCCGACATTAGCGGTTAAAAGGAATATAACATTACAATGTTAGGAAATATATTTAAATTATTTGTGGGAAGAAACATTTTTTTTTTACAGTCGATAATTTATTTACGATGAATGATTTCAATGCGCGTGATCTCGTGCTCAAAATACGAAAAAATCACATCCCATAGTAGTCTCTATGTGTTTTTTTTCTATTTCGATATACATTTAATTGGAAAAAGTTTGTTCAAAATGATGGACTGAATAATTTTAAATAGGGTTTTACGGTTTCATTTGAACAAAATATTTGAAAGGAAACGGAGAAATATTTTTTTTTTGTCATGATCAAGCTACCAACTATTTTGTTTTATGAACTGTACTGAATAATTTACTTTTGACCCAGTCTTCTACCCAATTAAAAAAAGCCTATGTATAAGTGTCACCTTCGTATCTGCTCCAGTTCCTTGTCATGCCGCACCAGCATCTGATGCCGCCTCAGCAGGAACTCCTCCTTTATCTGTCGCTTGGCTAACTGGTGCCGCTCGTGGATCTGCTTCTCCTCCAGTTCCCAGAGCGCGGCTTCTCGCGTGCGCATTATCTGTGAGAAACAATTTATTTAAAGTATACAAAAAATTTACGCTGCGCACTATAACAAAAATTATGGACATGGGCAAGAAATCAGCTGAGCTGAATTGTTGGGCGCACATAGCCACAGGCTGGATTCCAATGGATGGACGTGGAAAGAGATGTAGACCAAAGACAAGGGCAGACGACTTGAAAGTCTTCGAACAGGATTCGAAAGTTAAAACCAAAGGCAGAAAGTTATGGAGGGAAAGAGGAGACAAGAAAGGCAAATAAAGAAAAATATATTTTTTTTTTTTAAATTTTTTAATCCCTGCCAATAAACAGCCTGGCAGTAAGGCTAAAAGAATTAAGTTTAAAAAAAATATACAATGTCCTTTTTAATTAAGTACAAATATTTTAAGGGGTGGTTCGGTCCATCATTTTGAACAAATTTTCCCAATGAATGTATATCGAAATACGAAAAAAATTTTAGGTTCTCATACGAATCGAAGTAGTCACGTGATATCATTACTATGAAAAATGAATTTTTTTATCCCGTATTTCGATATACATTAATTGGGAATAGTTGTAAGGAATGATGGACTGAATCACCTCTTAAAATATTTGTACTTAATTAAAAAGGACATTGTATTTCTTAACGGCGTATACACACACAAACAGGATTCCATAGTAAAGTAACAAGACTCACAGAAATTTGTCTCTATGAGTTTCATGTCTTTGCCATCTTTACAACGGTATCCAAAACATACGAGCCAAAACGCATACTAACATATTCAAATAACCAGGGGCGTGCATAGAGATTTTTGTTTGGGTAGACTACAATACAACTTACGCGATTTTACGTCCTCCAAAATCAGTGGCCATTTGTGAATACTTATTGGTTTTGATAATAAACAATCACTATTCAGTTTGAACAAGCAATCACTTTGTTATACAACATTCACAAGTAAAACTTTGCACCAATTTATTAAGTTTAAAATAAAACTTTCATACGTTTATGCACACAAACGCAGGCGCAAAAGCCTATTCATACACATTAGCTACCTATGCATGTGTGTAAATCAAGCCATCTAGATATTTGTCTTCGGCGCGTACCTACTTACGTTTGGTGCGCCGCGCCGCCGCCGCGCTGGTAGCGACACAGCGACTTTGGAGTAGAACGGCCGGAAAGAGCGCGCAATTTAAAAGACGTGTAGCGCGTAATGGTTTTTATATAATAATTTAAAAAATGCGCATATACTAGCGATCGACCGGGTAGACAACGTCTACATGTCTCTATGGAATGCACGGCCCTGCAAATAACCCAACCGGACCATTAAGCGCAGTCTTACCTTTTCATCTCGTTGAGTCGTACCTTTGCGGCTTTGATCCCCGGTCAAATCAAGATGGAAAATGATCTTCAGATCTATATATGTATTTGTTATAAAATATAGTATCGTTAAGTTAGTATCCCATAACACAAGTCTCGAACTTACTTTGGGCTTGCTCAATGACGTCGTCCAAAAGAAAATACTAGCCAAAGGTCATGCCTCTAAACTCAAACATTCCAAAGGTATGATATACGCAGTCTTACCTGCTGCCGTTGCTGTAGATACTGTCTGTCAGCCAACGCTCTTCTGTCTCTATGGCTTTCGTGTATCTTAGTATTAGTATCCCATAACACAAGTCTCGAACTTAATTTGGGTCTAGCTCAGTGACGTCGTCCAAAAAAGAAGACTAGCCAAATGTCATCCCTAAGAACTCAAACATTCCAAAGGTGTGACAAACGCAGTCTTACCTGCTGCCGTTGCTGTAGATACTGCCTATCGGCCAACGCTTGTCTGTCTCGATGGTTTTCGTGTATCCTCCTCAGCACAGCGTCCGAAGCGTCGGCCAGGCTCGCGACGAAGGCCTTCTCTCGCTCGGCGTGCTCGGCATCGAGCCTGATGCGCCGTTGTCGGTAGGCTTCCTTGCGACGGTCTTTGGCAACTAGTTCCACTTCCTGTCAAAAATAACTCATATATTTATAAAAACTATATGTAATCGTACTTTTTAAAGGGACTGGTAGATAATAGTAATACAGGGCAAGAATCAAACCACATACATTAGTTACCTAAGGCATAGGCGACCGTGCTAAAAATCAAAATGTATTTATCAGAATTTAGCCCGTACTTTGTAAAGGGACTGGTAGATTATACAACGCAAATTAGTTACGTAAGCCGTAGGCGACCGTGCTTAATATTAAAATGTATTAAACAGAATTTAGTATCTTCATCAATATCAATCAGAATGTATTTATTTATATTATTTCGTACACGGGCCAAGAATTTTTAAGTTTTTATTTATTTAAAGGGCATATGTATCTGTGGGACTGTCAGTCAAATGACGAAATACTTTATAGTATATGCGTGTGCACATATGTGCGTGCGAGCAACGTTGTAGCTAACAACTGTTAAAGCATGTGAAGGATCAAACCGTACCTGTTTCAACAATCTTAACTCCTGTTTGAGCGTATCCCTGAACTGTCTCAAATCCCGCTCGTGCTCCGCTCGCAACCGCTTGGCAGCCTGCCGCAGCTCAGCTTCGAGCTGTTGCTCGGCTCGCTCGGCGGCCGCTCGTTGCGCTCGCGCAAGCGTTTCTAAATCCGCTTCGTGCGCTCGGGCGAGCGACGCCATTTCCGCTTCGAACCTGTTGGGAGAATCGAATTAATCATTATCAGGTCTTTTCGTGTTCCCGTTAAACTACACTTAGATTAGTAACACTGCTACTCATTTTGGAAAAAATTCTCAATGTGTAACAATGATAATTGCAACTGACATTTTTCCCAATGAGTCACACTTTTACTAATCGGCACTCTGTATTCCCGTTGTCACAAAACCGAAAACTTCGTAGAAATAAATTAAATCTATATCTATATCTATACATACAATAAAACAGTAAAAAAAGTGTGTCTGTACATTAAATATATTTCCAAAAAAAATATTGGGGGTGATAGAGACGTAGTAATAGAGTAAGAATTAAAAAAAAATATCTGTCTGTTTGTCTGTTTGTACACGCTAATCTCCGGAAATACTGGACGGATTCGAATGAAACTTTTTTTGTTATATAGCTATTAAGCCTGAGCAACATATAGGGTATAAATGATTTTGGAAAATGGAACGCCTGATGCAGAACCATAATGGTCCAGCTAAACTATAAGAGATATAAAAATGCCGTCTTAGTAAAAGTTGTTCAGCCTGATGAGCATTTTCCAGAGACATAAAGTCCACGCAAACGAAGTGGCGGGCTTCGGCTAGTTTAAAAATATAATTGTGGTTTGTGACGTGTAAAGTGCCTGTAAAGTTACTCTAGGTTTAGTTACTGAATAAACGTTTGAATCTTTAAATTTGAATTTTGAATACTTTAAAGGGTTGTCCCAACGAGCCACCAAGATTCTCAATAATTTCATACAGCATGTAGTTTTTCAATAAAATCATAATCGGGATCTGGATTGGGTTAAATAAATATTATTTTATTCTGTCCGTCTTTAAAAGTTTAAAACTGCCTCCGTGGTGTAATGGTTGGAGCGTTCGGCTCATACCCGGAGGTCGCGGTTTCGATTCCCGGCGGGGGCAACGACTTTGTGTTGTTGTCCTAGTTTGGTTAGGACATTGCAGGCTGATCACCTGACTGTCTGATAAGTAAGCTGATCCGTGCTTTGGAGGGCACGTTAAGCCGTCGGTCCCGGTCACTGTCTTTGACATTGGTCGTTACCTAAAACCATGTCAGAGGCCTTTAAGGCGGTTTAAAAACTCTGACACTAGTGTTAGTCACTAACACACACGACAAGAAGAAGTTTAAAATTCACAAATATACGGAGCCTCAAAGTTCCGGTGTGAGCTTGCAACGTCACCGCTACGTTAAAACCGAAACGTCACGCAAAATTTAAATGCGCTGAATCTTTGTAAGTTTTTTTTCTCAGAGAAAAGAAAAAATACATGTCCTTGTATTCTAAGCGCTGGACCCAGGCCGATCTTGATCGGTCATTTTAGAAATCTTTGGGTGAGGACTATATCCAGCAGTGGACGTTATGCGGTCTCGATGGGCCATAATTTTTTTTTCAATTATGCCTTTTTTTACTAATAAAAAAAAATATTTTCGACCTCTTCATTTGTATATTTAGTCTGTCAGTGGACACAAACCAACGCACCTCTTGTCCTGCTGCTCGCGCAGCTGCGTCTCCTTGGCGTTGAGGTCCTGGAACTGCTTCTGCTCCTGCTTCTGCAGCATCTTGATCTCGCGCAGCTCCTGCTTGCGTAACGCGTGGTCGTCCCACGTCCGCCCGCTCTCTTCGTCTCCCCATATCACCTAAACATTTATACATTCATTATTTATTTTATTTATTTAACTTTATTACAAAAATTTGGGAGAGGCCTATGTCCAGCAGTGATGATTACGAAAATTGTAATAGGCGGAATTAACGCCAATATACTATGTAATTTTTAAGACCTGTACATTTCCCATACATAAACAAGTCCGTACGTGTTACTTTGTAATTTTACAATTCGTTAGGTTTCATCGACGAAGCTCTATAGCCCATGCAAAAGCGTTCCGTCGCTCTATCTCGCTCTAGCTAATGACGGTTCTCAGCGATAGAAAAGGATGGCAGCATAGAATGTGGCCCAACCCTTCATAGATTTTTGAAAATAACTTTTTTTTTAAATTAAATGGAAACAAATTATAAAAATTCAAACGTGATGAGTGGAATAAAACCAAAGGTCATACTTATAAACTCAAACATTCCAAAGGTATGAAACGCAATATTACGCAATTATTTTAATAATAATACCAAAGTTGTTACCAAAACAGTTGAGGAAATCACCTCAGAAATTTGTATAGACTAGTTCCACTTTAAATGTAGAAGAAAACATAAGAAAGATTTCTGACGACGTTAACTCGTTAATATATTATATATACCATAGATCAAACTACACTTTTCCATACAAACGTAGTCTACGTTTAATTTCGAAACGACATGCCCGATTTCGGGAAAAAAACTGTAATTTCAAAGATATTGCAATTATGGTTTTGTGCTAGGGTTATGATTGGTTTCCGACAGTATTAATTTCGAAACGACATGCCCGATTTCGGGAAAAAAACTGTAATTTCAAAGATATTGCAATTATGGTTATGTGCTAGGGTTATGATTGGTTTCCGACAGTATTAATTACAAAACGTCATGCCCGATTTCGGGAAAAAAACTGTAATTTCAAAGATATTGCAATTATGGTTATGTGCCAGGGTTATGATTGGTTTCCGACAGTATTAATTTCGAAACGACATGCCCGATTTCGGGAAAAAAACTGTAATTTCAAAGATATTGCAATTATGGTTATGTGCTAGGGTTATGATTGGTTTCCGACAGTATTAATTTCGAAACGACATGCCCGATTTCGGGAAAAAAACTGTAATTTCAAAGATATTGCAATTATGGTTATGTGCTAGGGTTATGATTGGTTTCCGACAGTATTAATTACGAAACGTCATGCCCGATTTCGGGAAAAAAACTGTAATTTCAAAGATATTGCAATTATGGTTATGTGCCAGGGTTATGATTGGTTTCCGACAGTATTAATTTCGAAACGACATGCCCGATTTCGGGAAAAAAACTGTAATTTCAAAGATATTGCAATTATGGTTATGTGCTAGGGTTATGATTGGTTTCCGACAGTATTAATTACGAAACGACATGCCCGATTTCGGGAAAAAAACTGTAATTTTAAAGATATTGCAATTATGGTTATGTGCTAGGGTTATGATTGGTTTCCGACAGTATTAATTTCGAAACGACATGCCCGATTTCGGGAAAAAAACTGTAATTTCAAAGATATTGCAATTATGGTTATGTGCTAGGGTTATGATTGGTTTCCGACAGTATTAATTTCGAAACGACATGCCCGATGTCGGGAAAAAAACTGTAATTTCAAAGATATTGCAATTATGGTTATGTGCTAGGGTTATGATTGGTTTTCGACAGTATTAATTACGAAACGACATGCCCGATTTCGGGAAAAAAACTGTAATTTCAAAGATATTGCAATTATGGTTATGTGCTAGGGTTATGATTGGTTTCCGACAGTATTAATTACGAAACGACATGCCCGATTTCGGGAAAAAACTGTAATTTCAAAGATATTGCAATTATGGTTATGTGCTAGGGTTATGATTGGTTTCCGACAGTATTAATTACGAAACGACATGCCCGATTTCGGGAAAAAAACTGTAATTTCAAAGATATTGCAATTATGGTTATGTGCTAGGGTTATGATTGGTTTCCGACAGTATTAATTACGAAACGACATGCCCGATTTCGGGAAAAAAACTGTAATTTCAAAGATATTGCAATTATGGTTATGTGCTAGGGTTATGATTGGTTTCCGACAGTATTAATTACGAAACGACATGCCCGATTTCGGAAAAAAAACTGTTATTTCAAAGATATTGCAATTATGGTTATGTGCTAGGGTTATGATTGGTTTCCGACAGTATTAATTACGAAACGACATGCCCGATTTCGGGAAAAAACTGTATAGGGTTATGATTGGTTTCCGACAGTATTAATTACGAAACGACATGCCCGATTTCGGAAAAAAAACTGTTATTTCAAAGATATTGCAATTATGGTTATGTGCTAGGGTTATGATTGGTTTCCGACAGTATTAATTACGAAACGACATGCCCGATTTCGGGAAAAAACTGTAATTTCAAAGATATTGCAATTATGGTTATGTGCTAGGGTTATGATTGGTTTCTGACAGTATTAATTTCGAAACGACATGCCCGATTTCGGGAAAAAAAATGTAATTTCAAAGATATTGCAATTATGGTTATGTGCTAGGGTTATGATTGGTTTCCGACAGTATTAATTACGAAACGACATGCCCGATTTCGGAAAAAAAATGTAATTTCAAAGATATTGCAATTATCTAGGGTTATAATTGTTTTCGAACAGTAAAACTATAAATTTGAAATAAAATATAGTGTGTTATATCATTTTTGACCATCAGTATGGCAAACTTCTACATCCTTATATTTCTATTTTCAGTTCATATTAATTATACATACTATCACGTCTTTATCCCTAATGGGGCAGACAGAGCATTTTGGAGTTGCGGCTCTATGCAGAGCCCAGGGCCGCAAGACCCAAAAGCCACTTTTAGCGTCATGGTGGGCGAGAAGATGGAAAAGCAATCAATACAGTGATGGGTTGCTAGCCGAATCGCCTGTTAACATGATTTGCATTTTTGCCCATTCCCTCGATCGGCTTTTACGATCTGCGTGGGAAGAGAAGCAGCTGGTACATTCTAAGTTTTTTTTTTATATTAATTATAAACCTAGATAATCGCAATTTCTTTAAAATTAAAATTTTTGACGTGACAACGTCTTATAAATTGGTTTGCCGGGTGACACTTCAAGAAACTGCGTTACGCTCCGCTCACGTTATGCGCTCACAATGAGAGCGAGTGAGAGGCACGCGTCCCTTCCACTCGGGCATGGTTAGCCCTCCTAAGAGCGAGAGAGACAGACATAAAAAGTCGTTGTCACGTAAAACTTTCGCCCGTATACCGACTTTACAGGCAACCAATTTTTTACCTAAATCTGACATGTGGTTTCAAAATAAAACTTCTTATCGATTCGAAATGGTTTCATTGTAGCTTCAACTTCAAATCAATAGAGATGGTAATGAGGGCTGGTTTTAGAAGCTTTTAGTTTTGTGGCGCAGAAAAATGCCTTTTTTCTTGTTTAGGCTCTTTGAAGAGCCGTTTGTTAAATAATATAATTTAATATATTATAATATAAAATATTTTTTGTTAATAAAACGTTACGTTTGTATGGACGGTTCTACCAACTACCTCTTTCTCCTAATTCCTGACTGCGAATATCTCCTACACTCCACTATCCCTATCTACGAGTCCAACTGGTTTCTCGAACTATGAGAGTGGTATAACGAGGTTTGGCATCGCCAAGTTTGAGGAACTGAGGACGGTACACATACCGGGCTTGGTTTGCGAGCGTGATGATGCACTCACCAAGGTACACCTCATTCATAAGCTCTTGCAGCGTAACTGCTGGCTGGGCGGACTCAGAACAGAACAGGATTCGTTTGTATGGAGAAGTCCATGATTCAAAAAACCAGGTCTGCTATTCCGGCAGTGACACGAGGCTACGTCACCACAGAGTTGTCACTTTAATGTGACTAAGTTAAGATTTAGGGAACGTCTGCCTACCATTATGCATGACAATAAATATTTTAATGCATAAAAAAATAGGTTATACTTGTTATTCATTAACAAGTCTAACTTATTTTTTCATAAATAGGTTATTTGTAAAAATTTACATGGTTTAATCCGATTCAGATATACGTGAATAATGAAAGTTGGGGTGTTTGATTTTACAGTACCGGTAACACTGAGTGGCGGTGACGTAGGCTCGTGTCACCCACGTGACTACTATATGTCGGAATGCCATACCTGGCACAGTATATTATTATACCATGGAGAAGTCTAGGATAAGGAGATTCTTAAGTGCCAATATAACATTATACTCTCTATTGGCCCAGTGTTGCCTCAGCCTACCTTAGAAGTGGTGGTGGTGACGATGACGCCGTCGATCTCGAACTTGCGCGTGCGCTTGCGCGTCTTCTTTTTCAGGTTAGCCATGTGGATGTCCTCCTTGGACCTGGGGACACGGGTGGAACCTTATTACAATGTGACCGTAGAAGTATTATTGACGACCTCCGTGGCGTAGTGGTCCCCATGCTAGTCCGCCACCAAGAGGAATAAAGTATCGTTGAGTTAGTATCCCATAACACAAGTCTCGAACTTACTTTGGGGCTAGCTCAATCAGTGTAATTTGTCCCCTATATATTTATTATTACCACAGCATTAATCATATGAAAGATAATGTTTTTCTCAATGCCCAGAGTAGATAGCGGACTGAAGGAATTTTATATGATAGGGGCTGATCCAATAAAAATGCACTAGGATACTTCACTCGTCTATTTAGTAGCTTAGTAGGGTTGTAGGAGAGCATACAAAAAAAAGTTGCCACATACATCTCTCTAAATCTCTAAATCGAGTTGGGGGCGAAAACACATTATATGTATGTATGTTTGTACCGCGATAACTGCCGAACCGATGATCCAATTTTGATGAAATTGGGATGGAATGAAGGAAATATCAATAGAATTTTCAAGTCCGTTGGGCATCAAAATCGGTTAAGTAGTTTTTGAAATATGTATTACCAAAAATGTCTGTGCGCGTTCTAACTTTGGACAGCGCCATCTAGGTGTTATTTAAGAAACTGAATTGCGAATGATAATCGCGAGGTCAAAGTTCGCGGCGAACTACTAGTACTTATCTGAGATATGGTGGCACTGACCTCTGTATCCTGTTGGGCTGTTCCTGTGGCTTCCTCCTCAGCACGACTTGCTCTCCGTTCTCGAGCACTGGGTGGTCTGTGCTCACTCTGTACAAAAAAACAATTAGAGGTTTTTTTTTTAAATTTCATTGGTTTGGGAACCATAAATATAAAGGTATTAGATTCGCGTAGAGTAACAAAAAAAGTGAACAGAAATTAATAGTATATTATGTAATTAATGAATAAAAGACGGATTTAAATCGAGGGCCATAGATGAATCACGAACAAGTGAAGGATTCTAACGATTAGAATCCTGAGCGACGAGAGTGATTCACGGCCCTCGATATAAATCAGTTTTATTCATACTATACTATTCCGTTGCATACTATAATTTATACGTTGACTACGAGAAAAAGTTAGATTTAAGACTCCCCTTACCCTAGACTTCTCCATACAAACGTTGTCTACGTTTAATTTTGAAACCACATGTCAGATTCCGGTAAAAATTGGTAATTGTAAAGAAATCGCAGTTATCTAGGGTTATAACTGGTTTCCCACGGTAAAATTATGAACTGGAAAGAAAATTTAACGATTTAGAAGTTTCCCATACGAATGGTCAAAAATGATATAAAACACTATATTCTATTTCAAGTTCATATTTTTACTGTAGGAAACCAGTTATTACCCTAGATAATTGCAATATCTTTGAAATTACAAAATTTTGCCGAAATCGGACATGTCGTTTTGAAATAAAACGTAGACTACGTTTGTATGGAAAGTTGTATTCTGTAGCATTACCATGGGTTTACAGAGACCGTACTCGCTAGCGACTGCGTAAACATTTGTATGGAGAATAGTACAGCGCCCCTGGCGGTCACTCATAAAACTAAAAATCGGCAATATCAGTCCAGCGGTAAATTACCTATCGAAAAGTAATCGCTAGCGACTGACGTTTTGTAGCCGTTGCTGTAGAACATCGGTACCATAAGTCACAAATTTGACAGAAGCTATCGAAAAATACCGTAACGACTGTAGTAATCTATTTCACTAGCAAATTGGAGCGTGAAAACCGTGTTTATTAAATAATTTTTATCATTATTTATTTAAAAAATGTCGGCAAGACATTATTTAGCGTGGGATATGTTAGAGAAGGCTGCATACGAAGACGAACGACGTGAATAGGGAAAATTTCAAGCAGATTTGAGAAATACCTATATTGAGAAATCCACTTCAACATATACCTAAGTGAGAATAATTTTATAAAAGAATATAGACTTAACAAGGAAGCGATTTATTATTAATTTATACGGATTTGAAATCTACGCAAAGAGTGTCGCTGGAATCAAAGGTAAGTAGGTAAATTCCTAAGGTGTACCTATGTACTTAAATATATAAGTGTTAGTGTTGTAATTATTCAACAATAAAACAAATCTTGCAGGTTTTATGTGCGTTACTATTTTATGCACAAGGTGGTTAGTTACCAACGTATCACTGGTAAGGCAAACCATTTTTCCCAAGAAGCTATGAGTGATTATATTTAAGAAGTAACAATTGCTTTGAACCACCCCAATATTTTAAAAAGATTTATCAATTTCCCAACCACACAACGAGAAAGAGATGCCATTAAACAAAGGTACATAATCTATAAAGAAAAGTTAAAACTTTCTTCAAAGAGTAACAAGCGAATCGACCGATTGTTTACGATTACGACAGAAAAGAACTGTCACATTGACAAAATAACCAAACCAAATACAAAATTCACCAACACTTTACAAAGGGAGCCTCTTCTAAGACGCTTTAAATTAACAAGATTATTTCTATATTCTTAAAAGGTAAGCCTGGATACTTAGCTTTTTGCGTAATTTTGCCCTTACTCTGTCTTTTCAATGAAGTTAGAAAGAGAGAGCTTTGTTTGCTGTGAAGTTAGGCACGTCACTCCGTCGCGTAACGTTAACTACTCGATGAATCGATTTAACGTTAGCGAGTATAGTAAACGTGTAATTCACTCATGCTAAGGGTTGTATCAAAATCTATTCGAACCGCGTTTACTCGGGGAAGAAGGGGAATGTTATAATATAACGTTTTTGTGTGATCCTAAAAGATTTGTGCCAAGATCATACATCATGATGTTTATACATACATACATGCTATCACGTCTTTATCCCTAATGGGGCAGACAGAGCATTTTGGGTCTTGCGGTTCTATGCAGAGCCCAGGGCCGCAAGACCCAAAAGCCACTTTTAGCGTCATAGTGGGCGAGAAGATGGAAAAGCAATCAATACAGTGATGGGTTGCTAGCCGCATCGCCTGTTAACATGATTTGCATTTTTGCCCATTCCCTCGATCGGCTTTTACGATCTGCCTGGGTAGAGAAGCTGCTGGTACATTCTAAGTTTTTTTATTTCTCCCAGACCAGCATGGGAGTTTATCATGATCATTATGAATAAAGATGATAATGACTATCTGGCCAAGTGCGTGTCGCACGTGGTTCAATTTATTACGGGTATGTCCTCTCAACGTTGTACAAATAAACATCCAAGGTCATACAGTACTGTCTATAGAAAAAACTGGCCAAGAGCGTGTCGCGCCGCACTACACATACCTGGCGCCCCCGTTGAGCTCGGGCTCCAGCGGCGGCCCGTCCTCCACGGCGGCCAGCGAGTCCGCGTCCGCGGCCGCCGTGCGCGACGACGACGACGCCAGCGAGCCGCTGTCTGACTGCGAGCGTCTGGGGACAAATGACGCACTATTAACTATTTTCCTCTTCTATTTTCTATCCGGCCGGCCGGAGTTCATCGGGGTCACACGGCAGTTTTAGTTTTTGTACGTGGCCTCGATCGAAAATCATTTTCGCAACTTTTTTATCTCATATTAAACACAAATTTGGATTACGATTGATTATAGAGGAATTTATTTACTAAACGATTTATTTTTCCAAAACGAATGAAAAGTCAGCCTGTATAAATATTAAATAAATACTCCATTTGGTTAGGTAATTAAACAATCTTTTATTGAAATATACACTTAATAAATCAATACCTTTGCAAATTTAAAAGTAATTATGTAATTTATAACGTAATTACTTTGTAATTAGCAAAATTATTGGTTTATAAAGTGTATATTTCAATAAAAAGACATGTCAAGATTGGTTACATTTATTTAAATAACTAACCAAATGAAGTATAGAACTCTCTAATTATTTTGCTGTCACAGCCGTAACTGTTTAAAATGCCCTGTGCAATAACATTATGAGAGCACAAACAAGGGATCACTTCAAGATGCTCGTAATTCGACACTATCGCGAAAAAGCAACGCTGCAAAAAGTTTCAGTAAATTTTTCGTTTCAGTTGAGGCGTGTTGACCCACAAGCGGGCCAAGCCCGCGCGTGTATCTACTGATCGAAAACTTGAAATGTATAGTAATTGATTAAAATCAGCGTGGCTAACAGCAGTTTCCGAATGATTTAATTAAAAATAGTTTAATAATTTAAAACTCACTGCGCAAAGCTATCCGGACTGAGTCTGGTGCTGGTGGTCCTTCTGGAGCGGCCTCCCAGGTCGTAGTGAGTGGCCGCAGAGTCTACCACTCGCACCTCCTCGTTGCCCACTGTCACTACTGATACGTGGGATGTGTCCTGGAGGAATACACATTTTACTTTAGTACAAGCTGATGCCCGCGACTTCGTTCGCGTGGGTAAGCTATCCTCTCTCAAGTTGGATCAAATCGCATACGGTGTGCGAATCAAATTTAAAATCTGTTCAGTAGTTTAGGTTTAGTTTTACCATACTTCTAATCCAATTGCATCGAGCGGATTATCATTCTTTATTAGTGTTTTATGATGTTGGAGACTGAATTATTTAGTAAGGAGTTGAATTGAGGTTTTATTTCCATCCCACGAGTATTATAAAAATAATAAAGAACAACTATTGTCTCCTCATATATTTTTTCGTTTGGTAACACAGTTTTATTCAATAATGGTAACCCTGTATGCCAGCCCACCGCTAGCTGTTTTGTTAAACGTAATTACGTAACTCATTGACAATCGAGCTGAACTATTTTCAGCTGTTTTACAAAACCGAGCTGTATTGCCAAACAGCTAGAGTTTTTGAATAACAACGGATTATACAATTCAACTGCGACAGATATAAAGATTAATAATTTTTGCCGAAGTTTAAACTGAAACGCTTCACTCGCTCGATCTGTTCAATTACAATTAGTCACAAAACAAATCAAATGCTGATGTAATCAAATCAAACAAAAAATGTAAAGATCTCTTTCTAAGGAATGTTTATTGCATGGGAGTCAACATTTATAATAGGCTAGATAGCAAAATGAAATTATTACCTCTAAAGGAGCTCAAAATCAAATTAAGAGCAGTGTTTCTACTCCGTTGATGAATATTTTAATTATTTTAAGTATCGGTCGCAGCTCACATATTTTTGATCACTTATAACATAAGTTTTGACGTGACAACGTCTTAAATTAGGTTGCGGCTGGGAGTCACTTATGAAAAAGTGTAACGCTCGGTAACGTTACGATGAGTCACCGAACGAGAGAGAGGCCCGCCGAATGCCTTGCGTCTCTCTCCCACTCAACTATGATCGCGTTGTCACGTAAAACTTTCGCCCGTATACCGACTTTACAGGCAACCAATTTTTTTAACAATATGAAATTGTCATGCATGTGTAGATACGAATATGGAGATATTGACATAATTTAGTGACATTCTTCTACTTATTAGCCATAATTATTTAGCCAAATTTTTATTTGTACTTAAACAGATTTTGCATGCCAGGTTCTAGTGAAAAGTGCTTGTGTCTATATATAGTTTAATAACCCTTGTTACTACTTTTCTAGCAAATAAACTTTGATTTGTTTTGATAAGTTTATCCTATGTATGAACACGCCTGTATGCCTGTCTTACATAAACATCTCTCACAGGCCTACTGGAAGAGATCTCTTTTGAGACAAGTAGTGCCTTTGTATAACTTTTATTTTATGAATTCTCCGCATACATTTTCCGTGTGCATAAATTGCTAAATAAATAAATAAATAAGTTCGAATTTATGCAACATTTTTTTTAGGGCACAAAGATACGGAGCGTCAAAGTTCCGGAGTGGGAGCTTGCGACGTCACACTTAAGTAAAAATCGTACCCAGCGTGACGTCACGCGAAATTCAAATACGCTGTAACTTTGTAATTTTTTGTTTTTTAAAGAAAAGAAAAAATACGTGTTCAATATTTTTTAATAATCTAACCGATGGACTAGAAATATGTTTCCATTCGTCTTTCCTATTTCTTCCAGGCAACGTATAAAGATATTTTTTTTTAATTTTATGACTGCAGACTCACCAGATTGACCGCGTTGTTGACGCTGTCGTCGAAGACGCCCGAGTCGGCGGCGCCGGGGCTCAGGATCAGCACTTCGCTGCTGTCCAAGCGGCGACCACGCTTTTCTGTACAAAAATATATTTTTTTTAACTAAAAACCGACTTAATTTCATTTCATTTCTTTATTTAGCACATGAAACAGATAACAATTATATTTTGATGTAGGCACAATGTAAGTTTTACTTCACCACCGATTACTAAACCGATTTTGATAAAATTTAACCACCTCACATGTTTCAAACAACATCACCAGTCAAGTAACCGAACTTCCTAAAACGAGTTAATATTATCGTTCCAGAATAATCTTTATGTTAATGGGCATAATTAACGTTAATGTTCTCTATAAAATTTTCGTAAAGTAAAAAAAAAATGTTTTTTTAAGAATACATACATATCACGTCTTTATCCCTAATGGGGCAGACAGAGCATTTTGGGTCTTGCGGTTCTATGCAGAGCCCAGGGCCGCAAGACCCAAAAGCCACTTTTAGCATGCCTGCATCGCCTGTTAACATGATTTGCATTTTTGCCCATTCCCTCGATCGGCTTTTACGATCTGCGTGGGAAGAGAAGCAGCTGGTACATTCTAAGTTTTTTTTTAATTCTCCCAGACCAGCATGGGAGATTTTTTTTAATTTTTTTTAAGAATACTTATGCATTTTATCGTTCTTACCGATGGTAAGAAACACCTGCATTGTGTCCTAGGCTATTTTTACACATCAAAATGAAAACATTATACATTATAAAACATATAAAGAGGTTAAGAACTTAGCGGAGGAAAGAGAGACATGGAAGGCACTCCACCGACAAGAGCCCAGCTCTTAAATATAAGAAGATATAAGAAGAATACATTTCGGACTAGTGTTCATACCTGTGTAGGACGCCGCTGTGTCCAGCGAGTCCAAAGACGATGGCGCGAAGCAATCGTCGTCCGACGATGAGCCTGCGCCGACGATGACCACCTCGTCGGCGATGGGCGGCGTCGTCGATATTGTCACCGCGTTTGGTGGCAGCTGCGGAAGAGGAAATTTAAGTTATGCTCGCTTACTTTCGAATAACTTGTCGTTCCGAAACGCTAGTAGTTTTTAGCTTTTGCACTAAAATAATATTTAAAAAAATGACCTTCAATAAGAGATAAATTTATCCTACATTGAATAAATTTTTTTGACTTTGACTTTGACTTTCAATTAATTAATTTTTCGTATAGGGTATTTTTAGTTTTGGACATTTTTTGTTTTAGAAATTTTTCGTATTGGACATTTTTCGTATTTGTCATTTCGTATCGGACGTTTTTCGTAATGGACGGTTATAATTTATGTCATTAATAGTGTAAATTGTTTTTTTTTTTACAAGCTTTTCTTTAATTAAATTTTGTCAAATCTTGCAAGTCTTTGACCCACTTCCCGGTTTCAGACTGAGCTGAAATTTTGCACGCGTACGTATATCGCGTGACAATCCAATATGACATGGAGCTGATTTGATAATAGAGCCAGAAAGTGGCTATAGGAACTTTTCCTTACAAGCTTTTATTTAGTTTCACCACCTGTCTGTTTTCTTTTCGTCTGTTATCAAATTTTGCAAGTTAAATTTCACCCACTTCATCGTACGATATACGTGCATCAAACTCAGCTCTATAACGCCCTCGCCTTTAGCTCGGACGGAATTCTTCCTCGAGCATTTTAACCACTTCTTCAATCACTTTATTTCTAAACAGACCTCTCTGTTGACGCTGAGAACTGGCGGATGCGTAGTGGTGACTGTGACCAACCCCGCGGGGGTCGCGGCCAGGGAGTTGGGCTCGATCATGACGGCCTCCACGGTGACAGGGCTGGGCTCTACGCGCAGCACAGCGGGGGGGACCACCACCAGCTGCGTGGGGGGAGGGGGCGCCGGCTCTTTGTGGGGGGGCTGCAAAAAAACACACAATCCTACTAATTTTCGTGTGTAAATGGCCAACACTTGTGTCAATTTTTTTAAAATTTTGTTTACGATATTATGCGAGGACTTCCCAATAATAGTCGTGGTGGGAATGACCCACTGCTTCCTATAAATCAAGACTACATTCGACAAAAAGAAAAAAAAAAACAAGAACATAGTGTGAAAGTGTGTATGTCTCAGACCAAATAAAAAAAACTAGACAACGCACTGTCATCAAGTGAAGTGAAGCCGGTTTCGTAAGCATGTGAGCTCGTAGGGAGTGTTTGGGAGTGTTGCCGTGCAGTGAAAACTCACTACCCTATATTTTTTAGGTACTGACTAGATGAGTAAAAGTTATTTTCCTCGGTTCATTTCGACAACATAGGTTTAGAAACTAGTAGTTCGCCACGAACTTAGACCTCGCGATTATATCTTCTACTATCAAGCAAAGCAAGCAAGCAATCCAATATACGACAATTGAACACAATTAACTGACTAAACAAATTAAACAAAACTTTAAACAAGCAAGACAACAAAAAGTCATACGATTCTAGAAAAAATCAAGTCAATCTTGTAAACTTATGAAAAAATAACCATAGCGAGTTGAGTTTTTGTTGGACATCTACCTACATAGTTATTGCTTTTTGTGAACTATATGGTATTGAATGTATGGTACTTACGCAACGCAACAAATATTTGTCAATTTTCTTCTTTTCTTAAAAATAGTGTTCAAGACATTGGCCTTGTAACTCGGAAGTCGCGGGTTTAATTCCCACGGGAGACATGTATTTTTAAGAAAGTTGTTCAGTAACCTGGACTGAATTCAATATTTTGTAAGAAGATTTTGTATTGTATATCCGTCACGGCTCAGTCAGCTAGACTTCGCGAATCACCCTAAACCCGTTTAAGTATAACGTATAAAAAAGTTGTCCAGACAAAAAAGTTGTTCAATTAAAAAAAATGCGTTTTTATAATGGCAACAAAAAAGTCTGGTGAAATTTTTGAAAATATTTTGAAATGGCGGATATATGACAGTTTTAAAATTTTAAACCCCCATATTTCAGCCATTTTGAAAAATTTCGGAAAACTGGCTCGACAAAAAAATTCTATTTAGTTGCTGAGCCTGCTTACAAAATTTTATGAGAATCGGTTAAGAAATGCGACCTGTAGGCGAGAACAGCCAGACAGACAGACAGACGGACAAAATAATTTTTGGCTAATCTCGAAACTGAGACGCTTCGCTCGCTTCGCTCGCTCGGTCAATAAAACAACATTTAAAGTTTATGGTTTAAATGGCCTTTTTGTATATTGTAAATATGTACACTCATAACGTTAGGAGGTTGGTTTGATATTTATGGTATATAGTGGTGAATATGGAACAAACAAAATACAAACAAGTAATAATTCATAGATACATTGGAATAAATCTTTGGATATCCATTTCGTACCACACGGCGAAGTCCTTTTTTTAGGTAAATATAAATCGTCATTCTCAAAATATGTGGAACAAATTACGCTGCGCACCATTGGATTCCATGATGGTTCATTCCGGCTAACTCGAATGACTATAATCTATACATTATTAGCTGATGCCCGCGACTTCGTTCGCGTGGACTTTATAACTCCGGCGTATAAATGTGCTCATTAGGCTGAACAACTTTTGATAAGGCGTCATTTCTATATTTCTTATAGTTTAGCTGGATCATTATGGTTCTGCATCAGGTGTTCCATTTTCTAAAATCAATTATAGCCTATACTTTGCTCAGGCTAAACAGCTATATAATAGAAAAGTTCATTCGAATCCGTGCAGTATTTCCGGAGATTAGCGTTACAAACAGACAGACATTTTTTTAATTCTCACTCTATTACTATGTCTCCATCGCCCCATCCATTTTTTAAATATATTCAATGCACAGACACAGTTTTTTTACTGTTTTATTATATGTATAGATATAGATTATTTCTAATCGGGAACCTAAAATGTATTTGAAGGGTAACAACAAAGTGATTGAAACATTTAACGCATTTTTAAACTTTATACATATCATAATATTATCAATATCAAAAAGAATATAAATAAATAAATGAACATGCAACGTTTAGTTTCGTGTCACATGAATTTACCCTATAAACGGGGAAAATTATTCCGCATTAGTAGTGCAACACTTGTTGAGGTTTTGTGTTTCAAACTGTCTTAATTTGATTTAATTATTGTACCTAGTTTTTATGTTTACTACGTATAAAATGTGATTCCATCTTGCTTTTTATTTTTAGGAAAATTGTTTTTGCACCCTTTTACTATACAATTCGGCATTTTCGCAATTAAATATGTATTTGTTTTAAACGTTATTCTTGATTGACAACCTAGCTTTGACTGATCTGTAAGGTGTAGTTTGGTTGTAAATGTGTGCGTGTTACCGTGTATGCACAGAGCGCGGTGTAGTTTTGAATGCTTCACTTTATTGTTCCAAGAACTATGTCTTGTTTTTTTATTTGGTCTAAGGTGTATGTATGTATGTGGTAAATAATGTGAATAGCAATTTGGTGTGTGATGAGAGTGGGATTCAAAATAGTAATGGATTGCTAGCCGCATCTCCTATTAACATGACATAAACGATGATAACAAAATTAAGAAGAAATAAGTAACTCACCGTAACAGGCCTGATCTCCACCAGATTCTGCTGCGATCTCCTGTTCCTCTCATCTCTCCTGCCCTTCTCTATTCTCTCCTCATCTCTATTCTCTATCCTATTCACCTCCACGTTCACTTTAACTCCATCCATAATAACATCCCTCTCTTCTATCTTCTCCACTCGATCTCTACTCTCATTCTCTATCTTCTCAATTCTCTCTCCTACCGAGTTCCTCTTGTCAAGTAAAATGGAATTTCTAGCGTCTTCTAATCTCCTCTCGACTCTATCTTCAACGGACATTTTGCTGTCTATTGAATTTCTGTGTTTTTCTATTACGTTATTTAATTTTTCCTCTATAGATCTCCTCTTTTCTTCTATCGAATTGACTCTTTCTGTTATTCTCTGGTCTTTGTTCTTCTCTACTCTTATTTCTGTGACTGCGTCGTCTGTTTTCTCCAGTCGGTCGACTCTGTCGATGGAGTTGCTCTTGTCTATGGGTTTGACGTTCTCTAGTGATGGCGTTCTAGATATCTCTGGTTCGGGAGTGGCGGGCTTTGGTTTCTTGTCTGGCGATTTCTCTTTGTTTTCTACCGCTTTTTCGGCGTCGCGGCATACCTGTCGATATATAGACAATTAATATTTGTAAAAATCAATTAAATATTACAGCGCAATATAGAATTTCTTCATTCAAAAAATTGAAACGTGTTTCCTCGGGTGTGTCGGGGATTGTAGTGCGGGAAGTAGTGTCATAAGGTGCAAATTTTGGTATCGGAAGAATTCACTTGGCACACATGTAATATACGTAAAGTTAAGCTAATTTAGCCCGGTAGCCATCCCCCACCCCCTGGGGGGTAGGTAGGGGGGGCATTCGAAGTTACTCGCCGCCGCGCTTCAGAAAAAAAATCATATCAGCTTCTATTTACCTAACACCTCAAGTGTGGTATCATTTTCTGATAAATCAGGCATGAGAAATTCAATTTTAAGTACAATTTCACGTTTAATGTAAAGATTAATAGTAAAAAAGGGAAAATATTGACGAAAATATTAAAATCGGATCGCATTTTTTTTTATTTTAACTGATTTATTTTACCAGAAATCCTGTATTTTGTGCAACAAAAAATACTATGTTAAAGAATATTTATCTAGCTTTTAAAAAATATATACTTTGTTATATATAGCTGTCAAACATCTATCTGAAAAAAAATCGAACGTGTACCACGTTCGATTTTCATTTTATGTAGGTCCAGTCAGTGCACATCGCTAAACGAGTGCAGGAGGGAGCTGATCTCTAAAAAAAGACCGACAGCCAGAGATTTTTTGGCAGCATCTTCTACGAGGCACTGAACTGCGCTCCAGGACCGAAATTGTCGATGTGGGTGTCAAAACGGTAAAGTATGTATTTTTAAAAAGCTAGATAAATATTCTTTAACATAGTATTTTTTGTTTCACAAAATACAGGATTTCTGGTAAAATAAATCAGTTAAAATAAAAAAAAATGCGATCCGATTTTAATATTTTCGTCAATATTTTCCCTTTTTTACTATTAATCTTTACATTAAATGTGAAATTGTACTCAAAATTGAATTCCTCATGCCTGATTTATCAGAAAATGATACCACACTTGAGGTGTTAGGTAAATAGAAGCTGATATGATTTTTTTTCTGAAGCGCGGCGGCGAGTAACTTCGAATGCCCCCCCTACCTACCCCCCAGGGGGTGGGGGATGGCTACCGGGCTAAATTAGCTTAACTTTACGTATATTACATCTGTGCCAAGTGAATTCTTCCGATACCAAAATTTGCACCTTCCATACATTGGGTGACACTACTTCCTGCACTATTGTATTATACAACGTGAAAGGGACACACTTGTAATAAATTAAACCACGGGCTATACTGGATCACTATATCATAATACCCTCTTTCTTAGTCGTTCTAATAACATCCACTGCAGGTCTTCAGTCTACCAGTGACCATGACGGCAGTAGCTGCATCTCAAACTAGATGCACAGCGAAAAAAAATTAGCATTTCCATACTAAAGTGTGCAGCCACCTGGGTTTTGACTGTAATTTACTTATACACGGTGATTTTCTAATGGTTTTTGAGCCGAAGGCCACTTCATAAGGATCGTTAGTAAGACCTAATTAGCTAGTCAAAATAAAAATTCAGTAACAAAAAATGTTGACTAAAACTCGAAAGTAAAATCGTGATATCAATTAGTAGTACCGCCGCCGGCCGGCCGGCAAAGTTCATCGAACTCACGCGGCTGTTTTGGACGGTCATAACTACGTGGTCTCGATCGAAAATCATTTTCGAAACTTTTTTATCTTATGTCATACACTTTGGATTACTTATATGGATAGAGGAATTAATTTACTATACGACATTCTTTTCCAAAACCAATGAAAATGAAGAGTAAAAAATGAAATTATACATGCCTGGTCTACGATAAGTTTGCCCACAGCCTGTGGCGGCGGCGGCGCGGGCGGCTTCTTGCTGGGCTGCGAGCTGGGCGCGCTGGCGGCGGAGCTGGGCGTGCTGGGCGTGCTCGGTGCGCTCGCCGCGCTGGCGGGCGACGGCGGCGTGCCGGGGGGAGGGGGCGCGGGGCCTTTCTCTTTCTTTGGCGCCTGGAGGACAATAACAAAACTCAAATCAGATACATTTTTCGTCAAAACAAACATTTCCTATGGGATTTTTATGCAATAAAGAATTATGACGTCATAGTTTTTTCAGAGTCAAATAACGCTCTTAATATCAGTTTTTTCGCCATAATAAATCTTAAATCACGTTTAAAATGGATATGATAAATGACAAGTGACATTATTTTGTGACGTATTATTTTATTAACAGTACCGAACAATTTATTTTTCACCTAAGAAACTTCCTAATTTACATGAACTAATTCAAATAATTGGCCAAGTGCGTGTCGAGCCACGCGCAGTGCAGGGCTCCGTAGTTGCGAATGCCAACTTTGAGTTTATGCTACTAAAAACGTTTAAAAACTAATTATCTATTGAATTTGTATGAAATTTTCTTTTTCCGAGTACATTTTATAAGTGCATCACCAATAACTTTTTAATTTGTATACACTTCTTAGCTGTCATAGTTTTCCTTTAAACTACATTATATATACTATACCTGTAAATTTTTTCACGTGGCCATATATAACAGTTTAGCAGATATGTGTTTTTTTTAATTAAAAACTCACCGGCGCCTTCCTGTCTTGAGGCGTGTTATCCTCGCCCCGCGCACGCTTGGCGGGCGCGGCGGCGGCGGCGGCAGCGGCGGGGGCGGGCGCCGCGGCCGCGGGGGAGCGCGGGCGGGGGGCCGCGCCCGCAGGCACGGGGGTCGCGCCGCGGGGGGGCTCCGGCTCCGACACTGGGGGGGCAAAGAAAACAACTATAAATAGTTTTATGTCTTATCCCTTAAATGCATGAATTTTCCGATTTTCATAAAACTTACATTATGGGTTAATAATGGTCCAAATAACACGGGAAAAATAATAAAAAAAATATTTGCCTTGTTTTATGGCTAAATTTTACAAAAATCCTGAATTTTCGAAAAAAAGCCCCCTTTTATAAAATAAAATATTTTTTTAATTTTGTTATTTTTATTTATGAATTATAAAAATATGTGTAATTTCCTAATTTATGCAATTTATTTTGTGTCAGTTTGACCATTTTAAGTATACATAATATTTTTTAGAAATTAATATGGATTTTGGATCTATGGTTCGTTGTCGTGGGAAAGTTGACTTGGCATAGACAAAAAAAGAAAAAAATATATGCATTAAACAGTTAATTTTTTGATTATATACCAAACAGGAGAGAGATTACAATTGACCATAAAACATTTAAAAAATTATAAAAGTAATAAAAAATAATAATTTAAATAAAAAAATTTCAGCATGATGTAGATCTACATCACTATGCATTTAAGGGTTAAAAATTTTTTATTGTACTATATAAAGTATAGCTTAAGTGTAAATCTGTATTGTAATTGTATCATAGCCCATCAGGCTGGGTAGGGACCAATACAGAAGTGGTTGTTGCGAAAAATAATATTTAAAAAAATTACGATAAATTTATCCTACGTTGAATAAAAAAAAAGTAGATAACTTTTATACTATGCTATGCAGTCAAAGTTTTAGTGTAACAAACATTTATAAAAATCTTATTTAAAATATACGGAAATGCATTTTTTTTTTAAAGAATTCGTTTTTAGCTAAAATGCTGAGGGACCCAGTTTATACGTGCCTTCCGAAACACGAAATCATCTTGTACGGATAATCAGGTGATTCAAGCCTGCAATATCCTAACCAGACTGTAAACAACTTTTCACATAGTATGATTACACATTTAGAAATAACGTACAAAACTAGGTCAATGTTAAATTACTTATTAGCCTGAGTTTAGGCTAGATTGTAATATTATTAGCGTACTTAATTATTTTAGTTAATTAGGAACGTTAAGAAAGGAAAAAAAAACATAGTATGATGTCTTGGTGTAAAACTGTCAGTCTGTGTGTTATATTTTAAGTAACAATAAACAATGAACTCCGGATCACACGGCGAACGCCCTGATCTAATAAAAACTCCTATATTACTGAGTGCGGATTTCATCGTTGAAGTAAAAAGCGATCAATTAAAGCTAAACTCGTTTACGCACGTAAACTGGTTCCTTTGGATTTCATCGACAAAAACTAATCGCGTTTGGAGCTAAACGCGTTTAGCAATCTGAACGTCCGATATTGGCCGTTTAACGCTTCTAAACGCGTTCAATCAAACAAATGTTAAGTCAATGCCGCGATTTGACAACTTTGATTGACAATATTGACATAGATAGGTCCATACTTTTTAATTTACGTTCCGTTCCTTCGCGATTCTTTAATCAATGAGTTTTGCTTATCCGTTATTCATATTTTCTGCGTGAAATGAAAATTATCAAATGATTTTTACTGTAATCTGTGCTTTTTTGTCTATGAGTTTAGGTGAACTTCGTTTCCGTAAACGCGATCAAAAATTTGCTCCGAATTGACGGTGAAATTCATTTGAAGTTGATCGAGATCAAATCAAACATTTGAACTCAGTTATGTTAAATTCAGTTTTGCTAAACTCGTTTATCAATGAAAACGATGAAATCGGCCCTTAGTAGGTATTCAAAATTAGTTTACTCGTAGTACAGTACAATAACAGGTGTACACTGTAAAAAACACAACACTCACTCTTGACGTCGGGCGTTTCGCCGGAGCGCACCGATGTGGAGTCATCTTCCATCTCCATATGCATCTGGGAACTGCGGTGCTCCTGCAACACAAAAACAACAACATCATTAAAAAAAATATGTCTCGTACAGATAATAGGCACGACGAATAGAAAAATATTTTTTGTCCATCGGTTAGATTATTAAATAATATCGTACACGTATTTTTTATTTTCTCTGAGAAACCAAAAATGACAAAGATACAGCGCATTTAACTTTCGCATGACGTCACGGCTGGGTACGATTTTTACTTAGCGGTGACGTCGCAAGCCCACTTCGGAACTTTGACGCTCCGTATCTTTGTGAATTTTTACTTTTTTGGTAAACTGAAAAATACGGGTCCATTATTTCTGGATAATCTAAGAGACCGACTAATTACAATCTTACTTTTCGGACCCTCTCGTCACCCTTGTATTCTAAACATTAGGCCCCTGAATTTTCCGAGGACCAGTGGCGCCCCCATTTAAAATAAATCATTTGAAAAGAAACAGTGATATTATTTAAAATTTCGTCTTGACCAAACCCTAGATACCCATTTTTACTATTTTATGAACTACTGTTTATAATTTAAAGTGCGAACGAAATTTTGAATGATATCACCGTTTATTTTCAAATGATTTATTTCAAATGGGGGCGCCACTGGACCCCGGAAAATTTAGGTATGACCTTAAAAGTTTGACCTCTCTTTCATAAATCATGGCACTCTCAATCAAGGCATCAATAAATAATGAAAATGTAAAAATAAGATCTTGATAAAGTTATCGTTTATAACATTTAAACCTTTCACCGCGAGACTTTATATCATTTGTCGTGCCCCCAGGGCGAGGCGTTGTAAATCTAAAATAAATACTTACAACCAAAAAGGTATGTGGATACTTCAGTTATGTGCAATACGAGCATTTTTTGTCGGATATATCTCCCGACGCTCGCTAAATAGGCACGACAATGTTTGTCGGACAAATCCGACGTTCGCGGTGAAAGGATTGAGAAACACCCAATATTGACTGACACTGACATCTAAAAACACAAAAGTAATAGTTTTTGGCGGGAAGTCAAGGGGTTCAGTTGGAGTTTGCTTTAAATTGTTTTGTAAATTGATTCTAGTGGACTTTTTAATATGAAATTGGTGTAGTTTGGTGTTATAAATGCTCATTCTCATGGACTATATGTGAAATGTTTAAAGTGGACAGTCATAGTGCGGCTGTAGATATATTTATTTGCGGAGTGTGGTTATTCACTGTTCTCAGTTGTTTTGTTTTATTCAATGAAAACAGTTGATAAAAACCACTTTTAATCACTATTTTGGTGTTTGAGTTTTGAACAAGTACTCTTGATTTTAGTAACTGTTCCAATTTTAATGTGCATTTTAATTAATTTAACCTTCCCCTTTTCTTTATTAAATGTCTATTTTCGCTTAAATCTTTCTTTTTCTCGTAGTCATGGTACCAAGTATAGTATCCAATGCTTGAATAAATGGATATATATCGAGGGAGATAAATCACTCGCGTCGCTCAGGATTCTTACATTTGAATCACTCCCTACGGACGCGATTTAGTCGTTAGAATCCTTCACTTGCTCGCAATTCAACTATGGCCCTCGATTTAAATCCGTCTTTTATTCACTAATTGCATAATATACTATTTTAGAGGGGGAATGGTATACTCCCATGCTGGTCTGGAAGAAATAAAAAACTTAGAATGTACCAGCTGCTTCTCTTCCCACGCAGATCGTAAAAGCCGATCGAGGGAATGGGCAAAAATGCAAATCGTGATAACAGGCGATGCGGCTAGCAACCCATCACTGTATTGATTGCTTTTCCATCTTCTCGCCCACCATGACGCTAAAAGTGGCTTTTGGGTCTTGCGGCCTGATGCTCTGCATAGAATCGCAAGTCCCAAAATGCTCTGTCTGCCCCATTAGGGATAAAGACGTAATAATATGTATGTATGTATGAATGGTATACAGGCACTTTTCATTTTGTGTCCTTTGAAATATGTCAGTATCAGGAGTCCCCCAGTTAGCCCAAAGGCCCCTGACGTACCTTCGACGCAGGCGGAGGCCCTGGCGGCTGCAGGTCCGGTTCGCAAGCAATGTAGCACACACAACATTACCATTAACGCTATACCATATACAAACTTACTATAGTCACAGAATAAGTAATCCTATTGTGTTGTTGTCTTTGTTTGGTTAGGACATTGTAGGCTGATCACCTCAAAGTCAAAGTCAAAATCATTTATTTATCTTTGGATATTTGTATCACTTGATTGTCTTTTTTTTTTCGATTTCTTAGAAGGTAAATGTTAACGTCAGATCATTTACTTACAGCTAAGTTTACTTTCTTTTTTTAATTCATGCATACTGCCATGTATGACATATGGATGCCAAACATGGGCTCTTACAGAAAAATATATAAGCGACCTAAAAGTATGCCAAAATAAAATGGAAAGAAGTATTCTAAACATCAAATTAACCTGTCGTCTGTGCAAAACACCAGACACAATAGTAAAACAATGCATGTCGACCGGATTCCGGTCTGCTCACAGATGACAGGTTAAAAGACAGAGTTAAGTTATCACATATAAGATCAAAGAAAAAAATAGAAGATGTGACCTATACTGTAAGAAGGCTAAAATGGGAATGGATTGGTCATACTTTAAGAAGTAAGAGAAATAAATGGTCAAAAGACGTTACAGAGTGGTATCTTCGTGATGGAAATCGAAGGAAAGGAGGACAGAGGAGGAGATGGGAAGATGAAATCAAGAAAGCAGCTGGAGGGTTATGGAGAAGGAAAACAAGGAACAGAATGCTATGGAGACAGCTGGGGTAGGCCTTTGCCAAAGGGCAAGTTGACGACCAACAACCACAACAGCCACAACAGGAAAGCAGAGGATGTCAGCAAGAGAGGCTGCAGTAAGTAAGTAAGTAAGTAAGTTAACTGCCGCTTCCTAAGCGCAAGTACAGAAAAAACGGTAACAAACTGTACTGCAGCATTTTCTCCATAAATGGTTCATGGCGTTGGACATCTGTTACGTTAGTAATTATATTATCTTTGACAATAGTATAATGCTGTGTGGTAACTGGTAACAAACATAACAGTGTAAACAGTAATAATTTTATCTTTGACTATAGTATGCAAAATAACGTTGTTTATAGTTTATTTCTACACGGTGATTTTTATTGGTTTTAGAGCCAAAGGCCCCTTTATAAGGATCGTTAGTAAAACCTAATTAGCTAGTCAAAATAAAAATTCAGTAACAACAAATTTTGACTAAAACGTCAACGTCGAAAGTAAAATCGTGAGATCAATTAGTAGTACCGCCGCCGACCGGCCGGCGAAGTTCATCGAACTCACGCGGCTGTTTTGGACGGGCGTAACTACGTGGTCTCGATCGAAAATCATTTTCCCAACTTTTTTATCTTATGTCATACAGAAATTTGGATTACTAATATGGATAGAGGAATTAATTTACTATACATTTTTTTTCCAAAACCAATGAAAAGTCAGCGTGTATATTAATTTATTTATATTAAATGGGGACAGCACTGGGCCCTGAAAAATTCCTATATGACCTTAATCTAGAGTGTGCATCGTTAAATACTAACCAATCCTCTGGTACTGCTCCTTGTTCGGCTTGCTCTTACCCCTCCGCGACTTGCTCTGTTAGTAAGCGTGCGCAAGCGAACACCGTGGATGTAGGTTAGTTCGTTAAATCATGGAAGAGAAAAAACTAGTGGCAAGTGGGCGTGACGGGCGTGTCATAATTAAGAACTACTGCACTCAATCGCAAATTAAGACCTTATGTTAATCGTCCTTAAGTTTATTATTGCTTATTTTGAAAATAAGCAATAATAAACTTAAGTCTTGGGGTAAAGTACAGATATTTTTCGTAAAGTTTCCCTCCTGCGCCCTCCTACCCCGCACCGCACCTCCCCGCGGCCCATATATAAACGGCAGCGAGCTGGTCTGTCCTCTTTCGACTACTTCCGAAAGCCGGGCTGCTGTACACAAAGCTGAGTACTTCCCACTACTCTGGATCAACGAATCTCGTGGCTGCAAACCCAACACCCCTCTCTATGACTCTTTTCAGTGTTAATTAGCTGAATTGTTAAAAATTGAATCAAAAAGTTTGTTATCCTCAATATTATTTCTTTTAAATAAATCTACAACGTCACAAGATTGCAAAACATCGTAAGTACTTTTTGTATAATCTTACGAATGAGGCCTAAAGTCCATTATTGATGTAAATAAAAACAACCAATACGCTATTTTCCAATGAGTCAAATCAGCAACTTTTTTCTAAACGTCAAAACAAACAGTTTCTATGGGATTTTGTATGAAATACAGGCAGATGACGTTATAGATTTTTGGAGTCAAATATCGCGCTTATTATAAGTTTTTCTGCAATAATAAATTTAAAATCTCGTTAAAATGGATATGTCTAAAGACAAGTGACATTATTTTGCGACGTTTTATTTTGTTATCAGTACAAATTTATTTATTTTTCGCATAGGAAAATACCCAATTAAACGAATTGTTAGTATGTAATGCAAATGTGAATAGTGGTTTATTTGTGTGAGTTTGACGACGGTTCCGATACAATTTTTTGTCAAGTAGCACTTCCATTAGTTTTTCTCTTCCGTGAATTACATATTGTATATACAAATATTTCGTTATGTTCTTAGGAGAAAGTTGTTCAGTATCACGGACTGAATTCACCCTTAAAATAGCTTCAGTATATTTTGTTACACCTTATATTTTATTAATGTATTATATAAACGGGGCTTAGCACGAACTTTTAATTTCTTTCGTCTAACGTTTCGAATGTTTGTTGTTTTTCGTGTGTGTAAATGGCCAACATTGGTCTCAGATTTTTCAGGCGGCCTAAAGGCATCTTACATAGCTTGACTGCCATACAATGATGACAGCCGGGACCAACGGCTTATACGTGCCTTCCGAAACACGGAGAAGCTCGAATTTTTTTTATGCCACTTGTGGTCACCCATCAAAGTGCGGACCGGTGTCGCTTTACTTGGTACGCCGGGCCATTGAGCCCTTCAACGTTACGATAAGCCTCGTTTATATAACAAATCAATCATGTGTTCAAAGCGCGATAGTTTAAAGACCTTAGGGCCTCCGCTAAGTTAAGCGAGCGCACGCGGCGGGTTTCGGTTATCTCTGTCGCAAACTCTAAATGCGAAAGAGATAGCAGAATCCGCCGCGGGTCACCTGTCTATGTCGCACGTAGCGTTTGTGACAGAGATAGACTGAACCCGCCGCGTGCGCCTGCGTAACTTAGCGGAGGCCCTTATATAAATAAGCATCCAAAACATGAAACAGTATTGCAAGAATTTCAAATTTGAACCAACGACCCATCAACCCAGTACGTACCTCTGAGTCATCATCCAACAACTCCTCCTCGACGACCTCAGCTCTGTACTCCAGCAGCAGCTCCCTCAGAGGCTTAGCGTCTAGTTTCCCGCTGACGAACTCATGCTTTAGAAGCTCCGAGGACGTGGGCCGCTTCTCTGGCTCCTAGGAAAAGTAAAAATAAAAAAATAGTTTATTTCGAACAACAACGGATCCATAGTATTTTTAGTATAGTACTCCTGCCTCCGTGGTGTAGTGGTTAGAGCGTTTGGCTCATACCCGGAGGTCGCGGGTTCGATTCCCGGCGGGGGCAACGACTTTGTGTAGTTTGGTTAGACATTGTGGGCTGATCACCTGATTGTCTAATAAGAAAGATGATCCGTGCTTCGGAGGGCACGTTAAGCCGTCGGTCCCGGTCGCTGTCTTTGACATTGGTCGTTACCTAAAACCATGTCAAAGGCCTTTAAGGCGGTTTAAAAAAACTCTGACACTAGTGTTAGTCACTAACACACACGATGAGAAGAAGAAGTATAGTACTTAATCTATGTTAGTATCTTGTAACTAGTGTAGTGACAATGCGACTAAAACGGTGTGCGTCTCTCCGTTATAACTCTCCTCACTAGACAAGTCCACAGAGGAGTCGTGTACCGATCCGCTAGCGTCATCAGGATGCCATTGGGACTGTCTCTTATCCTGCAAATTAGCTAGTTGTTTTTTTTACGTATGAGTGCGGCAAAATCATCAATAAAGAAGTTTCCAACAAATCAAATCAGACACTTTTTTCTAAACGTCAAAACAAGCATTTTCTATGGAATTTGTATGAAATAAAAACGAATGACGTCATAGTTTCTTAGAGTCAAATAGCGCTCTTAATATCAGATTTTCCGCATTATTAAATCTTATATCACGTTGAAAATGGATATGATCAACGACAAGTGACATCATTTTGTGACATTTTATTCTTTTAACAGTGCCACATAATTTATTTTTGACCCAGGAAACTTGCTTATTTGGTATTCCGCAAACATCCCAGACGCGCTACAGAAACGAGGCAATCCCAACACCATCCTAAAGACGTTGTTATACTGTATAAGTAAGGCATCCAGGGACTTTTTATATCTGACCTACAGACTTCCTGTGTACATACTCGTGCAATAATAATAAGCTTTAAAAAGCGTACAGTGGTAGTAAGTAAGTAAAAACACTTTATTGCACCAAAACACACCAAAATAACATTTAAATATAAAGTACCTGGGTGACCAAGCTTTGCTCGGTCGGTTACATCTCAAACATTAACTACATTTTTTTTAAACTTGTCAAAAGACAGAACAAAATAAAAAAAAAAATATAAACTTGAACATAAAAAAAAGCAAAAGTAAGTCACCGAGTGGGATTCGAACCCGTAACACTCTTTCTAGCGGTCAGCATCCTTAACCCCTGAGCTAAGTTAATGGCGGCCGGCGCGACGTAATTAGCGACCATATTCTGCGTGGAAAAATAAACGAATGAAAACTCGAAAACACGCGTTTTCCCAAACATAAAGACTAATCTAGATCGATTGTTTACCCCCAAAAACCCCCATATACCAATTTTCAGCGAAATCGTTAGAGCCGTTTTCGAAATCACAGAAATTTATAAATATATAAATAAATAAATATACAAGAATTGCTCGTTTAAAGGTATAAGATTCAGATGTACAATAGGCGGCGTTGGTAGCTCAATATAATCGATAGGGTGAACTTGACTGGGTTGGGTTGACTGGAATAGATCCCTTAGGGCCTTCGCTAAGTAACGCGGGCGCACGCAGCGGGTTCAGTCTATCTCTGTCACAAACGCTACGTGCGACAGAGACGGGTGACTCGCCACGGATTCTGCTATCTCTTTCGCATTTAGAATTTGTGACAGAGATAGACCGAAACCCGCCGCGGGCGCCAGATTGCGGGCGAGTTTCCGTTCTGTATATAATACTATTTATAATTATGTGCTACAACCGCCTCCTAATTAGTCATTTACGACCTTACATTGTCGTGTAGTTTCTATATAGAATAGGGCCACTCCAAGTCCTCCCGTGGATATCGTAGAAGGCGACATAGTAAACACAATCTGAACAAAGCTTATAAACATCGATGAGACCTCTCCAACCCTGGCCAAAGAGGAGAGTGTACGCCACTTCGTCTGCTCTAGCCAAGTACGGCTCTCGTAGTACAGAGGGTCGTGCTCCTGCAGTGGAGACAAAAAGACCTGATGATGACGACCTCACCTTGACCAAAGCCTTCGCAATGAAGTCGTTGAAGGCCCTGCTCCACCTCGCGGGCTGCTCCAGCGCCGGCGGCTCGCTCTTCTGGATCTTGAGCAGCACCCGCATGGGGGTCATCTCGTGGTTAGGGGGCTCGATCTGCGCGAACTCGATGAGGGTGATGCCCAGCGACCAGATGTCCACCTGGAAAAGATCAAGAAATATCATCATCATCATCATGTTTCAGTATATTTTTTAACAGTATATATTTTTAACTAACTCCCATGCTGGTCTGGGAGTAATGAAAAAAGCTTAGAATGTACCAGCTGCTTCTCTTCCCGCGCAGATCGTAAAAGCCGATCGAGGGAATGGGCAAAAATGCGAACCATGTTAACAGGCGATGCGGCTAGCAACCCATCACTGTATTGATTGCTTTTCCATCTTCTCGCCCACCATGACGCTAAAAGTGGCTTTTGGGTCTTGCGGCCCTGGGCTCTGTATAGAACCGCAAGACCTAAAAAATGCTCTGTCTGCCCCATTAGGGATAAAGACGTGATAGTAGGTATTTATTTATTTAATTTATTGCACTTTAAATCTTAAGATTATAGTACAAAAGGCATAACTTAATGCTTAGCATTGTCTACCAGTTTACCTTTGGGACGTAATAGAAAAGGTGATAGATGGGGTGCAAATTAAACTAGACAAGTAGGTATATCTAAAGAAATAAATTAGGGTGTATTATAGTATAATAGGGCATATATAATAACAAGAATGACCATAAAATATACATACATATATATAATAATAATAAATATAAATCATAAACTTACATAAATATAAATACGTATAATAAACATACTTAAACTATTATTGCTGTTGACGCACACACGGACGCACACACGCAAACACACACACGCAGGCATTCCAGAGTAGCGATCACCGGCCGGTCCCCACCACTCGCGCGTGGACACTTCTATTGTCAACAGTGCATATTCAATGTTATCAATTTCTATAATTAAAAGTGCATCCAAGTACGAGTCGTTCATATTTTCAACCCCTGCTGAAGTCCCAATCGCAGATCGCCGCACCAATTGCAGCATTGCTTTTTCGCGATAGTGTCTAATTACAAGCATCTTGAAGTGGTCCCTTGTTTGTGCTTTCATAATGTTATCGGGCAGGGCATTCCAAAGACGCACGGCCGTGACAGCAAAAGAATTAGAGAGAAATCCAGTACGGTATGTAGGTATGTATGTATGTAAAAAATTTTAAAAGTGAATTCAGTCCATGATACGAAACAACTTTCCCACAAAAACATATATGGAGACATGAAAAAAATTTTGTATTCAGAACACCCTGAATTAACACATAGGCTACTTTAGGCGCGGGTAACACCGCAGGGGCCACTAGTTATTAGAAAAATAAATTTATAATTTTCAAATAAATGCGAGCAAAAAAAAAAGCGAGATGCAGGTAGGCTATGAGGGTGGTAAAGGGCCTGGAGCCTGGAGGCTAAACACAAAAACATTTTTCTTACTTTTATTTTTTACTAGAATTTATTAACATTATTAGCAAAAGAGGTTTGTCAGGATCGTAGCAAGTGGAGGTCCATAGTCTCTGCCTACCGCTGTGGTGAACAGGCGTGATATTGTGTATGTAAGTACTATTGTAGCATACGCATGTGTTTCGTATGGCTTTCTGCTACAATTGGGGATACAGAACCGGAGGTCCTGTCGATGAAAACGATGTTCCACTTGATCAAACAAAACAACATACAAGTATATGGAGCTTAGCACATACCTGAGTGAGTTTTGCTTGCCGTTGATCCACCTGCAGGGGGTTGAAGGGTCACGAGCTCACGATTTGACCGATATTGTTATGTGGGCGATTTTGGCCGCGAAGGCGTAACTAGGACGAACATGCGCTTCGCTCGACAGTCGGAAAAGAACTGCCTACTTGATAGCTGTCAGTTTGACGCGTGCGAACATCGATTTGCAAGATGCATCGAATCGATCGATTTATAAGATTACTAGTTTGTGATAACGAAACAACTATGTATAAGCCAATATATAAACAAACTCGCCTTGAAGTCGTAGGGGTTGTCCCTGAAGGTCTCGCACAGCACCACCTCCGGCGCCATCCAGTACGGCGTCCCGATGAACGTGTCGTGCTTCTGCAGCGTCGACTTGTTCTTGGCCGACACGCCGAAATCCGCTGCCGAACACAATAATAGAAACTATCAGTACTAAAGCACAGAATTGATATACATTGCTTTTTTCTATTTTTTTTTCATTAATTTCATTAATTTTTTCTATATTTTTTTTATATCTATTTTTTCTACTTAGCGAGATTATAGCATAAGTTAGCTTCACTGTATCTCCTATATATTATATGTATAATATGTCTAGTTTATCCCTTTCTTTACATAATATTTATGATATATCAATATTTTCTTATATAAACCTATATCAATATTTTCTTTAACACTCGTTTTATATTTTTTTTTTCCTAATTTGATTCGCACTCGTACCTACCTTTCCAGGCCATTGCTGAAAATCAGTGCATTGCCTTCTAGGCAATATTATCACTGGGCTTTGACCTATTTGTCTTGCTGCAGCACACACATGGAGTTGATTTATTGTTGTGTATTTATTTGCAAGCCTGTGTAATGTAACTCATGTATGTATACTTTAATTTTTGTGTGTGTGTCTCGGTAGTGACAAATAAACAATTTATCTATCTATCTATACATTGTCCTTTTTTATTAAGTACAAATATTTTAAGGGGTGATTCAGTACATCATATGGAACAACTTTTCCCAATAAATGTATATCGAAATACGAAAAGAAAATTTTCATTTTCCATAGTAATGATATCACGTGACTACTTCGATTTGTATGAAAACCGAAAAAATATTTTTCGTATTTCGATATACTTTTATTGGGAAAAGTTGTTTAAAATGATGGACTGAATCACCCCTTAAAATATTTGTACTTAATTAAAAAGGATATTGTATAAGTATTACATACAACGCCCACTATTCGCGCTAAGCGTGGCCATGCCTACCCATCGTCATATAATCATTATTATTTCTTTTCCTTGTAACTAGAGTGCGCTTTAAGGTAAAAATTAAAACATAAAAATCTTTTATAACTATTATTTAAATAAAGTAGTGCTCTTATTAGTTAAATAACACTTATATGAAATGCAATATATTTTTTAAAGTATATTCAACACTTTCTTTGTCATCTTTTTGGCTAGTCGTGTGTGCTGCCATCTCTGAGAGGCCGCTCCGCAACTCCCGTTTTGCGTGCTTACGGCCTCTTCAATCGTCTCTATGGCGTTGGGTATCTGTTACGTTAGTAATTATATTATCTTTGGCGTGGCCTTTGGGTCTTACGGCCCTGGGCTCTGTCTGCCCCGTCAGGGACAAAGACGTGAAAATGTATCTGTATGTAATATACAACGTGTTAATAAAATAACGCAAAACCTCTCACACGGTACTTCAGCCCATGAAACTAAACAACTTTTGTTCTACAGCTATCACAAAACAAAAAAAAAAATATTTGAATTTTCATACAAACTGATTAGCTGATCGAGTCAATTTGTATGAAAATCTTTATTTTATTTCTGGCATTTTGGGAATATTGTAGAACAAAAGTTGTTCAGTTTCATGGACTGAGTTACAACCCGAGAGGGTTTGCGTTGTTTTATTAACACGTTGTGTATTACATACAGAACGGAATCTCTTAAGGTCCTGCGCAGTATGCGTCCCTGTCCCACGTCCTCGCACCTCTCCCCCGCTCTCGCCTTGTGAGGGAGTTAAGACTGCTGGCCGCCTTGAGTTTTCATCATCATCATCAGATCTTCCTGTCTCCGCTACAGGAGCACGACCCTATCTGTAATACCAGAGCCATACTTGGCCAGAGCAGCCAGAGGACTTTTAGTCTAGAAGAATTTTTGAAATTTACGACTTGATCGGCATGGAATGTAACAGTTTGACACCGGGTTTTTTTAGACTAATTCGACCCTGCTGAGCTCGATTTTGCCCGGTGTCAGACCAATTTCCCCCCCTTAATATATGTCCCTCGCCACGGTTTTCTCCGTTTTGTACAAAAACTGCAAGGTCTAGCAGAAAACTCTCAAAGACAAAATTAATCTACCCAGCCGCCAGACGGGTTGGAGAGGTTTCAATGATGTTACGGAATGTAAATTTTATGTTATGTATGTAACTTAAAAAACAAAAAAAAATTACACAATGTAACTATATTACATTGTATGCTGGCAATATGAGATTGATGAGTTCAGATGAAGCAAAAGAAGTTTGGAACGTAGCAAGTGGAGGTCCTTAGTCTCTGCCTACCCCTAAAGTCAAAGTCAAAATCATTTATTTATCTTTGGATATTTGTATCACTTGATAATTTTCACATTTTCTTTCGATTTCTTATAAGGTAAATGTCGACGTCAGATCATTTACTTATAGCTAAGTTTACTGTGGGAAACATACATACATACATAATATCACGCCTGTTCCCCACAGCGGTAGGCAGAGACTATGGACCTCCACTTGCTACGATCCTGACAAACCTCTTGCTTCATCTAAACTCATCAATCTCTTCATACACGCCCTTCGGTTACGGGTACTTTTTACCTCTCCTTTTGTTAGAACGTCTGCAATTTGGTCGCAGAAAGTTCGCCGAGGCCGACCTTTTCCTACTGTTCCCTTCACATTTGTCATATAAATATTTTTCGTCAATCTCTTTTCATCCATCCTTTCTATGTGGGAAACAGGCGTGATATTATGTATGTATGTATGTAACAAATAACATCTGTAAGGTACTGACCCAGCTTGACGCCGCCGGTCATGGTGGCGAGCACGTTGCCCGCCTTCAGGTCGCGGTGGATCACCTTGCGGGAGTGCAGGAACTCCAGGCCCCTGAAAAAGCACAATTTAATCATCAACAAAGAAAAAAAGCCAAAAGAAATCAATCATTTTATATCAGGCAACAAACTTAATATTATTTACAATATTAAAGGCCTGTAGAATAAATACCTTACAGACTAGCAAAGATATAATAAAGAAGTTTCCAACAAATCTAATCAGACACTTTTTTCTAAACGTCAAAACAAACATTTTCTATGGGATTGGTATGAAATAAAAACGAATGACGTCATATTTTCTTAGAGTCAAATAGCGCTCTTAATATCAGTTTTTCCGCATTATTAAATCTTATATCACGTTGAAAATGGATATGATCAACGACAAGTGACATTATTTTGTGACATTTTATTCTTTTAACAGTGCCACATAATTTATTTTTGACCCAGGAAACTTGCTTATTATATTATACTAGCTGGTGCCCGCGACTTCGTCTGCGCAGGATCACACAATATCTTTATAAATTGTAGCCTATGTGTTATTCTGATGTATAAGCTATATTATTGTAAAGTTTCATTAAAATCCATTCAGTAGTTTTTACGTGAAAGAGTAACAAACATCCATCCATCCATACTTAAAAACTTTCGCGTTTATAATATTAGTAGGATATAGCTTAGCTTAAAATATAATATAGTAAAAATTAACTATTTATTGTTTTTGAAATAAAGTTGGTCCAAGTATAGAGCCTTGAAGCACACCCAGAAGTAAAATAGTTGATAATACTTTTTCAAAACTAAAAACCGACTTCGCCCCCGAATCACACAAACCCACTTTGATACATCAGACCATTAAAAGTACCCGTTTGTCTCGTTCTTTCAATGCCAAATACTGCCGCCGTGGTGTAGTGGTTAGAGCGTTCGGCTCATACCCGGAGGTCGCGGGTTCGATTCCCGGCGGGGGCAACGACTTCAAGTTGTTGTCCTAGTTTGGTTAGGACATTGTAGGCTGATCACCTAATTGTCTGATAAGTAAGATGATCCGTGCTTCGGAGGGCACGTTAAGCCGTCGGTCCCGGTCGCTGTCTTTGAAATTCGTCGTTACCTAAAACCATGTCAGAGGCCTATAAGGCGGTTTAAAAACTCTAACACTAGTGTTAGTCACTAACACACACGATAAGAAGAATGCCAAATATTTAAAAGAGGGAAAAGGACAAAACACTTTTTAACTAAAATAGGTATAGCAAACAGTTGTTAATTTTAATGAATATGAAGTTTATAATTTTAGTTAATATATACAAGATTAGCTAACCTGCACATCTCTCGACAGACGTACGCGATCTGAGCTTCATTTAAACCTTTCTCGAGCTCCGCCATCACCGAGTCGAGGGCGCCACCGTCGCAGTACTCTAGCAGCATCTGGAATAGTAAAGACATGATCAACGATCTTCATTAGGATGCCTACCCATCGCCTTATAAACATAATTATTTCTTGGTTAAAACTAACGTGAGATGCAGTCATTATTAATTTCAAAACACATCCCAGTACATCCACGGGAGTCCTTGACGCAACTATCCAGCAGCAACCGCCATCTACCGAACTGTCGCTGCGGGCGCAGAGGGCGATCGCCCGCGCCGCCCGCGCGCACCGCGCCTCCCGCGACTATCATCAGTGTGTCGCGAGCCGGTGCGGTGTACGGGCCTCTCGTCACATTCGCCCTGATGAAGACCTCCGGATGACGTCGAAACATGTCGGCAGTAGCTGACTCTATACGTGAGTTACCCGTGTTTTGAAATTAATAATAATTATTTTTCTTCCCTGTCGCTAGATGGCGCTATAAGGTAATAATTAAAACATTAAAATCTTTCATTACTTATAAGTTTTATTTAGGTATGCCGTATGGTTTCCGACAGAGTAGAATAGGACTACTCCAAGTGGATGTCGTAGAAGGCAGTAAGGAAATACAAGCTAAACAAAGCTTATAAACAT
This sequence comes from Acrobasis consociella, assembly GCA_963555685.1. Taxonomy (NCBI): domain Eukaryota; kingdom Metazoa; phylum Arthropoda; class Insecta; order Lepidoptera; family Pyralidae; genus Acrobasis; species Acrobasis consociella. Next base: position 13,483,615 of record OY743129.1, read on the forward strand.
CAATGAGACCTCTCCAACCCGTCTGGCCAGCGAGGAGAGTGTAGGTTAAGTCCTCTTGCTGCTCTGGCCAAGTATACACTGGCTCTGGTAGTACAGAGGGTCGTGCTCCTGCAGTGGAGACTAAAAAGACCTGATGATGATGATGATGATGAACCCACCCATAGCTTGTTGTCTATGAAGTACGCCTCGTGCAACTCGACCACGTTGGGGTGGCGGCACTCGGTAAGGATGTCGATCTCGACCGTGAAGTCCGCGAGGTCGTCCTCATTGTCCAGCACGCACATCTTGGCAGCTGCCAGCTGGCCAGTCGTCTTGTGCTGGGCTTTGTACACCTGCAAATACATATAGGAATGAAAGAGGGGTTAAGAGCGAGATGGGTGTATGTGCCATATGCGAGTGACGTAGAAAGATGGTAAGGGGGGGGGGGGGGGGGGGGTCTATTTTTGTGTGAAAATCTTAATGCGGTTCACAGAATACCTCTTCTAACCAAGTTTCAACAGAATAGTTCTTAAAGTTTCGGAAAAAAGTGGCTGTGACATACGGACGGACCGACAGACAGACATGACGAATCCATAACGGCCTGGCCACAGCCTCTGGCGGTGCGGATCGCGGTGCGGCAGGAGGCGCGGCGTGCGGCGCGGCTCGCGGTGGTATGCCACAGCTCACATGTTGCGACCGCGGCGGCGTCAGCGGTGGACGTATTTAGAGAACAGCTAACTATCAAAATGGAATGGAATTGTTGTTTTTTTCGATCCACAATTTTTTTTAAACTCGCCTATATTTATGATGTGGATTTTTTGACATCCATGATGCTGGTCTAATCAGAATTTCACTTATAAATTGTTCCGAATTCATTATTGTCCACCGCTGCCGCCGCTGCCGCCGCGCCGAGCTGTGGCCACCTCGATACTCGCGCATACATTTGTTTCATCCGCCCGCCGCGCGGCCGCGTACCGCGCGACTCACCCCGCGCCGCACGCCGCGCCGCAATCCGCGTCGCCGGCAGCTGTGGCATACTCCATACATTCCCTACCATTTGTTTTCGCCGCTCACCGCCTGCCGCGCCGCAATCCGCGCCGCAATCCGCGCCTCCGTGGGCTGTGGCCAGGGGGTAAGGGTTCCGTTTTTTGCCATTTGGCTACAGAACCCTATAAAGAAGCTTGCAACCGGGAGCTAAGATCCACAACAAGGTTGCAACCGGGAGCTAAGATCAAAAAGAAGGTTGCGACCGGGAGCTAAGATCAACAACAAGATTGCAACCGGGAGCTAAGATCAACAAGAAGGTTGTAACCGGGAGCTAAGATCAAAAAGAAGGTTGCTACCCGGAGCTAAGATCAACAAGAAAGTTGCAACCGGGAGCTAAGATCAACAACAAGATTGCAACCAGGAGCTAAGATCAACAAGTTTCAACCGGGAGCTAAGATCAAAGAGAAAGTTTCAACCGGTAGCTAAGATCAAAAAGAAGGTTGCAACCCGGAGCTTAGATCAAAAAGAAGGTTGCAACCGGGAGCTAAGATCAACAAGAAGGTTGCACCTGGGAGCTAAGATCAAAAAGAAGGTTGCAACCGGGAGCTAAGATCACAAAGAAGGTCTCACCTTTCCAAACGCGCCATCGCCGAGCTCGCCAATCATGTCCCAGTTCTCGGCGGGGTCGCAGTTGTCGCGGATGTTCGCGAACACTTTTTTCTTTTTCGCGTCATTGCCGCTACCGAGGTGCAGCACCTGGAAGGTACAATGAGAATCATTTAAAAATAAATCTATCAAAAAATAAGAATCTTTTGAAAATAGTTCTTTATTTAAATGGTATTCTAGAATGTTGCTGACAGTATTATTATTAGTTAGGTTGGACCCTTGGCATAAGTGTTTTTATTTATTTATCAAAACTTTATTGATCCACAGTTAAAATGGCATTTTGATGTCACCGATCAAGGTCGCGAGCTATCACTGCCACGCTGTCTGTAGTCACACAGCATGCACAACTGTCTGAGCCCTAACAACTCGTGAATTCTTTACTAGAAGTCTAGAAACATTTTTTCTTTTTTGTATCTATAATGGCGACTAACTACTGCCCCTAAACCAACGCGGAGAAGCCAAATCCTCTGGCTACTCTGATCAAGTATGGCTGGTAGTACAGAGAGGGTCTTGCTCCTGCAGTGGAGACAGAAGACTGATGATGATGATGATGATGCCCAGCAGTATTAAAGCTGATGATAATACCTCTGTTCATGTTGCAAGTTACAGAAAGGAAGGAAAGGCAGCTCTTGATCGGTCATTTCGGAAATCTTTGAGTGAGGCCTATGTCCAGCAGTGGACGTTGTGCGGCTAAAATGACAATGCCTCTGTTTATGCGGCAAGTTGTCGTGTACGTACCTTTTTGAGGTTATTAAAAAAAGACATGTTGAGTGTGGGCGCGCCGTGTCAGACGCGCGCGCGCCTCAGCCCGCATTGCACATCGTCACTCGGCCGCGCGGCGCATCGCTGCAACAAACAATACAAAGTTAAATAAATATATCAAATGATAAAAAAAATGGATAGTAGACTTATGATACTGAAACGATAGGCCTGGCCTGGTTCAGGTGGTTCCCGGCTTAGAACCCCATCTCTTTCTGTACATACATACATACATACATACTATCACGTCTTTATCCCTAATGGGGCAGACAGAGCATTTTGGGTCTTGCGGCTCTATGCAGAGCCCAGGGCCGCAAGACCCAAAAGCCACTTTTAGCGTCATGGTGGGCGAGAAGATGGAAAAGCAATCAATACAGTGATGGGTTGCTAGCCGCATCGCCTGTTAACATGATTTGCATTTTTCTCTTTCTGTACGTATCCCAATAAGCCTAAAGAACTACGTTCAAGGTTCTCGTATTTACAACTGTTTTCGGAATGATTGCTACCGGTCTTAAAACTGATCTTTTGTTCTATCTATTGTAAAGCGAACGCATTTTCCGTTTTTTTAAATGGAAGATCCGCATTGGGGTTATTTAGTAAATTGTGTGTGCTTTTGGCTTAAAAGTTTACTGAGGATTATAGCTATCCGGTGTTTTATCTCCAAATTGCTTGTTTTTAGTGTAAGTTGCCAACACAGGTTGCAGATTTTTCAAGCTGCCTCTCCTCTCCATCTTACAGTAACTGCCATACAAAGATGACAGCAAACGGCTTAACGTGCCTTCCGAATCATGGAGTAACTCAAGGCATTTTTATGTCACTTCTATAAGATACATAAAACATTCTCGAGCTCGAATCCAATTGCGGACCACGCCCATAGACACTTAACTTACGAAAGCACAAGTAATGCGTACAACCTTTACACAAAACTAAAACAAATAGTATTACTACTAATTCATTAAAATTCCTTCAACTTGCGCCAAACAGCAAAAAAGTCCATAAAATTTCGCCGCGCGTTTCCTCTCTCACTTCCAACACTTATTACTCACGCAATAAGGTCCTCATTAGCTCGGCGACCTCGCAAGGTCGCCGCGAGGTTGTCGTAAGGTTACGAGCCTACGGGTATAGTAAACATGAGTTATTAATATGCTGAATTACTTACTTGCCTGACAGATATCTTTATCAGGAGAAAAGCGAACTTCAAGATAAGATTTTTCTATTTTAGGAAGGCACGCTTAAAGTGGCTTTTTAGCCTTACGGCCCGGGGTCTGTCTGATTAGAGCCAAAATACCCAAAGTTCTATACATACATACATACTATCACGTCTTTATCCCTAATGGGGCAGACAGAGCGTTTTGGGTCTTGCGGTTCTATGCAGAGCCCAGGGCCGCAAGACCCAAAAGCCACTTTTAGCGTCATGGTGGGCGAGAAGATGGAAAAGCAATCAATACAGTGATGGGTTGCTAGCTGCATCGCCTGTTAACATGATTTGCATTTTTGCCCATTTCCTCGATCGGCTTTTACGATCTGCGTGGGAAGAGAAGCAGCTGGTACATTCTAAGTTCTTTTTTATTTCTCCCAGACCAGCATGGAAGCTGATGATGATGATACACAGTTTTATTGTTAGAAAAGAAAAAGCGTGTTTCAGTTACAATAGCAATTGACAACGTTATCAGAGTCGGCCATTGCAGGCGGAAGGACATAGTGATTCACACAACTAAATATAATATAACACCAAACATAACTTATCGCAAAAGCATCCGCTTCTACCCACCGTCAGAACTTTGAAATTAACTTTAATAATGGGAAGTGCCAACCATGTGAATAGGCGATACGGCTAGCAACCCATCACTATTTTTATTTGTTTTTCACCATTTCACTGAAAGTGGCCTTTAGGTTTTGTTGCCTCAGCTCTTTCTGCGTTGAGCCTAAACTATCCTACTTCCTACTAATATTATAAATGCGAAAGTGAGTTTGTATATTTGTTTGTTACCTCTTTACGCTTAAACTACTGAACCGATTTGGATGAAATTTGGTATGGATATAGTTTGAGACTCGGGGAAGGACATATAGGGTACTCCTTTTCCCGGAATTTCCACGGGGAGCAAAGCCCGCGGGTACAGCTAGTAAGAAATGTAAAAATGATGCCTTAGAAAAAGTTGTTCATCCTGATGGGTATTTTCCAGAGTCAAAGTTCACACGAACGAAGTCGCGGGTTTTGGCTAGTATAGTTATAAATACAATAACCAGTTTATACTATAGATATACAAAAAAAGTAAAAGTAGTTTTGTTTATAAGTATTTTTTAAAATTGTAATAACATCTAACATCAGAAACATCAACCCACTCACAACTAAAATAATCGTTGCGATTTGTTTATTTCATGATGATGAGTCACTTGGCTGATAATACCGTTGGATCCAGCCAGACGATTGAGTAGGCGCCTTTTTTAGACCGATGTGACATGGGGACATGACGTAGGGACACCCTTTACCCTTTGATGTCATCATCTGAAATACAGTATTAATGTTTGTTGTTTTTCGTGTGTGTAAGCGGCAAACACTGGTGTCAGATTCAGGCTTCCTAAAGGGAACCCACAAAATTTATTGTTTTTTTTTCTATGACGCTAAAACCTTTATTCCCACCATGACGCTAAAAGTGGCTTTTGGGTCTTGCGGCCCTGGGCTTTGCATAGAACCGCAAGACCCAAAATGCTCTGTCTGCCCCATTAGGGATAAAGACGTGATAGTATGTATGTATGTATCATCATCATTTCAGCCGCACAACGTCCACTGCTGGACGTAGGCCTCTCCCAAAGATTTCCAAAATGACCGATCTAGAGCGGCATGCCACCAGCGTTTTCCAGCGACTTTGGTTAGGTCGTCAGACCACCTTGTGGGTATGTTTGTAAGTATATGCTGTACTATATAGTAGCTGTGCCCGTGGGCTTCGTTCCCCGTGGTAATTTTAGCATAAAAACTATCCTATGTCCTTCCCTGGATATCAAACTATATCCATATCAAATTTCATCTAAACAAGTTCAGTGGTTGAAGCGTGAATTGGTAACAAACAAACATATATAAAAACTCACTTTCGCATTTATTATATTAGTAGGATGAATCGGATTGCACTGACCATGCTGCTTTGGCAAAAATATACATATAATAATAATAACAGTAAATATATAAGGTTAATTACACTGATTGAGCTAGCCCCAAAGTAAGTTCGAGACTTGTGTTATGGGATACTAACTCAACGATACTATATTTTATAACAAATACATATATAGATAAACATCCAAGACCCAGGACAATTTGAAAAAGGCCATTTTCCAACTTGCCCTGACAGGGGATCGAACCCGGGACCTCTGGGTGGCGGACTAGCGTGGTGACCACTACGCCACGGAGGAGGTATATTTTATATTATTTTATATGAATATAATATAATCCATACTAATATATAAAGCTGAAGAGTTTGTTTGTTTGTTTGTTTGTTTGTTTGTTTGTTTGTTTGAACGCGCTAATCTCAGAAACCACTGGTCCGATTTGAAAAATTCTTTCGGTATTAGATAGGTCGTTTATCGAGGAAGGCTATAGGCTATATTGCATCACGCCCGCGACTTCACTCGCGTGGTTAACGCGGGCGAAGCCGCGCGCTGCTTCTAGTATAAAATAATATGAATAAGCAATTTGGCTACGACTATTTTAATTTGCCGTGTGGTTTCCGGCAGAGTAGAATAGGGCCACTCAGAGTCCTCCCGTGATGTCGTAGCGACTTAGGAAATACACGCTAAACAAAGCTTATAAACATCAATGAGACCTCTCCGACCCGTCTGGTCAGCGAGGAGAGTGTAGGTCAAGTCCTCTGCTCTGGCCAAGTATGGCTCTGGTAGTACAGAGAGGGTCGTGCTGCAGTGGAGACAAAAAGACCTGATAATGATAATCTATTCCCGTGTAAATTTACTCAGACACGAGTAATTCTTCACATAACGTATGTCAAGGTTGCAGTGACATACCTAACATCCTTATGACGTAACGCGTGTTATGACACAGCTTTGTTTGGACTGACTAAGATATCAAAGTATTTTTAGATATTTCCGCACTTGTTTAGATGAAGCAAAAGAGGTTTGTCAGGATCGTAGCAAGTGGAGGACCATAGTCTGCCTACCCCTGCGGGAAACAGGCGTGATATTATAGTTGTATGTTGCTTAGGAGCACATCTTCAAACGAGCTTCGTTCTCTAACTAAACTTAAGTACTTTAAAAATCTGGTGTTTGTATGTATTATTTCTGATAATAATTATAAATAAATATATAGGGACAAATTACACTGATTGAGCTAGCCCCAAAGTAAGTTCGAGACTTGTGTGATGGAATATTTTATAATTATAACAAATACATGTATATAGATAACCATCCAAGACCCAGGACAATTTGAAAAAAGTCGTTTTCCAACTTGCAGTAGTAGTAGGCATAAATGATACTCCGTTTCTAAGAAGTACGACGCATGTATTAAGCTGGTGACTAGGAAACCATACAAGTACATAGGTAACAGATAGCTAGTCCTAGCCACATCGCCATCTCGCTCATTCCCTCGATCGGCTTTAACGGTCTAAAAGACGCGGAAAGAAAAGCAGCCGGTATATTGAAATATATTTTTTTATTTTCCATCTTCTCGCCCACCATGACGCTAAAAGTGGCTTTTGGGTCTTGCGGCCCTGGGCTCTGCATAGAACCGCAAGACCCAAAATGCTCTGTCTGCCCCATTAGGGATAAAGACGTGATAGTATGTATGTATGTATATTTTTTTAATCGGGTTAAGAAACAATTAAATTTTTAACAAAAAAAACAACCGACTTCAATTTTTTTCATGAGTTTTTTCCATATCTCCAAAGTTCTTCATCGTGTCTTCACCAAATTAATATGTGACCAACTTGGGAGTGAGAGCTTTCAAATAAAAAAAGAATCATCAAAATCGGTCCACGGTTGTTGAAGATATCGCGTCACATACATACAAAAAAAACATACAATCGAATTGATAACCTCCTCCTTTTTTGAAGTCCGTTAAAAAACAGACAAGACCGTCATGCAAGTAGCTAAGAAAAAGATTAGGATACCCAGAACTACTAGCATATACATACATACTATCACGTCTTTATCCCTAATGGGGCAGACACAGCATTTTGTATCTTGCAGCTCTAAGCAGACAGCCCAGGGCCGCAAGACTCAAAGCCACTTTTAGCGTCATGGTGGGCGAGAAGACGGAAAAGCAATCAATACAGTGATGGGTTGCTAGCTGCATCGCCTAACATGATTCGCATTCTCACCCATTGCCAGGGACGTGCATTACCGATTATTGCAGGATAGACTAATTGTGGGGCCTTTGCCCAGCAGTGGGACAAAAAAAAACTCTCTGACTGAACTGACCCTATTAGTGTGTTTACATCCCGAGAGCCACATAAACGCGTCATATTGATTAATACTATTAAATGTTCTTTTTAGCTTACCGCTTGTTTGAATGAAATCCAAAATAGGCTGGCATCGGCCATTTATGATTATTGCTCTTTTGTCCTCAAAATTTAGCAATCAAACACCTGGCGCACAACTTTTACATGAAAAACTTTCCATTGCATAATATGTTCAATGCATATAAAGCGGTAATAAAGTTTGTCTCCTAATTTCATGTAAAAAGTATCAATAATAAGTAATGTATCGCAAACAAAGTTATTCAGAGCAGATCGTAATCATTTGTATTGTAATGCAACAATGCAAATAATTATCATTGGACAAGAAAAAATATCAAATATATACGACTAACACAAAAGTTTACGTAATTTCATTTTATCCTCGAACATCTTCTGCGTATTTAAATTGGTAGCGTAACACAAGCGAGAACCAATAACTTTCTATTTTTCATCACGTCAATACATTAGGGAACAAATGAAAAGGCTCGAAATCGATATCATTCCTTATTGGTCAAAAGTAAAAAGAGATAAAAAACGTTGATTATTGAGATAGAACTAGCTTAAAGATAAGGGCCATTTTTGAAAATAAGCGTTTCACTAACCTAATGGTTTTTTCCATACCAAAATTAGCTTTGTTTATGACTGACGCGTTTTAAAAATGGCATGCATTAGCTCTTGTCTTAGATATTGGTTATGTGTGCGGAAATTTCGCGTGTGTGTGCGTCGATGAAATACGTAGACGATCAGACTACAGACGCAAATTCCTATCAGTGCACTGTGAATGTGTGTAAATCGAGACACTATGGAGAATTGTCTTCTAGGTAGCTGCCTAGAGTACTGCGTATATATATACGTATACCTACCCTAAGTAAGCGAGTACGTAGCCAGCATATTGCGCGATGGACAGGAAAGCGCGCGTTTATTTCAAAATAGGGCCTATTATAATTTATTTTTAAATAAAAAAATGCGCATATATTAGGGAACCTCCGGGTAGACAATGTCTTTGTGTCTCTATGGAAAGCACGTGCCTGCCCATTGCCATTTACGATCTACATAGGAAGAAAAACAGTTGGTACATTCAAAGTTTTTGTTTTCTCCAGCATGGAAGAACTAGCATATTCATAACATCATCATCTTCATCAGGTTCTTTTAGTCTCCACTGCAGAAGCACGACCCTCTGTACTACTAGGGCCATACTTGGTCAGAGCAGCCAGACGATTTGGCCTACACTCGCCACGCTGGCCAGACGAGTTGGAGAGGCCTCATTGATTTTCATAAGCTTGTATTTCCTAAGTCGCCTTCTACGACATCCACGGGAAGACTTGGAGTGGTCCTATTCTACTTTGCCGGAAACCATACGGCAGCATATTCATAACAGAAAGGGAAAACATGAACCATCTTTCGTCCACACACAACGCGCAAATAAGGACCTCCCAGCAAAACAACTAACGGAAGGATAATATCTTTATTAGTCATGGAGGATGACATCACTAACTGGTCGCGAATTAAGAACTGCTGTACAATCGTAATTGAACGAGGAGACATTTACTTTAGGCTCTGTTTTGGCACAGAATAATAAGGGCACAGAGCCATGGAGCGAGGCATGCTCGGCATCAAATTGCAAGATCTGACTGCCTCCGTGGTGTAGTGTAGTGGTTAGAGCGTTCGACTTATACCCGGAGGTCGCGGGTTCGATTGCCGGCGGGGGCAACGACTTTGTGTTTTTCTTTGTGTCATTCTAGGCTGATCACCTAATTGTCTGATAAGTAAGATGATCCGTGCTTCGGAGGGGACGTTAAGCCGTCGCTCCCGGTCACTGTCTTTGACATTGGTCGTTACCTAAAACCATGTCAGAGGCCTTTAAGGCGGTTTAAAAACTCTGACACTAGTGTTAGTCACTAACTCACACGATAAGAAGAAGAATTGCAATACCGAGTCAGCAACGTGGAGATCCGACGATCACCGAGTGGTATCCCAGAAATGGGAAACGAAGCGTGGGACGTTCGGCGGCTGGGTCGACGATGTCAGACAGGTTATTGGAAGGAGCTGGATTACCATGGCAAGGGATAGAACAATATGGCGCCGACAGAAAGAGGCTTATGCGCAGCCCTGATTTTTTAACCTCTGACGCAAAAAGAAGGGCTTTCTATTTGATGCCAAAGTCTTTCTATCTGTGACTACTAGCTATAGAACGAATGGGCCGATTCCGATGCCGTTTTTTTCGGGAAAGCAAAAAAATAATAATGTTAAAGTAAAATTAAGCAAATTGCAAAGAATGTAGTTACAGTATATTTTTGAAGTGAAAACTTCTTTAGCGGCGTTGTGCACTTTTTTTGGAATGGGTAAAAATTTTTAAACTCGCGTCAGGACACGTGGCCTGATCGAAAATTCGTAAGACGGCGCAGGGCGCTTGCGCGAATGTTCGTGTGTGTTTATGTTACAACGTGCTACGCACATCCATGGATGGTGACAGCTGATGGCTCGACCGTCTGTGTAGTGGCCATACTGCTGTGTATTTGAAAATGAATTTGGTCATGCCTGTGACATTTGTGACAGACTGTGGTTCAGAAAAGATTTGAAATATTTTATACTGATAATTAAAGCAATTCGTGCAAAATTATTCCCTAACCATTCCAAAATATCAAAAATGCACAACGTTAATATTCAAGTTTTCACTTCTGCCGGCACTCCCAGAGTGCAACCCGTCGTTTTTTTTTTTTGCAATTTGAGGAGTTACGTCATCAGATGACGATATAGAATCTGCTTATACGTCACGATCTTAAAGGTGAGTAAGGCGACTACCTCACGAGTTCTGATGAGCCATGGTTAAAATATGTAAGTATAATAGATTATGTTACACTCAGACAACATGAGTAACAAGTTGATATCAACCAGTTTATTTGCTAGCAAATAAAAAAAAAACGATTGTCAAGAACACTGAGTTGTTATGAAAAGCTCGGTGGCCCGGCGGGAGTGCGCATTGCTAGCGTTTTCGCAAGTTAAGCAACACCGGGCGTGGTCCGCACTTGGATGGGTGGCCACAAGTGGCATAAAAAATTCTCAAGCTCCTCCGTGCTTCGGTAGGCACGTACAAGTCGTTAAGCTATGTCAGATGCCTTTAGGCAGCCTGAAAAAAAAATCTGACCCCAGTGTTGGCCACACACGAAAAACAACAAACAACTGAGTTGTTGATGAGAAGCGGAACTACCAAGTCGTAGCGGTAGTTCTCTAAGTCAAGGAGTTTTTAATTTGCATGGCAAATAAATTTGTATGTTGCAATAGAAAAACCTTTAAATACATAATATCACGCCTGTTTCCCACAGGGGTAGGCAGAGACTACGGACCTCCACTTGCTACGATCCTGACACACCTCTCGCTTCACCTACACTCATCTCTCTCTTCATGCATGCCCACCGGTTACGGTTCTAACCAGTGACGGATTTACACATTTGCCGCCAGAAGGCTATTTATCTTCTTCTTCTTCTTCTTATATTTAAGAGCTGGGCTCTTGTCGGTGGAGTGCTTTCCATGTCCTAGGCTATTTATACAATGTCCTTTTTAATTAAGTACAAATATTTCAGGGGTGGTTCAGTCCATCATTTTGAACAACTTTTCCCAATGAATGTAAATCGAAATACGTAAAAAAAATTAGGTTTTCATACAAATCCAAGTAGTCACGAACGAAAAGAAAGTCATTACTATCGAAAATGAAATTTTTTTTTTCGTATTTCGATATACATTTGTTGGGAATAGTTGTTCAAAATGATGGACTGAATCACCCCTTAAAATATTTGTACTTAATTAAAACGGACATTGTATTCTGCCGCCCCTAAGCTGCGTTCACTGAAATATGATTACAAAAGCGCCTTCAACCTTCTCGATTGCAATGCAGAAAAAAGTAGGGGGGGGGTGCAATTGGCCTAAAATGTATTTGCCGCCCCCCAAAATATGCGGCCCTAGGCCTATTGGTAAATCCGCCACTGGTTCTAACCACTCCTTTAATCTACGGTACATGATTATGTATGTGTGCCACGCGTTGTTAAACGACCCAAAGCTTCGATTCCGCATATCTTACACGAAAGGAACAATATGGGATTTGGTGGACCGGTTTGTTGATAGACCGCATTTCTACGACGGACGTACGGTGTCGAAATTCTACTGCGTCCGTTAAAAATGTATGCTGTGCGGACAGTGCGGGTAATGAAGATCTCGAAAACAGCTTGAAAGGATTCGATAAAATTTATCATGTAGTTATTGATTCTTCATACACTATTATTATAGGTTAATAGGTTTCGGGGCTGAAAAATCGATCCAACTAAGTTAAATTTTTAGAGAACCTCGTTTTCTTAGTGTCGGTCGTTCAGGTACTTTTCTTTATTGAAAGTGTTTTTTGACGTGATAACGTCTTTAAAATCGTTTTAGTCGGGTGACATGTTCAGAAACTTGTGTCACACCAAAACCTCACGAGCGCGATCGCAGGTATAACGAGAGAGAGACGGACCGATCTCCCGTCTCATCTCGAGCGCTGCCAGTCATTCCGTGAAACGACGTTATCACGTAAACATCTCGATCGTAAACCTACTTTACAAACAACCAATTTTTTTTATTGACTAGTAGTTCACCCAAAGCTGTGAACTCGCAAACTTTTACAACCCATATTTTAGCAACCTGTTAACTTATTTGGTTTTGGTTCACTTACTTGCCTAACAAATTTCATGAAAAATTCTTTAAAACACACTAAAATTATCATCAAGTTATAGAAAGACCTCGTTTTAAAAACTCTTACCCTACTTCCATACAACGTACCCTACGTTTTTACAAAATTCGTATGTAATTACAAATTTTTGTCCAAATCTAATATTTTTTGGCGTTCTTAACCGCGTACCCGCACACAATAACACACCGTGTGTCTCCATTTCGTTAGCATAATTTGTGCATATCAAGTCGAAAACTTTTTTACAGTTGCCGAGTGTGGCCGCGATGCGTAGTTAATTTGTTTTATCAATGGAATACATTTTTTTATAATTCTAAATCACGTGACCCACGGTTGGGCGTAGGCTTAGGCTTCTTCTTCTTATATTTAAGAGCTGGGCTCTTGTCGGTGGAGTGCTTTCCATGTCTCTCTTCCTTCCGCTAAGTTCTTAACCTCTTTATATGTTTTCACTTTTAATTTTTCTTTTATTTGGTCTATAAATTTCCTTCTGGGTTTTCCTACTCCTCTCCTTCCTTCTATTTTTCCTTCCATTATTGTTTTAAAGAATGCATCGTGGCGTAGTAGATGACCGAACATTTTGCCTCTTCTATTTTCTATAATTTGTATTATTTGTCTTTTCTCTCTCACATCCTCTAATACCTTCTCATTTGTAATTTTTTCTGTCCAACTTATTTTTTTCATTCTCCTCCAGCACCACATTTCAAATGCTTCTAATCTATCTCTATCCTTTTTGGTCATCGTCCACGTTTCACATCCATACAAGGCAGTGCTCCATATAAATGTTTTAATAAATCTTTTACGTAAACTTTCTTTAATACCAGAACAAAATATGTATTTTTTACTCTTAAATGTACTTTTTGCAATAGCAATCCTCTTCTTAATATCTTCTGAGCATCTTGCCTCTTCGTTGATAATAGTTCCTAAATATTTGAAACTCTGAACTTGGTCTATTGTTTTATTATTAAGTTGGATATTTTTAATTACTGGACCTGACTTTGAGACAATTAAGGACTTGGTTTTATTTATGTTTATACTCAATTTATGTTCTTTAAAAATATTATTCATTGCTTCTATTAACTTTTCTAACTGTTGTGAACTGCTTCCAAGGGCTGCTATGTCATCTGCAAATCTTATAAAATGTATCTTTTCTCCATTAATACTAACTCCTCCTAAATCTTGGTCTTTGATTTGAGATATTGCTGCTTCTATAAATAGATTGAATATCAGTGGAGAAAGCGGACAACCCTGCCTCACTCCCTGTCGTATTTTAGCCTGTCTTTTTTCATTATTGGCTTAGGCTTACCTTTTTATTTCCGCCCTTCTACATTTAAGAGCCAGTCTCTTATCGGTGTTATTGTATGGAAAGAAACATACAGTTAGAACATCGATCAGTTTTTTTCTTGTGTGTGCAAGTGGCCAACAATGATGTCAGATTTTTCAAGCTGCCTAATAGCATCTGACAGCTGGGACCAACAAGTTAGCGTGCATTACGAAGCTGAATTATATGCTACTTATGTTCACCATTCCATTCCAACCGGGGATTGCGTGTGAACTTGAGTGGTGTTATCCGTCCCTTATGTTACGGCACCCCATCTTACAAAGCTTAATTCTTCTTCTTATCGAGTCGAAATGGCTCAAATTAAATATTATTCGACCAAAACCTAGCCACGGCGACCGCCCTGTCATTGGCCACATTCAGATCTGCCTTAGTGCAAGGAGTCGGACAGTTGGGACATGACAAAAGATGGTCCATGGATTGAGTGACCCCACAGTCACACAATCTGTTGTCAGAGTAACCCCACTTTTCTTTGCTCTCTTGGCATCTTCCTGTACCAGATCGGAGTCAGTTTAAAAACTTACAAACAGCTTAGCGGAGACCCTTACCCGAGAGCAGCTTCTCGATGGGTGAATAAATATATAGGGACAAAATACACTGATTAAGCTAGCTCAAAAGTGAGTTCGAGACTTGTGTTATGGGATACTAACTCAACGATACTATATTTTATATCAAACACATAAAGATAAACATCTAAGACCCAGGACAATTTGAAAAAGGCCATTTTCCAACTTGCCCTGACCGGGGATTGAACCCGGAAACTCTGGGTGGCGGACTAGCATGGTGACCACTACGCCACGGAGGTCGTCAAACTGTGGTGGAATGTCAGATGGACGGAGACGGAGAATGTCAAAGTTATTTCGCCACAGTGTGAGTTTAGTCTTTGAGACTTCTTTAGGTAGTAAGCTATACTGACTCAAAAAGCTATTGCGGCCTTTAAGACGCGGTAGAGGAGGTTCGTATGGGAGGTTCTTGGCCACCAAGCTAGAGTAATAACCAGCCAAGAGCGTATCGGGTCACGCGCAATGAAGGGTTCTGAGTTCAGGCCGGGTTCGATGGGTTAGTCGAGAAAAAAATTTGTCTCCCACTTTCTTTCTTATCGTGTGTGTTAGTGACTAACACTAGTGTCAAAGTTTTTAAACCGCCTTAAAGGCCTCTGACATGGTTTTAGGTAACGACCAATGTCAAAGACAGTGACCGGGACCGACGGCTTAACGTGCCCTCCGAAGCACGTATCATCTTACTTATCAGACAATCAGGTGATCAGCCTGCAATGTCCTAACCAAACTAAGACAACAACACAAAGTCGTTGCCCCCGCCGGGAATCGAACCCACTTACTTGATTGGCAGAAAGGAAATAAATTTTTTTCAACATTTTATTTTACTACTTTCTCGGCATGATAACTATACATACCTATGCCAAATAACATCTTTCTAATACGAATAGTTTGAGTAAAACCGCGGACGGACAGACAGACATGACGAAACTATGGGGGTTCCTTGTTTACTACGGAACTCTAAAAACGCCACGTATCTACTTTGTAACCGGTACTCGGTACTCCGCAGTACAGTTAGAACCATCAATATTCGATCAGGTAACAATTAACTGTCATCTATTAATATTCAACGTAATGGCGGAACAAATTAGCGATTGCACGTCACTGACATTAGCCGCACAGATTTTTTATTCAAGAACAACATACATACATACTACAATTTTCACGTCTTTATCCCTAATGGGGCAGACAGAGCATTTTGGGTCTTGCGGCTCTATGCAGAGCCCAGGGCCGCAAGACTCAAAAGCCACTTTTAGCGTCATGGTGGGCGAGAAGATGGAAAAGCAATCAATACAGTGACGGGTTGCTAGCCGCATCGCCTGTTAAAATGATTCGCATTGCCCAGCACTTTTTAAAACCATTAGTCGGTTCTTACAACTCCCTCTTTCTCCTAATTCCTGACTGCGAATATCTCCTACACTCCACTATCCCTATCTACGAGTCCAACTGGTTTCTCAAACTATGACAGAGGTATAACGAGGTTTGGCATCGCCAAGTTTGAGGAACTGAGGACGGTACACATACCGGGCTTGGTTTGCGAGCGTGATGATGCACTCACCAAGGTAGACTTCATTCATAAGCTCTTGGAGCGTAACGGTTGGCTGGGCGGACTCAGAACAGAACAGAAGAACAAGCACATTTCAATACCCGATCTAAAACACATTCATGCACTATTTTACGTAAGCCGTGTGGTTTCCGGCAGAGTAGAATAGGGCCACTCCAAGTCCTCCCGTGATGTCGTAGAAGGCGACTTAGGAAATACAAGCTAAACAAAGCTTATAAACATCAATGAGACCTCTCCAACCCGTCTGGCCAGCGAGGACTCGCACATTTAGAATTCCGTACCATTATTTATAAAAAAATACGTTTGTCGTATGGAAGCCCCACTTAAATATTTATTTTATTCTGTTTTAGTACGTTGAAATATATCATCTGTGAAAATTTCAACTGTCTAACTATCACGGTTTCTGAGATAAAGCCTGGTGACAGTCAGACGGACAGCTGAGCGTTAGTAACAGGGTCCCATTTTTACCCTTCGGATACGGAACTCTAAAAACAGATCCAAGAGAAATTAAAAGAAGTCCTAATTCTTGTAACTTCTACAAGAGCTCACGAAACGTCCCAAAACAAACAAACGACAACGGATTATCACGCGTACGAAGTCTCGAGTGGGCATGTAATTTCTAAATCTCGCGCTTGACCCTTGGAATCTATTACACACAAACAAACAGGTGGACGCTGGAAAGTGTGTCACGATTCACCGCAGCCCTGCGGTACAGGCGACATCAAAAGTGATCAATACTTTTTCTTTCGACATCTTTGCGTTAGTTGCCTTTGAGCATAGAGTTAATATAAGTATTACATACAGAATTAATATGGTATTACTAGCTGTGCCCGTGGGCTTCGCTTCCCGTGTAAATATCGGGATAAAATCTATCCCATGTCCTTCCCTGGGTATCAAACTATGTCCATATCAAATTTTATATTAATAGGTTCAGTGGTTAAAGCGTGAAGTGGTAATAAACAAATATACAAACTCACTTTCGCATTTATCATATTAGTAGGGTAGTGTTTTGGGTCTTGCAAGCTTAGGCTCTGTCTATCCCGATCTCTAGAATATGGACATGATAGTGTTCTGTAAACGGCAAGTGAAATACAAGAAGCGATCGGAAAGTACTTTCTTTCCTTTGCGCTATGTAGAGTGAATATATCATTATTCTTGTTTTTTTTTCATTTGGAATAAAAAATATAACCCTCTGGGCACTATGGGCACTTTAAAATAAGTTGTAGCCGTACCTAAACTTAACATCCAACATACTTTTTAGGACTCCGTACCCAAAGGGTTAAAACGGGACCCTATTACTAAGACTCCGCTGTCCGTCTGTCTGTCACCAGGCTGTATCGTATTGAAATTTTCAAAGATGTATCTAAAAACAGAATAAAATAAATATAACGAGGCTTCCATACAACAAACGTGATTTTATATAGATAATGGTACGGAGCCGTTCGTGCGCGATACCGACTCGCACTTAGCCGGTTATTTTTTTATTGACATGTTTGTGACTACAGCTTTTGTCGCCGTCTGTACCCACGCTTACAAGTTAACACCTACTTAGATCTTCGGCCGGATCCGTTCAGTTGCGCCAAGCTAACCATCGCTTGACCCGTTTGGAGACACGTCTCGTCTCTATCCACAACAGAGTACATAGAGCCGATCATCAAACTGAGCGTTCGGCTCATACCCGGAGGTCGCGGGTTCGATTCCCGGCGGGGGCAACGAATTTGTGTTGTTGTCTTAGTTTGGTTAGGACATTGTAGGCTGATCACCTGATTGTCTGATAACTAAGATGATCCGTGCTTCGGAGGGCACGTTAAGCCGTCGCGTCGGTATCGGTCACTGTCTTTGACAGTGGTTGTTAAGGAGACACGATAAGAAGAGACTTCTTCTTCTTATCGTGTGTGTTAGTAACTAACACTAGTGTCAGAGCTTTTAAACCGCCTTAAAGGCCTCTGACATGGTTTTAGGTAACGACCAATGTCAAAGACAGTGACCGAGACCGCCGGCTTAACGTGCCTTCCGAAGCACGGATCATCTTACTTATCGGACAAATCTGTATTGTAATTGTAACAGACATTGGTCTTTGACATTGGTCGTTACCTAAAACCATGTCGGAGGCCTTTAAGGCGGTTTAAAAACTCTGACACTAGTGTTAGTCACTAACACACACGATAAAGAAGAAGAATACAGATTTACACATAAGCTATACAATTTGCAGTCAACTGTTATGCCTTCATCTTTAACGAGGCTGACAGAACTTGACGGCCGAGAGACATGGTAACTTTCAGTGAGTGTGGTGGGCTAGATCTATGACAAAGTTGGCATAACCATGGTATAATAAAACAGGTATTCTCTTCCCGAGATGGAACTTGACTACGTCACAAAGTGTTGCCAATGATTGTTCTTTTCATTAAATTTAAGGACTTTCTCAATTAGTTAATGAATATTAAATAAAATATTAAATAACTTAGCTATTTAGTATCTCGCGATTCTCGCGTGATTCGTCAATTCAATATTTTATAAATTGATATAATGGATTATTAATTCGAAATTGGTATATAATGTTCAAAATTGCATTACGCTCGGGTAATTCAATTTCACACAGTGGCAACATATCAAACTGATGACGTAGTCAAGTTCCACCTTCGTCATCAGCTGTCACGGGAAGAGAATACCTTATTTTATTATACCATGGGCATAAAATTATTACCTACCCACTTTCTTCCGTATCTCTGATGTCTGTAATCACATTGCGTTATTGCAATCTAATCTACGATAACCCACATCTGTGTATGTAATGTACTTACACATTCATCAATTCTAAGTTATAGCTTAGGTGTTAAGAGGAAAGATGAGCTAAGCCAAAGATAATATATTACTAATGTAACAGATACCCTACGCCATATAAACTATTTTCCGTGCGCCGTACGTTGCCGTGTAGTTTCCGGCAGAGTAGAATAGGGCTCCAAGTCTTCCCGTGGATGTCGTAGAAGGCGACTTAGGAAATACAAGCTGAAC
This sequence comes from Acrobasis consociella, assembly GCA_963555685.1. Taxonomy (NCBI): domain Eukaryota; kingdom Metazoa; phylum Arthropoda; class Insecta; order Lepidoptera; family Pyralidae; genus Acrobasis; species Acrobasis consociella. The sequence continues at coordinate 13,502,648 of OY743129.1, forward strand.
AAAGCTTATAAACATCATGAGACCTCTCCAACCCGTCTGGCCAGCGAAGAGAGTGTAGGCTAAATCCCCTAGCGGCTCTGGCCAAGTATGGCTCTGGTAGTACAGAGAGGGTCGTGCTCCTGCAGTGGAGACAAAAGGACCTGATGATGATGACCCGTAAGTAGGCAAAACTATTAGGCAAAATTAGTACCAGCTGCTCTCACATGGCAGCACACACGACTGGCAAAAAAGTGACAAAGAAAGTTTTGAACATGATTTTAAAATATTTATTGCATTTCATACAAGTCATATTTCATTAATTAGAGTACTGGCGCCACTGCCGCCCGCTCAACACCCTTGACAAGGCGGGGGAGAGGTGCGGGGACGAAAAACGGGGACACATATTGCGCGGGAAATAAGGAGAGTCCGTTGTATCTGTAATACTTTAAGTAATTCTGTGATTTTTTTATTACATACATACATACTATCACGTCTTTGTCCCTAATGGGGCAGACAGAGCATTTTGGGTCTTGCGGCTCTATGCAGAGCCCAGGGCCGCAAGACTCAAAAGCCACTTTTAGCGTCATGGTGGGCGAGAAGATGGAAAAGCAATCAATACAGTGACGGGTTGCTAGCCGCATCGCCTGTTAAAATGATTCGCATTTCGATCGGCTTTTACGATCTGCGCGGGAAGAGAAGCAGCTGGTACATTCTAAGTTTTTTCTCTTAGACCAGCATGGCACGTAACCTTTCGTGCGTATAACCGACTCGCACTTGTCCGGTTTAATTTATGCTTTGATTGTTTATCATTATAATCATTAATTATAAGCACAATTATGCTTTCATAGTACCTATTAGGCTCGGCGCAAACGGACCACCGAAAAACGCGGCCACCGACCACTTTCATACTAATTTAGAGGCTGCCACCGACGTCACCGTGTGCGGCGAGTCCATACAAAATGTATGAAAACTACAGAAAAGTGGTCGGTGGCCGCGTTTTTCAGTGGCTCGTTTGCGCCGAGCCTATGAGTTGTCTGACTAGGATAACTCCGCACGCTCGATTAATTAAGCACACAGGCATAGACCTGATAGACCTGAGCTAAAAGTGGCTTTTACGACTCGCCCAATATTTGCCGACCTTGCCGGTCGGTACTAGGTCGCGAAGGTCGCGTCTTTATAGGCTTTGGTGTCATCCTATTAACCCATTTGATAGCTATTGATTGATGTAGCTAATCAACTAAATTAAATCTATACGTATTGAACAATGACAAATTATTCTGTACATGGAATATATGTCCAAAAAATTTTTGGGGCAATGGACACGTAGTAATAGATGAAGAATTAAAAAAAAAAAGTCTTTCTGTTTGTCTGTTTATTTGTACACGCTAATCTCCGGAAATACTGGATGGATTTAAAGAAACTTTATTTGGTATATAGCTGTTAAGCTTGGGCAATATACAGGGTATAATTTTGGAAACTAGAACACCTGATGCAGAACCATAATGGGGCAGCTAAACTATAAAAAATATAAAAATGACGACTTAGCAAAAGTTATTAACCTGATGAGCATATTCCAGTCATAAAGTCCACGCGAAGTCACGGGCTTCGCCTAGTATAAAATAAGTTTTTTGGGGTTCGAATCGTCAAACTGCCTCCGTGGTGTAGTGTTTAGAGCGTTCGGCTCATACCCGGAGGTCGCGGGTTCGATTCCCGGCGGGGGCAACGACTTTGTGTTGTTATCCTAGTTTGGTTAGGACATTGCAGGCTGATCACCTGAGTGTCTGATAAGTAAGATGATCCGTGCTTCGGAGGGCACGTTAAGCCGTCGGTCCCGGTCACTGTCTTTGACATTGGTCGTTACCTAAAACCATGTCAGAAGCCTTTAAGGCGGTTTAAAAACTCTGACACTAGTGTTAAGTCATTAACACACACAATAAGAAGAAGATCGTCAAAGTCAGCATTACAAACCACTTGATTTCTAATGGATACTACGCCGAATACCACACCGGCTTAAACGTCAAGAACATACGTTTATCTTCCGAACGAGAGGGCTTTATCAGATCTTATCGTTAGACGTGTGTTAGATAACACTATTCTATTACAATAGTTGGGTGAAAATACTACAAATACATCTTATTCATAAAGACAAGTTTCCTTATAAAGACGAGAAAAAAAATCCCCGACTTTAGGGCATTCATCCCCAACAACTTTTGAACTGCTGAACCGAATTCCATTCTGGAGCTAAACTATTTAAAAATAAGAAGTAGCGTGTGGATTTCAGCAGAGTAGAATAGGGCCACTCCAAGTTCTCCCGTGGATGTTGTAGAAGGCGACTTAGGGAATACAAGCTAAATAAAGCACTCCACCGACAAGAGCCCAGCTCTTAAATATAAGAAGAAAGCTTATAAACATCAATGAGACCTCTCCCACCCGTCTGGCCAGCAAGCAGAGTGTAGGCTAATTCTCCAAGGCTGCTCCCTCCAAGTATGGCTCTGGTAGTACAGAGAGGGTCGTACTCCTGCGGTGGAGACAAAAAGACCTGATTTTTAAATTCCATCAAATATAACAAAGAACAATCTACATACAGTCAAGTCAACATTTAAACAAAAAACCGCATCAAAATTTAAAATCATTCGTTCAGGTGCTGGACGACAGACAAGAGCTTGGCGTCAAAATTATAACACAACTCTTTTTTTTCGGGGTAAAAAATGCGACTGAACAAAATTTTCGGCTTCCTGCTGGATTTAGCAACCTTTACAAATAAATATAAGGAAAAAGGGAAGACAAAAGAAGCGGTGGTCTGATGACATAAAAAAGATTGGGGGCCCATTATGGCAGAGAACGGCAAGATCTAGGGAGGCTTGGAAGAAGCTGGAGGAGGCCTTTGTGTCTCAAGACACGCCAACCACAGTTGGCAATTAGAGGCTAATACATAAATAAATAAAACAAATAAATACTCTACTCTCTCTTATCACAGAGTATTACCATTTGCATCTTCACCCTACTACTACTCACTACTCACTACGGGTGAGTGAGTGAGTGTGAAGCCTGAAGCCTGGAGTCTTCTTTCCAGCTTTTTCCTTGGTTGTAGAGAGAGCATTATTTAATTTTGTTCTTGCAGTTATAAGATTCAAGGACCAATTTTAGAGTGGTCCAGATGGTAAAATTTTGCCATTTTCTGCCCTTTGCCCTCGATCGGAGGGAATGGGCGGGATTTGAATCATGGTAATAGGCGATGCGGCTAGCAACCTATCACTATTTTGATTTCTTTTCCATCTTAATGCCCACTATCACGCTAAGCGTGGCTTTTGGGTCTTACGGCCTTGAGCTCTGTCTGCCCTCGATCAAGGGAAAAGCTGTGCAGCAAGCTAGAGTATGTACTAGCTAACTATTTTTTTTCCTTCTAAATGAGAATGACACTGACTCACTACCTGGCCCAATTAACATATTACTACTAATTACAGTTAATTTACACAGACCTGTTGTGTAGCATTCCACATTATATATATTCCAAGCTATGATATACTTATTCAAATTATGTTCAACATTAAACATAATAATAAGTAAATAGTACATTAAAAATAATACAGTTATCTATAACAAGAATAATAATTTGTCAACCTCTGTATTAGTTAATACCCCATAACACAAGTCTTGAACTTACTTTGAGGATAGCTCAATCATTTGTGATTTGTGCATATATAAAAAAAAGCTCTTACATAAGCAAAAAATCATAATATACTATTTCACCTGTTTTGGCAGACAAAGCATTTTGGGTGTAGTGGCTATAAGCACACAAAGGTCCACTTAAAGCATGATGGTGGGTAAGATGAGAAAACAAATCAACATAGTTATGGGTTATGGCTTGCTGGCCGCATGGCCTATTGAATTGATGTTACTGGTAAATTCATTTTTTTTTCTCCCAGACCTAATAAAAGTACATTTATTACAAAACTTTAATCTATTATTAACAAAGGCTTCAGTTCATCATTATCATCATCAGGTCTTTTGTCTCCGCTGCAGGAGCACGCCCCTCTCTGTACTACCAGAGCCGTACTTGTTCAGAGCAGCCAGAGGACTCAGCCTACACTCTGCACGCTGGCCAGACAGGTTGGAGAGTTTTGAGAGGCCTCATTGATATTTATAAGCTTTATTTAGCTTGTAATTCCTAAGTTGCCTTCTACGACATCCACAGGAAGACTTGGTGTGGTCCTATTCTACTCTACCAGATACCACAAGGCGAGGCTTCAGTTCACTTGGTGTCAAACAAAACTGACTCCAAAAAAAAAATACCATTATGATGGATAATTAACATAAAGATTAGCAAGTTTGCAACACTGGGCCGTGTTACAAATCAAGATCATATTTAAATTAATTTTGAATGTTAACTCATACAACACTGACCTACATCTTAGGAAGTAGCAAAATTAAACTTGCTTGCTGAAGCGTTTATGGCCTAAACTTGGTCATAAACGCTTCAGCAAGCAAGGCCATGTTTAGGCACTAGATGTGACTTAGGGCACAAGTTCGATTCTCACTAGACACAATAAGTATGCATCTCTGAGTTTGTTGTTTTTCGCGTGTAAGTAGCTAATGCTATTGTCAGATTTGCAGGCTGCCTCAAGACATTTTACATAGCTTGATGCCTGCTGTACAATGATGACAGCCGAGATTGATGGCTTATATGTGCCTTCTGAAGTACGGAGGAGCTAGAGAAGTATGCAACTTGTGGTCACTTTCAGTATCATTTTTGATACACATTAATTGGTTTACTATTGTGTCTGGAAACCCTGGTTGTCAATGGGTTAAAAACACAAAATAACAAAAATAAATTTTAAGACCTCAATAAAAAGAAATTACATTTTTATACATACCTAATGATTTTATCATTGAAACGTACTAAGAAAAAATCTGCATGCCGTTCAGTTGCTTTATGTTGCAATACCCTATCAAGGTTCATGTTGTACCTACCATTGAAGGTGTAATCTAATACATTGAATTAATTGAAATTATATTGTGAATCACAATACATCTATCTTTTTCATGTCTGTCTGTCTGTTTTCTCTGACTGCGACAACATTTTATGCTCACATTTAGATGCGTTTTTATAATTTAATAAGTTTTGTTTCCAGTGCACGGCCGCGGCGAACCACTAATAAATTAAAGAGGTGTCTCACCTTGAAAATTTCAATGCAAAAATCCAAATAAATATTCATTTTCAGATTAGCTGCGGAAGTGGCCTTTAAATTCACTTTTGACAGAATTGACCTAGTGAGGCACTCTGTAAACAGATCATGTAGCACATTTCGTAGTCCACACACAGCACTGCAATCCGAGAGAAACTGCTAACACCACAATACGCGCCCGAGCCTTCGACCTACTAATTAAATTAGACGAGTTCAAGCAAATATTGAACAGACAGCGACGCGACGTTGCGACGATGGCGAGAAAAGTGAATTCTTGACTCACATCGAAGCCCGGTATCTCAAAACTTGCGTCCTTAGAAAAAAAAACCTGTTCACAATTCACCTACTGAACCAGAGAACAGTGCTTCCGGCGCGCACTTATTACATTTCAAGCCAAAGCGGACGTCTTAATCACCACTTTTTACTAAGTTACTGCTCTGAATTAACGATAATTCGGTAAATTAAACCCTAAAATATAACTTGAGTGAAAGGACACATACCTCTGCGAAAACTCGTACTAAAGTATTCCACACAATTGTTCATGAAGTTTTAGTGAAGTTCTTTCAACTGAAACACTGAATAATTGTTCACAAAACTGTAAAAACACAAATCAAAAGTCACAATCACTATTGACGAAAACGATACAGTATGCGGCGGATATGGGCTATCCCGTGAAAGACGCCATTTTGATTTCGTCAACTAACGGCTATAGACAATATAGAGTTGCTGCGTTTTGTTATCAAAGTATGGCATTGACATTATTTGACAATTAAACAACCTAATTCGACTTTTGTAAATCAGAGAGAGAGAAAAGTTCTAAATTAAAATAATATTGAACGACTTAGAATAATCGGTTCCTCATTCAACAATACTCCGCAGGTCAGGCGTGCGTGCGTGTAGGAAAAAATATAGTGCTCACTTTTGATTTCTCTTTTACTTTATTAGGAATTCACTTTGCCTAAAATAAAACTAATGATTGTCTATGATATCTTAGTGTTGCACTATCCACAAAAATAAATACCCTAGTAGGGAAAATCTAATTATTTTAGAAGTGAAAAAAAGAAACAATATTGTTCTTTTAATTATAATTATTAACGTTACCACCTGGTATCCATTTGCCTGGCAATCCTGCCTGGCCCACCTATTTCCGCATGCAGCAGAAGTGCACATCTGAAATTAGAGGTCTTTGCCAGCAGTGGGAATCGGAAATTCATACTCCTTGCCTATCATAATATATAATTGCGAAATTAGGCGCTTATAAAGTGGCAGTAAATTTAGCTGTAATATAACCATATTGAAGTCAAAATTGTGTAACAAAACAAAGTGACGATTATTAAGAGATATTATAATATACTGAGTGAGAGTATTTGAATAGAATTTACAGTTTTCATTCCGAAATTCCCAAGGGAAAAGGAGCTCGAGGGCTTAACTAAACAAGTGTACTATATACAGGGAGAGGGATCAAAGAGCAAAGAAATACGGACACCAACCAACAAACAGAAACATTTTTAAAACGGGAGCCATGCCAATGCCAACTCAAACTAAAAAAAAAAACTGATGCTTTTTCCTCCCACAGTTTCCACGATGAGTGTTCAAAATTAGTCATATGGCAACACTTTCATACAAATGTCATTTGAAATCTGAAAGCAGCTGTGCATTGTACGTGTTTTCATTCGATATTTTCTCGAAAATGGCTGTGTGAAACGAAAACAAATAAATAAACTAGATGTGAAACGCGAACTCAACATGTCGAGCCGCCGTTCGATACTCGGTTCGGCACTGGACGCTCTACCTGCGCCCTCCGATCCCCTTCGCGAGTTGTTCGAAGCTTGCAAAACAGGGGATGCAGCTCGTGTAAAAAAGCTGATTACTCCTCAAACAGTGAACGCGAGGGATACAGCTGGTCGCAAATCCACTCCTCTACACTTTGCTGCAGGTAATATTCAAAGCCCCAATTATTATTTACATAATTCAGCCATAAAATTAGCTAAGTGAAAGGACAGTATCTTTAAATGGTAAGTTTGTAATTTGGCTATTGCATAATTTAGCTACGCTCTGTAGGCGCGGGGTTTCGTGTAAATCCGCGCTAGGCCTCGTGAGGCCGCGTACAATGCACTCTGATTTGGAATTAAAGTTATTTTTATTGAATTGTTATGGCACCTCAGTAGACGTGTATATTTTTATGTACGTATTCTAGTCCATCTAGTCGAGTGCATTGTTTTCTTTTTTTTATTCCTTCTTGCACACTTAAATATAAAAAACATATTTATTAATTTTAATACTACACTACATGAAAGAAGACTCAATCAAGAAATCAACATCAGCATCCAAAATGCCCTACGATGCAGTGGAGCCCTACATAAAGTGTTGACGTCCAAACTTCTCAGCAAAACTACAGATCTATAAGACAATCATCCGTCCTATACTACCGTATGGGTGAGAGGCGTGGATGCTAACTTTGAAAGAGGAAAAAAGGCTTCTTATGGCGGAAATAAAGGTATTTTGCAAGATCCTGGGGCCGGTAAGAGGAGAGGATGGTGTATGGATGAAGTGAACCAATGCCGAAATAGAAGACCTAGTGAGCGACCCTAACATCATTAAAAACATATGCATTAAAAATAAAAATGTACAACGGCAGGCTTATCCCATTGAAGAATTTCTTCTAACCAAACAAGCATCTAAAAACAGGAAGAAAGCATCTGTAGTAGTGCAACAAAAATCTTGTAGGGACACAATATGTTAAGTAAGAAGTTCTATCTTTGTGCCACAGCAGTCCCTAGCGCTGAGCCCAGCCAGCCAGTCAACTGGCTTTGACAATGAAACACATGTGTGTGCCGGGTAGCCCATGTTGATAATACTGAAATAAAACCCTGTTACATACTCAAATTACAATTATTTATTAGAATGGATTAGAACCACACAAGACATATTTGAAAGCGTCAAGCTAGAGCAACTCTTATTTAAACAATACTTGTCTATAGGTTATCTAACTGACCATGAAGTCTCTTCTCCTTCTCATCGTGTGTGTTGGTGACTAACACTAGTGTCAGAGTTTTTAAACTGCCTTAAAGGCCTCTGACATGGTTTTAGGTAACGACCAATGTCAAAGACAGTGACCGGGACCGACGGCTTAACGTGCCCTCCGAAGCACGGATCATCTTACTTATCAGACAATTTGGTGATCAGCCTACAATGTCTTAACCAAACTAGGATAACACAAAGTCGTTGCCCCCGCCGGGAGTCGAACCCGCGACCTCCGGGTATGAGCCGAACGCTCTAAACACTACACCACGGAGGCAGTATCATGAAGTATCCATACCTATACTATACAATCACAATATTAAATTTATAGATTGCCTGGCCAGAATAAGATACAGAATTATTAGAGAATAGTAATCAAGTACTTTTGTTTTTTTTTTCTTAAACGGCTTTTTCAGGCTGCCTTTAAAGGCATCTGACATAGCTTAACGACTGCCATATAATGATGACAGCAGAGACCAATGCCTTATATGTGCCTTCTGAAGCACGGAGAAGCTTGAGAAAATTTTATGCCACTTGTGGTCACCCATTCAAGAGGGAACTACGCCTATGTATTTATATACAAATACATATATCTTACAGGATATGGTCGCAGAGAAGTGGTAGAGATCCTTATATCGTCCGGGGCGGCACTGCAGGCCCGGGACGATGGGGGGCTCCAGCCGCTGCACAACGCGTGCTCGTTCGGGCACGCCGACGTGGTTAGGGCGCTGCTGGCGGCCGGGGCGGCGCCCGCGGCCACGGACAACTGGGGGTACACGCCTTTGCACGAGGCTGCGGCTAAGGGGAAAGTGGATGTCTGTATAGGTGAGTGATCTTTTAAAATTTCATGGATAGAAGACGACCTCCATGGCGTAATGGTCAACACGCTAGACCGCCAACCCGGAGGTCCTGGGTCCCCAGCGAGGGCAAGTTGGAAAATGGCCTTTTTCAATTTTCCTGGGTCTTGGCTGTTTATCTATATATGTATTTGTTATAAAATATAGTATCGTTGAGTTAGTATCCTATAACACAAGTCTCGAACTTACCTTAAGGCTAGCTCAATCAGTGTAATTTGTCACTAAAATTAAAAATTTTTAAAAAAGATAGTGTATAGTTTTTTACCAAGACATATTGAGAATGATAGTAAATGATAGAAAGTTCTGATAGAAAAGACGTATATTGATAACTGATAGATTGATACAATGATATATGAGCGGACGACACTCGCGGACCGTCGCTGCCGTGAACGTGAACATGTATAATGTTTTGAGTGCTAGCGCCGCGCGGTGTGAACGCGCTGACGCTGAAAATTTTACGCGCTATGGCCCGTACAGATAGGTAGATTAGATTAGATTATAGTACCTGGGTGACCAAGCTTTGCTCGGTCGGTTACATCTCAAACATTAACTGAATTTCTTTAAACTTGTCTAAAAACAGTACAAAATAAAAAATTATATATAAACTTGAACATAAAAAAAAACAAAAGTAAGTCACCGAGTGGGATTCGAACCCGTAACACTCTTTCTAGCGGTCGGTATCCTTAACCGCTGAGCTAAAAACAAGGCGGTCGGCGCGACGAAATTAGCGACCATATTCTGCGTGGAAAGAAAAACGAATGAAAACTCAAAAACACGCGTTTTCCAAAACTTAAGACTAATCTAGATTGATTGTTTACCCCCAAAAACCCCCATATACCAATTTTCAGCGAAATCGTTAGAGCCGTTTTCGAGATCACAGAAATTTATAAATATATATATATATACATACATACAAGAATTGCTCGTTTAAAGGTATAAGATATTATAAGGTCTAACAAAAATACTAACTATTTTAAGGGTGAATTCGTGTTCCTTGGGGAGAGTTGTTCAGTATCACAGACTGAATTCACCCTTCAGTATATTTTGTTAGACCTTATATTTATTTATTAAGCTCATTATGGTATTAAGTTGTTGTCTGGTTAGGATGTTGCAGGCTTGAATCACCTGATTATCAGAAAAGAAAGATGATTCCGTGTTTCGGAAGCACGTATAACTGGGAATCACGAACGCCATCTATTGTTTGCTCAAATACATACATACTATCACGTCTTTATCCCTAATGGGGCAGACAGAGCATTTTGGGTCCTGCGGTTCTATGCAGAGCCCAGGGCCGCAAGACCCAAAAGCCACTTTTAGCGTTATGGTGGGCGAGAAGATGGAAAAGCAATCAATACAGTGATGGGTTGCTAGCCGCATCGCCTGTTAACATGATTCGCATTTTTGCCCATTCCCTCGATCGGCTTTTACGATCTGCGCTGAAAGAGAAGCAGCTGGTACATTCTAAGTTTTTTTTATTTCTCCCAGACCAGCATGGGTTTGCTCAAATCTATCCCAAGATTCGTTGTGGTACTCTTTAGGTTGCGGAGGTCAGACGGCAGTCGCTCTGTGTAAATCCAGTAACCTCGTCACATCACCTATGTTAGGTATCGGACCCCGGGCTCTGAAGCATTATTGTTGAGGATGCAACCGATGATATTACGCTTAGTCTGTCTTTTAAATTATGAAAAAATAATGGACCCGTATTTTTCAGTTTACCAAAATAGTAAAAATTCACAAAGATACGGAGCGTCAAAGTTCCAGAGTGGGGGCTTGCGACGTCACACTTAAGTAAAAATCGTGCTTAAGTGTGACGTCACGCGAAATTTCAATGCGCTGTATCTTTGTCATTTTTGGTTTGTCAGAGAAAAGAAAAACAACGTATACAATATTTTTTTTAAAACTAACCGTTGGACCAAAAATATTTTTTCCACTCATCATGCCTATTACGTTTATAGGGCGATGGGTAGGCATGGCTGGGATGACGACATGCGAATTACGTTCTCTAACCAGGCGTTTACTTCCAGCCCTGCTGCAGCACGGCGCCGACCCCAACATCCGGAACACGGAGGGCAAGACGCCGCTGGACCTCGCCGACTCCGCCACCAGACCCGTCCTCACTGGTGAGAGAGCATACACTTATTGCGCACAGTTTGACAAAAAGAGATATAGCTACAGACATACAAAGAGAAGTAGATCCAACATTACATACTTAGAACGCGTGGCAATTTTCACTCACTATAAGCAACTTAAGTATCTACTCTTTCAGGTGCTTAAGTACTTTACTATTTTTGTTTCAAATATTACCAATTATTTTAAAGAAATACAATTAAACTTATTTAGCTTAAGTGCAAATTCATGCCACGCGGCATTCATAGTACAGTACCTGGGCGACCGAGCTTTGCTCGGTTATATCTCAAACATTAACTATTTTTTTTAAACTTGTCTAAAAACAATACAAATTAAAAAAGAGTATATAAACTTGCACATAAAAAAAAACGACGGGTTGCACTCTGGGAGTGCCGGCAGAAGTGAAAACTTGAATATTAACGTTGTGCATTTTTGATATTTTGGAATGGTTAGGGAATAATTTTGCACGAATTGCTTTAATTATCAGTATAAAATATTTCAAATCTTTTCTGAACCACAGTCTGTCACAAATGTCACAAGCATGACCAAATTCATTTTCAACAAAATCATTTTCAAATACACAGCAATATGGCCACTACACAGACGGTCGAGCCATCAGCTGTCACCATCCATGGATGCGCGTAGCACGCTGTAACATAAACACACACGAACATTCGCGCAAGCGCCCTGCGCCGTCTTACGAATTTTCGATCAGGCCACGTGTCCTGACGCGAGTTTAACATTTTTTACCCATTCCAAAAAAAGTGCACAACGTTGCTAAAGAAGTTTTCACTTCAAAAAACAAAAGTCAGTCACCGAGTGGGATTCGAACTCGTAATACTCTTTCTAGCGGTCCGCGTAACCGCTGGGCCTGGGCTGAGCAATGTGGGCATGTCTATTTGTTGCGCGTTGTTGTGTTATTCTGATGTATAAGCTATATTATTGTAAACATTAAAATCCATTCAGTAGTTTTTACGTAAAAGAGTAACAAACATCCATCCGTACTTACAAACTTTCGCGTTTGTAATATTAGTAGGATATTATTTTAGTGCAAAAGCAAAAGCCAGGGTATAAGACTGCGTTTCCGCTGAAGCAGAGCAGAGCGGAGAGAAATTAGCGGTGCATGAATTGACCAATCACAATGCTCGAAATCTCCGCTCCGCTGTTTCCATTGAAGCGGAGCGGAGATTTCGATTCTCTCCGCTCTACTCCGCTTCAGTAGAAACGCAGCTAAACTGTATGTATGCGCATGCGCAGGCGAGTACTGCGCGGCGGACGTACTGGAGGCGGCGCGCGCGGGCGCAGACGCGAGACTGGCCGCGCTGCTCACGCCGCTCAACGTCAACGTACATGCGCACGACGGCCGCCGCTCCACGCCGCTGCATCTCGCCGCCGGTACATACATACATACACACATACATACACACATACACACACACACACACTCACACTCACACACACACACACTCACACATACATACACACACACATACACACGCCGCTCAACGTCAACGTGCATGCGCACGACGGCCGCCGCTCCACGCCGCTGCACCTCGCCGCCGGTACATACATACATACACACATACATACATAAACACACACATGCACACGCCGCTGCACCTCGCCGCCGGTACATACATACATACACACATACATACATAAACACACACATGCACACGCCGCTGCACCTCGCCGCCGGTACGGTAGCGCTCCCGCACCTTACACTCACCACAGTAGGAATCAGCCCTTCGCACATACATACCTACATTATTTATTTATTTATTAAAGCTAATGCATTCTCTACCAGTCAGCCTTTAGGAAAAACAGAAATAAATTTACTAGCGATAAGCGCTTAAAGATCTTTATGTTTTAACACTTTTCAGCCACAGGTCCATGGGAACCCGGTCCTTTGAGGCGTTCATGGGGCAAAGCCAACATGAAGAGGCCTTTTAGTTATTTATTAGTAGAACACACTAGCAGCTTATTAAGCTGATGTGTACGTCTTGATGTTTCGGCTGCGTTTCCACTGAAGCGGAGTAGAGCGGAGAGGAGGGAAATTGACTAATCACAATGCTCGAAATCTCCACTCCGCTGTTTAAAGCCATACCCAAATTTTCAGGGGTTGTGTCTTGGTCAAGTTCTAGATACCCATTCAAAGTATTTTTTAAACTACTCTTTGTAGTTTAAAGTGAGAACGTGAAGCTTTTCTACGCACATTTGCGAAAAACGGCCACTTTTAGCTAATGTGCGTAGAAAAGCTTCACGTTCGCACTTTGAATTATAAACAGTAGTTCATAAAATAGTTTTAAGGGTTATTTAGGTCTTGACCAAGACAAAATTTTGAATGATATCTCCGTTTCCTTTTAAATGATTTATTTTAAATGGCGGCGCCACTGGACCCTGGAAAATTTGGGTATGGCTTTAAACAGCGGAGTGGAGATTTCGAGCATTGTGATTGGTCAATTTCCCTCCTCTCCGCTCTGCTCCGCTTCAGTGGAAACGCAGCCTTAGAGATGTTGATTTGAGATATACAGACACTTGTTTATCCGTAGCGGGGCAGAGAGCGTACTATAGAAATATACATACACATATAAAAACATAACCCTCCTGTATGGTTTGTTACCAAGACATATTGAGAATGATAGTAAATGATAGAAAGTTCTGATAGAAAAGACGTATATTGATAAATTGATACAATGATACAGTGATATATGAGCGCACGACACTTTCGGACCGTCGCTGACGTGAACGTGAACACTTTATGATTTTTTGAGTGCAAGCGCCGCGCGGTGTGAACGCGCTGACGCTGTAAATAAGCAAGTTTCCTGGGTCAAAAATAAATTATTTGGCACTGTTAAAATAATAAAATGTCACAAAATAATGTCACTTGTCATTGATCATATCCATTATCAACGTGATATAAGATTTAATAATGCGGAAAAACTGATATTAAGAGCGCTATTTGACTCTAAGAAACTATGACGTCATTCGTTTTTATTTCATACAAATTCCATAGAAAATGTTTGTTTTGACGTTTAGAAAAAAGTGTCTGATTTGATTTGTTGGAAACTTCTTTATTGTACGTACACCTCCTGATGCAGCAGAAAAGACATAACTCAAAGTAAATTTTTGTAAACACAGGATACAATCGCGCGAGAGCTGTTCGTTTGTTGCTGCAGAGAGGAGCAGATGTGCACGCCAAAGACAAGGGGTGAGTGGAATCATAGACCTAGAAGTGAAGCCGAAACACCTTTACCTTACAGGCTTATAGCCCGGTTTACATAATGACAAGTAACAAGTGATATCTGTGCACTTGTGAATATGTAAACCGAGCTTTACGGCTGAGGAACGCTTAACCTGTCGACTCAGTGCACTTGTCACTTGTCAATATGTAAACCGGGCAACCCATGTCGACAGGTAAAGCGTTCCAGAGCCGTAACTCTGGAACGCTTTACCTGTCGACTTCAAAAATATTGACGACTTTTGTGGCCTAGTGGTCAACAACATGCCATCAGGGCTTTGCGAACTAAATAACAGATAAAAGATGACCGCCAAAATCTTAGTTTTTTCTTTCAAATAACTAGAAAGAAAGAAATAACAGGCCAAGTGCGAATCGGATTCGCACACTAAGGGTACCGTACCAGTATCTATAAAAGATCGCGTTTGTTGTATGGGAGCCCCCCTTACATTTTTTTTTGTATTTATTGTTATAGCGGCAACAGAAATACATACTTTGTAAAAATTTCAACTGTCTAGCTGTCGCGGTTCTTGAGATACAGCCTTGTGACAGACAGATGGACAGACAGCGAAGTCGTAGTAATAGGGTCCCGTTTTTACCCTTTGGGTACGGAACCCTGAAAACTAAGTTTTTGGCGGTAAGTCAAGTGTTCAGTTGGAGTTTGCTTTAAATTGTTTTGTGAATTGATTCTCGTGGACTTTATAATATGAAATTGGTGTGTTTTGGTGTTATAAATGCTCATTTTCATGGACAATATGTAAAATGTTTAAAGTGAACAGTCATAGTGCGGCTGTAGTGATATTAATTTGCGGACTGCGGTGGGCGTCTGTAGGCGCCGTCCGCCACTCAATCGGCTATGAAAACCAGTGGACTCGTATAGATTTGTCGCCAGAAGCAATCAAAGGACCTATAACAACCTTTGATTGTATATATATATATATATATATATATATATATATATATATATATTTATTTCACATCGATTGTTCCCACGTTTTATTAACTTGAGCCTGGCTAAATACGCAACAGCGTCGAGCCAAAATTAAAAAAAAAAAAAACAGATTGATCTCTTTGCAGCGGGCTGGTCCCCCTCCACAACGCGTGCTCGTACGGGCACTACGAGGTGACGGAGCTGCTGGTGCGGGCGGGGGCCGACGTCAACGCCACCGACCTGTGGGCCTTCACGCCGCTGCACGAGGCCGCCAGCAAGGCCAGATTGGAGGTAAAGCAGCTTATACGTTAAAAGTAATCACAAGCGAGGTGCTGTCTGTATGTAGAGTTTTAACCAACTTCAAAAGAAAGGATTTGCATTAACAATAAATATAAAAAAAATACTTAAATATTATAAATAATATTAGTACACACGTACCGAGTAAGACTCAGCAAAGACATTCAAAGAAATATCTACTCAATGTGGTTAGCTATATGGTTTAATTTAGCTCGCTTCAGAACTCAGCATCGGAGACGGGGACGGGGACAAGGACAGGGACGGGGACGGGAACGGGAACGGGAACGGGAAAAAAGTAAACTGACTGATTGGTGACTGACTGACATATCAACGCACAGCCCAAACATGGGGTCAGCAATTAAAAATCCTATCAGAACCATTTTCGACTTCGCGGACGAGAGTAGCTCAGGACCGTGGTAAATGGCATTCATTGAGAGGCCTATTCCCAGCAGTGGGAGGATCAAGGCTGTGGATGATGACGATGAGTGTTTTGAATAAATTAAGCGATTTTACCGACAGCGTCATCTGTCGGTCAATTGGCAAGTGTGTCAAGGGAATCTATTGGTCGAATCCCGTGATCTGTCAGCGAATCATTTCTAAAATATAAATAATAAATAAATAAATATACAGGGACAAATTACACTGATTGAGTTAGCCCCAAAGTAAGTTCGAGACTTGTGTTATGGGATACTAACTCAACGATACTATATTTTATAACAAATAAATATATAGATAAACATCCAAGACCCAGGACAATTTGAAAAAGGCCATTTTCCAACTTGCCCTGACCGGGAATCGAACCCGGGACCTCTGGGTGGCGGACTAGCATGGTGACCACTACGTCACGGAGGTCGTCGAAAAATTTCGCATCTAAACTCGGAACTTTTCGGGTCGGACGAAGTTTGCCGATTGCAGCCGGTCTAGACATGTGTAATCTCGACTCCGAGGTGCGTTTCGGCTCACCCAATCTTAATCCTCATTCGGTACCGACTCATATTATGATTCCTACTCCCTTATCGACTCCTGCTTCATGATCTGCTAAGTTTCGCTATTGGATCTTGGATCGAAAGAATACAAACGTCCATCCTAATACCGGTTTCAATACAGAATATATTGAAACCCATACGGGGACATCTGTCTGTAGCTGTATTGGTGATTTCACATTTACGAAAACAGAAAGTAGTTTGCTAAGCAGCAAACTAAGCAAACAGTGTAACAAATATCTGTCTTGTTCTTATCTATCGAAAAAATATTCGTATCTTATTCTATCGTTTGCCGTTGGACGGCGGCACACGATGAATGACCGAAGCCTCCGTCCGATTCCTCCCGAGTCCCGAGTATTTCTGATCCCCACACCCGCGACGCGGTTGAGCCGAAACGAATGACTCGCGGATAGCGCGCGACGTGACCCGACGAGAGCCGATGAGCTGGCGGGACTATGTATCTGCGACGGGGATCTAATAACTCGCGGGAGTCGATAACAATTGCGCGGAGCTGATAAGGTTATCGGCTCCTGTTGATTATTCGGCTCATTTGAATCTTCTAATCCGGAGTTACCCATGTCTTAGCCGGTCTGTCGCCGGCTTGTGGTCAGGCTATAACCTCAAGCATGGCGCTTGGATAAGTTATTTTATTCGCGTGGAGTGAAAATAATCCCGATTAGGTCGGATATGATACGGATGAAACGGGGAGTGACACAGGCCTGGTTATATTTGTTTCAGGTGTGCTCGCTGCTGCTGAGCGAGGGCGCTGACCCGACTCTGCTGAACTGCCACGGGAAGTCGGCACTGGACGTGGCTCCCACCAGGGAGCTGCAGGAGCGGCTGGCTTGTGAGTGGCATGATAAAATGAACCTTATGTTTATGTGATAAGGTTGAGATCTGCAAGAGCGGCTGGCTTGTGAGTAACAAGTGTTAATGACCGGGCCTGATGAAATGAATCTTCTGTCAGTGTGATAAAGTTGGGATTCCCCCGTGTCGAGCTGATCATTCTTACTAGTTCCATCGTTAGTTCCATGGAACTAGTGAGTTTTTTTTTCTCAGTAGTTCAAGCTGTCGAGCTGCCCGATCGGACCGCTTCGGGAACGATCGGTAAACCTTATTGAGATTCATGGTATAATAAAATAAGGTATTATCTTCCCGTGACAGCTGATGACGTAGGTGGAACTTGACTACGTCATCAGTTTGATATGTTGCCACTGTGTGAAATTGAATTACCCGAGCGTAATGCATTTTTGAACGTTATATACCAACTTCGAATTAATAATCCATTATATCAATTTATAAAATATTGAATTGATAAATCACGCGAGAATCGCGAGATACTAAATAGCTAAGTTACTTAATATTTTATTTAATATTCATGAACTAATTCAGAAAGTCCTTAAATTTACTGAAAAGAACAATCAGTGGCAACACTTTGTGACGTAGTCAAGTTCCAGCTCGGGAAGAGAATACCTGTTTTATTATACCATGTTGAGATTGAGATACCAGACACAATGTGGATGGGGATTAAAATTTTTGTAGGCTCATTAGATAGATTATTAAATTAGGTATAAGGAGCGGGCTTCGGATTGTACTCGAATAAAATAGCTGGCTACAGATAGCTTATACATAAATTTGTATTTCAGTTGAATACCGAGGTCACTGCTTGCTAGAGGCGTGTCGACTGGCCGAGCCGGCGAGGGTGAAAAAGCAGCTCACTCTTACACACAACCAGGTAAATTGGAAAATTATTAGGTACCAGATGGCAACACTGATGTATTCTTTTTTTTTTCATCTGGTTATATATCTAACATCTACATTTATTTGAATTTTTTTATCGGACTACGGCGAAGGGGGAGTAATGTGTTTTACTGCTATGTATGTATGTTCATCTGGTTCCTCGTATCTTATATCCAAGATAGCTTGACCTATGTGAGGTATCGTCGGAAGCGTCTAAACTTTCCGCTGGTTATAGGCTATGTGACTTCATAGCAAATGTGGCGCCCTCTATAGACCGTCAAGTCTTCTCTTCTTATATTTAAGAGCTGGGCTCTTGTCGGTGGAGTGCTTTCCATGTCTCTCTTCCTTCCGCTAAGTTCTTAACCTCCTTATATGTTTTCACGTTTAATTTTTCTTTTATTTGGTCTATAAATTTTCTTCTGGGTTTTCCTACTCCTCTCTTTCCTTCTATTTTTCCTTCCATTATTATTTTAAAGAACGCATCGTGGCGTAGTAGATGACCGAACATTTTCCCTCTTCTATTTTCTATAATTTGTATTATTTGTCTTTTCTCTCTCACATCCTCTAGTACCTTCTCGTTTGTAATTTTTTCTGTCCAACTTATTTTTTTCATTCTCCTCCAGCACCACATTTCAAATGCTTCTAATCTATCTCTATCTTTTTTGGTCATCGTCCACGTTTCACATCCATACAAAGCAGTGCTCCATATAAATGTTTTAATAAATCTTTTACGTAAACTTTCTTTAATACCAGAACAAAATATATATTTTTTACTCTTAAATGTACTTTTTGCAATAGCAATCCTTTTCTTAATATCATCTGAGCATCTTGCCTCTTCGTTGATAATAGTTCCTAAATATTTAAAACTTACCGTCAAGTAATAAACTAAAATTATTATAATTAAGTAGTTTATTTTTTAAATAATGACTTATTGTTAACCAACTTAAAAAAAGGAAGTTATCCATTCGAACCTGTATGTTCACCGATCTTCTTCTTATCGTGTGTGTTAGTGACTAACACTAGTGTCAGAGTTTTTAAACCGCCTTAAAGGCCTCTGACATGGTTTTAGGTAATGACCAATGTCAAAGACAGTGACCGGGACCGACAGCTTAACGTGCCCTCCGAAGCACGGATCATCTTACTTATCAGACAATCAGGTGATCAGCCTGCAATGTCCTAACCAAACTAGGACAACAACACAAAGTCGTTGCCCCCGCCGGGAATCGAACCCGCGACCTCTGGGTATGAGCCGAACGCTCTAACCACTACACCACGGAGGCAGTTCACCGATTACTCGAGGACTCCAGAACCAATCAGTATTTTTTTTGTTGTTGAAATATTAAACTGATCGAAATATACTTATTAAGTATGGAATAAAATATAATAGTTATAAATAATAATTTGTATGCGACATGAAAGCAACAGACCACAAGAATCATTGACATACATCATAATAAAAAAACGAAATAAATGTTTTTAGCGTTACAAAGTACTCAAACACCAGGCACTATGACGTATAAGGCGGTTTTTTTCTTTTATATCTTGTTTCTTTTTTGATTAAAACTGACTCTGTACGCCGACTCTATACATGACTGACCCGTTAACTCATTCTAATAATCTTGTTTTCAAACTGTCCTGGGTCTTGGATGTTTATCTATATATGTATTTGTTATAAAATATAGTACCGTTGAGTTAGTATCCCATAACACAAATCTCGAACTTACTTTGGGGCTAGCTCAATCAGTGTCATTTGTCCCTATATATTTATTATATTCTTTCTCCCCTCAGAACCCCCAGGACTCCGGCAGCAGCTCATCACTAGGCGACTGTTCCTTGGAGTCGCTTGTGAACTTCCAACACGTCGGCACTGGCGAGAGGCCCTTACACTGCGCAGCGGCCAGCGTGTACCCCAAGCGGAAACAGGTGCCTACCCATTGCTTTATAGTATACTAGCCGAAGCCCGCGACTTCGATCGCGTGGACTTTATGTCTCTGGAAAATGCTCATCAGGTTGAACAACTTTTACTAAGGCGGCATTTTTATATCTCTTATAGTTTAGCTGGACCATTATGGTCCTGCATCAGGCGTTCAGTTTTCCAAAATCATTTATACCCTATATGTTGCCCAGGCTTAATAGCTATATAACAAAAAAAGTTTTATTCGAATCCGTCCAGTATTTCCGGAAATTAGCGTGTACAAACAGACATACAGACAAAAGACAGACATTGTTTTTTAAATTCTTACTCTATTACTACGTCTCCATCGCCCCCAATATTTTTTTTGGAAATATATTTAATGTACAGATACACTTTTTTTACTGTTTTATTATATGTATAGATTATGCAATTAGTGAATCATCATCATCATTTCAGCCGCACAACGTCCACTGCTGGACATAGGCCTCTCCCAAAGATTTCCAAAATGACCGATCTAGAGCGGCTTGCATCTAGCGCCTTCCAGCGACCTTGGTTAGGTAATTAGTGAATAAAAGACGGATTTAAATCGAGGGACGTCCCATGCTGGTCTGGGAGAAATAAAAAAACTTAGAATGTACCAGCTGTTTCTCTTCCCGCGCAGATCGTAAAAGCCGATCGAGGGAATGGGCAAAAATGCGAATCATGTTAACAGGCGATGCGGCTAGCAACCCATCACTGTATTGTTTGCTTTTCCATCTTCTCGCCCACCATAACGCTAAAAGTGGCTTTTGGGTCTTGCGGCCCTGGGCTCTGCATAGAACCGCAAGACCCAAAATGCTCTGTCTGCCCCATAAAAATATAAAGACATAAGCATAAAGACGTGATAGTATGTATGTATGTATGTATGTTAAATCGAGGGCCATAGATGAATCACGAACAAGTGAAGGATTCTAACAATTGAATCACGGCCACAGGTAGTGATTCATGAATAGTGTTAGAATCCTGAGCGACGGGAGTGATTCACGGTCCTCGATATCTTATAAACATAATTATTTCTCTTCCTTGTCTGATGGCGCCATACCTACCCATCGCCTTATAAACATAAGTACCAGGGCGACCGAGCTTTGCTCGGTTACATCTCAAACATTACCTACATTTTTTTAAACTTTTTTAAAAACAATTCAAAATAAAAAAATATGTGTAAACTTGAACATAAAAAAACAAAAGTAAGTCACCGAGTGGGATTCGAATCCGTAACACTCTTTCTAGCGGTCCGCATCCTAAACTGCTAAGCCAAAACGGATAGCGGCCGATGCAACAAAATTAACGACCATATTCTGCGTGAATAGAAAACCGCATGAAAACTCGAAAACACGCGTTTTCCCAAACATAAAACTAATCTAGATCGATTGTTTACCCCCGAAAACCCCCATATACAAATTTTCAGCGAAATCGTTAGAGTCGTTTTCGAGATCACAGAAATTTATAAATATACAAGAATTGCTCGTTTAAAGGTATAAAATAGGCATGACGAATGGAATAAAATTTTTGGTCCATCGGTTAGATTATTAAAAAATATTGTACACGTATTTTTTCTTTTCTCTGAGAAACCGAAAATGACAAAGATGCTGCGCATTTAAATTTCGCCTGACATCACGGCTGGGTACGATTGTTACTTAAGTGTGACGTCGCAAGCCCCCACCCCGGAACTTTGACGCTCCGTATCTTTGTGAATTTTTACTTTTTTGGTAAACTGAAAAATACGGGTCCATTATTTTTGGATAATCTAAAAGACGGACTAATTACAATCATACTTTTCGGTCCCTGTCGTCACTCCTATTACTCCCTAGTCACTTTATGGCGCTAGCTTCTTCTTCTTATCGTTTGTGTTAGTGACTAACACTAGTGTCAGAGTTTTTAAACCGCCTTAAAGGCCTCTGACATGGTTTTAGGTAACGACCAATGTCAAACACAGTGACCGGGACCGACGGCTTAACGTGCCCTCCGAAGCACGGATCATCTTCCTTATTGGACAATTAGGTGATCAGCCCACAATGTCCTAACCAAACTAGGACAACAACACAAAGTCGTTGCCCCCGCCGGGAATCGAACCCGCGACCTCCGGGTATGAGCCAAACGCTCCAACCACTACACCACGGAGGCAGTGAGCAAATTAAACCTACCCATCACATTAGGCTTAAAAAAGTATATCTCCTTTTACACCCTAACAATTATTTCTTTTTTCTTACAGGTTATAGAAATGCTGATCCGCAAGGGCGCCCATATAAACGAGAAAAACAAGGCTGGCCAGACTCCACTGCAGGTGGCAACCGAACACGCTCACTTAGACGCTATGGACCTCTTGATACGGCACGGTAATATATATAAATATATATACATACATACATAATATCACGCTTGTTTCCCACAGCGGTAGGCAGACTATTGACCTCCACTTGCTACGATCCCGACGAACCTCTTTTGCTTCATCTACACTTATCACTCTCTTCATACATGCTCTTCGGTTACGGGTACTTTTTACCTATATATAGGGACAAATTACACAGATTGAGCTAGCCCCAAAGTAAGTTCGAGACTTGTGTTATGGGATACTAACTCAACGATAAAAGTCAGTCAAAAGTCAAAAGTCAAAAAATTTTATTCAATGTAGGATAAATTTATCTCTTTTTGAAGGTCATTTTTTTTAAATATTTTTTTAGTGCAGAAGCTAAAAACTACTAGCGTTTCGGAACGACCACTGCTGGGAAGATTACGCCGAAAGAAACCCAGTTCAGTATATACTATACTATATTTTATACGATACTATATTTTATAACAAATACATATATAGATAAACATTCAAGACCCAAGACAATTTGAAAAAGGCCGTTTTTCCAACTTGCCCTGACCGGGGATCGAACCCGATTTTACGTCACGTACTTTTATCACACAGCAAAATGTTTATATTACTTATCTCACTGTCTCAAAAAAGCAGTGTAATGCTTTTGACTATCAGTATTTTCCAGCTCACTTAAAGCATCTGACATAGCTTGACGACTGTCATACAAAGACAGCCAGGACCAACAGCTTATACGTGCCTTCCGAAGCACGAAAGCACGATAAATTATTATTCCTCTTTTGGTCACCCATCCAAGTGCGGACCACGCCCGGTGTTGCTTAACTTGCGGAAGCGCTATTAATGCGCGCTCCCGCCGTGCCGAGCTCCTCAAATAACGCTATTGAACTTTTTACATATTTAAAATTTTTTTTTTTTTTTTTTTTTAATATCCGTTTATGTCCCATCGTTGGGCAAAGGCCTCCCCTTGTTGTTTCCATCTACTTCGACCTTCCAATCCTTGTCAAACGCAAACAGGTCGTTACTCCATCTCATTTTAGGTCTTCCTTGATCGCTTCCCGTCTCCTGGAATCCACATGGTAGTAATGTGAGCCCATCTATCCGGCACCATTCTTATTATTTTTTTTTATTTGCTTCGACAGGAGCTAAAGTGAACGCCTGCTTAGCGCGAGGCGACAGTACGCGAGAGCTGTCGATGTCGATGCGGGAAAGACAGGACTCCACGCCGCGGCTTATGGAGCCCGAGCCCGCGTACCTCACTGGTGAGCAACACCATCATCTTTTCTGACAGGAGCTAAAGAGAATGCTTATTAGGAGCAAAGAGATAAGTGAGAGCTTTGTTAAAATTTCTAATTACCAAAAAACAAAATGGAGGATATTTTGCGTCAAATTATGTATATTTTTATCATTTAAAACTTATCGATTGGATCGACAAATACTATAAGATTACAAAAATATACAACGTGGATGGGACATAATAGAACCACGGGCTATTCTAGACCACTATATCGATCAAGGGGGAGAAACCTCATTATGAAGATCTCAAATATATTTTTGTTATGTAGAACAAAATAAATAGTTTTGATTTTTAATAAAGAAGACTAAAATTGGCCATACCCCCGATTTCTGAAACTACTGAGCTTAAAATTAAAAAAAATAAAATACAAAATATAGTTCGTTTGCTTGTAGATTACAGGAAAATCTACAAGAATTCTATCAATTGAAAATAAAGTGGTAAACTCAATATAATACGTTCACTTACGGAAAATAGTTCACTAAATCTTGCGTCTTACTGTAAGGATTTCAAAAGTGATTGACTTAAGCCTCGGAACCCTCATTCGAGGTCAACTCGGTTATTTGTAACTAGCCGAAGCCCGCGACTTCGTTCGTGTGGACTTTATGTCTCTGGAAAATGCTCATCAGGTTGAACGACTTACTAAGGCGACATTTTTATATCTCTTATAGTTTAGCTGGACCATTATGGTTCTGCATCAGGCGTTCTATTTTCCAAAATCATGTATACCCTATATGTTGCATAGGCTTAATAGCTATATAACAAAAAAAGGTTCATTCGAATCCGTCTAGTATTTCCGGAGATTAGCGTCTACAAACAGACAAACAGACATACGGACAAACAGACAGACTTTTTTTTTTAAATTCTTACTCTATTACTATGTCTCCATCGCCTCCAATTTTTTTTTTTGGAAATATATTTAATGTACAGAAACACATTTTTTACTGTTTTATTATGTGTATAGATTTACCCAGCAAATAAGCTAATCCTCCCCCCCCCTCCCCCCAGAGCCCGTGCCGGACGCGTGCGCGAGCGCGGCGGCGCTGCGGCTGCTGGAGGCGGCGCGCACGGGCGACGTGGACACGGCGCGCAGCATCCTGGAGCTGCGCCCGCGGCTGGTCAACTGCCGGGACGTGGACGGCAGGCACTCCACCCCGCTACACTTCGCCGCGGGGTGAGCAACTTTTAAAAAAAAAACTTGAGATGTGTCAAGGGACACCTGGATGGAACGAAGTTCCTTTCAATTAACTAGTTTTATTTTTTATTTTATTTTATTTTATTTACATAGAGAGACCAACAGCTACAAGTAATTACAATAAAAACAGAAAATATATATATAGTGAAGGAATTGTAATTTTTTTTAAAGTTATAATAATATTTTATAATTTATTATGTACAAAAAACCCGTATACACTCAACAAAATAATCTTCGCGACACTGTTCAATGCGAAATAGAAAGACGAAACGAAAATAACTGACTTGCTTTCTATGAGAGAGAGAGAGAGAGAAAGAGAGACAGACAGAGAAACACGCGCACGCCGCACGGCTTACAACTATAGCAAAAAGTGTCATTACAAATTTTGATCTTAATTTTTTTCCATCTAGCCCCCTTTCGCAACGCGCGATAAGGAACTACGTTCCAAAAATTATTTTTTTTCCTCACTGTTAGTGGCGGCATAGCCCTATATAGTTGCGAATCATAGACAATGAGAAAAAAGCATAGAGCTAGATTAGAAGCGTTTGAGATGTGGTGCTGGCGGCGAATGGAGGGCATTAGCTAGACGGAAAAGAGAACGAATGAGGAGGTGCTGGCACTTGTTAGAGAGAGACGGAAACTACTTCAAACTATTAATACTAGGAGAGGGAAAATGTTAGGACACCTAATTAGACATGATGAATTTTTAAAAGTAATATTGGAGGGGAAAATCGAAGGAAGAAGAAGCAAAGGAAGTTTTATAAAACAACTAAAGGATTAAATTAATGTTTCAACCTACAGGGATGTTAAGGGTCCCCCGACCCTAGACCAAAATACAACTTTCCATACAAACGTAGTCTACGTTTTATTTCAAAACGACATGTCCGATTTGGACAAAATTTTGTAATTTCAAAGATATTGCAATTATCTAGGTTTATAACTGGTTTCCGACGTAAAAATATGAACTTGAAATAGAATATAGTGTTTTATATCATTTTTGACCATTAGTATGGGAAACTTCTAAATCGTTATATTTTCTTTCCAGTTCATAATTTTACTATAGGAAACCAGTTATAACCCTAGATAATTGCAATTTCTTTACAATTACCAATTTTTACCGGAATCTGACATGTGGTTTCAAAATTAAACGTAGACTACGTTTGTATGGAGAAGTCTAGGGTCGGGGGACCCTTAAGGATTAGACTTTAGACAGAGAGAGATGGAAGGCATTGGTTGCTCCACAGACAAGAGCTTAGCTCTTTAATAATAATAAGAAGAAGAAGGTAGTGGTAGCCTGTACATTGTAGTAGCTCGCACATGAATTCAGCAGAATGACGTCCACTGCAGGAAATAGGCCTATAACATATAAAACTAGGTCAATGTTAAATTACTTATTAGTCTGAGTTTAGGCTAGATTGTAATATTATTAGCGTACTTAATTATTTTAGCTAAAGTAGGTACGTTAAGAAAGGAAACAAAAAAGGAAATAGGCCTTCTCAAAAAATTACTCGAAGGCGACTGACTCTGATCTGAGCTATGTAGCGACCGGTTCCGCACGTTGTAACGTATTTTGTTATATAAGTTCAGGCAAAGCCGAACATTTTCATAGTTTATAAATTTTACAAAAGCAGCACCTAGCTGCGACCTACTTCTTGTACATTGACATTCTCTTCTTATATTTAAGAGCTGGGCTCTTGACGGTGGAGTGCTTTCCATGTCTCTTTCTTTATATGTTTTCACGTTTAATTTTTCTTTTATTTGGTCTATAAATTTTCTTCTGGGTTTTTTACATTGACATTGTGTGTGACAAATTCAAGTAGCATTTAATTTTAGTGTAAAAAAAGCACTCGGCAGATTCGATCGTTTTTGATTTCTACATAGTTTCAGCGACCGGGTTTGTCTGACATCCCTCTGGCATCCCATCTTGACATACATTAAATGTACGGAGCCTATGCAGGGACCCGTACATTTTGTCTGCGTAAGCTTTGTCTGAACAATTTATTATTCAAAATAATCCGTTGCGCGATGTAGTAAACAACTTTTTTGCCGTTTAAAATGAACAAAAAAGAGTTGTAAAATATTTTTTTATTTAATTTTGAAGTGAAAACTTCTTTAGCGGCGTTGTGCACTTTTTTGAAATGGGTAAAAAATGTTAAACTCGCGTCAGGACACGTGACCTGATCGAAAATTCGTAAGACGGCGCAGGGCGCTTGCGCGAATGTTCGTGTGTGTTTATGTTACAGCGTGCTACGCGCATCCATGGATGGTGACAGCTGATGGCTCGACCGTCTGTGTAGTGGCCATACTGCTGTGTTTTCACTTCTGGCGGCACTCCCAGAGTGCAACCCGTCGTTTTTTTTTTAAAGTGAATACTAAACACATGTAACCTATAACAATATGTTTTCGTTCTCTTTCAGATACAACAGACTGCCGCTCGCGCAGCTGTTGCTGCAGAGAGGCGCCGATGTTCATGCGAAGGACAAAGGGTGAGAGAGGGATATTAATAAAGAAATATACAATGTCCTTTTTTATTAAGTACAAATATTTTAAAGGGTGATTCAGTCCATCATTTCGAACAACTTTTCCCAATAAATGTATATCGAAATAAGAAAAAATAATTTTCATTTTCCATAGTAATGATATCACGTGATTACTTCGATTTCTATGAAAACCAAAAAAATTTTTTTCGTGTTTTGATATACATTTATTGGGAAAAGTTGTTCAAAATGATGGTCTGAATCACCCCTTAAAATATTTGTACTTAATTAAAAAGGACATTGTATATACGGCGATTTTTCATTGCTTTTGGAGCCGAAAGCCACTTCTATTTTAGCACAACTATTTTTAAAGAACGTACATCAATTATTATACTGACATTATATTTTATGTCTTTTTCTTAATTTATTTAGTTAGTTTATTTGAACATACATACATACTATCACGTCTTTATCCCTAATGGGGCAGACAGAGCATTTTGGGTCTTGCGGCTCTATGCAGAGCCCAGGGCCGCAAGACCCAAAAGCCACTTTTAGCGTCATGGTGGGCGAAAAGATGGAAAAGCAATCAATACAGTGATGGGTTGCTAGCCGCATCGCCTGTTAACATGATTCGCATTTTTGCCCATTCCCTCGATCGGCTTTTACGATTTGCGCGGGAAGAGAAGCAGCTGGTACATTCTTAGTTTTTTTTTATTTCTCCCAGACCAGCATAGATTTAAATGTAATCATTTAATATTTAACTTGTATGGATCTGTTGACATGCATTAAATTGCTAACAACTTCTGACAAATCCCAATCATAAGCTAACCAAGGTTTTTTTTAAATAATGACTTGTATTCTCGAATACTTTATTGTATCGAAGTCTAGCAGTTCATTCAAACTATACGTATAACTACCACCGCACGCTAACGGACCTATTTAAGGGTCCCCCGACCCTAGACCAAAATACAACTTTCCATACAAACGTAGTCTACGTTTTATTTCAAAACGACATGTCCGATTTGGGCAAAATTTTGTAATTTCAAAGATATTGCAATTATCTAGGTTTATAACTAGTTTCCGACAGTAAAAATATGAACTTGAAATAGAATATAGTGTTTTATATCATTTTTGACCATTAGTATGGGAAACTTCTTCATTAGTATGGGGAACATTAGTATGGGAAAATCGTTATATTTTCTTTCCAGTTCATAATTTTAGTATAGGAAACCAGTTATAACCCTAGATAATTGCAATTTCTTTACAATTACCAATTTTTACCGGAATCTGACATGTGGTTTCAAAATTAAACGTAGACTACGTTTGTATGGAGTAGTCTAGGGTCGGGGGACTCTTAAGTGTGATTCTTTAGTCAATGAACCAGTCGTTACATACATTCACAGAGACGCTTGTTTTAATTTAAAATATTCCAAATCAGTGCAGTAGGCGTGACGAATGGAAAAATATTTTTGGTCCATCGGTAAGATTATTAAAAAATATTGTAAACGTATTTTTTCTTTTCTCTGAGAAACTAAAAATGACAAAGATACATCGTATGTAAATTTCGCATGACGTCACGGCTGGGTACGATTTTTACTTAGCGGTGACGTCGCAAGCCCCCACTCCGGAACTTTGACGCTCCGTATCTTTGTGCATTTTTACTTTTTTGGTAAACTGCAAAATACAGGTCCATTATTTTTGGATAATCTAAAAAACGGACTAATTACAATCATACTTTTCGGACCCTGTCTTCACACCTGTTGAACCTTAATACCTTTAACAACTTTATTGTTGCAGCGGGCTGGTCCCCCTCCACAACGCGTGCTCGTACGGGCACTACGAGGTGACGGAGGCGTTGGTGAGCGCGGGTGCGGGGGTCAACGCAGCCGACCTGTGGAGGTTCACTCCGCTGCACGAGGCGGCGGCGAAAGGGAAGGCGGACATTGTGAGGCTTCTGCTCAAGGTGAGAGACTGTGAGGTGAGGTGAGGGACACTGTGAGGTGAGGTGAGGCTTTTGCTCAAGGTGAAGTGAGGCTTTTGCTCGGGGTGAGAGACTGAGGTGAGGTGAGGCTTTTGCTCAAGGTGAGGGACAGTGTGAGGTGAGGTGGGGCCTTTGCTCAAGGTGAGAGACTGTGAGGTTAGGTGAGGCTTTTGCTCAAGGTGAGAGATGCTGTGAGGCGAGGTGAGGCTTTTCCTCGGGGTGAGAGACACTGTGTGGTGAGGTGAGGCTTTTACTCGGGGTGAGAGACTGAGGTGAGGTGAGGCTTTTGTTTGAGGTTAGAGAAACTGTGAGTGAGGTGAGGGGTACTTTGTAAGGTGAGGCGCGGCTTTTGCTTAAGGTGAGAGACAGTGTGAGGTAAGGATAGGTGAGGCTTGTGTTCAAGGTCAGAGTCAGTGTGAGGTGAGGTAAGGCTTTTGCTCAAGGTGAGAGACACTGTGAGGTGAGGTGAGTCTTTTGCTCAAGGTGAGAGACACTGTGAGGTGAGGTGAGGCTTGTGTTCAAGGTGAGAGACACTGTGAGGTAAGGCTTTTGCTCGAGGTGAGAGACACAGTGAGGTGAGGCTTTTGCTCAAGGTGAGAGACACTTTGTAAACTAAAAAGTGACGTTTTCTCAAAGACACTTTGTTTCGACCTCCGAAGAACAAAAAAGGCTGTTATTTTTTTATGTGTTTGTGTGTCCGTCAGATGTGTTTCTTGTGTACGTTGTTAGCTACAGTGTCGTTAATGAAGTGTTGTGTTGCAGCACGGCGCGGACCCGACGCGGCGCAACCGCGACGGGCTGACGCCGCTGCAGCTGGTGCGCGCCGGCGACGCCGACACCGCCGACGCGCTGCGCGGCGACGCCGCACTGCTCGACGCCGCCAAGCGCGGCGACCTCGCGCGCGCCAGGTAACATATCCCACTAGCTGACGCCGCACTGCTCGACGCCGCCAAGCGCGGCGACCTCGCGCGCGCCAGGTAACATATCCCACTAGCTGACGCCGCACTGCTCGACGCCGCCAAGCGCGGCGACCTCGCGCGCGCCAGGTAACATATCCCACTAGCTGACGCCGCACTGCTCGACGCCGCCAAGCGCGGCGACCTCGCGCGCGCCAGGTAACATATCCCACTAGCTGACGCCGCACTGCTCGACGCCGCCAAGCGCGGCGACCTCGCGCGCGCCAGGTAACATATCCCACTAGCTGACGCCGCACTGCTCGACGCCGCCAAGCGCGGCGACCTCGCGCGCGCCAGGTAACATATCCCACTAGCTGACGCCGCACTGCTCGACGCCGCCAAGCGCGGCGACCTCGCGCGCGCCAGGTAACATATCCCACTAGCTGACGCCGCACTGCTCGACGCCGCCAAGCGCGGCGACCTCGCGCGCGCCAGGTAACATATCCCACTAGCTGACGCCGCACTGCTCGACGCCGCCAAGCGCGGCGACCTCGCGCGCGCCAGGTAACATATCCCACTAGCTGACGCCGCACTGCTCGACGCCGCCAAGCGCGGCGACCTCGCGCGCGCCAGGTAACATATCCCACTAGCTGACGCCGCACTGCTCGACGCCGCCAAGCGCGGCGACCTCGCGCGCGCCAGGTAACATATCCCACTAGCTGACGCCGCACTGCTCGACGCCGCCAAGCGCGGCGACCTCGCGCGCGCCAGGTAACATATCCCACTAGCTGACGCCGCACTGCTCGACGCCGCCAAGCGCGGCGACCTCGCGCGCGCCAGGTAACATATCCCACTAGCTGACGCCGCACTGCTCGACGCCGCCAAGCGCGGCGACCTCGCGCGCGCCAGGTAACATATCCCACTAGCTGACGCCGCACTGCTCGACGCCGCCAAGCGCGGCGACCTCGCGCGCGCCAGGTAACATATCCCACTAGCTGACGCCGCACTGCTCGACGCCGCCAAGCGCGGCGACCTCGCGCGCGCCAGGTAACATATCCCACTAGCTGACGCCGCACTGCTCGACGCCGCCAAGCGCGGCGACCTCGCGCGCGCCAGGTAACATATCCCACTAGCTGACGCCGCACTGCTCGACGCCGCCAAGCGCGGCGACCTCGCGCGCGCCAGGTAACATATCCCACTAGCTGACGCCGCACTGCTCGACGCCGCCAAGCGCGGCGACCTCGCGCGCGCCAGGTAACATATCCCACTAGCTGACGCCGCACTGCTCGACGCCGCCAAGCGCGGCGACCTCGCGCGCGCCAGGTAACATATCCCACTAGCTGACGCCGCACTGCTCGACGCCGCCAAGCGCGGCGACCTCGCGCGCGCCAGGTAACATATCCCACTAGCTGACGCCGCACTGCTCGACGCCGCCAAGCGCGGCGACCTCGCGCGCGCCAGGTAACATATCCCACTAGCTGACGCCGCACTGCTCGACGCCGCCAAGCGCGGCGACCTCGCGCGCGCCAGGTAACATATCCCACTAGCTGACGCCGCACTGCTCGACGCCGCCAAGCGCGGCGACCTCGCGCGCGCCAGGTAACCAAACTTCGCGAGTTATATCCACAGATCGAAATCACGGGTGCTATTGCTATCGAATAATAGATATGACTAAAAATCCCTAATATCATTAATTCTAGAAAAGTCTAAAATAGATTTCTTTAAGCGATAAGACCCATTGTACTCATTTAATGTAAAATTATTTCTTTGTTACTTTTTTTTGGTGTACAATATACAAGGTTGAATCAAAATTCGTTGGCAATTTTCTAAGTATCTACTATTCCCATGATAGAAAGTAATAAAACTTCAATCAAAAGTCGTCATTTTAAAGAAAACCTCTAAACATGCGTTAGACTCTTTAATAGATACTTTTACAGCAATTATAAATAAAAAACTAATCGTCATTAAATTCACGAAAAATAAATTAATCATAATAGTATCAATTTCGTCGCGTCGTAGTACGCTAACATTCGTTCCTACTTCAACGTACTTAGTATCCTCAAGCGTTCGTGTGACACGACCCGTCCCCACTCGACTTTAAACCTTATTTACTTTAATTAAACGGGACCAAAAAAAATGTTGTAGGTAAAAAAAATATATGTTGTGTGTGTGTATTTGTATATCCTTATTGTGGAAGAATATCACTGTAATGTATGTAATATGTAGGCGAGTACAAGGGAAACGATGTTGATAGGTAGAAATC
Organism: Acrobasis consociella; assembly: GCA_963555685.1. Taxonomy (NCBI): domain Eukaryota; kingdom Metazoa; phylum Arthropoda; class Insecta; order Lepidoptera; family Pyralidae; genus Acrobasis; species Acrobasis consociella. The sequence continues at coordinate 13,535,384 of OY743129.1, forward strand.
GTATATTGCACTAAATAATGTATGTTGAAACAAAAGTATTTCAAAGAACATCACGCGCGCAGGCGCTTAGTAGACGGTTTTTATATACAAGTAGTATATGTCGGGTTTGCCCTTACAGTCTACTTTTGCATGCCAGCCGGTAACGCCACTCAGTTGTATCCGTCGGAGGTCTCTGACCTTGCGGCTCGTAGGTATAAGTACGCGCGCACGACTTAAAGTGTTTTGATACTTTGGTCATTTTTCTTGCTTTTTGATACTTTTTAATTACTGCATTAATTGCAGTGTTGTTACCGCACAAAATCTTATACCTTTAAACGAGCAATTCTTGTATGTATGTATGTATATATATATATTTATTTATAAATTTCTGTGATCTCGAAAACGGCTCTAATTCGCAGAAAATTTGTATATGGGGGTTTTCGGGGGTAAACAATCGATCTAGATTAGTTTTATGTTTGGGAAAACGCGTGTTTTCGAGTTTTTATGCGTTTTTCTTTCCACGCAGAATATGGTCGCTAATTTCGTCGCGCCGCGACCGCCTTGATTTAGCTCAGTGGTAGTGGTAGTGGTAGGGGTGGTAGAAAGAGTGTTACGGGTTCGAATCCCACTCGGTGACTTACTTTTGTTTTTTTATATTGTTTAAGTTTATTTTTTATTTTGCATTGTTTTTAGACAAGTTTAAAAAAAATTTGTAAATGTTTGAGATGTAACCGAGCAAAGCTCGGTCGCCCAGGTACTATTCTTTATGTGAGTATGATATTATCTTAAATTAATGCTAATAATTTCAATTGCACCCTGTAGAGTTATCTATCTGTATATTTACAAATAAAAGTAAAATAAAATAATGTTTAATTTGTTTTAGAAAACTGATCACCGCACAAAATGTGAACTGCCGGGACACCCACGGGAGGAACTCCACGCCCTTACACTTAGCTGGTAAGTGTTATGATACTCAGCGAAGGAATTCAAGAAATATCTACTCAATGTCGCTAGCGATATGGTTTAATTTAGCTCGCGTCAGAACTCGGCACCTTTTCGTTTAGATACCTAGAAGTGCATTGCAAGCCAATTTCATTCTTATTTCTCTGGACATACGATTCATGTCACTAAATTTACCACTTCAGAGAGGTCACTGCGCGCATGGTAATAATCTCGGTATATTTACGATACCTAAACGGGGAGTGACACAGGCCTGGCTCAGTGTCGCTTAAACTTGATATTAAGTTTTGGTTCCGGTACCGGTTTCAATTATATTGTGTATTGAAACGGGTACCAGAACAGACGTCTGAGCGGGAGCCGATAAGGGAGTAGGTATAATCATTAACACATTCACTGACACTAAGCCAGACACAATAGAAATAACAATTGAATTACGTCCACAGCCGTAAGTGTCCGTAAATGTGTTAAAAGGCATAGGTACCGGTTCGGATTAAGATTCAGTGAGCTATAACACGCCTCAGGGTCTAGATTACCCATGTCCAGTCTCAAAGTTCCCGGTTGCGTCCTCAGCTAAGCTGCTTTGAAGCTTAGGTTGCGCTTTCCCGTTTTTTCTCCTTCAGATATAAAATGTTAATGTTAATAATAAACTCAAGGATGCCGGAGACGAAAAAGAGTCCATTTCCGAGGTTGTCCCATAGAAATGTTTACTAGATATTAAAAAAATATATATGTTTTTTGTAGCCGGTTACAACAACCTAGAGGTAGCAGAAGCGCTTCTAGCGGCGGGGGCGGCGGTGTCGGCGCGGGATAAGGGCGGCCTCGTACCGCTGCACAACGCGGCCTCGTACGGGCACCTGGAGCTGGCCGCGCTGCTGCTGCGGGCGGGGACGCCGCCCAACGCCACCGACAGGTACAACTATCTGTCCCCCCCCCCATTCAAAAATAATAGATAAGATACATAGATAAATTGTTGATTTGTCACTACCGACACAAACACACACATACACAAAATAAAACTATACCAAACATATTACTAACGTAACAGATACCCAACGCCATAGAAACTATTGGAGGGCCCGTAAGTAGGCAAAACTGGAGTTGCGGGGACACACAGAGATGGCAGCACACACGACTAGCAAAAAAATGACAAAGGAACTGTTAAAAATGACTTGAATAATTTTTAATGGCCACGATGAAAGGATGCTTGTGATATGACAGTTGATATTATTTTCAGATGGGGCTTCACGCCGCTACACGAGGCTGCGCATAAAGCGCGGACGCAGCTCTGCGCGTTACTGGTAATCTTTTTTTTTTTTTAATAGCCTATATAGTGTCCCATTGTTGGGCAAAGGCCTCCCCTTCTTGCTTCCACGATTCACGATCCAAGGCAGCTTGCTACCATCCACTCATGTAGCTTTCAATATCGTCCCTCCATCTTTTCCTCGGCCTTCCCCTACGCCGGCGTCCTCCTGGAACCCATAACGTCGCTCTTCTTGCCCATCTTTCCGGTCTCATACGACAAACATGTCCGACCCACTCCCACTTCAGTTTTGCCGTTTTGACACCTACATCGACAACTTTGGTCCTGGAGCGCAGTTCAGTGTTTCTTACTCTATCGATTCGGCGTACGCCAAGTACACTGCGCTCCATGGAACGTTGGCAAACCTTGGCAAACCTTGAGTTTGTACTTTTGAGTTTCGGTTAAAGACCAGGTTTGGTTAAAGACTGGTAATCATATATTTTATTTATTCATTAAAATTTATTACAAAAATGCAACAGGCGGACTTAAGGTTCGAGTCCTTTTCGACCAGTCAACCTACAGGTGGTGCTGATAAAAGCAGCAATTGACTTTTATTTATTTATTAAAGTATTGGTTAACTAATTTATTTTGATTTAATTTTTTTTGGTTGCTCTTTTGGAGTCAATATTATGATGAGCTTTGTATTTTTTTTTACCAATTAAAGAATTATATGACTAAAGAAAATACTTACTTGAAATAACTTATATAAACCACACACATTTGTACATATGTTATTTTGTGCGGCTGTGACTTGAATAAGAAGATATGTCTTTTTAACAAGATTTCTTCGTATATATTACTCGTATGTGGGCTACAAAAGAAAAAAAAAATAGTTACTTACCTAAATTATTAGAATATTTGGAAAAATATTGAAGTATCGAATAATATTAATACTAAGCAAAAAATATTGGTTTCTTCTTAAGTTTCTAATCACGTATAAATCAGTAGGAAAAGGTCGGCCTCGGCGAACTTTCTGCGACCAAATTGCAGACGTTCTAAAAAAAGGAGAAGGGCATGTATGAAGAGATTGATGAGTGTAGATGAAGCAAAAGTGGTTTGTCAGGATCGTAGCAGGTGGAGGTCCATAGTCTCTGCCTACCGCTGTGGGAAACAGGCGTGATATTATGTATGTATGTATTTCTAATCACGTTTTCTAATTGGAAATTCTAAAGCGGCACCGAGCTTGGCCCGCGCTTTGATGGGTTACCACAAGTGGCATACAAATTTCTTGACCTCTGTGCTTCGGAAGGCACGTATAAGCCGTTGGTCCCGGCTGTCATCATTGTATGGCAGTCGTCAAGCTATGTCAGATGCCTTTAGGTAGCTTATATAATCGTATATAGTATAATCTGACACCAGTGTTGGCGACTTACGCACACGCAAAACAAAACAATATATAAGTTTCCAACAACTCAAATCAGATAATTTTGCTAAAAAAATAAAATAAATGACGTCATAGTTTCTTGGAGTCAAATAGATAGATAGATAGATAGATATAACAAAAGACAAAAGCAACACAATAAAATTACATAAACAAATTCTTAAAGTACAAATAAAAAATAAAGTAACTTGTCCTCCAAAATGGTCTCTAACTCAGTATATGCTAGGATTTGCATTAGCGAGATCCCAGCGCTGATCTTCCGTTGGAGCCATAATGGGTGCATTCACGGACATTCGCATGACTACATATACAAAAATATATATATGACGGAGCAGGAGATTACCTACGCCGAACTCACCAAAAGTGATACAACGATAAATACAGCGCTCCGCCTCGCGCTGTATCATGGATTCCAACCATATGTGTCTGAATACCCCTGGCCCACACAGTTATTGAATCTGTGTCCACCTGGGCTTATCGTCTAGCTGAAACAACTTATCGTTGTAATAAATCGGTTTACCAAATCCTCATCTATTACAACAATCACACTTAAAGAAGTTATGGCCAAGCCCACAGCACACTACACAAAGTAGATGTTCACAGTACGGCGGTCCGCACAAGACTGAGCCGCTCGGTGCTAGGGCGACCGCTTTTATACTTGTTAAAACATTTCAAAATGTAGCAGTTATGTTTTGTAGTAAACAACTTCCTGTTTGCACATCGAAAACTATAATAAATGGGATTATCTTGAACTCGCCGACACGGCCAACCTGACATGCGTACGCCCTCGTACGCTTTCTCAATAGTAACTTAAACTAGTAAGTAGCATCAGGCCTGTCTCACTCCGCGGTAGGTATTAAAATCGCAAGTCTCTATTCCTTTAATGGTTTTTTCAGAGTGAATCTTCTGTACTTGTACTATTATGTATTCTATGGTAGCATGGTTAGAAATAACCATAAAATGATTCTGATCTAGCTCGGCAATAAGCGTCTCACAAAACTATAATAAAATTTCAACTCGCAAAAATTCTACTCCTGAAGAGTGCCTTGCAAAACTACTTTTCTGAACCGGTCTTTTATTTGTCCTTCAGCCAAGATCTATACAGGAATAATTATAAAGAAATCATGAACAAGGGTCATATTCAATCCAATTTTTCGCACAATGCTTACGTATTCAATCATTCGAATCAACAAAATTCATGGATAAATTCAAAGGAATCAATTTTTAACTCGCCGACACTGCCATCTTGACAGTAACACCCGTCCTCGGGTTTCATATTTAAGATCAACACAAAGCACAAACGGTACACCGTTCGGCCAAACCTGATCAAAACAAAGCTTTAGTTATTTTTTTTTTAGAAGTCTTGCTGTACGACGTGGCAATGCCGCCAGTCTCTTAGGTATATTTTTATTTTTATATTTTTTTAGTTAGTTATATTTTAGTTCATACTTTTTATATTTTAATTTAGGTAGGTTATTTAGTTTTTAGTTAAATTAATTACTGTGTACTGTTTATATTTTTTTTTTGCTATAAATAACCATTTTTATTAGATGACTTACTTAATTGGATTTAACGATCTAAAATATAATAAACTCAAAACAAAAAATGAACATCGATAAATCTTTAAAATCGAATTGGATAGTAATAACTTCATGTCTATGTGCAGCGATCACATGTTAAGGAACGCAGTCAGCCTTCCTGCTAGTTTAAAGTTGTTATTAATCATATGTTCTCTCTCTCACCAGTAATGAAAGTTAAATTGAATCAAAACGAATAGAACTTCTAAATTTTAACGATGTTTAAAAAAAACGGTACAGTAATTATTAATTGAGTTAGGAGAGATCAGCAAGACATATCAATAACAAAATTGCCATCGTTAGCCTCACACTAATACGCGTATTACAACCTGTGATCACCAGGTCCACTTGTCCTTATGATTTCCGCCAGAAACTCGACCTTTACAAGAGCTGACCGCATACTGCCCACTCACGGACTACGGGTCAACTCTAGTACGGTCACAACAAAGCAAACAATGCAATTCATCACTCTACCTATGGCAATAAAGCCTTCGGCTGTGCTATCGGTCTTCCTAATGAGCTTCTCTGGCTCCCGCATCCTTCTCAACCTATAATGGAAACACTTGTGTATTTGCTTTGAGTTTCATGCCCGGAAAGCATCTCGATTTTTCAAATAATTGAACAGGTGAAAAATCGTCATAATGATTCAAGTAGTTATACGTAAGAACAACCGGAATCATCTAGGTTTAGAATGTGGTGCGAACAGTATGATCCACCTCCCGATTACATCCAACGATCAGAGGCGCTACCGCCAGGTCATAAACTGCCATGGGCTACTTGGAGGTGCTTGAATTGCCTCCGAACTGAAGTAGGCCGATGAAAACATAATCTGGCGCGCTGGTGCCATATAGACCAAGCAGAAGCACAGGGAGATTGTGGTCATGACGATTAGATCATTAGATCACCTCTATACCCTACCAGCTATACCGTGCTTGACCTATACTCTGCCGCGGAGGGAAGCGTAAAAGTGGCAACGTTCACGAAGAACAAAATTTAAAATTCAAGCCAACGACACGATAAGAAGAAGAAGTGAAGATAAACGTCAACTGGGTAGATAATATACGCTATTTTCCAACAAGTCAAATCAGACACCTTCCTCCAAACGTCAAAACAAACAGTTTCCACTGTTTGCACTTCGACTGCACTGGGACTTCGTATGAAATACAGGCAAATGACGACACAGATCCTCGGAGCCAAACAACGCTTTCACCATCAGCCCTTCCGCAATAATAAATCCAAAACTACGTTAAAATGGATACGTTCAAAGACAAGCGACACTACTTTGCGACGCTTTACCCCGCCAACAGCACAAAATAATTCATTTCTGGCTCAGGAAAATACCCAACTGTCAACAAAAACAAACGTTTACAGTACTTTTGTTACACTAAAGCGTGGCTGACTTCCTAACAATAAAAATAACATTGCTTATCACTACGATATTCTTGAATTTGACTATAATATCACAATATTTACTCGACTTTAACTATCCAGATTAAAATTTACTCAAGTAATGGGACTTTACTTCAGTTAACCTAAAACACAGTAAATAATAAATAATAAATTAATGGTAAAATATTATTACTCACATAGTAAACGGTGAAGGGTCTTTTTAAATGAAGTCATCACCATGATCATCATCATGGTAGGCTTGCCGTCCTATTAATCACCTCTTTATCATCACTACCTCTTCATCAATAATATCTTCATCGTCATCACTGTCTCTTTATTACTAATATCATCATCATCATCCTGGTCATTATCTCATTATAATCTTTATAAAAGTTATTATCATATTTAGCTACTAGGAGAACTTATCTTTCCAACTTTACGAATAATGAAGTACGTTACGTACCTCATAACTATCATTTTACACCAGTATTCACACGTAAGCTTATAAGACGCTAAAAATTATATTTTAAAATACCCACACTAGACTATTTGCTAGGATACTAACTGGCGCCACTGCCAGCTCCGACTAATAGTGACTTATGCCAGCTCCAGTAATGTTAAGCTCATTTATCAACTCATGACGATAAGATTAACTCACTAAGCTTAGCAGATAATACACGTTCTTATTTAAAATAGCGAAATCATAATTATTTTCTGCTTGCATAGTGGTCAGAAGACTAGACATTATTCTATTTTATGTTTTAAAACTAAAGATTTCGAATTAAATTGCTCTCTGCTCTATTCTTAAATCGAAAAAAATATAAAAACTCACCAGGTTATCTTTGCGATTCAGCAGACAAGGTTACGACACAGAAATACACACGATATCAACTCGCTTTTTCACTTCACCTCACTTCACCAGGAATTTCCAGCGCCTGCGGCACTGCCGCTGACTCCAACTCGGCCGCAATACGTGGCCAGCACTTTAGCACCTTTGCAGAAGTAGCTGAAACTAAACACACGTTTAGTATCTTTGCACTGATCGCTTCACTCTCGTTAGCACCATTACTGGCGTTAAAGGTTGTCACACAGGCCGGCTGCCATTCAGACAGACTTGTCACACAGACGGTTGACAGACAGACGGTTGGCAGACAGACGGTTGACAGACAGACGCTTGTCACACAGACGCTTGTCACACAGACGCTTTGTCACACAGACGTTTGTCACACAGACGTTTGTCACACAGACGTTTGTCACACAGACGCTTGTCACACAGACGCTTTGTCACACAGACGCTTGTCACACAGACGCTTGTCACACAGACGCTTGTCACACAGACGCTTGTCACACAGACGCTTGTCACACAGACGCTTGTCACACAGACGCTTGTCACACAGACGCTTGTCACACAGACGCTTGTCACACAGACGCTTATCACACAGACGCTTGTTGAACAGACGGTTGTCACACAGACGGTGGTCACACAGACCATATGCAACGCAGGATGGGTTGCGATACTAAAACCAGAGCCTGTCAATGACCCCAAAAGTTATCGACACATTGCACTGCTAAACTCCATCCACAAACTATTAAAAAGGCTAAGAGTGAAGTCACGACACCAGCTCTATAGAATTGACTGTCGAAAAACAACTTTACCATCAAAACTATTAGAATTTGAATCCACCTATGTGGATACAACCATCAACCCCACTGAAAAACTATCAGGGTTCTCTCTCCCACGCAGAGAAGTCTGTGCCAGCTCCACAGACTGAGAACTGGATGGGGACGAACTGGATCGTTTGAATTCTGGTGCGACTGGATTGACTCCCCAGCTTGCGGATGTGGCGCGCCTGAATAGGACATGGACCACATTATTCGAGACTGCTGGAAGACTGGTTCACCCTGCAAAAAGACGCAATACAATAGATACAGAATAACGACTGTAATAATAGCCATACGATTTTTAAATAAATAGACAGGTTCCTGTTTTTCAGAATAGGCATGACGAATGGAAAAACACTTTTGGTCCATCGGTTAGACCATCAAACAACATTGTAGTTTTTATACACACTCTTTGGACCCTGTCTCTTCACCCCTATTCTCGCATGGATTCACTCAAGTGGGCAAAAGATTCAGATCCAACTTCTGATGACGGAGCAGGAGATTACCTACGCCGAACTCACTAAAAGTGTGACGATAAATACAGCGCTCCGCCTCGCGCTGTATCATGGATTCCAACCATATGTGTCTGAATACCCCTGGCCCACACAGTTATTGAATCTGTGTCCACCTGGGCTTATCGTCTAGCTGAAACAACTTATCGTTGTAATAAATCGGTTTACCAAATCCTCATCTATTACAACAATCACACTTAAAGAAGTTATGGCCAAGCCCACAGCACACTACACAAAGTAGATGTTCACAGTACGGCGGTCCGCACAAGACTGAGCCGCTCGGTGCTAAGGCGACCGCTTTTATACTTGTTAAAACATTTCAAAATGTAGCAGTTATGTTTTGTAGTAAACAACTTCCTGTTTGCACATCGAAAACTATAATAAATGGGATTATCTTGAACTCGCCGACATATATATAAAAATAAAAATACATTTATCACACACACAAGTTGTGTGACACAACACAACACAACTACCCAATGCTAAAAAAACAATACAAATGTATATAAAATAAAAAATTAAAAGTGTGACATTGACAGTGACAGCTATCAAATGCATTTTGTCACCCTTTAACTGTCGGACGCCCGGAGCGGCCGTCTGATGTATTGTTTTACTATTGTGTCTGCTATGCCGACATTCGAAGGGTTAAGTCAAATTTTTTATTCCGCAGAATTCTGACATTCCATAATTGCGCTAAATATCAGTTTTTCCGCAATTACAAATCTAAAATCACGTTGAAAATGGATATGATCAATGACAAGGACATTGTTTTGTAAAGCTTTATTCTATTAACTGTACCAAATAATTTATTTTTAATTAAGGAAACTTCCTTATTAACTAAAAAAAACCTGTAAATTTACTAAAAAAATCATCAAAAAATTAATGAAATAAATATATAGGGACAAAAAACATAGATTAAGCTAGCCCCAAAGTAAGTTCGTGACTTGTTTACTGGGATACTAATTCAAAGATACTATATTTTATAACAAATACATATACTCGCTGATTTTTCATCGGTTTTGGTAAAAAATATTTCGCATAGTAAATAAATTCTGCTATCTATATACGTAATCCAAATTTGTGTATGACATTAGATAAAAAAGTTGCGAAAATGATTTTCGATCGAGATCACGTAGTTACGTCCGTCCAACAACTGTCGCGTGAACTCGCGTGACCCCATGAACTCAGGCCGTCCGGCCGGCGGTACTACTAACTGACCTTACATAAACATTTTTTGTTTCTGAGTATTTATTTCGTATGTCTGACGTACTACTTACAACTAACGATCCTCATGAAGCGGCCTTCGGCTCCAAAAGCAAAGAAAAATCATCGTGTGTAAATAAATATTCATATGTAACTTAGTTAAATATGTATGTTTAGCTGGCCCACGGCGCGGACCCGTACCTCAAGAACCAAGAAGGGCAGACGGCGCTGGAGCTGGCGGGCGCGGAGGACGTGCGCTCGCTGCTGCAGGACGCCATGACGGCGGCGGCGGGGGACGCGCCGCCCGCGCCCGCGCCCGCGCCGCTGCCGCCGCCGCAGCTGCCCGTGCTCATGCCCAGCGGGCAGACCGTGCCGCTCGCGCTGCCCGTAAGTGTCGCCTTGTGGCATGTACTGCCCAGTTACATTCTAGCACAGAATTAATATAAAAATAGAAAAAAAAAACATTTTATACCATTCCCCCTCCAAAAAGAAAAGAGTTTATTCACTGAAAACAGTGAATATAAAGCATTTTCATAATTATAACAATTGTTTCAATTTTAATGTGAGTGTCGCCTTGTGGCATGTACTGCCCAGTTACATTCTAGCACAGAATTAATATAAAAATAGAAAAAAAAAAACATTTTATACCATTCCCCCTCCAAAAAGAAAAGAGTTTATTTACTGAAAACAGTGAATATAAAGCATTTTCATATTAATAACAATTATTTCAATTTTAATGTGGATTTTAAATTATTTAACCTTTTTTTAAATAAATTTCTATTTTCACACATCTTTTTTTGCGTAGTCATGGTATGAAGTATAAACTGTGGAGGGAGTTGACATACAAAGCCGACCCCAAATAGGCGAGGAAGATGGTGATGGTATAAAGTATAGTATGCAACTCTTAAATAAAACTGATTCATATCGAGAGCCGTGAATCACTTGCCTCGCTCACGATTCTTACACTATTGAATCAATAGAATCCTTCACTTGCTCGTGATTCATCTATGGCCCTCGATTTAAATCCGTCTTTTATTCAATAATTGCATAATCCTAATAAGCTAATATTTCACGAATTGTTAAATTATGAATAATTTTAATGACGAGCATAAATTAATCAGCACAATCATCATCTTTAACTGACGTGATGTGACACTGACAACTTAGCCACAAACTTGACATTGACAGCTGGTCTGTCATTCTGAAAGACCCAAAAACGTTCCTATCGTAGGTCTATCATAACCTAACATAATAAATAGAAGGCTTGTCAAACAAAGTTAAATCAAACAATTTATAACAATGTGTCCCTTAGGTGGTGCCCAGCAACTACTGGGCGGAGGGCTCCCGCGGCAGTCTGGAGGACGCGGCCGGCAGACCCGCCTCCGCGCTCTCCACCTCCGAGTCGCTGCAGACCTTCCTGTCCAGGTGAGTATGCTATCTATCATCGTCAGGTCTTCTTGTTTTTTTTGTTTTTAACTGCCTCCGTGGTGTAGTGGTTAGAGCGTTCGGCTCATACCCGGAGGTCGCGGGTTCGATTTTCCGACCGACCGACCGGGGATGGCTACTCAGCCATCCCCCCTCCCCCCCAAATCTGGGCCTGGGTCTGCGCATGTTTTTAACCTCCAACTAATACTTACTTTAATTGTTTTAACCATGTTTTTAACCGCAGCATCGGACTAGAACAACTCACACCAGTATTAGAACGAGAACAAATCACAGTAGACATCCTCTCGGAGATGTGTCACGAAGACCTGAGGGCCGTGGGCGTGGCCGCTTATGGCCACAGACACCGGCTGCTGAAGGCAGCGAGGAGCGCGCTACAGCATCAACAAGGTAACCCCCCCCCCCCCCTCATACGTGCCAAACTGTTCGTAAAAACATTTATCAGCCCAAATACTTGTCAAAACTAGCACCGGATTCATGTAAATCTTACCCCCAATGCATCTAAATCTCACACCCGATTTATGTCAATCTCATTCCTGATGCATGTTAATCTCACCTTCGATCTATGCCATTTTTACTTCCATCAGCCCTGTGTCACTCCCCGTTTAGGTATCGAAAATATACCTACATTATTACTATGCGCGCGGTGACCACTTCGGGGTGGAAAATTCAGTGACGTGAATCGTATGTCTAGAATAATAGGAATGAAATTGGCTTGCAATGCACTTCTAGGTATCTAAACAAAGGGGTCTCGAGTTCTGACGCGAGCTAAATTGAACCATATCGCTGTCTTTGAATTCTTTGGCTGGGTAAGACTTCTGTTCGTGAGTACTGGTACTTATTCTGTGCCTCCATGCAAGTTAATATCACCCTAATACATGTCAATCTTACGCCTGATTCATTTTATTTTAAGCCCTTAACATGGCAATCTCACTCCCGATACATGTCAATCTCACCCCTGATACATGTCAATCTCACTCCTGATACATGTCAATCTCACCCCTGATACATGTCAATCTCACTGCTGATTCATGGTATTCTTACCCCCAAATCATGTCAATCTTATTATCCAGAATGGTACGGCGGCACGACGCTCATCGATGTAACAGCCAACCCGGACGGCGAGTGCGGAGAGAGCGAGTACACTATAGTGGAGAGGGAGATGCAAGCGTCGGTACGGGCGCACCGGGAGCACGCGGGGGGACTCTTCTCACACTACAACGTGGTTAGGGTGAGTGTAGTAGGAGACAGGAGAGTGAGAGAGAGGACACTATAGTGGAGAGGGAGATGCAAGCGTCGGTACGGGTGCACCGGGAGCATGCGGGGGGACTCTTCTCACACTACAACGTGGTTAGGGTGAGTGTTGTAGGAGACAGGAGAGAGAGAGAGCACAATAGTGGAGAGGGAGATACAAGCGTCGGTACGGGTGCACCGGGAGCATGCGGGGGGACTCTTCTCACACTACAACGTGGTTAGGGTGAGTGTTGTAGGAGACAGGAGAGTAAGAGAGAGGACACTATAGTGGAAAGGGAGATGCAAGCGTCAGTACGGGCGCACCGGGAGCACGCGGGGGGACTCTTCTCACACTACAACGTGGTTAGGGTGAGTGTTGTAGGAGACAGGAGAGTAAGAGAGAGGACACTATAGTGGAGAGGGAGATGCAAGCGTCGGTACGGGCGCACCGGGAGCACGCGGGGGGACGCTTCTCACACTACAACGTGGTTAGGGTGAGTGTTGTAGGAGAGGGAAGAGAGAGAGAGAGGACACTATAGTGGAGAGGGAGATGCAAGCGTCGGTACGGGCGCACCGGGAGCACGTGGGGGGACTCTTTTCTTACACTACAACGTGGTTAGGGTGAGTGTTGGAGGAGACAGGAGAGAGAGAGAGAGAGAGAGAGAGAGAGAGGGAGGACACTTACACAATGTAACAATTTAACTATTGTTTTTTTTTCTTCAATAATGTTAAGAACAGCCAGAACGTTTCACTTTTTTTTAATAATTTTGTATACACGCTGACTTTTCATTGGTTGTGTAAATGATTTTCGATCGAGACCACGTCGCGCCGGCCAAAACAGCTGCGTGATGTCGATGACCGGCCGGGCGGCCGGCGGGCGCTGATACTACTGATTGATTTCACAATTTTACTTTCGAGTTCTGGTCAACATTTTTGTTGAAATTTTAGGGTTCTTAGTGTAATTTTCATTTAATCAACTCAAATATAAAAGTAAAAAAAAAACATACTATAAGACTTTTATATTATGTTACTTGCTGCTACGGAACCCTTCATGGGCGAGTCCGACTCGCACTTGGCCGTTTATTATTGACTAGCTAATTAGGTCTTATTAACAATTTTTATTTTGACTAGCTAATAAGTGGCCTTCGGCTCCAAGAAAAATGAAAAATCACCGTGTATACCTAACTTCATTAATTTCTTTGTACCTAACTTATTTAATTTCTTTCAAATATTTTAAAAATATGATGGTACCGATAGTTAACAAACAAAAAAAAACAAATAACTTGCCTCGTGGTTCAGGGATGTAAGTAAAACAAATATTTTTTGTTGGCAGATACAAAAAATAGTGAACGGCCGGCTTTGGGAGCGGTACCAGCACCGCCGTCGGGAGGTCACCGAGGAGGCGGGCGCGCCCAACGAGCGGATGCTGTTCCACGGGTCGCCCTTCATCAACGCTATAGTGCAGAAGGGGTTCGACGAGAGACACGCCTATATCGGTGAGCTACTGTAGCTAATGCGGCTGCTGACTCAGAGAGGGGCGGGGGGGTGACGCAGGGGGGGGATGCTGTTCCACGGGTCGCCCTTCATCAACGCCATCGTGCAGAAGGGGTTCGACGAGAGACACGCCTATATCGGTGAGTTACTGTAGCTAATACGGCTGCTGACTCAGAGAGGGGGGGGGGGGGGGGTGACGCAGGGGGGGATGCTGTTCCACAGGTCGCCCTTCATCAACGCGATAGTGCAAAAGGGGTTCGACGAGAGACACGCCTATATCGGTGAGTTATGTAGCTGGTGATATGGGGGGGAGGGGTGAAGGGGCAACAAGAGGATCTATTAACGACGACACGTCTATATCGGTGATATAATACAGCTAGTACAGCTGGTGACCAGGATGGTGGGAGGGAGTGAGACAGCCGCCCCTCTCTACCGTTGGAAAATAAGGAGGCACGTGCCTAACGAGCGGATGCTGTTCCATGGGACAAAAGTGGTCACCCATGGTTTTTATTTATATTTATTTATTTACTATCGTCCCACCGGGGCACCGAGCTTCTTTTTCTTTCTTTTTTGATTACAACAAGAATATAAATAATAAAAAGACGTCGCTCCGCAGGCGGCATGTTCGGCGCGGGTATCTACTTCGCGGAGCACTCGTCCAAGTCCAACCAGTACGTGTACGGCTTCGGCGGAGGCTCCGGCTGCCCCGCGCACAAGGACAGAAGTTGCTACCTATGTCACAGGTACCTAATGGTTTGTTACTTAAAGAGTAAAAACGAGACCCTATTTGTAGGCAGAAAGCTAAGATTACGGTATGTTGCACGAGTCCGGCAATCCCACCGGCAACAAACAAACACACAAACAACCTACGCAGTCTGCTACCACCCCAGATAAGGTCTAGGGAACCTTCTAACCTAATTATAACCTAAACCTAAAATATATAAAACTAATTAAATCTGATTAAAAAGGAGGAACAAAATTATTATAACACTTACAGTTAGTACTGCCTTCGGGCAGCCTCGTCCAGCTTGATCTCGAAGTCCTCTTCGGGGTTTGGCGACGGCCTTGGGTCCCTCCACGGGCCCCAAGACAGTGGTGAACAAGATTGGGTCCCTAAGCACCTCCCTGAGCTCATATCTGTCGCCCCAGACGAATATGTCGAATATATCACCACTTCAATAGATTTCACCGTCTTTATTGTAATCTCACTTTTGAGTCCAGATGACCAAACACGCGAATTATGACGTAACACCATGTGATGTCTTTCATAGCGATTCAAGTGTTTATCACTATTTATACATCTTGTTTTTCCCAATTACACCAACAAACAGTCTATTTTAGATTCAGTTCACATAAATACTTCCGTTCGAAAACGGGCAATAGATTAAAACAATGAGTCTATGATTATGCAAAACACGTTGTTCAAACACTTGACAATACACTGTCTTTACGTATACACAGTAATTAATGTAGGGCGTCATGCCTCACAAACAATAAAACAAACTATAATTAGTTAATTAGCGATAAGTCTCCACGACATACGCTTTTTTACAAATACGACCAAACATGGCGTCGGGATCGCCCAAAGGAACGCGGCTGCCCGCGTTCCGTGATTTCGAGAACAGAAAAACTTAGGTTATTTTCTGACCCGATGATCGCGACCCGCGCTCGGCCGCGATCGGCCAAACCCAAAACGCTTCGAGCTCCGATAAGAGATCACATTGGCCAGTACAAACATAAAATTGGCCAATGGATTCTCTCGCCTAGTGATGTGACGCCGCGCGCTTACCAATAGATTTATCGCTAAATCGATAAATCTTGCCCGTTTGTGGAGATCACACGCAGATGGCGCTAGTCTCCTAACAATAAGTACTTTTATTCAAAATACTATTACTAAGACTCCGGTGTCCCTCTGTCTGTCTGTCTGTCTGTCCGTGTGCCTATCTGTGGCATCGTAGTTTTCGTTGTAGATTTCAATCAACGCCTTTTTACGTGAAACAAGTTGTCTTGCGGTAATTTTTAGCTATTTTGATGAAAATCAGTTCAGCCGTTAAAAGTTATTGAGGGTTAACGCTTGAAAGTTGAGGATTTTTTAATAATCAAATTATAACACTTTTTTTGTGGGGGGTTAATAAAATACATATTTTTTCTCGATGATGGTGACGTTAATCATCCCCATTCAGAAAGTTAGATGCGCTGTATTTTTGTGAATTTTTATGACTTTAATAAACCGAAAAAAATGGGTGATGAAACCTGACTACGGACTAAATAAAACTATAACGTCTATCAAAAAGTATTGAAACTACTGTAGATAGATAGATAGATAGATAAATTCATTTATTTGCAGCTATAACACACATAAGTACAAAAACTATACAAAAGACAAAAATTTAACGCAGACACAAAAAAAAAAGAAATATATATAAACCTACCTGCATAAGTTTAATGTGTGTGTTACAGCAATACAAAAAGGCCAAAGCTCAGTGGTTATATTGCCCGGGAGCAAATTCAGTTTCTGTCTGTAAGGGCAGATTCAGTTCATGATACTGAACAATTTTTCCCAATAGAACATACAGCGAAATATGAATTTTGTGTCCGTGTGTGCGAGCGTGCGTGCGTTTGTGCGTGCGTGCACGCGCGTGCTTTTGTGCGTGTGTGCGTGTTACTTCTTCTTTTATTTTCTTCTTGGAAATTTTGCAAAATTAGATGTGCAGTAGTAGTACTTTAGTAAGAAACAATACGTTTCCCCCCCCTCAGGCAGATGCTGCTGTGCCGCGTGACGCTGGGGCGCGCGTTCCTGCTGCACAGCGCGGCCAAGATGGCGCACGCGCCGCCCGGACACCACGCCGTGGCCGGCGCGCCCGCCGCCGGCGGCCTGTGCTTCCCCGAGTTTGTGGTGTACCGCGGCGAGCAGGTAGGGCACACTCGCACCCCGCCCGCCGCCGGCGGCCTGTGCTTCCCCGAGTTTGTGGTGTACCGCGGCGAGCAGGTAGGGCACACTCGCACCCCGCCCGCCGCCGGCGGCCTGTGCTTCCCCGAGTTTGTGGTGTACCGCGGCGAGCAGGTAGGGCACACTCGCACCCCGCCCGCCGCCGGCGGCCTGTGCTTCCCCGAGTTTGTGGTGTACCGCGGCGAGCAGGTAGGGCACACTCGCACCCCGCCCGCCGCCGGCGGCCTGTGCTTCCCCGAGTTTGTGGTGTACCGCGGCGAGCAGGTAGGGCACACTCGCACCCCGCCCGCCGCCGGCGGCCTGTGCTTCCCCGAGTTTGTGGTGTACCGCGGCGAGCAGGTAGGGCACACTCGCACCCCGCCCGCCGCCGGCGGCCTGTGCTTCCCCGAGTTTGTGGTGTACCGCGGCGAGCAGGTAGGGCACACTCGCACCCCGCCCGCCGCCGGCGGCCTGTGCTTCCCCGAGTTTGTGGTGTACCGCGGCGAGCAGGTAGGGCACACTCGCACCCCGCCCGCCGCCGGCGGCCTGTGCTTCCCCGAGTTTGTGGTGTACCGCGGCGAGCAGGTACGGCACACTCGCACCCCGCCCGCCGCCGGCGGCCTGTGCTTCCCCGAGTTTGTGGTGTACCGCGGCGAGCAGGTAGGGCACACTCGCACCCCGCCCGCCGCACAAGGCCTGTGCTTCCCCGAGTTTGTGGTGTACCGCGGCGAGCAGGTAGGGCACACTCGCACCCCGCCCGCCGCACAAGGCCTGTGCTTCCCCGAGTTTGTGGTGTACCGCGGCGAGCAGGTAGGGCACACTCGCACCCCGCCCGCCGCACAAGGCCTGTGCTTCCCCGAGTTTGTGGTGTACCGCGGCGAGCAGGTAGGGCACACTCGCACCCCGCCCGCCGCCGGCGGCCTGTGCTTCCCCGAGTTTGTGGTGTACCGCGGCGAGCAGGTAGGGCACACTCGCACCCCGCCCGCCGCCGGCGGCCTGTGCTTCCCCGAGTTTGTGGTGTACCGCGGCGAGCAGGTAGGGCACACTCGCACCCCGCCCGCCGCACAAGGCCTGTGCTTCCCCGAGTTTGTGGTGTACCGCGGCGAGCAGGTAGGGCACACTCGCACCCCGCCCGCCGCACAAGGCCTGTGCTTCCCCGAGTTTGTGGTGTACCGCGGCGAGCAGGTAGGGCACACTCGCACCCCGCCCGCCGCACAAGGCCTGTGCTTCCCCGAGTTTGTGGTGTACCGCGGCGAGCAGGTAGGGCACACTCGCACCCCGCCCGCCGCACAAGGCCTGTGCTTCCCCGAGTTTGTGGTGTACCGCGGCGAGCAGGTAGGGCACACTCGCACCCCGCCCGCCGCACAAGGCCTGTGCTTCCCCGAGTTTGTGGTGTACCGCGGCGAGCAGGTAGGGCACACTCGCACCCCGCCCGCCGCACAAGGCCTGTGCTTCCCCGAGTTTGTGGTGTACCGCGGCGAGCAGGTAGGGCACACTCGCACCCCGCCCGCCGCCGGCGGCCTGTGCTTCCCCGAGTTTGTGGTGTACCGCGGCGAGCAGGTAGGGCACACTCGCACCCCGCCCGCCGCCGGCGGCCTGTGCTTCCCCGAGTTTGTGGTGTACCGCGGCGAGCAGGTAGGGCACACTCGCACCCCGCCCGCCGCCGGCGGCCTGTGCTTCCCCGAGTTTGTGGTGTACCGCGGCGAGCAGGTACGGCACACTCGCACCCCGCCCGCCGCCGGCGGCCTGTGCTTCCCCGAGTTTGTGGTGTACCGCGGCGAGCAGGTAGGGCACACTCGCACCCCGCCCGCCGCACAAGGCCTGTGCTTCCCCGAGTTTGTGGTGTACCGCGGCGAGCAGGTAGGGCACACTCGCACCCCGCCCGCCGCCGGCGGCCTGTGCTTCCCCGAGTTTGTGGTGTACCGCGGCGAGCAGGTAGGGCACACTCGCACCCCGCCCGCCGCCGGCGGCCTGTGCTTCCCCGAGTTTGTGGTGTACCGCGGCGAGCAGGTAGGGCACACTCGCACCCCGCCCGCCGCACAAGGCCTGTGCTTCCCCGAGTTTGTGGTGTACCGCGGCGAGCAGGTAGGGCACACTCGCACCCCGCCCGCCGCCGGCGGCCTGTGCTTCCCCGAGTTTGTGGTGTACCGCGGCGAGCAGGTAGGGCACACTCGCACCCCGCCCGCCGCACAAGGCCTGTGCTTCCCCGAGTTTGTGGTGTACCGCGGCGAGCAGGTAGGGCACACTCGCACCCCGCCCGCCGCACAAGGCCTGTGCTTCCCCGAGTTTGTGGTGTACCGCGGCGAGCAGGTAGGGCACACTCGCACCCCGCCCGCCGCCGGCGGCCTGTGCTTCCCCGAGTTTGTGGTGTACCGCGGCGAGCAGGTAGGGCACACTCGCACCCCGCCTGCCGCCGGCGGCCTGTGCTTCCCCGAGTTTGTGGTGTACCGCGGCGAGCAGGTAGGGCACACTCGCACCCCGCCCGCCGCCGGCGGCCTGTGCTTCCCCGAGTTTGTGGTGTACCGCGGCGAGCAGGTAGGGCACACTCGCACCCCGCCCGCCGCCGGCGGCCTGTGCTTCCCCGAGTTTGTGGTGTACCGCGGCGAGCAGGTAGGGCACACTCGCACCCCGCCCGCCGCCGGCGGCCTGTGCTTCCCCGAGTTTGTGGTGTACCGCGGCGAGCAGGTAGGGCACACTCGCACCCCGCCCGCCGCCGGCGGCCTGTGCTTCCCCGAGTTTGTGGTGTACCGCGGCGAGCAGGTAGGGCACACTCGCACCCCGCCCGCCGCCGGCGGCCTGTGCTTCCCCGAGTTTGTGGTGTACCGCGGCGAGCAGGTAGGGCACACTCGCACCCCGCCCGCCGCCGGCGGCCTGTGCTTCCCCGAGTTTGTGGTGTACCGCGGCGAGCAGGTAGGGCACACTCGCACCCCGCCCGACGACTCCATCAAGCATTGTTTGAGGTACTTATACAACGTAGCATTCAATACTTTATTCACTAAATAATAGTAGATTGTTCCTTGTAGCACAATTTACTATTATTTAGTGAATAAAGTATTATTTTTAGTCGCTACTTTGAATCCAGAGCGAAACGAAGAACTCCTCAGTTGAATCACGAGCGTAGCGAGTGATTCTATGGTGGAATCCTGAGTGTGTAATATTACCGTACGCGAGTAGCACACTCTACTTTTCATAAAACCCAATAGAAACTAAAATTACAATTTGTGTCTGTTCCAGGCGTACCCCGAGTACCTGATCACGTATCAGATCGTGAACGGAGAGAGCGGCTCGGGCGCGGTGTAGTGCACACAGTACGGGTGTATGGACGACTGCTCGTTTGACGGCTAGTTACACTATTTTGACGACTAGTTACAGTCTTTTGTTCCGTTTAATACATACATACGTCATAGACATGTAAAAGGGAGCAGACTATTTTTTTTTAATACAAGGAATGCCGCGTGGCATGAATTTACACTTGAGCTACATAAGTTTTGTTGTTTTTCTTAAACTTATTGTTCCAAATATTACCAATGTTTGGAACAATAACCGGCCAAGTGCGAGTCGGACTCGCGCACGAAGGGTTCCGTACCATTAGCTATAAAAATCGTTTTTTGTGTGGGAGCATCCCTTAAATATATTTTTTATTTATTATTAAAATAAAAATACATCTGAGTATTTTATGAATATTTCAAGTGCCTACCTGTTGCCATTATGAATATCGAGCAAAAAAAGGCAAAAAATCGCGTTTGTTGTATGGGAGCCCCCTTAAATATTAATTTTATTTTGTTTTTAGTATTTGTTGTTAAAGCGGCAACAGAAATACATACTTTGTAAAAATTTCAACTGTCTAGCTATCGCGGTTCTTGAGACACAACCTGGTGACAGACAGACGGACAGACAGCGAAGTCTTAGTAATAGGGTCTCGTTTTTACCCTTTCGGTACGGAACCCTAAAAATAGTCCTGTATGCTTATGAATGTGTAAGAGTACTTAGTGTACAAAACACCCGCAATAGCTGTGTATAAATATATTATTTAGGCAATTCAAACATAAGCTACGAGTGAAAAATTACCACGAGTTCTTAGTATGTAATGTTTGGTTTGCTTCCCTTTATATGTTTGTGACATACATACATATTTTATGTTTCCCATGGGGGTAGGCAGAGACTATGGATTTCCACTTACTACGATCCTTGCAAACCTCTTTACCAAATTTCTGACTATTGGCCGACTAATTTCGACATCACCCATTTTCCCTACTAATTTGATTTCCTAAATGAGCTAAAACCCTATATAGAACAAAAATAATTTTACATAAATAAATAAATAATAGGTAACTAAAAAATGGCTTACCTAAGTGTATTTATAAAATATGTACCTATAATGTTTTTTCCTTTTTTGTGATTTAATTATTTTTACCTGTAATAAATGAAATTATGCAGTTTACTGCATTTCAAATTAGGTTCTTCATGTATTAAAATAATACAATTAATAAATTTATTGATACAATAAGAAATATATTAAAGACTGTCAACCAAAATTGTGTTCTCAGTTCTTTGTATTTCTGTAGGTTTTAACAAATATATCCACTTGTGTATATATAAAATTGTCTAAATTAAAAAGGATGTATTTTTTGATTAAAACTAACGTGAGATGCAATCATTATTAAATTCAATAAATGGTGTATTATTATTAAATTGTGTTGCGAGCCGGTGCGGTGTACGGGCCTCTCGTCACACTCGCCCTGATGAAGACCTCCGGATGAGGTCGAAACATGGCGGCAGTAGCTGACTCTATACGTGAGTAACCCGTTTATTGAATTAAATAATAAAAAGGATGTAATAAAATTTCATGAATAAAAAAAAAATACGATATATTGGCTAGAAGTATCTTTTGGTGAAATAACGACACATGTGCTGTTATGGGGAATAGACTATAGACTCCTGACATCATAAATAAATCAATAATTTTTTATTGATGTTCGTGACTATTTTAAAGGCAGTACAGAAGTAGAAAACGTTTTAAGTGTCATAAAAAAATCCGCGCTCTTCTCAGACTGGACTGACGACCCTTAGTTGGTTAAGCTGGCGGTATAGACGTGAGAGGTGATGGGTTCGAATCCCACTAGTTGCAAACAGTAGGTTTTTCGTCACAAATGTTCACAATAAAATAATTAGACATCGTTCCGAGCATGTAATGTTTATTTAATAAAATAAATAATAAAGGTCGTCTGTACATCATGTCATAGCGAAAAGATGCTTAGTGTAAAACTAGTTTTTACTGAATATATGTATATAAAAAGATTTTTATTTAGAATTTTTTGAGGCGAGTTGGGTTTTTTTAGTTTTGTTTACGTCAATGGCATTTAAATGTTTCCCGTCTTGTTAAATACGTACTAACTCTATTTACATGGTTTAAACAATTACCCACCCTAAAATAAATTCATTATCGTCATCATTTCAGCCGCACCACGTCCACTGCTGGACATAGGCCTCTCCCAAAGATTTCCGAAACGACCGATCTAGAGCGGCTTGCATTCAGCGCTTTCCAGCGACCTTGGTCAGGTCGTCAGACAAAAATAAGTTGATATATACTAATATGTGGACTTTTATTCATATTAAAAATTTAAAAAAAATATATACAGTCGATTTAACAAATGAATATAAACTAATGTGTTACTTTCACATCCATTTATGTCATCTTTATTTCGGCGGATATTAGTTTAAACCAAGTACCAACTTAAATCCGTGTTTTATAAAAAAATATTGAGATCACAGCAGATAAATATATTCCGTCTTATTGTAAAAACAGGAGTAACTTTGCTACTAGGTTTAAACCATTATCCGCCCTAATCAAGTTGGCATTTAGTAAAGTGAAACTAACTCATCTGTCAATATCAACCTGATTTGGGTGGATAATGGTTTAAACGTAGTAACAAAGTTAATCCTGTTTTCATAATAAAACAGATGTATTTTAATCATACATGTATTGTATTGTATGTCTTTTGAATAGACAAGTCAAACATGCTTCCTCGAATTTGATAGACGTAGACAGTGGCGCCACCACTAGAAACATTTCTAAAATCGACTTGCAAATGTTTACGGCTTCAAAGTCGGACTGTATAATGGTGAAGCTAATAAAATGTTTTTATAATGAAACTCATAGAGTATCTCTTTATCCCTAATAGAGACAGACAGAGCTCTTCCTGAGTGAAAAGTGACCTTTGATTTTACCCAAAGGCCACTTTTAACGTAATAACGGGTGAGAAGATGGAAAAAGGAATTAAAATAGGCTAACGAATGAAAAAATATGTTTGGTCCATCGGTTAGATTATTAAAAAATATTGCACACGTATTTTTTCTTTTCACTGAGAAACCAAAAATGACAACGATACAGCGCATATAAATTTCGCGTGTCGTCACGGCTGGGTACGATTTTTACTTAAGTGTGACGTCGCAAGCCCTCATTCTTTGTGAATTTTTACTTTTTTGGTAAACTGAAAAATACGGCTCCATTATTTTTGGATAATTAATAAATTTATTGATACAATAAGAAATATATTAAAGACTGTCAACCAAAATTGTGTTCTCAGTTCTTTGTATTTCTGAAGGTTTTAACAAATATATCCACTTGTGTATATATAAAATTGTCTAAATTAAAAAGGATGTATTTTTTGATTAAAACTAACGTGAGATGCAATCATTATTTAATTCAATAAACGGTGTATCATTATTAAATTGTGTCGCGAGCCGGTGCGGTGTACGGGCCTCTCGTCACATTCGCCCTGATGAAGACCTCCGGATGAGGTCGAAACATGGCGGCAGTAGCTGACTCTATACGTGAGTTACCCATTTACTGAATATAATAATAAAAAGGATGTAATAAAATGTCATGAGTTAAAAAAAAGAGGTTTATTTGGCTAGGTGTATCTTTTGGCGAAATAACAACACATGTGCTGTTATGGGGAATAGACTATAGACTCCTGACATCACAAATAAATCTATGATCTTATATAAATGTTCGTGACTATTTAAAAGACAGTACTGAAGTAGAAAACGTTTTAAAAGTGTCATAAAAAAATCCGCGCTCTTCTCAGACTGGACTGACCTTTAGTTGGTTAAGCTGGCGGTATAGACGTGAGAGGTGATGGGTTCGAATCCCACTAGTTGCAAACAGTAGGTTTTTCGTCACAAATGTTCACAATAAAATAATTAGACATCGTTCCGAGCATGTAATGTTTATTAAATAAAATACATATGGAAGGTCGTCTGTACATCTTGTCATAGCGAAAAGATGCTTAGTGTAAAACTAGTTTTTACTGAATATATGTATATAAAAAGATTTTTATTTAGAATTTTTTGAGGCGAGTTGGGTTTTTTTAGTTTTGTTTACGTCAATGGCATTTAAATGTTTCCCGTCTTGTTAAACACGTACTAACTCTATTTACAAGGTTTAAACTATTACTCACCCTAAAATAAGTCCCATCATCATTATTTCAGCCGCACAACGTCCACTGCTGGACATAGGCCTCTCCCAAAGATTTCCGAAATGACCGATCTAGAGCGGCCTGCATCCAGCGCTTTCCAGCGACCTTGGTCAGGTCGTCAGACAAAAATAAGTTAATATATACTTAATATGTTACTTTCACGTCCATTTATGTCATCTTTATTTCGGCGGATATTAGTTTAAACTAAGTACCAACTAAAATCCGTGTTTAAAAAAAAATATTGAAATCATAGCAGAAAAATATATTCCGTCTTATTGTAAAAACAGGATTAACTTGGTTACTAGGTTTAAACCATTATCCGCCCTAATCAAGTTGGCATATAGTAAAGTGAAACTAACTCATCTGTCAATATCAACTTGATTTGGGTGGATAATGGTTTAAACCTAGTAACAAAGTTAATCCTGATTTTATAATAAAACAGATTGTATTTTAATCATACATGTATTGATTGCATTGTATGTCTTTTGAATAGAAAAGTTAAAAATGCTTCCTCGAATATAATAGACGTGGACAGTGGCGCCACCACTAGAAACATTTCTAAAATCGACTTGCAGAATGTTTAAGAGTTCAAAGTCGGACTGTATAATGGTGAAGCTAATAAAATGTTTTTATAATGAAACTCATAGAGTATCTCTTTATCCCTAATAGAGACAGACAGAGCTCTTCCTGAGTGAAAAGTGACCTTTGATTTTACCCAAAGGCCACTTTTAACGCAATAACGGGTGAGAAGATGGAAAAAGGAATTAAAATAGGCTAACGAATGAAAAAATATGTTTGGTCCATCGGTTAGATTATTAAAAAATATTGCACACGTATTTTTTCTTTTCTCTGAGAAACCAAAAATGACAACGATACAGCGCATATAAATTTCGCGTGTCGTCACGGCTGGGTACGATTTTTACTTAAATGTGACGTCGCCCCCACTCTTTGTGAATTTTTACTTTTTTGGTAAACTGAAAAATACGGGTCCATTATTTTTGGATAATTAATAAATTTATTGATACAATAAGAAATATATTAAAGACTGTCAACCAAAATTGTGTTCTCAGTTCTTTGTATTTCTGAAGGTTTTAACAAATATATCCACTTGTGTATATATAAAATTGTCTAAATTAAAAAGGATGTATTTTTTGATTAAAACTAACGTGAGATGCAATCATTATTTAATTCAATAAACGGTGTATCATTATTAAATTGTGTCGCGAGCCGGTGCGGTGTACGGGCCTCTCGTCACATTCGCCCTGATGAAGACCTCCGGATGAGGTCGAAACATGTCGGCAGTAGCTGACTCTATACGTGAGTTACCCGTTTACTGAATATAATAATAAAAAGGATGTAATAAAATGTCATGAGTTAAAAAAAAGAGGTTTATTTGGCTAGGTGTATCTTTTGGCGAAATAACAACACATGTGCTGTTATGGGGAATAGACTATAGACTCCTGACATCACAAATAAATCTATGATCTTATATAAATGTTCGTGACTATTTAAAAGACAGTACTGAAGTAGAAAACGTTTTAAAAGTGTCATAAAAAAATCCGCGCTCTTCTCAGACTGGACTGACCTTTAGTTGGTTAAGCTGGCGGTATAGACGTGAGAGGTGATGGGTTCGAATCCCACTAGTTGCAAACAGTAGGTTTTTCGTCACAAATGTTCACAATAAAATAATTAGACATCGTTCCGAGCATGTAATGTTTATTAAATAAAATACATATGGAAGGTCGTCTGTACATCTTGTCATAGCGAAAAGATGCTTAGTGTAAAACTAGTTTTTACTGAATATATGTATATAAAAAGATTTTTATTTAGAATTTTTTGAGGCGAGTTGGGTTTTTTTAGTTTTGTTTACGTCAATGGCATTTAAATGTTTCCCGTCTTGTTAAACACGTACTAACTCTATTTACAAGGTTTAAACTATTACCCACCCTAAAATAAATTCATCATTATCATCATTTCAGCCGCATAACGTCCACTGCTGGACATAGGCCTCTCCCAAAGATTTCCGAAATGACCGATCTAGAGCGGCCTGCATCCAGCGCTTTCCAGCGACCTTGGTCAGGTCGTCAGACAAAAATAAGTTGATATATACTTAATATGTTACTTTCACGTCCATTTATGTCATCTTTATTTCGGCGGATATTAGTTTTAACCAAGTACCAACTTAAATCCGTGTTTTATAAAAAAATATTGAGATCACAGCAGATAAATATATTCCGTCTTATTGTAAAAACAGGAGTAACTTTGCTACTAGGTTTAAACCATTATCCGCCCTAATCAAGTTGGCATTTAGTAAAGTGAAACTAACTCATCTGTCAAAATCAACTTGATTTGGGTGGACAATGGTTTAAACCTAGTAACAAAGTTAATCTTGATTTCATAATAAAACAGATGTATTTTAATCATACATGTATTGCATTGTATGTCTTTTGAATAGACAAGTCAAAAATGCTTCCTCGAATATAATAGACGTGGACAGTGGCGCCACCACTAGAAACATTTCTAAAATCGACTTGCAAATGTTTACGGCTTCAAAGTCGGACTGTGTAATGGTGAAGCTAATAAAATGTTTTTATAATGAAACTCATAGAGTATCTCTTTATCCCTAATAGAGACAGCCAGAGCTCTTCCTGAGTGAAAAGTGACCTTTGATTTTACCCAAAGGCCACTTTTAACGCAATAACGGGTGAGAAGATGGAAAAAGGAATTAAAATAGGCTAACGAATGAAAAAATATGTTTGGTCCATCAGTTAGATTATTAAAAAATATTGCACACGTATTTTTTCTTTTCACTGAGAAACCAAAAATGACAACGATACAGCGCATATAAATTTCGCGTGTCGTCACGGCTGGGTACGATTTCTACTTAAGTGTGACGTCGCCCCCACTCTTTGTGAATTTTTACTTTTTTGGTAAACTGAAAAATACGGGTCCATTATTTTTGGATAATCTAAAAGACGGACTAATTACAATCATACTTTTCGGACACTGTCGTCACCCCTATAGTAATGGTTGCTAGCCCCATAGTCTATAAACATTTTCGGGCATTGCTTCGATCGATATACTTGATAAAAAATTTGTGCTATGTGATTTGAATGAGGGTTTTAAAAAATATATGCCACCAGATGGCAGCAAAGTGACGTCAGGTCCAATCGACAGTTGTGATTGGACCATCAGTTGACAGGTTCTTTTGCTTCGTCAAATGTGTCCAATCATCTTCATCCTCCCGTATTCCCGGTTGCATCCTCAGCGGTAACGCTTCAGAGCCCGGGGTCCGCTACCTAACCAAGGAGATTTGACGAGGTTACTGGTTTTACACAGAGCGACTGCCGGCAACACAAATGTGTAAACCAGAGTCAATCCTGGGGTAGTTTGATGATCAAACGTTAGATGGCGTTCGGGACCCACATAGTCTTTCTTTTCGGATGATTCAAGCCTGCAATATCCTAACCAGACTGGAAACAACTTTTCACAATGTATGCTTCCCAGTGGGATTCGAACCCACGACCTCCGGATCACAAGGCGAACGCCCTGACCACTGGACCACAGTAGTCTTTAAATGTATCCAATAATCAGCAGCTTATTGGATCTGACGTCACTCTGCTGCCTATCTGGTGTGCTATGTTTTGGAAAACTCATTACTTTGTGGGCTTCCACATAGCACGTAACTTTGACTTCCGAAAAGGAACTGAATGTAACTATTTGAAATGATGTTTTAAATAAAGTGACATTATTGTTTCGAATTCTATGCTGACTGAATTAATAAAACAATTTGATTTTATAAAAAAGGCATTTAAAATAATGGTTGTTGAATTATTTACGGAATTATGATCGCGTGATCACGCGACGTGTTCATTCTATCTCTGTCATAAACCCTACGTGCGAAAGAGATAGCAGATACTTTGCGTAACCAAGGGCCTGGCACGCTTTAATAGAGCGAGATAGTCTTATTGCGACTTCTAAAAGAAGAAAGAGAAAAAAAGTGCAGTGTTTTGTCCTTATCACCGACCGAACACTTGTTCATGGTCGGGTTATATGCACTCTTCAAGTTGCATATACTTAGTGTACCTATAGCCCGACCATGAAAAAAATATACGCAGTATCATTAAGAGTCCCCTTACCCTAGACTTCTCCATACAAACCTAGTATACGTTTAATTTTGAAACCACATGTCAGATTCCGCTAAAAATTGGTAATTGTAAAGAAATTGCAATTATCTAGGGTTATAACTGGTTTCCTATAGTAAAATTATGAACTGGAAAGAAAATATAACGATTTAGAAGTTTCCATACTGATGGTCAAAAATGATATAAAACACTATATTCTATTTCAAGTTCATATTTTTACAGTCGGAAACTAGTTATAAACCTAGATAATTGCAATATGTTTGAAATTACAAAATTTTGCCCAAATCGGACATGTCGTTTCGAAATAAAACGTAGACTACGTTTGTATGGAAAGTTGTATTTTGGTTTAGGGTAAGGGGACTCTTAATATATCTTTCTCTCGGGGGTAAATCTACACTACTTGTATATTCTAAATTTTTGGTTTGTGACAGAGGTAGACTGAACACGTCGCGTGGTCATGCTTAACGCAGCGTACGCCCTTACCGATTTTCTGTGCCGATGGGGAGACAAATTATGGTGACTGACTCTATATACAATAACAATTATATTTCTGTGTCACGTCTTTATCCCTAATGGGGCAGACAGAGCATTTTAGGTCTTGCTAGTCTTGTGGCCCTGGGCTTTAGAGCCTAAGCAGACAGAGCCCAGGGCCGCCAGACTCAAAGGCCACTTTTAGCATGATGGTGGCCGAGAATGTGGAAACCTCGTGTACTGTATACATAATGTCGTCATTTAAATTTTGAAATAGTGCAAGTTTTTTGTATTGTATTTAATAGTATTGTTGCTTGTACCATCGCCATTTTCGTTCCAATCGGCTTTTACGATTTGCGCGGGATGTCTATTGGCCTAACGAGTAAAAAACGGCACAGAAAATTTTTATATGATGATATTTTAAAATTGGTTTGATATCGGAGCGTCAGACCCAGCTCGGCTAAGACGGTTTTGTATGCCACGGAGTTGGCAGCTATGAATAAATGAATAACGAACAACTTGTGTTTTATTTTGCAATGCTTTATTGAAAGAAAAGTAATAAAAAATAACATTGTACTTAATTACTAAGGCACAATTACAAAGGTGTGTTCAGTTTTTCGGTTCAACCGATAGAATAAAAGTTTTTATTAAAAAAAACAGTGCCGTGGAACTCGGTTGGAATGAAGTTACAAAAGAAGCCCCTAAAAGCTCCCAAAAAACTCCAGCCCCAAAAAAAGTGCGTGACGGAAAAATCTTACACTTATTTTCGCCTGGCTTCTACATGCCAAGTCCGTATTGTCCAGAAATGAACTTCGTTCCAATAACTAAGGCACAAGCATATTCGGTATTTCGGTCCAACAGTGGGGACGTATGGGATATACCCAATATTATAAATGTGAAAGTTTGTATGGATGTATGTATGTTTGTTTCGCTTTCACGTCTAAACATCTGAACGGATAGGAATGCAAATTGGCAAAAAAAATTCCAGAGATATAATTATCTAGATTAAATAAATAAATATATACCAACGAATCACACAGATTAAGCTAGCCCCAAAGTTAGTTCGAGACTTGTGTTTTATGGGATACTAACTCAACGATACTAGATAACAAATACGTAAAGATAACACATAGGAAACTTTTTACGCTGGAAAAATGTCAGGTTCGTTGAGTTGTCAAAACTCGCCGTGGGCCATCTAGTATTCCATACAATCAAGCCGTGACCCACTGGCTCGTGGCCCGCCAGTGTTGGCCACCAGCTCACACCCAGGGCGTCCAGCCGGCACGGGTCACCTGCAGAATGCGGGGACTGGTGCAATGCACCAGGAAACTCGATATCTAGAAAAAGTAAACAAAGTTACAAATCATTTATTTATCTTTGGATAAGTAAAAACAAATAGTGACGGGTTGCTACTTTGCCAGCTGTATCACCTGATTGATAATTTCAACTATTCCCTTGAATGGCTTTTACGATTTGCGCGTAAAGAGAGGTAGCTAGTACATTTTAAGTATTTTATTTACTCCCACTTTCATTTTTAGGGTTCTGTACCCAAAGGTTCAAAAGAGGATTTGCTATGACTCCGCTGTCTGTCTGTCTGTATGTCTGTATGAACCGTGATAGCTAGACAGTTAAAATTTTCACACATGTATTTCTGTTGCCGCTATAACAACAAATACTAAAAACAGAATAAATATGGGGCTCCCATACAACAAACGTGTTTTTTTATAGATTGTTTTGTTTTTCGTGTGTGTAAGTGGCTAACGCTGGTGTCATATTTTTTAAGCTGCCTAAATGCATCTGACATAGCTTGACGACTGGCATACAATGATGACAGCCGGGATCAACGGCTTATACGTGCCTTCCAAAGCACGGAGGAGATCGAGAAATTTTTGTGGCACTTGTGGTCACCCATCCAAGTGCGGACCACGCCCGGCGTCCCTTCACTTGCGAAAGCGCTTACAATGCGCACTCCTGTGGGGCCGCAGAGCTCCACGTTTTTATAGATAATGGTACGGAACCCTTCATGCGTGAGTTAAGACTCTTAGCCGAATTTTCTTTTTTACCAGCGTGGAAAATCTAAATAAAGGGATTTAAAGACACCAACCTGTTCGACAACCGTGTATTCGTCTTTGGTGTCGAACCCCGCGAACACGTCGTCTATGAGCCGCAGGTAGGCCTCCCGGTACGGGCGCCCGCAGCTCGCCAGCAGCGCCCTAGTGACGTGCTGCGAGAGGGCGCGCCCTGACACCAGCGCGCAGATGTGTGGCAACTGGAATAGACAGCTTCTTTATTGCATTGCACCTACTATAAAAGAATACAATCTTCTTCTTCTTATCGTGTGTGTTAGTGACTAACACTAGTGTCAGAGTTTTTAAACCGCCTTAAAGACCTCTGACATGGTTTTAGGTAACGACCAATGTCATAGACAGTGACCGGGACCGACGGCTTAACGTGCCCTCCGAAGCACGGATCATCTTACTGTTCAGACAATCAGGCGATCAGCCTACAATGTCCTAACCAAACTAGGACAACAACACAAAGTCGTTGCCCCCGCCGGGAATCGAACCCGCGACCTCCGGGTATGAGCCGAACGCTCTAATCACTACACCACGGAGGCAGTTAAAAGAATACAATTAAAATATACAACATGGAAGGGACATTGATATAAATGTTAATAGATATTTACGACCTAAGGTCGCTGGAAGGCGCTGGATGCAAGCCGCTCTAGATCGCTCATTTTGGAAATCTTTGGGAGAGGCCTATGTCCAGCAGTGGACGTTGTGCGGCTGAAATGATGATTTACGAAATAAAACATTACAGTTTGATGCTAATTTATTACTGACACAGAACAAAAGAAGCACGAATCTCTTTCATAGTTTTTCTTGAATACAAGGAGTTCGTATACCCACTTCGTATTGTAGAGCTTTTATGCAAGTATCTACACTTGCTCATACATATCAGACATACCCGTAATAAATCGAACCATGGGCTATACTTCATAGTGATCTGATGATATAGTATAATGGAATTAAAATAACAGTAAAAGAACAAACAAAAATTTTGGCATTTAAAGTGTGCTGCCGCCCTGGCTGTTTGTATGGGAATGTCGAAATTTCTTATTGTAACATAACCCATCAGCCTGGGCATAATCTTCCCAGCAGTGGCCGTTCCGAAACGCTAGAAAATTTTAACTTTCGCACTAAAAATAATATTTAAAAAATGACCTTAAATAAGACATAAATTTATTCTACATTAAATAAAAAAAAATTACTTTTGAAGCATAGAACAGCTGAGAAAGCAACCGGGGAGCGTTAACATGAAGTGTACCTTGTCTTCGATCTCCGCCCCGCTCCACCTGAAGGTCATCTTAACGAAGTTGCAGAACAGGTAGTGGCTCTCCCTGAACTGAGTCAACGCGGTCTGGAGACGGCTCTCCAACACTGGAACAAACACAACGATACTATATTTTATAACAACTACATATGGGGGACATTTTGAGGGGAGCGATAACTTGGCGGGGGACATGTGAAGAGCAGCTGCGACCACACGGGGGACATTCATAGAGCGGAGAACTAGCACGTGAAAAACAGCCGCGACACCGGGGACATTTAGAAGTGCAGAGAACTGCCTCACTGGGGAAATGTTACCACGGATTGTACGCCAAATTGTGTCAGTATGTAGCCACCTTTATAAAGAGCAAAATAATAAAATATTAAATTTTCATTAATCCGGACCATCAGTCTGTCAGTTCGTGGTTTACACGATCGTTCTGTACAGACTGATAGAAACTGAGCGTGTAACGTTGCTCTTACCCTGTGTGTCTGTGAGCGCCAGCAGGCAGGGCGTCAGTCGGGCCGGCGGCAGCTCTCTCGCGAAGCTGAGCGCGGCGCCGCAGTCGATGCTGACGAGGTGGCCGGAGCGCAGCGAGCACATGAAGTTCTCGAGGTGGCGGTCGCCCAAGCCTACAAAAAGCAAGTAATAGGGAATATGCATGAAAAAATATGTGTCATCTAACCAGTTTATCCATGAATATTCAAAAGTACTAACAGTGAAAACGTAATAAAAATTAGTTAAAAAACGAACGAGATGTAACGATTTTACGAAAATATGTCTATCTCACTCGCGAAAACGCTAATTCTATGGCAAATGTATAGATTATATGGACTTCTCTTTCTAATTGAAACTTTAAAGTGTCATATAAGTTCGTTGCTAATTAAAATATTTTATAAGTTCGTTTATATTTGTTTTCTGTGGTTAATAAGGATTTTATTAAGCAAATAAAAAGATACGTGCATATTCTCTATTATTTAAACAAGCTTTTATCTAAAGACTTTTCAAGACGAATCTAACTTGATTTTATGGCATAATAACATTTATTTATCAAAATAAAAGCACTAGTTACAAAACTGCATACCTAATATCCAGTTCATAATGGCAGTGGTCGCCAAACTGTCTTGGAAGTTTCTCTTCTTCATCAAGAAGTCTTCAAAGCAGGAGCTGTTGCGTTCGAGGGCGGTTCTGAATAAAGGATAATTTTCTAAAACGTGTGATACATAAATACATACATAATATCACGCCTGTTTCCCACAGCGGTAGACAGAGACTATGAACCTCCACTTGCTGCGATCCTGACAAACCTCTTTTGCTTCATCTACACTCATCAATCTCTTCATACATGCCCTTTGGTTACGGGTACTTTTTACCTCTCCGTTTTTAGAACGTCTGCTTTGGTCGCAGAATGTTCGCCGAGGCCGACCCTTTCCTACTGTTCCCTTCACATCTGATACATAAAGATAAAATAATATTCGTATCTACACTGTAATGCTGCCTATAGAGCAGTGACGGGAGACATGAGGAGACGTACGGAGAACTGTCGGTGGACATGAGAAGAGCGGAGAACTTACAGGGGACATACTGAGAGGCGTCGAACTGACAGGGTACAAGCTGAAAAGAGCACAAAACTGACAGGGTACATGTTGTGGAAGAGCGCAGAATTGACGAAGGACATGCTGAGAAGCGCAGATTTTTTTCGTTTTTTCGTGTGTGTAAGAATCCATACATGATGACAGCCGGGACCTCCCAAAGAACGGAGTAGCTTGAGAAAGTTTAATGCCACTGGTGGTCACGGGGACATGCGGAGAGCTGCTGAATATTCACGGGGGACATTGAAGGAGAAGATATGTCTTACCTGAGCGCGTGTACGGGCACTTGGTCCCTTAGCTGTTTGAAGGTGTGCGGCGACGGGGTCACGATGAGTTCGTCGTCGAACGGACGCTGCACCCTCGCTGATATCTCTGGAAATATATGTAGGATGTAAGAGTTTCGAAGAGAAAGGAACATATAATTTGTAAAGGAAGGATAGAACGTTACAAGTAAGCTGGTGGGATAGAAGAAAAGGGAGTGATTAGTAAGATTTGACAGGACGCTAAGCTAAGAAAAGACTAGTTGTAAAATAACGATTGATAAACTACAAATAAAGCCGCGATTTACCTCGAACAAAGTTTCTGTGGATTTTTCTCAACCCCAAATAAATGTATCGTTTTTATGTGTAACGAGCCGACTTAGTCTTGTTATGAGTTGAAGGAGTTATAAATAATAATTAACCCCTTGTTCCTTCATATCCGTCCTTACACGTTCTTTCCACGGCTAGGGGCTAGTGGAAATATGGTGAATGACAGAAAGAAGTGGAAATATGGTGAATGACAGAAAGAAGTGGAAATATGGTGAATGACAGAAAGAAGTGGAAATATGGTGAATGACAGAAACACGGTGATATTTCATTTGCTTTGGAGTCGAAGGCCACTTCAAAAGGATCGTTAGTCAGCCCTAATTAGAAATCAAAAATAAAAATTCTTAAAACAAAAAATGTTGACTAAAACTCGAAAGTAAAATCTTGAGATCAATTAGCAGTACCGGCCGGAGTTCATCGGGGTCACGTGGCAGTTTTGGACGAGAAGAGGCTTCATTCTGTGGAAATGAGGATGTTGAGATGTGCGGAGTGACGCGGAAGGAAGAAGGTGAAAAACGTGTACATATGAGGTAGCTTGAAGGTTGCGCCGATAACAGGCAAGGTAAGAAGTAACAGACTGGCTTGGTTTTGACACGTTATGCGAAGTTAAAGAGAATGTAACGCAAAAGACACTAAATATGAAGGTAAAGAACCAAAAATAGGCCGTGTGGTTTCCGGCACAGTAGAATAGGACCACTCCAAGTCCTCCCGTGGATGTCGTAGAAGGCGACTTAGGGAATACAAGCTAAACAAAGCTTAATTATAAACATCATGAGACCTGGCCAGCGTGGAGAGTGTAGGCCAAATCCTATGGCTGCTCTGACTAAATATGGCTCTGGTAGTACAAAGAGGGTCTTGCTCCTGCAGTGGAGACTAAAAAGACCTGATGATGATTAAGGTAAAGGGACATTAAGGAAGAGGAAGACCAAAGAAGAGAAGGATGAAGTGCGTTAAGCATGACATGGGTATAGTTGACGTGGATGAAGGAATGACGGGGGACAATGGGATAAGACATACTGCACCCAAATTCAAATTCAATTCAAATATATCTTTATTATCATAGGAAACTTAAATTATCTCTTAATAATCGTCATTGTTTTGTTGCACAATTGTTGACGTCAAATGGTTACTTACAGCTAAGTTTACTACCGCTTCAAAAGCGCTAGTGCAGAAGAAGCGGTAACAACCTGCACTGCAGCATTTTCTCCAAGGACGTCAAATCTTATACCTTTAAACGAGCAATTCTTGTATATTTATTTATATATTTCTGTGTCTCGAAATATATCTAAATATAATATAAAATATAATATAAATATATATAAATCTCGAAAACGGCTCTAACGATTTCGCTGAAAATTGGTATATGGGGGTTTTCGGGGGTAAACAATTGATCTAGATTAGTCTTATGTTTGGGAAAACGCATATTTTCGATGTAACCGAGCAAAGCTCGGTCGCCCAGGTACTCACAAATAAAATGGGAAAAGGTAAGATGATGATGACAACACTCACGGTCCAGGTCGCACACGCTGGATATAAGCGAGTACAGCGTTTCGTGGTCCTCCAGATAGTCCATAAGCCCACTGTCCGCGCTCGTCGGTATCACCTGCCACAACACAACTGTTTACGACTACGGGAGTAGACTTCGCTGGCCCGTTGGCAGTACGGATTGCTTACGCTTTAGCAACCCCGTAAAAACATTTATTTGTTTATTACTTCTTACACTATCCTTACAGGTCACCCCAATGCAATAGCATATTCACTTACATTTTATCATTATTTGCCTTGTGGTTTCCGGCAGAGTAGAATAGGGCCACACCAAGTCATACCGTGGATGTCGTAAAAGGCGACTTAGGAAATACAAGCTAATCAAAGCTTTTAAAACATCAATGAGGCCTCTCCAACCCGTCTGGCCAGCGTGGAGAGTGTAGGCTGCTCTGGCCAAGTATGACTCTAGTAGTACAGAGAGGGTCTGCTCCTGCAGTGGAGACGAAAAGACCTGGTGATGATGATGAGGATATTATTACATAAAACATTTAATACTGCCCTTGTGAATTACGTCAATGAGCAACCGAATATTTTTAATTACCTGATTCAACTTGTGCAGGGTTTGGGTGAGTGGTGCCTTTACCTTCTTATCTTCGCAGGCGGGTAAAAGACGTGGGCGCAGAAAAAGGGTCGGGTGTAGGAAGAGACTCGAGCTGTAATCTCACGCTCTTAGGCTCACTTAAGCTCGCAGTCGTCGAGCCTTCCGTTAAAAGACTCGAGCCCTATAAACGACTCCGAGTCCTAAGTAAGAGGACTCGAGTCTTGTTAATATGTATGAGCAAGCGTACTTGTATAAAACCTCTGAAGTAAGGAGTAGGTATACGAACTCTTTGTTTACATAAAGAGCTATGACAAGAAAAAAATATAAATATATACGGATAAATTACACTGATTGAGCTAGCCCCAAAGTAAGTTCGAGCCTTGTGTTATGGGATACTAACTCAACGATACTATATTTTATAACAAATACATATATAGATAAACATCCAAGACCCAGGACAATTTAAAAAAGACCATTTTCCAACATGCCCTGACCGGGAATCGAACCCGGGACCTCTGGGTGGCGAACTAGCATGTTGACCACTACGCCACGGAGGTCGTCCAAATAAGTATGGCAGTCGTCAAAAAAAATTCTGACACCAGTGTTGGCCACTTACACACACGAAAAACAAACAAACCTTATACTTGGCCGCGGGGTCCAGTCGCAGCACACTAGCGTCCCGCAGCAGCGACTCGCCCGCCTTGTGGATAAACCGCATGCGGGTCCCGCGTGACGTCAGCGCGGTCAGCACGCACGGGCGCCGCACACTGCCGGTCACCACCGACACCTGCCACAATAACACAATAAATAAATAAGTATATAGGGACAAATTACACAGATTGAGCTAGCCCCAAAGTAAGTTCGACACTTGTGTTATGGGATACTAACTCAACGATACTATATTTTACAACAAATACATATATAGATAAACATACAAGACCCAGGACAATTTGAAAAAGGCCATTATCCAACTTGCCCTTACCGGGAATCGAACCCGGGACCTCTGGGTGGCGGACTAGCATGATGACCACTACGCCACGGAGGTCGTCATGGTATGTGCTCACGCTGTGGGTTGATGACGTTGTGGTGATGGAAACACGAGTATCCCCCCATCCTTCTCACCTGGTCTCTCTCACACTATCTCCCTCTCGTCACCTGATCTCTCTCACACTATATACCCCTCTCCTTCTCACCTGATCTGTCACTTACACTATCTCCCTCTCGTCACCTGATCTCTCTCACACTATCTCCCTCTCGTCACCTGATCTCTCTCACACTATCTCCCACTTCTTCTCACCTGATCTCTCTCACACTACCTTCCACTCCTTCTCACCTAATCTCACTCACACTATCTTCCTCTCCTTCTCTCCTTATCTCACTCACACTATCTTCCACTGCTTCTCACCTGAACTTTCTCACACTATTCCCCCTGTCCTTCTCACCTGGTCTCTCTCACACCATCTCCCTCTCCTTCTCACCTGATCTCTTTCACACTCTACCTCCCTCTCCCCACCTGATCTCTTTCACACTCTACCTCCCTCTACTCCCCACCTGATCTCTCTCACTCTCTACCCTTCTCACTTGATCTCTCACACTCAATCCCCCTTTCTCACCTAATCTCTCACACTCTCTCCCTCTCCTCTGATCTCTCCCCCGCCCCCTCTCACCTGGTCCTCCACCCGCAATACCCCCAGCCACCTCCCCACCTCCCCGTCCCGCAGCAACGCCGGACACAGCTGCGAGACTCGAAGCTGGGACTTGGCTGGCTGGTCGAGGGTCTTCATTACTTCACGAAGGACTTTCAGCTTCTCTTCGGGATTCGTTGAATCTGTTGAGAATATTGAGAAAATAAAATATAAGATAAGATAAAATTTCTTTATTTCACCAACTAAGTATGACCAAAATGCAAATAATTAACAGGCGATGCGGCTAGCAACCCATCACTGTATTGATTGATTTTCCATCTTCTCGCCCACCATGACGCTAAAAGTGGCTTTTGGGTCTTGCGGCCCTGGGCTCTGCATAGTACCGCAAGACCCAAAATGCTCTGTCTGCCCCATTAGGGATAAAGACGTGATAGTATGTATGTATGTATGTAAGTGGCGGAACTACATAATATATTGACATCATAGCGCCATCTATTATCTGTCAGGTAAATTACTAGTGATTTTAAAATAAAATCAAAATTTAAAGCGTCTGTTGGGGTGCAAGGTTGCGGTGGTAGGGAAAATGCAGAAAGTTAGTTAAAATGATATTTATTAAAAGTTCCACAAGTAAGTCCGATACAATTTGTTGTCAGGTGTACGCACACAGCTAGTTATATTTTAGACTGAAGTTTACACCACAAATAGTTTTGTTATATAATAGACAATGTTAGTTAAATGTTGATAGATATTGTTACTGTTATGTTTTAGAGAAAATGTTAAAAGTTAAGTTGAATGTTAGAATGCACCCGGACTTGCCGGCGTTTAGTTGTGCACTGATTGTTACGTAGTGTGGCGCGCGGTTCGCGAGTTAGGTAAAATAACAAAAGTGTTTGGTTGCATTTATTGCACCGAACATATTCCGGGGCGGCAAAAGATATAAAAGAAATTAGATTAAATCTCTACAACTAATATACATTCTACAAAATGAAAAATTAAAATTTTACTAAGTACATCTTAAAGTTTAAAATAA
The DNA here is from genome assembly GCA_963555685.1 of Acrobasis consociella. Taxonomy (NCBI): domain Eukaryota; kingdom Metazoa; phylum Arthropoda; class Insecta; order Lepidoptera; family Pyralidae; genus Acrobasis; species Acrobasis consociella. The sequence goes on from OY743129.1 coordinate 13,574,814, forward strand.
AATTATTAGTTTTATTTAAGTAAGTAATATAAGATTTTTAGTTTTAAGAAAATAAGTAAATAGTTAAGATTTTAGTGTCCAATGTTTTTCTTAGACATAGGTGAGCACGCTTTGTTTATTTTGTTTACATTATGCACTTGCACTACACTTTGAGCACTGATTTGTTTATCCGGCACTCTGTCATGATTCGCACAGTTATGTCCACAGTCACTAACACTTTGAAGCTCGATGTCGGGTGTGATGATGAGCCGCGCGCCGAGCCCCGCGGCTCCGCGCCCACCGCCACAGGAACACGCCCGCACCAGCCGCGCAGACGGCGACCAGTATATACGTCACCGCATAGTGATGAACATCATGTGGTGAAAGACTTGCACTTGACCACTCCTCATTGTTTTTAAGTTGATTAATTTGTGCTCGCAGTGTTTCTAGAGCGCTATCAAGATCCTGTTGTTGACCAAAGTTGCTCTCGTTTTGTGGTAACGGGATGGCAACATTTATAATGTGGTTTAGTTGATCAATGCGAGGGATAAAGGTTTTAGAGCTGGTGTTGAGACTGTTATCGAATTGTATGTTAGAGTGCAGAGTGAAATCTTGACCCTTTATGACACATCCAGGTTCAATGTAAATTACTCCAGCTGTCTCCAGATGTTCAACTGTTACTTGTTCACCACATATAATCTTTATGGGGTACTTGTTACAGCAATAGAATAGATATTGCGAAGGATGATTCAATGGAATCCACTGGTTAATACAGCTGTTATCTTTTACTCTGCAATTGTTTGTTTCTTGGTCCAGGTCACAGTAGCTTTTGTCACTGCTAACATGGTACACCGTCTTATTAAGATTACATATATAGGTTTCGTCTTGAGTTAGACACGTAGATAGCTCCGTTGAAGTTACAGACAAATATGTATCTTTTTTCAAGTTCACTGCAACGTAGTCAGATATAGGAACTACGCTCCTAGTTTGTTTTCCATTCAGATGAGGAATAGGTATGATGTGGTATAATCTGAATTTATCTCTGTTGATCAGTGGAAGTGTTATTTGAAATATAAAGTAGTCTGACGTCAATCTTGCCTTTATTTGAAGTAAATGGTATAATTTCGAAACATCCGATTGATCGATGGGTAATGTTATGTCGCCAGATAAATGAGCTGAGATCACCCCAAGTTCTTGTTGAAGTTGTTCCGGCGTTAATAGGTGGACGTTGAACTGTCCATGTCGCACGTCTGTCACGATATCTAATAGTGTTTCTTGAGTTCTTTAGGTTTTGCAGCAGGTTGATAGCTGTTAAAGACATTATTAATTGATTTTGCACAAGGCTGATGTTGTTAACTGCTAGTCTCACTCCGTTAGTTTCGTTCTCCAATCTATTTAAATGGCTGTTAATAATTTTGTGTTGTTTAGTTATAGTTTCCTCCGTCCTTTTTAACAAGTTATATTCCGATTCGATGATTGTTGTTTGGTTATGTAATAGATTGTTATAGTGATTTTGATTTTGTTGTAGTAGTTTAATATCTTGAGCGTACTGTTCTGCGAAGTTGGAATCCAATACGCCGAACAGGTAGTTAGCTAGGTGCCCGACGCCGTTGATAAGTCCCCGTCGCTGTCTGGAGTGCGCGTTGAATTGTTGAGTCATTAGTAACGCATTGTAGTACTCTACTTCGTTGAACTCGTGTTTCAGCTGCGGCAGGATCATGTTGCACACTCTGCTATCTGTTGTAATGCAAGTTTTATTTAAGTAGGTCAATACCTTATCAATCGCAAGAGTCCCTTCCAAATATGGAGACATGTCGTAATAAACAATTAGAGACCATTTATCTCTTATTAGTTGCATCTTAGCGATCGGATCAAAATATAAAGATTGGGCTTCCTTTAACATTGTAATGTTATGCATTCCATACGTGTTTATTATGATAGTCATAAAGAACGTTAATGCTAGTGCCATAGAGGCGAAATTCGATTGACCACGTCTAACTGTCCGTATTCTCTTGTTTTGTTCTTTATCCGATAATGTTGAATTTTGTTTTATTTCTTTTTGTTCTTTCTCAGCTGTTGAAATAGGTAGCGGTGATAGTTTTATGATAGGCCTTTTAAGAATGCCATTTTTCGTTTTTAATGATACAACCCTAACGAGTCCGTCTTTTCCTGGGTGGAGCTCCACCACTCTCCCCATTGCCCACTTTCCTGCGGGAATGTTTTCTTCTTGGATCATTACCAGATCTCCTACTTCCATGTTTTTCTGTTGCTTTAACCATTTATTTCTTGCCGTTAATAGATGAAGGTACTCGAATTTCCACTTTTTCCAAATATCTTCTGTTAGTTTGTTGACCAAATGCCACCTTGTTCTCGCATCTTCCTTTGTTTCCATAACTGTTAGTCCTGATCTTCCTGTTAAAAAATGGGCTGGAGTTAATACGTCAAGATCCTCTATGTTGTCTGTTAGGGGACATAAAGGCCTGGAGTTTAAACAGGCCTCAACCTGGACAAGGATAGTTGAAAATTCCTCAAAAGTGAGTCTTTGCTCCCCGATTACCCGCTTTAAGTGAAATTTTGGACTACGGACTGCCCTCTCCCAGAGTCCGCCGGCCGACGGAAATTTTGGACAATTGTGGTGAAATGTTATGTTCATTTCGGTTACTTCAGCCAAAAAAATCATTGTTAAAAACTTGTTGCAGCTGTTTATACTCTTCTTGAAGTAGATTGTTAGCGCCCACAAAGTTCGTCCCTTGATCACAATATAAGTGACGCGGGGCTCCTCGTCTAGCTGCCATCCTCCTTAACGCAGCCAAGAAGGCGGAGCTTGTTAGATCCGACACCAACTCGAGGTGCACGGCCTTGGTGACCATGCAGATGAAAACGGCCACATATCCTTTCGTTGTCCTCGAGTTTCTTCCTTTGTTGATTTTTATCTCATAAAACCCCGTAAAATCCGTTCCCGTATGATAAAAGCAGGGCGCTTGATTAACTCTGGCATCCGGAAGATCAGCCATCAATTGGTACTGTTTAGTAGGTTCCAGTTTTCTACACACAACGCACTTCCGTATCTGTTTTTTCACTATGTTGGTACCACTTGTTATCCAATACTGTTGCCGCAGATTAGCGAGTGTAACTCGAGGTCCACCGTGGAAAGTTAAATGATGTGCTTCGTCTATAAGAAGCTCTGCTAGACGATTGTTATGCGGAATGATTTTTGGGTGTTTCATCTCGTTACTTATGTTCGCGTTCTTAAGCCTTCCTCCTACTCGTAAGACTCCGTTCGTATCAATAAGTGGATTCAAACTCAATAATTTACTTTTCGAATCGACTTTACCATGTTTTCGCAATAGCTCAATATCCGTTCCAAATTCTTTGTTTTGTATATATTTCACAATAATAATTTTTGCTTTACGTAATTCATGCAGCGTAAGGTAACCCGGCAGTTGTTTACGTTTTACAGTAGGTATCAATGCTCGTAATACCCACGCTAAAATATGTGTTATTTTTCTAAATGAGTTATGTTTTTCTAAAAGTTCACCGATAATATCCCAGTTACCCTGCACAATGTTAACCTTTTGTTGATTGTTTTTGGCCTCCTCATTTGTTTCATAAGTTAATGTTTCTGTTTGGTTCTCGCATGACCATGTCTGTAGCCACTTTGGGCCCTTCCACCATAAATTATGTTCCACCATCTGAGACGTTAGTAAACCGCGACTGGCACAATCAGCTGGGTTATCAATTGACTTCACATAGCGCCAGCATTCGGGAGGCATTGTTAAAATTGTTTTCTTTACTCTGTTTGCCACGAACGGCTTCCAGCGGCTTGGCTCACCTTTCAACCAGCTGATAGTAACCATAGAGTCGCTCCACCCGTATATTGCTAATTGATTTAACAAACATTGTTTTATTTTTGTTATAAGTTTAGATAATAAGTACGCGGCACTCATCTCTAGTTTAGGTAATGAGAGCGCTTTTTTGTGTGGTACAAGTTTCGACCGAGCGGCGACAAGTGTTATGTTTGATGTGTTTTTGATTTTTGCATATACCACACATGCATAGGCTTCCTGGGATGCGTCACAAAACCCATGAAGTTCGATTACGTCATCCATATGACTCACCAACCATCTGGGTATTTTGCAGTGTTTAATGTTCTCGATGTCCGCTTTTACCTTAGACCACTCATTCTGAATGTCATTTGATACTTCGTCATCCCATTGTAAATTGTTTTGCCATAGTTTTTGAAATAAAAGTTTTAATTTAGTTGATAGTGGAGTTAACCACCCTAGGGGATCGAATAATTTTGAAATTTCCGATAGTAGGTGACGTTTTGTTATTTTGGCCTCTTGATTTGTAAAGTTATAGCGAAAAAAAAAGTTATCGTTTTTCGAATCCCAACATAGGCCTAGCGTTTTGGAAGTGTTTTCTTGTTGGTTGTTGAAGACCAGGTCTTCGCCCTGAGTTTGATGATCTGTTGTATGTGCGATTAACTCAGGTTTGTTTGCAGCCCACTTGCGTAAGTTGAATCCGCCAGATTTTAATAACTCAATTAACTCCGTTATGAGTTGTTTTCCTTGTTCTATCGAGTGACTCCCATGGACTAGGTCATCCATGTAGAACGAGTTGGCAAGCACCTGGGCTGCTTCGGGATTGTTGTTTTGTTCATCTACTGATAGCCGTTTCATCGTCATTAGAGCCAAAAACGGAGCTGCCTTTGTCCCATACGTCACGGTAGTCAATTGAAATGACTGTAAAGGTTGTTCAGGAGAATCACGCCAAATGATTTTTTGTAATGGCTGATTTATTTATTTATTTATTTATTTAACTTCATACACAAATACAAATGTAATGGCGGACTTAAAGCCTAAGGCCTTATCTACCAGTCAACCAAACGGGTGATGTGGAGAATGATAGGGGTAGTGCACAACTTGACAGTTCTAGCTGATCTAGTTCATTTACAGCTATCTGTCTATAGCACTTTTCAATATCCGAAGTATACGCGAATTCATATTGTCTCCATTTAAGTAATAATGACTGTAGGTCTTGCTGTAGGTTAGGCCCTTTTTTCATCAATGAGTTTAAGCTGTATCCTGATGCTGTCTTACAAGAGGCATTAACCACCCTGTATTTCGTCGTTGTTGACTCTTCACGCAAAATGCCGTGATGCGGCAAATAACATTCCAGTGTCGCGTTACCGACAGCTGGTTTCATATGTTCTAATTCTAAATATTCTTTCATAAAAGATTTATAATGATGTTCCAATTGTTCATTTTGTTCAAATTTTCGTTCTAAGTTCCGAAATTGGGCCACTGCGATTTGTTTAGATGCTCCTAATTTACTCTCCAAATCCTCTTTTACCGGTAATCTGACTTCATATCGCCCATTCGATCTCCTGTTTGTTGTGTTTGAATAAAAGTTAATACATTCTTGATCTTCCAATGATAATTCTGATTGTTCGCAAATCTCCTCTACTTCCCAGAATTTACGTATTTCGTCTAAGTTGTTTAAAACTACGTTACACTGGAAGGTCTTGACGCTACCGCATAAAAGCCATCCTATTTTTGTTTGTTGCGCGATTGGCTGAGATGCATCTTCACCCCTTAGGATTCCTCCTAACATGATTTCTGCGTAAATGTCGGCTCCTAGTAACAAGTCGACGGAACGGCTGAGATAGTATTCAGGGTCGGCTAGGTTAATGTTTTCCGTGAATGACCATGAGGGTTTCTTAAATGTTTTGTTTGGCAAATGTTTAATAAGGTCATTCATTATTAACGCTTCCGTCGTAAAAGAGTAATCACTATATGTTGACTTGCATGTTAGATTAACTACACCCTTACAGTTTGCTTCGTTATGTCCTATGCCAAAAACAACTCCCTTAAAATGTTGTCTTTTCAGTCCTAGTTGTTGGGCAGCATGCTCCGATACGAGTGACAGTTGCGAACCCTGGTCAATTAGGGCTCTCATTAGGTGATAAGTACCCTCGGATGCTTGAACCTTTATCATCGCTGTAGCTAATAAAATTTCGGGACTGTATTCCTGGGACACATGCGAGCTGTTTCCCACGTGTTCTCTAGGTTTGGCGGAGTGTTTCGTAACTTGAGTGCCGGACGATGACGCAGTTGGCGACGGCTTCGTAAAAGCCTCATGAAGTAAAGTATTATGTTGAGCTTGACATTTGAGACATCGTTTTGTAGAAATGCATTTATTTCCATTGTGGCTGAACAAACAATTAGTACAAACACGTAATTTATTTGCTGTTTTTAGTTTTTGTTCGATGGAAGATTCCAGAAATGTTTTGCAACTGTAAAGTCCATGGTCCCCGCTGCATAATGGACATATGATATTGGACACGTGTAAAGATTTCGTAATGAATTTGTTTTTAGCGTTTTTGTTGAATGAATTGTTATAATTTTGATTTAAGTATTTCTTCTGATTTTGTGAAGATGATGCGTATTGGTGAATGTTTGATTGATTTGACCGTTGTTGAGAGAAATCTTTACGACGAGCTGTTTCTAAACTAATGAATTTGTTTTCCAAAAAATCCAAAAACTCTTGAAGTATCGGCAGATCACGGGAATTTTTCAGCGAATCTATGTATTCTGAATATGTTTCCGTATCAAGTTTTTGGGACATAATATGTACCACCATCGGGTCCCATGTTGATGTATCTACGCCTAAATTTTGGATTGCTCGTAGACTTTCTAATGTTGTATCGTGTAGTTTTTTAATATGAGGCAATGATTGATTTTGCATGTTTGGTAACCCTAATAGGATATTCATGTGCGACGAAAAAATTAATTTAGTGTTGTTATATCTGTGGTTGAGAATCTCCCAACACACAGTGTAGTTATCAGAACTTATTTGCAAATGTTGGATAAGGCTTTCCGCTTCTCCCTTAACCTTGCTTTTAAGAAATTGCATTTTTTGTGCCTTTGACAGGCTTGGGTTGTTATGTATGGTCTCTGAAAATAGATCTTTAAAGGACCTCCACTGATTATAGTTTCCAAAAAAGACAGGTATTTCCACACGCGGTGTTGATTGTTCACGATGGGAAACGGATTTTAGTATTAATAGATTTTTTCAGACTGTTAAATTGTTTTTCATGTTTGTTAAAAGTTTCCTCGTATTCCCAATGTTCCTCACCTATTTCAGCGTCTATCTCCCAGTGTAGTGAATCGATCGCTGACCACCTGGACTGGAGTGTTTTTAAAGAGTCCTCAAATTCCCATTTTTCGGAAATAGACTCCAAATTTATGTTTGAAACTGTTCGCCTGAACGCCTTGAAATTGGCTGATTGCTTACGTAAAAGATCATTTAGTTTGCTGTTCGTACCTTGGTGTACCATTAGTGGTCGTGACCTGTTGCTCTGTTCCTGTTCTTCTTCTTCACCGTGCGGTGCCCTGCTTCTTCTTCCTCGGTTAAATGTTGCTGCAACTCCTTTTTTGTTTTCTCCTCGCTCGTTCCTGGTTCACCCAGTAGTTGCTGATACATCTGTTTGATAGTTGTTTTAATTGTTTGATAGGACTTACTGGTGTTCTCGTAGCACTGCCCCTTGAAATAATCATGGTTGGGACTTACCTCCATAGACATGCGGTCATGGTTAAATTGGTAGTCTCTCCAGTATTCTTCTAAAGTGTCTAAATATTTCTTTAAGTTATCTACAGTTCTACGCTCGTAACTAGTTTTTCTTAAATTAACGCCTATCTTAAGAATATTGTTGGCCAATGTTAACTGACTATCGTATCGGTCAGCCATGTTAATTTGTTAATAGTAAGTAAATCTTCCAAAGAAGTAAAATGGACAGATCTTACTTGTTTTACGCTCTTTGCACACCGCTACCTCAGGGTCAGGCAGAAGCAGGCAGCTCAGCTGTATCCAATGTTAAGTTCCAGTATCACTGCAATCCTCACACTTGTTCACTATGTTATCACTAAGTTAATTTTTAACAGTACACTCCACAGTTTGCTAGTTCAATCCTCACAAATCACACGCGACGACGCAACGCAACTTGCAAGGTCACTCGAAGGACCAATTTGTTGGGGTGCAAGGTTGCGGTGGTAGGGAAAATGCAGAAAGTTAGTTAAAATGATATTTATTAAAAGTTCCACAAGTAAGTCCGATACAATTTGTTGTCAGGTGTACGCACACAGCTAGTTATATTTTAGACTGAAGTTTACACCACAAATAGTTTTGTTATATAATAGACAATGTTAGTTAAATGTTGATAGATATTGTTACTGTTATGTTTTAGAGAAAATGTTAAAAGTTAAGTTGAATGTTAGAATGCACCCGGACTTGCCGGCGTTTAGTTGTGCACTGATTGTTACGTAGTGTGGCGCGCGGTTCGCGAGTTAGGTAAAATAACAAAAGTGTTTGGTTGCATTTATTGCACCGAACAGCGTCATCACCCAACAACTTTGCACCGCGTTGTATCAGCATGGCTAAGAACCACAGCAAGGGAAGTTGCCTTCACATAAAAAAACCGCATCAAAATTGGTCTATCCGTTCGAGCGCTACGACGCCACAGAAACACACTAGCATCCACTTTGCTCAGACATTGGCAAGTTCTTATTTCCGTTGTGTATGACATGTATTTTTATTGTTAGTATTCTAATGTATATATATATTTATGTATCTATGTGTATGTTTATGTTAATATGTATATATATACTTATATTTGATATTATATATTTATAATCAATATTTATTTATTACCGTATTACCTTTTATGTATTCTAGTTTATCTTACTTATATATTTTTATTTTTGCTGTCATATCATGATATAAAATTAAGTTAGTACTATGCTCACTATCGCACCACTCATTTACTATTACTTCTATTTGCCAATCCTGTCACCCAAAGGTAGCCTGTAAGAGATTGCCTTGGCGATAAGGCCGCCTATTGTACATCTGAATTTATATTTAAATGTTATTTTCATGTGTTTTGGTGCAATAAAGTGTTTTTACTTACTTACACTAGCGTCAAACTTTAAACACCCTCCTTTCTTACGGGGGTTAAATATACCTTATATATCGAGTCTAAAAACTTTGAGGGAATGGGCGAGATTTGAATCATGGTAATAGGCGATGCGGCTAGCAACCCATCACTATTTTGATTCCTTTTCCATCTTAACGCCCACCACCACGCTAAGCGTGGCCTTTGGGCCTAACGGCCCTGGGCTCTGTCTACCCCAGTCAGGGATATAGACGTGAAAATGTATCTGTATCTAAAAACTTTAATTCCTCACCGTAGTCAGCGATGCCGTCTAGTTTGTCCCTCTCCTTATTTAAGAGGTGGTAGTCGGTGCCGCCATAAGGGTTCTCCATCATGTCTTTTATTCTCTCAAAAATCTCACTCCACATTTCTATAACAATAAAAAAACAATAAATATATGGAAACAAATTACATAGATTGAGCTAGCCCCAAAGTAAGGTCGAGACTTGTGTTATGGGATACAAACTCAACGGTACGAGTACTATATAACAAATACATATATGTGGGATGTGGGGCAGAGAAAAATCCACAGAAACTTAGTTCGAGGTAAATCACGGCTTTATTCGTGGTGAATAAATCTTATTTTTAATTTACAAGTCGTCTTTTCTTATCTTAGCTTATCGTCTTAGCAAATCTTAGCAATCACCCCTTTTTTCATTCCTCTCAATTCAAACTTTTCCCGCGTCTCTTCCTTTCTCTTTCACACCCTCTTACTTGTATCGTCCATCCTTGTCTTACATACCGAACGTTCCTTTCCATTCAAAACTCTTTCATCCTACATATATAAATAAAATATACATAGTATATACACGGTGATTTTTCATTGGTTTTGAAGCCTAATTCGCTCGACCTAATTAGCTAGTCAAAATAAAAATTCAGAAACAAAAAATGTTGTCAAAAACTCGAAAGTAAAATTGTGAGATCAACTAGTAGTACCGCCGCCATACACCGCCCGCCGGCCGGCCGGGGTCATCGACATTACGCAGCTGGCGGCCGGTGTATAACTACGTGGTCTCGATCGAAAATCATTTATCTTATGACATACAGAAATTTGGATTACGTATATGGATAGAGGAATTTATTTATTAAACGACATTTTTTTTTTCCGAAACCAATAAAAAGTCAGCTTGTATATAATCAATGAACACAATACCAACAAATAAAATAAAATAAAATAAACAAAACACCACTGAAACACACCAATGAAAGTCAGTGTGTATACCAACTGACCTTTTCTCTCGACAGCTTTGACAAGCCGCTCGCAGTATTTCAGCAGACAATAGCCCACGTCTCTGACCGCGGCGAACATCTTCCTGAACTCTCTTCTCGAGTCTTCCTCCAAACTTCTGCTGAGTGGAGCGAGCGAGAGAATCTGTTCTGCTGTGAACTCGTCGAAGTATTGCGTTTCTGGGTGCAGCTACAATTTTACAAAGTAAATTAATATATACTTTATTTATTTATTTATTTAATAATTACATTGCATTGCACATGATTCATTCCATACAAAAAAACATCACATGCACCTTGTCAGGCATTGCAATGGAACGAGAGGGAGGTAGACATTTTCTATTTTTTCTTGTCCTGCAGGTATTCGGCAACTGAATAATATGATTTTTTTAACAGATGGGTTTTTAATAAGTTTACAAATGTTTTGTCATTTTTTTCGTCTTTTATGTCCTATACGGACTATACTCCATTTGGTTAGGTATTTAAATAAATGTAAACAATCTTGACATGTCCTTTTATTGAAATATACACTTTATAAATTAATAATTTTGCTAATTACAAAGTTATTATGTTATAAATTACATAATTACTTATGTTATATATTATATACTAGCCGAAGCCCGCGACTTCGTTCGCGTGGACTTTATGTCTCTGGAAAATGCTCATCAGGCTGAACAACTTTTACTAAGGCGGCATTTTTATATCTCTTATAGTTTAGCTGGACCATTATGGTTCTGCATCAGGCGTTCCATTTTCCAAAATCATTTATACCCTATATGTTGCCCAGGCTTAATACCTATATAACAAAAAAAGTTTCGTTCGAATCCGTCCAGTATTTCCGGAGATTAGCGTGTACAAACAGACAAACAGACAAACAGACATACAGACAAACAGACAGACATTTTTTTTTAAATTCTTACTCTATTACAACGTCTCCATCGCCCCCAATATTTTTTTTGGAAATATATTTAATGTACAGACACACTTTTTTTTACTGTTTTATTATATGTATAGATATTATGTTATATATTATATATTATGTTATAAATTACATAATTACTTTGTTATTTGCAAAATTATTGATTTTTGGACATTTTCTCTTGCCCTGACGGCAGTCCCGTAAATAGCCTTTTTTGCGCCCTGTGCGAGCTTCTATAACTGCGCCCTTGTTTTTTTAGATATTATAGGTACCCTAGAGCAATGCTATGTATAGGTCTACTTTATTTTATTCAGGATGATAAAATAAAGAACAAGGAACTTGGTGTTGGTGGACCAATTATCTAATATTTTGGAAGAAAAATCTATTTTTTTAAAGAATTGATGTGGGCAAACAAGCAGATGAGCCATCTGATGTTAAGTGGACCCTTCGCCTATTATACCACCCACTGTGTCTCACTCACTAAAACTCAATCGCAAGTTCACTAGTGCAAATGCGTTGCCCACCCTGATCTTAAACTTATCAGGAGCAAACCGAAAAAATAATAGTCTTGCCTGATCTGGCCGTTCTTGCGCCCCCCAGAGACTACGCCCTGTGCCTGGGCACCGGTGGCACCGCCCTATTTACGGCACTGCCTGACGGGGAATCGAAGGCGTTAGCTTACACCTTTTTATCCGATTAGAGCAAAGCCAAGGGTCTCATCATCATCATCAGGTCTTTTTGTCTCCACTGCAGGAGCACGACCCTCTCTGTCCAGAGCCACACTTGGCCAGAGCAGACAGAGAACTTGGCCTACACTCTCCTCCAGACAGGTGGGAGAGGTCTCATCGATGTTTATAAGCTTTGTTCAGCTTGTATTCCCTAAGTCGCCTTCTACGACATCCACGGGAGGACTTGGAGTGGCCCTATTCTACTCTGCCGGAAACCACACGACAATAATTAAATAATAGAAGCTGGTTCCATGCTGGTCTGGGAGAAAAGAAAAAACTTAAAATATACTAGCTGCTACTCGAGATTCGAATCATGGTAATAGGCGATGCGGCTAGCAATCCAATCACTATTTTGATTCCTTTTCAATCTTAACGCCCACTATCACGCTTCTTCTTCTTATCGTGTGTGTTAGTGACTAACACTAGTGTCAGAGTTTTTAAACCGCCTTAAAGGCCTCTGAGATGGTTTTAGGTAACGACCAATGTCAAAGACAGTGACCGGGACCGACGGCTTCACGTGCCCTCCGAAGCACGGATCATCTTATCTACTACTATCACGCTAAGCGTGGCCTTTGGGTCTTATGGCCCTGGGCTCTGTCTGCCCCGTCAGGGATATAGACGTGAAAATGTATCTATATAAGCTGGTAAATAAGAATACATACCACTTGTGAGATTTGATTCCTGACTTCGTCATCTTCGATCTTCGCAGCTCCATATTCAGATAACCTGTTCAGTATCAGGGCGAGGTGTTTGTCTTGAGGTCCAAGGTTCGACTCCCGCATCCGATGCAGTGTGAACGCCAAGTTTGATATCATTTCGTCTTGTTTTGTTGCGTCTGGAATTTTATTTCATTGGTTCATACCACTGACCTCCATATATACAAGTACGCTGGACCTATGATACCCTAAGAAATGACAGCTCTTTATTGTGCCTATTTGAAGCGCCCCCAATGCGTGGGAAGAGAACTAAATCTGACGTAACTTTTAGTTCCGTTCCCACCCACTGCTACGAATGCCTACGATCAGCGCCAAAATGGCGAAAATCAAATCGCCTCACTATGGCCCGGCTAATCATAGGTCCAGCGTACTTGTATATATGAAGGTCAGTGGTTCATACTAACTAAATTAATAGTTAACTTTTTTCTGAGTGTATATTTGTAAATCATCATCATCATCATTTCAGCCGCATAACGTCCACTGGACATAGGCCTCTCCCAAAGATTTCCAAAATGACCGATCAAGAGCGGCCTGCATCCAGCGCCTTCCAGCGACCCTGGTCAGGTCATTTGACCACCTTGTGGGTGGGTGCCCTACGCTTCGCTTGCCAGTACGCGGTCGCCATTCAAGAACCTTTTTGCCCCATCGGCCATCGGTTCGTCGCGCTATGTGTCCCGCCCACTGCCACTTCAACGAGCTAAGCCGCTTGATATTTGTAAATATGTAACTTTTTTCTTTTTTCTTTCTTATTTAATAAAACGGTTCATACTTGAAAATTTACAAATCAAACATTTACAATAATAAATACAATGTGGAAGGGACATACCCGCAATAAATCTAACCACGGGCTATACTAGATCACTATAGTATAAAGAAATTAAAATTACAGTCACAATCTAAAAAAATCGGCATTTCCATACAAGAGTGTGCAAACACCCGGGCAATTTGTATGGGAACGTCGTATTTTTTTGTTTTTTTGACGTGATGACGTCTTTAAAATCGTTTTAGTCGGGTGACATGTTCAGAAACTTGTGTCACACCAAAACCTCACGAGCGCGATCGCAGGTATAACGAGAGAGAGACGGACCGATCTCCCGTCTCATCTCGAGCGCTGCCAGAAGACGTTATCACGTAAACATCTCGATCGTAAACCTACTTTACAAACAACCAATTTTTTTTTTCGTATATATTTATTGATTAAATGAATAAAAGGGTTAGCCATTTACAAACGAAAAAAAAAAAAAATTTAAAACCCCGACTTTTTACTTTTTACTTTTAACTTTCAAACAGCTGAACCGATTTTCAACAAACATAGCTAAGAACCACCGCAAAATTACTTGCTTTCACGTGAAAGAAACCGTATCAATATCGGTCCATTCCATCCGTTCGAGAGCTACTGTGGTACAGACAGACATTACCATAAAAATGATACTCTGCTTTTGTCAGGGGTTAAAAATCGGGAGTCTTCTTCTTCTTATCGTGTGTGTTAGTGACTAACACTAGTGTCAGAGTTTTTAAACCGCCTTAAAGGCCTCTGACATAGTTTTAGGTAACGACCAATGTCAAAGACAGTGACCGGGACCGACGGCTTAACGTGCCCTCCGAAGCACGGATCATCTTACTTATTAGACAATCAGGTGATCAGCCTGCAATGTGTAAAAATCGGGAGTTACTTACCAGTTGTCCACTGCTGGTCGTGGTGTACCAGCGCCATCTCGTGGAGACTCGTTAGAACTTTTTTACTTTTAGCGAACGAGCTTGTTTCCGGTTTGTTCGCTTTTTTAAGGATGTTGTTTATGTCATTTGTTGATAACTCTGAAAGTATTGGAACAACATAATGAAGATATAAAGAGTGTGACAAAATATACCGAAACTATATTAAGAGTGAATTCAGTGCGTGATAGTGAACAACTTTCCCTAAGAAACAAATGTCGAAATATGAAAATAGTTTTTGGTTTACCCACTGACCTCCATATATACAAGTACGCTGGACCTATGATTAGCCGGGCCATAGTGAGGCGATTTGATTTTCGCCATTTTGGCGCTGATCGTAGGCATTCGTAGCAGTGGGTGGGAACGGAACTAATATGACAGATGGGACAATGACATCGATAAAAGTCATTTCCGAATTAGTTACGTCAGATTTAGTTCTCTTCCCACGCATTGGGGGCGCTTCAAATAGGCACAATAAAGAGCTGTCATTTCTTAGGGTATCATAGGTCCAGCGTACTTGTATATATGGAGGTCAGTGGGTTTACCACACAAACTTGGATTAGCTCATGGTATAATAAAAAAAGGTATTCTCTTCCCGTGACAGCTGATCACGTAGGTGGAACTTGACTACGTCATCAGTTTGATATGTCGCCACTGTGTGAAATTGAATTACCCGAGCGTAATGCATTTTTGAACTTTATATACCAATTTCGAATTAATAATCCATTATATCAATTTATAAAAAATTGAATTGATGAATCACGCGAGAATCGCGAGATACTAAATAGCTAAGTTACTTAATATTTTATTTAATATTCATGAACTAATTGAGAAAGTCCTTAAATTTACTGAAAAGAACAATCAGTGGCAACACTTTGTGACGTAGTCAAGTTCCATCTCGGGAAGAGAATATCTGTTTTATTATACAATGAATTAGCTGATCGGTCAACTTATAGAACAAAAATTACTTTTCGCGAAAATGCAAACAATATGAATTGATGATGTCACATAATAAATATGAATATTACATACAGTATTACATACATTTTTTATTTCTCCCATGCTGGTCTGGGAGAAATAAAAAAACTTAGAATGTACCAGCTGCTTCTCTTCCCACGCAGATCGTAAAAGCCGATCGAGGGAATGGGCAAAAATGCAAATCATGTTAACAGGCGGTGCGGCTAGCAACCCATCACTGTATTGATTGCTTTTCCATCTACTCGCCCACCATGACGCTAAAAGTGGCTTTTGGGTCTTGCGGCCCTGGGCTCTGCATAGAACCGCAAGACCCAAAATGCTCTGTCTGCCCCAGTAGGGATAAAGACGTGATAGTATGTATGTATGTATGAATTGATGATGCCACATAATAATTATAAGTATTACATACAGAACGGAATCTCGTAAGGTCCCGCGCAATACGCGTCCCCGCACCTCTCCCCCGCTCTCGCCTTGTGGGGGGGGGGGGGGGGTAGAGCCACAGAATAAGACTACTACGCACATACAGAAGTCTTACTCAGCAAAGGAATTTAAAGAAATATCCACTCAATGTCGTTAGCGATATGGTTTAATTTAGCTCGCGCCAGAACTCGGCACCTCTTCGTTTAGATACGTAGAAGTACATTGCAAGCCAATTTCATTCTTATAACTGTAGACATACGATTCACGTCACTGAATTTGCCACCTAAACGGGGGTTACATAGGCTTGGTAGAACGAGTAAAAGGGGGAGAGGTGCGAGGACGGGAAAATTCTTCCTTAAACCCCCCCCCCCCCCCCCCCATATTGCGCGAGACCTTAGAAGATTCTGTTGTATGTAATACTTATATTAATTCTTCTATAAATACGACTCCTCTATCTTTTCCTGTGGACGTCGTAAGAGGCGACTAAAGGACTAAGCACAAACATCTCGTGCTACAACTGCATTTCGGAGGTAAGATGTTTTTCCCTTAATTTATCAACATGAACATTTGCTGTACTTAACCTCCGTGGCGTAGTGGTCACCGTGCTAGTCCGCCACCCAGAGGTCCCGGGTTCGATCCCCGGTCAGGGTAAGTTGGAAAATGGCCTTTTTCAAATTGTCCTGGGTCTTGGATGTTTATCTATATATGTATTTGTTATTCAATATAGTATCGTTGAGTTAGTATCCCATAACACAAGTCTCGAACTTACTTTGGGGCTGGCTCAATCTGTGTTATATGTCCCTATATAAAAAATAAAATGCTGGTCCTGTGCTCCCATGCTGGTCTGGGAGAAATAAAAAAAAACTTAGAATGTACCAGCTGCTTCTCTTCCCACGCAGATCGTAAAAGCCGATCAAGGGAATGGGCAAAAATGCAAATCATGTTAACAGGCGATGCGGCTAGCAACCCATCACTGTATTGATTGCTTTTCTATCTTCTCGCCCACCATGACGCTAAAAGTGGCTTTTGGTTCTGCATAGAGCCGCAAGGCCCAAAATGCTCTGTCTGCCCCATTAGGGATAAAGACGTGATAGTATGTATGTATGTATAAAAAATAAAAATAAAACTACTCACCTTTTAAATTGTGTTCCAGATACAGCTTATAAATCCCAACGGAGTCCGGCGTTTGATCAGGACAACTCGAAACAAATGTCACTGAAAGCAAAGATAATATAATTACTAACGTAACAGATACCCAACGCCATAGAAACGATTGGAGAGGCCGTAAGCACGCAAAACTGGAGTTGCGGAGCGGCCTCTCAGAGATGGCAGCACATACGACTAGCCAAAAAGGTGACAAAGAAAGTGCTGTATATACTTTTAAAAAATATATTGCATTTCATATAAGTCTTATTTCACTAATTAGAGTACTACTTAAATAATAGTTCTAAAAGATTTTTATGTTTCAATTTTTACCTTAAAGCGCCATCTAGTTACAAGGAAAAGAAATAATAATGTTTATATGACGATGGGTAGGCATGCTGAAAGTAATTGCTAGCATTAATAGGGTTGTATGCAGGGACAACACGTTTATTTGATAGGTAAATTTAAAAAAAACCCTTACTGTCAAGACGCCATCTAGTGATTAGAAGCGGAACTACCGATACACACCGACAAGTGACAATTTGAGACGTTTTATTTTCTTAACGGTACAAAATGATTTATTTTTAACCTGCGACAAAAAAAAAAGTGGTTTTATTAGTTTGACGCATGGTATAATAATATACTGCGCCAGGTATGGCATTCCGACATATAGTGGTCACGTGGGTGACACGAGCCTACGCCACCGCCACTCAGTGTTACCGGTACTGTAAAATCAAACACCCCAACTTTCATTATTCACGTATATCTGCATCGGATTAAACCATGTCCATTTTTACAAATAACCTATTTATGAAAAAATAAGTTAGACTTGTTAATGATAACAATTATAACCTAATTTTTTATGCATTAAAATATTTATTGTCATAAATAATGGCAGGCAGACGTTCCCTAAATCTTAATTTAGTCACATTAAAGTGGCAACTCTGTGGTGACGTAGGCTCGTGTCACTGCCGGAATAGCAGACCTGTTTTTTTGGATCATGGTTTGACGCTAACGAATGTCGGTCTGTTTGTGCCATCGTAACTCTCGAACGGACGGACCGATTTCGATGCGTTTTTTTACGAGAATGCGAGTTTCATTGCGATGGTTCTTAGCTATTCTTGATTAAAATCGGTTAAGCCGTTGAATAGTTATTGAGGGTTA
Source organism: Acrobasis consociella (assembly GCA_963555685.1). Lineage (NCBI taxonomy): Eukaryota > Metazoa > Arthropoda > Insecta > Lepidoptera > Pyralidae > Acrobasis > Acrobasis consociella. Next base: position 13,592,793 of record OY743129.1, read on the forward strand.
ACGCTTGAAAGTCGGGTTTTTTAATTTACCTGGCAAATTATAGATGGCGCTACGGATATCAATCCCGCTTAACATTGGTTGGAATATGTAGTTCCGCCACTCATCACAAGATGGCGTTGTCAGGTTTTTTTTAATTGTAATTTAACCTTCAATTTTAACCGGTAAAGACCCGCACGACTTTAATAAATGTCCACGTTCATTGTCTTATTATTGTGTCTGGTGTTGGCGGTAATGGAACGGTTAAGGGTCCTACCCGCGCTAGCGACCTTGAAAACACAAAAAAAATAATTTCTCTTTCTGTAAGTGAGATTATCAGAAACACTTGTACAACTTTTTAGCTGGTATCCTTAAGTTACATTAGAACCTCGAAAGTCATTGAAATACAATACGCTGTAGTTTCCTTTTTGTAAAGGTTTCTAAAGCGGATAGTATTTCAATGACTTTCGAGGTTGTAATGTTTCTTAAGGATATTAGCTAAAAAGTTGTACGAGGGTTTCTGATAATCGCGATTTCTAGCGCGGGTAGGACCCTTAATATAGACAATAATTTGAAAGTATTTTCGTACCAGCCGTATCGAGTGCTTCCTTCAATAAATGACTTTTGTTTCGCTCCAACGCCATCCCCCTGAGAGCCAGCAATTTTTGGTGATGCCACGATATTTTATCTTCTTTTGCAAGATTCCTAAAATTTAAGGAATACCTATTAAAATAAAATAAATACACTTCCTGTACATTTATATGCCGTGTGGTTTCCGGCAGAGTAGAATAGGGCCACTCCAAGTCCTCAGTGGATGTCGTAGAAGGCGACTTAGGAAATACAAACTAAACAAAGCTTATAAACATTAATGAGACTTCAACACGTCTGGCCAGCGAGAAGAGTCAGTAGGCCAAGTCCTCTGGCTGCTCTGGCCAAGTGCGGCTCTGTTAGTACAGAGAGGGTCGTGCTCCTGCAGTGGAGACAAAAAGACCTGATGATGATGATTGTACGAAGTGGAAAAGAAAAAAGATAAAAAAATCATGGCCTTTAGGTATTGTGGCCCTAGGCTTTGTCTGCCCCCTCAAGGATAAAGACATTGCAGTGTATCGTTGTAATGAATACAGATAAATTATCACGTCTATATCCCTGATGGAGCAGACAGGGCCGTAAGACCCGAAGGCCACGCTTAGCGTGGTGATGGGCGTGAAGAAGGAAAATGAATCAAAATAGTGATGGTTTGCTAGCCGCATTGTCCATTTAAATGATTCGAAATTTTTCCATTTTCTCGATTGACTATTACAATCTGCGCGGGATGAAAAGCAACTGGTATATTCTAAGTTTTTCTTATCTCATAGACTAGCATGGAAGAGAATTATAACGAAAAAACAATAAAAAAATTGTTGTTAAAAACATAACTTACGCAACATTATGCCGTTGGCAACACTGAAGCACTCCCCTGTGTAGTGCCATCTCATTCGCTCTCGCACACCATAGCATCTCGTTAGAGCAGGACGGATATGCCGCTTCTCTTTCATTAGCTTGAGCAGATCTGATGGAAAGAAGGTAATGTCTGAACACAAAGACAAAGAGATCTCTAAGACCTAAAGGAAAAAAAAACAATGTCTTAGGACAAACAGATCTCTCTAAGACTGATCTCCGCCGCTGGTGACAAGAGGGCTGGCTGCTTTTTCGCACAACGAATCAGTATTGCCATGCCTCCCCATCGCCATATAAACATAAATATTTCTCTTCCTTGTCACTAGATGGCGCTTTATGGTAAAAATTAAAACATTATAATCTTTTATTACCTTTAAATTAAATAAAGCGTTAATCAAATTAATTAAATATGAGTTACATGAAATGCAACAAATATTTTTAAAGCATATTCAGCACTATTGTCACTTTTTTGCTAGTCGTGTGTGCTGCCATCTCTGTGAGGCCCCGCAACTCTAGTTTTGCCTACTTACGGGCCCTCCAACAGTTTCTATGGCGCTGGGTATCTGTTTCGTTAGAAATTTATAATCTTTGGTAATGCGATCCAACGGGGAAATGCGGCCAGCATTCTTGGCTTTATGCCACATAATCCCGATTTTTAAAGTAAACTTGTAGCAGGTATTTAACTTTGTAGAAGCTACTACTTAGAAGTCGATTTTCTGTGGGTGTGGTACTTCCCCGGGCGAGCCGGCTCATTCGTGCTACTAGCAAAACAAAGTATTGCAAGTAACGCACACCACAAATATATGTAATAAATAAATAAATATATCCTATCCTACTAATATTATAAACTAGAGGCAGCGCGCGGCTTCGCCCGCCTTATCCACACGAGTGAAGTCGCGGGTGTGATGCAATATAGCCTATAGCCTTCCTCGATAAACGACCTATCTAATACCGAAAGAATTTTTCAAATCGGACCAGTAGTTCCTGAGATTAGCGCGTTCAAACAAAAAAATAAACAAACAAACAAACTCTTAAGCTTTATATATAAGAATGGATGCGAAAGTGAGGTTGTATATTTGTTTGTTTGTTTGTTACTACTTCATACTTTAACTGACCCTTTTTAGATGAAATTTGATATGAATATAGTTTGAGAGTCGGGGAAGGACATAGGGTACTATTTATCCCGAAATTCCCACGGGGAGCGAAGCCCGCGGGTACAGCTAGTACAATAATAAAGTCCCCGCAACCGAAGGGCATGTATGAAGAGATTGATAAGTTTAGATGAAGCAAAAGGTTTGTTAGGATCGTAGCAAGTGGAGGTCCATAGCCTCTGCCTACCCCCGCGGGAAACAGGCGTGATATTATGTATGTATGTATGCCCAAGGTCTCCAGAGTAGTGGTACCTGATCATAAGCCTGGCGGCCCACTCTACCAGACAGTCCCTGGCAGACATCTGGCAGCTCCACGGCTCGCTGTCCAGTTGCCAGGACAGAGCCTCGGCCACCTGAAATAGCCTATTATTGTACTTTGTTATAGGATAGTATCGGAGCCACTTATACAAGTCAAATAACAATTTTTGGTCTTCTTCTTATCGTGTGTTAGTGACTAACACTAAAGTCAGAGTTTTTAAACCGCCTTAAGGCCATACCCAAATTTTCAGGGGTCCAGTGGCGCCGCCATTTAAAATAAATCATTTAAAAGGAAACGGAGATATCATTTAAAATTGTGTCTTGGTCAAGTTCTAGATACCCATTCAAAGTATTTTTTAAACTACTTTTTGTAGTTTTAAGCGAGAACGTGAAGCTTTTCTACGCACATTTGCGAAAAACGGCCACTTTTAGCTAATGTGCGTAGAAAAGCTTCACGTTCGCACTTTAAATTATAAACAGTAGTTCATAAAATAGTTTTAAGGGTTATCTAGGGCTTGACCAAGACACAATTTTGAATGATATCTCCGTTTCCTTTTATATGATTTATTTCAAATGGCGGCGCCACTGGACCCCGGAAAATTTGGGTATGGCCTTAAAGGCCTCTGACATGATTTTAGGTAACGACCAATGTCAAAGACAGTGACCGGGACCGACGGCTTAACGTGCCCTCCGAAGCACGGATCATCTTACTTATCAGACAATCAGGTGATCAGCCTACAAATGTCCTAACCAAACTAGGACAACAACACGAAGTTGTTGCCCTCGCCGGGAATCGAACCCGCGACCTCCGGGTATGAGCCGAACGCCCTAACCACTATACCACGGAGGCAAATTTTGGTTAAACGTCAAGACAAACGTTTTTTTATGGGAATAAGGAGGTGAACTAATTTATCATAGGAGACTGAAGGTCACGCTGCCTGCAATGGGCCTGGGCTAGATTCGTCCCAAGAACCGCGTAGCGAGGCTTCCAGATAAGACGTGTTACCTGAGACACCTACTTATGTATCTGTGACGTATCGTGTGTCTGTGAATAAATACTTAATACGAGTAATTCCATATAATAGTTTTATAGTGCTAACAGTCTCATTAAATAAATAAATATATAGGGACAAATTACACAGATTGAGCTAGCCCCAAAGTAAGTTTGAAACTTGTGTTATGGGATAATAACTCAACGGTACTATATTTTATAACAAATACATATATATATAAACATCCAAGACCCAGGACAATTTGAAAAAGGCCATTTTCCAACTTGCCCTATCCGGGAATCGAACCCGGGACCTCTGGGTGGCGGACTAGCATGGTGACCACTACGCCACGGAGGTCGTCTCATTAGAAAGACTATTAAATAGTATGGTAAGTTTAGCTACGTATATCTTACCATACTTTTCTCTCATTAGCAAATAATGGAGAATTAACATTAACAACGATTTTTTAAGTAATTTAGTAAGTGATTAAGTGAGTGAGTAAGTAAGTAAGGTATCTAATACTTACAACCCTCTTCTCCTTCCCGGTAAAAAAACATTGATTACATTTGACACTCTGTGTCAATAATATTTCCTCGCTATTTATTACAATTTATACAAATTTAATTTGAATAGCTTAATTCTTCTCGCCCACCATGACGCTAAAAGTGGATTTTGGGTCTTGCGGCCCTGGGCTCTGCTTAGAACCGCTCAGGCACGTGCTTTCCATAGAGACTCAAAGACATTGTCTACCCGGAGGTTCCCTAATATATGCGCATTTTTTTATTTAAAAATAAATTATAATAGGCTAATATTTTCAAATAAACGCGCGCTTTCCTGTCCATCGCGCCATATGCTGGCTATTTAGTGGCGCTTATTTAGTGTAGGTATACGTATATATGTCGCAGTTGGATCGTATAATCCGCTGTTATTCAAAAACTCTACTCTAGCTATTTGGCGTTACAGCTCGGTTTTGTAATATAGCTGAAAATCGGTCAGCTAGATCGTCCAATATGTTACGTTTAACAAACTAGCTAACTTAAGATTGTAGAACGATTAGTTCGGAATTCTGCCACTTGTGGCTTGTGAAGTGTCAGTGTCATAACAACAAATATGGCCTCCCATAGAGTAAATTCTTCGCCGCGTTCCGGGACTAAGCTGTTTTTATCGAGAGACATCAGGGGCATCGTTTGTGATTTCGGAGTGCAAAAGATTGAAAAGAATAAAGCAGACCTTTAGCTTGGATCCCATATTGTTATTTCCCCGCCCTCCTTCCGGCAAGATGGAAAATTCACGTGAATCAATTGGCCGTAAGAAATCGCTGCGCCATTGAGTTGTCGGGTTTAAATTTCTATATTTCTAATCCAATTGCATCGAGCGGATTATCATTCTTCATTGGTGTTTTATGATGTTGGAGACTGAATAATTTAGTAAGGAGTTGAATTGAGGGTCTATTTCCATTCCACGAGTAATTTAAAAATAATAAAAAAAACAACTATTCCCCTTATATATTAATTTGTCTGGTAACACAGTTTTATTCAATGATGGTAACCCTATAAGCTATCTCAACGCTAGCTGTTTTGTTAAACGTAATTACGTAACTCATTGACAATCGAGCTGAACTATTTTCAGCTGTTTTACAAAACCGAGCTGTATTGCCAAACAGCTAGAGTTTTTGAATAACTACGGATTATACAATTCAACTGCGACATATATATACGCAGTACTCTAGGCACTTACCTAGAAGACAATTCTCCATAGCGTCTCGATTTACACACATTCACAGTGCACGGATAGGAATTTGCATGTGTAGTGTGATCGTCTACGTATTTCATCGACGCACACACACGCGAAATTTCCGCACACACAACCAATATCTAAGACAAGAGCTAATGCATGCCATTTTTAAAACGCGTCAGTTATAAACAAAGCTAATTTTTGTATGGAAAAAACCATTAGGTTAGTGAAATACTGAGTTTCAAAAATGGCCCTTATCTTTAAGCTAGTTCTATCTCAATAATCAACGTTTTTTATCTCTTTTCACTTTCGACCAATAAGGAATGATATCGATTTCGAGCCTTTTTATTTGTCCCTTGAAGCATTCCGTGATGAAAAGTAGAAAGTTATTGGTTCTCGCTTGTGTTACGCTACCAATTTAAATACGCGAAAGATGTTCGAGGATAAAATGAAATTACGTATACTTTTGTGTTAGTCGTATATATTTGATATTTTTTCTTGTCCAATGATAATTATTTGCATTGTCGCATTACAAATTACAAGTAATTATTTAGGAAGGAAATTAGGAGGAAAACTTTATTACCGCTTTATAACAACGCTTTAATGCAATGGAAAGTTTTTCATGTAAAAGTTGTGCATCAGGTGTTTGTTCTAACTTTTGAGGACAAAAGAGCAATAATCATAAATGGCCGATGCCAGCCTATTTTGGATTTCATTCAAACAAGCGGTAAGCTAAAAAGAACATTTAATAGTATTAAACAATATGACGCGTATAAGTGGCTCTCGGGATGTAAACACACTAATAGGGTCAGTTCAGTCAGAGAGTTTTTTTTTGTCCCACTGCTGGGCAAAGGCCCCACAATTAGTCTATCCTGCAATAATTGGTGATGCACGTCCCTGGAACCGCTAGACCTAAAATGCTCTGTCTGCCCCATTAGGGATAAAGACGTGATAGTATGTATGTATGTATGTATTAATTTCAATTCAGTTTTATCCAGTTCAGTTTAATTCTAGTTCTACTTACCGTGCTAATTTGTATGGAGCTGCAGGTTTTTTGCGATTTTAGGGATGGTCCCATAGTAAAACAATTTCGAACAGATATCTGTTCAAGAAAAATTTTACAAGCGTCTTCTCTCTAATTAATTTAAATATCTACACTGGTATCAGGTGTTGTCAAGGATCCTATATGGTATTTAGACATAAGAAATTATATTATATAGGTATGTATCAATCATATTATTAGTATATATATTATTACTGTATATATGTATTGTATATTCTATTATATATTTGTATTAACATTTAAGTATTTGTATTTATTGTGTTGTAACTAGAAGGGTTTATTTTATTATTAGAGCTATAATTATTTATTTGTACGCCTACCACCAGTTTTCTCTTTTTACCCCGAAGGTTGACTGGTAGAGAATGCTATTAGCATTAAGTCCGCCTTTTGTACCATATTGTTTTGGTAAATAAAGATTTAATTAAAATTTTAATTGATTTTTAAATGTTTTTAAAAATTGAATTTTAAAATGTTAATTGATTCAAAGTCAAAGTCAAAGTCAAAAAAATTTCAAAGTCAAAAATTTTTATTCAATGTGGGATAAATTTATCTCTTATTGAAGGTAATTTTTTTTAAATATTATTTTAGTGCAAAAGCTAAAAACTACTAGCGTTTTATTAGTACGTTTACTTTATTTCGGGTTGATACCCCCTTCCCGTTACATGACGTATAATTATCTGTATAATGTATTTACGTGGTTTCCACGTAAAGTGGGAAAAGGTAAGAAGGAAGAAGAAGAAGAATGTATTAATGTGGTTCCCACTTACGGCTAACTCGCTATAGCATTATAAATTAATAAAAGTCAAAAAACAAAAAAAAACGACATTACCATACGAATAGGGGTGACACAGGGTCCGAAAAGTATGATTGTAATTAGTCCGTCTTTTAGATTATCCAAAAATAATGGACCCGTATTTTGCAGTTTACCAAAAAAGTAAAAATTCACAAAGATACGGAGCGTCAAAGTTCCGGAGTGGGGGCTTGCGACGTCACACTTAAGTATCAATCGTACCCAGCCGTGACGTCACGCGAAATTTAAATGCGCTGTATCTTTGTCATCTTTGGTTTCTCAGAGAAAAGAAAAATTCGTGTACAATATTTTTTAATAATCTGACCAAAAATATTTTTCCATTTGTCATGCTTATTGGTCTGGCAGCTGCGATAGTATATTTATCTGTGGTCTTCAAATCAAATCTTCCATGCAGGTCTGGGACAAAAAAGAACTTAGAATGTACCAGCTGCTTCTCTTCCCGGGCAGATCAGAGGCCAAACAATCGAATCATGTTAATAGGCGATGCGGCTAACCATCCATCACTATTTTGCCTCCGTGGTGTAATGGTTGGAGCGTTCGGCTCATACCCGGAGGTCGTGCGTTCGATTCCCGGCGGGGGCAACGACTTTGTGTCGTTGTCCTAGTTTGGTTAGGACATTGTAGGCTGATCACCTGATTGTCTGATAAGTATGATGATCCGTGCTTCGGAGGGCACGTTAAGCCGTCGGACCCGGCCACTGTCTTTCAAATTCAATTTTTTTATTATTATCTCCACAATCTTGACTTATTGACATTGGTCGTTACCTAAAACCATGTCAGAGGCCTTTAAGGCGGTTTTCAAACTCTGACACTAGTGTTAGTCGATAAAACACACGATAAGAAGAATTCGACGGTAAACTAGTCTAATATTTCGTGCTAGTTAAACGGTTGAATTAAACCGTTCGTTTATTTAACGCCTATCTCTTTATCTGTATTATTTTAAAGAATTTAATTTAATAAAATAATAATGTATGTATGTGTCCACTCACAGCCGACTGGTGGAACCTCCAGCGCGGCCACGTCCGTGCGTCGCGCAGCCAGCGCGCGCTGTGTGCGGTGTCGTCGGAGTACGCCGACACCAGCGCCGCCAGCCAGGGGACGGCACGGCCGGACACTAGGCGACAAAAGTTAATTTGCCTAAAAAACCGAATTTTAACCGGAAAAGTACAAAACACAAATTAATTTAGAACTGTATTAGCAGCTTGTAAATGTTTATAGTTCGGTGTATCAAAGGTCAGGAACATGTCAAACAAAAAAGAACCGAAACTAAACCGGTAAAATCCAAAACCGGTTTAACTTAAGTGGTTGTAACAGCTCCATATTATGTCCCGCTGCAAAATTTAGGTATTTTCACACACCCAATTCCGATCTCTGGTAATGTGTTACAATAATTAATTGGTTCACACTGTAATGATAGATTTAAGCTATGTTGAAATAAGATAAAAATTTGGCCTTCTGCGGGCCCTTAACTTACCCCTATAGGCCTCCAAGGCGTCCTTAAACGTGCCCTCGTCGGCCCACAAGGTCGGCAACCCCGCACGTCTGCCGGCTCTCTGTTGGGTCGTCAGGTCGTCCCAGTCGGACAGCCGGCCGAAACAGGTCGCCAGCTCTGAAACAAGGAAGATATGTTTTCTTTTATTAAATCCTCCTCCGGACGACCTTCGTGACGTAGTGGTCACCATGCTGGTCCGCCCAGAGATCACGGGTTCAATCTCCGGTCAGGGCAAGGTGGGAAATGACATTTTTCAAATTGACCTGGGTCTTGGATATTTATCTATATGTGTATTTGTTATAAAATATACACGGTGATTTTTTATTGGTTTTGAAGCTGAAGGCCACTTCATAGGCATCGTTAGTAAGACCTAATTAGCTAGTCAAAATAAAAATTCAGAAACAAAAAATGTTGTCTAAAACTCGAAAGTAAAATTGTGAGATAAATTAGTAGTACCGCCGCCATACAACGCCCGCCGGCCGGCCGGGGTCATCGACATTTCGCAGCTGTTTTGGTCGGTGTAATTACGTGGTCTCGATCGGACATCATTTACGCAACTTTTTTATCTTATGACATACAGAAATTTGGATTACGTATATGGATAGAGGAATTTATTTATTATACGACATTTTTTTTCCAAAACCAATGAAAAGTCAGCGTGTAGTATCGTTGAGTTAGTATCGCATAGTCAAGTCTAGAACTTCCTTAGGGGCTAGCTCAATCTGTGTAGCTTGTCTATATATTTAAATAATATATTTTATTTCAGACAAAGACTCTGGGGGGTTACTCCATCAAATAATACGTTAGTCGTACGATACTGACTTCTATTTTTATGCCAAACCAAATTAGACTTTATCGTTATAAATTAGTGTTCAATGTTGCTTGGCACTGAAACGCGGATACGCAATAACGTACGTCTTGCGTACTGCTTTTGGAGTAACCCCTCTGGTCTCCGAAGCAGCACAGCTGAGGATGCGACCGGAAACAAGCTAAGATGAAGAATAGATTTTTTTTGAGGAAAGCAATTGAACTGAACTTGTCTGAGCTTTTGGCTTGTTTTATATAATAGCAAGTTTCCTGGGTCAAAAATAAATTATTTGGCACTGTTTAAAGAATAAAAAGTCACAAAATAATGTCACTTGTCATTGATCATATCCATTATCAACGTGATATAAAATTTAATAATGCGGAAAAACTGATATTAAGAGCTCTATTTGACTCTAAGAAACTATGACGTCATTCGTTTTTATTTCATACAAATTCCATAGAAAATGTTTGTTTTGACGTTTAGAAAAAAGTGTCTGATTTGATTTGTTGGAAACTTCTTTATTGAGAAAGCAAGAGTGGACGCGCTAAGGTAAAAAAAACACAAAAAGAAGAACATTACCTTGTAGTGAAAATCTTTGCGACTCTTCCATTGTAACATCAAGTTTTGGCATGGGAGCTGACCTGGAACAGATGTGCAATTGTACAGTGAAGATTTAGGGGGGGAGGGGTGGGGTTGGCTATCTTCTTGTCTTCTTGTCGTGTGTGTTAGTGACTAACACTAGTGTCAGAGTTTTTAAACCGCCTTTAAGGCCTCTGACACGGTTTTAGGTAACGACCAATGTCAAAGACAGTGACCGGGACCGACGGCTTAACGTGCCCTCCGAAGCACGGATCATCTTACTTATCAGACAATCAGGTGATCAGCCTGCAATGTCCTAACCAAACTAGGACAACAACACAAAGTCGTTGCCCCCGCCGGGAATCGAACCCGCGACCTCCGGGTATGAGCCGAACGCTCTAACCACTACACCACGGAGGCAGTTTGGCTAGAAAGGGCTCTACGTTCAACACTCAACCAACTAATAGGAATGTAGACTAGTAAATAGATTATTACAAAGTATACGTATTTTTTCTTTTCTCTCATTAGCAAATAATAAAAAATATAGCGCATTTAAATTTCGCGTGACGTCACGTTTGGCTACGATTTTTGACCAAAGGTGGGATAAATCGCCCCCACTCCGAAACTTCGAAGCGCTCTTTGTGAATTCTGATTACTTTCCTAAGCGAAAAAATATGGGTCCTTTATTTTTGGATAATCTTATTAGCGGACTAAATAGAATAGTACATTTTTGACCCAGTCTAGATATTCTTCGTATAATTCTTTAATATAATAGTACTTAAGTATGCATTATTACGCAAACGGGAAAATATTCCCAGTGAAATGTAATTGTCTCCCATGCTGGTCTGGGAGAAATAAAAAAAAAACTTAGAATGTACCAGCTGCTTCTCTTCCCACGCAGATCGTAAAAGCCGATCGAGGGAATGGGCAAAAATGCAAATCATGTTAACAGGCGATGCGGTTAGCAACCCATCACTGTATTGATTGCTTTTCCATCTTCTCGCCCACCATGACGCTAAAAGTGGCTTTTGGGTCTTGCAGCCCTGGGCTCTGCGTAGAGCCGCAAGACTCAAAATGCTCTGTCTGCCCCATTAGGGATAAAGACGTGATAGTATGTATGTATGTATGAAATGTAATTGTCCGGAGGCGGGGAGCACTGGAGTACTGTGATACAGGCCCTGCCTTCATCAGGCTCCAGTCTCCTCCAATCTGCACTATAAAAACCATGTATTTATTGTTTGTTGGCGAAAATAAACTACTTTTTATCTTTATCTTTTATCTCGTCTAGAGCCCTATTAGCGCGTTAGTTGGTTGCGTATTCATCATCTTCCTCGCCTTATCCGTATTTGGGGTCGGCTCTGTATGTCAACTCTCTCCACAGTTTTCTATCATTAACCATATTTTTACTAACCCCCCTCTCCTCCATGTCCCGCCTTACACATTCCCCCCACGTCTTTTTAGGTCGTCCTCTATCTTTGTGGCCATCTACCTTTAAGCTAACCATTTTATTTGCCAGATGTTCAGCATCTCGCCTCTTGACATGGCCGTACCAAGTTAAACGGTGGCTTTTTAACGTTTCTACTATCGGTGCTACCTTCAAACTCCCTCTTATTATTTCATTCCTGATCTTATCCATCTTCGTCACCCCACACATCCACCTAAGCATTCGCATCTCTGCTACATGTAACCTATGTTCTTCTCTCTTCTTCGTAGCCCAACATTCGCCTCCATACAAATTGCGTATTCAAGTATACACAAATATTTCAAAACTGAAAATACCTAAATCGGTCAAGCTTTAGCGAGCCACGAAAGCAATTCATTTTTGAACGAGCGAGCGAAGTTCTACAAGTAAACTTTGATTGAAGTATGATGAAGTTTAGTACATACATACATACTATCACGTCTTTATCCCTAATGGGGCAGACAGAGCATTTTGGGTCTTGCGGTTCTATGCAGAGCCCAGGGCCGCAAGACCCGAAAGCCACTTTTAGCGTCATGGTGGGCGAGAAGATGGAAAAGCAATCAATACAGTGATGGGTTGCTAGCCGCATCGCCTGTTAACATGATTCGCATTTTTGCCCATTCCCTCGATCGGCTTTTACGATCTGCGCAGCTGGTACATTCTAAGTTTCTTCATTTCTCCCAGACCAGCATGGGAGAAATTTAGTAGACGTGTAGATATAACCAATAGAGTTTTTAATATCAAACATGAACCAAATCGGTCAAGAGGTTATCGAGATATGGGGTTCGGGGCGAAAGGAAACACACCTATACTGCGTGAACCTTTCAGGAGTGGGGGAGGGGGACTTAAAAATAACACACTTGGTTACTAAGAGGGGGGGAGGTTAGGTTCTCGTCCCATAGTTCATCTTATACCTTTAAACGAGCAATTCTTGTATATTTATTTATATATTTATAAATTTCTGTGATCTCGAAAACGGCTTTAACGATTTCGCTAAAAATTGGTATATGGGGGTTTTTCGGGGTAAACAATCGATCTAGATTAGTCTTATGTTTGGGAAAACGTGTGTCTTCGAGTTTTTATTCGTTTTTCTTTCCACGCTGAATATGGTCGCTAGTTTCGTCGCGCCGGCCGCCATCCGCTTTGCTCAGTGGTTAAGGATGCTGACCGCTAGAAAGAGTGTTACGGGTTCGAATCCCACTCGGTGACTTACTTTTGTTTTTTTTATGTTCAAATTTATATATAATTTTTATTTTGTATTGTTTTTAGACAAGTTTAAAAAAATGTAGTTATTGTTTGAGATGTAACCGAGCAAAGCTCGGTCGCCCAGGTACTATACTCTAATATGCGTCCCCCGACCTTAGGAGATTCCGTTCTGTATTTAATACTTTCATTAATGATGTGTAGAACAACAAGACCTCACCTCAGCTCGAACAACCCCGCGTTGCTCCTCATCTGCAACTCTTCACACAAGCACCGCACCGTCTCCGCGTCGTCTGACCTCGCAGCTATCTCCTTGAGCTGGGAGACGGCTTCTTCGAATCTAATAACGAGTTTACTTGCTAAGCAAATTAAAAACATACCGAAAACGCCATCTAGTGATATGTGGCGGAACTACATAATCTATACATATAATAAAACAGTAAAAAAAGTGTGTCTGTACATTAAATATATTTCCAAAAAAAATATTGGGGGCGATGGAGACGTAGTAATAGAGTAAGAATTTAAAAAAAAATGTCTGTCTGTTTGTACACGCTAATCTCCGGAAATACTGGACGGATTCGAATGAAACTTTTTTGTTATGTAGCTATTAAGCCTGGGCAACATATAGGGTATAAATGATTTTGGAAAATAGAACGCCTGATGCAGAACCATAATGGTCCAGCTAAACTTTATGAGATATAAAAATATCGCCTTAGTAAAAGTTGTTCAGCCTGATGAGCATTTTCCAGTGACATAAAGTCCACGCGAACGAAGTCGCGGGCTTCGGCTAGCTAGCTATGTTGATATCTTAGCGCTATCTATTGACCGAGATTGCTGAACATGCATAAGAGATCTAAAATTGTGAAACCCATGCTTCTGAAATCACATAAAATGTTTTAGATCATCAAATGCCTAAGCAGTTTATATATTTTTGAATTTAGCTAGCTTAGTGTGCCTTGAGAAGCACGGAGGACCTCAATATATTAAAGCAAATTATTAGTCCAAGAAGGATGTTCATGGATGATGTAAAGGAAGTTGTGCTGTATAGGGAATATTTGAGAAGTCAAGTATTTGGTTGAAGACATATACAATACTCCACCTACAAGAACATAGTTCTTAAATTTATCCGTGGTCCAGTGGTCAAACTTTTCCCGTCTTATTATAAAACGCAGACTAACTTTGTTACTAGGTTTAAGACGATACCTCCGCAAAAAAGGTTGTGTTGAGTCTAATTTATCTCGCAAAGTATTTGAAATATAAATTTGAAATTTAAGGATATGATTTTTTACTCTTTTCTTAGTTTATTGATAAGATGAAAACATGATTGAAAAGAAAAATCTCGATAGAAGTATTTTTCGAAATATGGTCTTACTTAGGAAACTTGTCAATATTATCGCTCGAATAGGACGACTTAAAAGAAACCGTTTGAACTATAAGTAAGATTTTCAGACATTTTTAATAATAACAAGATGAAATTTTGATTGATCATTTAATTTTGCCGTAAATTATTAATAAAGGTTTTGGCGGTTACGACCTATTCGTTCATGTGGATTGGAACCCCAATTGAACACACCCACCGTATACCTTTCTCGGCCCCACGCGCGTCAACTCGCCGAGCGCTATCTCTTGCCACAGCTTGCTCAGTCTGCGTATGGATTCCTTGGACGTAAGACCTGTGCCAGTCGTCCGCACATCCCAACGTTTCGAATGATCGATCTTTTATTTGTAAAAATTAAGTTTTAGGCCCAACGCAGACGACAGACTAATCCGAGCCGCACTTTTTGGTCTGTGAAAATAGAACCCTATTTTCACTTACTGTTTTACATTGTGATTGTGTACATAAGTATAATAATAATAGGTAAAATAGAAAACGGGAACGGAAAAGCAAGCATGATGAGACAAAAATTTAATAGATGGTAAGTACTTACCTACCTCAATGTTTCTAAATAAGTGGCTTATATTGATAAAATATGTAATGTTTGTAAGAAAGGGAGTAGGTATGTCAATAAGTGCCTACCAATCTTACTGACTACTCAAAATATAGGTACCTACTAGGTATAAGTTGTATCATACTGAGATGGCACCGTACTGTCCTACTTTCAAACCATAATTACCTACTTATGTTATTTTCATACGTATCTACCTTTTTGTCTAATTCTACTGTTTCAAGTTACAACTTATTCTACCCAACTAACATTTTGGATAATATGCACCTACCGAATAACTTCGAAGTAAATCCGCTAATATAAAAGTACTACTGTTTTCAGGCCAAAAAAAAATCCTCTTTTATCAGAGTTTGATGACTTTTTGTCCGCGTCGATCGTCGCCGCCGCAAGAAGAACAAGGAGGTGTAATTGATATGGAGTCGGATTTACAAATTATGGATCTGGACAATCAAAATATTTCGTCAGGATCACTACAGGTGGAATGGAAAGGTGTGTATTTTAAATAGAACTTAATAGAATACATACTTTCAAATATGACAATATTTTAAGTTATTTTTTAATCTCGTAAACGGGCATTTCGCCTGGTCGCAGATAGACGGACGGACGGACAGACAGACAGTAAGAGGGGTGTTATAAGTTTGATGCCGATGTCTGTTTGTCTGTGACATCGAAGTTCTTTCAGTATTGCGGTCTGAATTTACCTTTATCTATATAGTTTTGCATATGTATACCTAATAGCATGAAATAAAAATTACAACATGGTATTTGTTTCAGGATGAATTTAATGAAAATATTTCTGGACATCGTATAGTGAACATCAAGTACTTCTTTAAAGAATTAAAGAAAATAGCCACTAGTCGCTTTGTGATTGTGGGTTAAATACCATCAATATTGTATCAGAAAAATGTACGGGAATAACATCAAATTGCTTTTTATCATGCTCCATTTGCAACGAACAATTTACAATAAAGAATACATTGGAGGATGTTAGTAAAGATGGAGTAGCAGGAGCTATGGTAGCAGGTTGTGGTCACCCCCAACTCAAACAAATTAGTGCCTGCCTCCTTAGATATACCAATTATGTCTGAGCGCATTTACAACCGTGCACATGACAAAATATGCGAAAACTGGGGGACCACAGCTTAGGACGAAATGAAAAAAGCTGGACAAAGAGAAAAAGCTGCTGCGATTGAAGAGGGTAAAATAGATAAAAATGGCAATGCCATAATTGATGTTATACTGGATGGTCGCTGGTGAAAGAGACTCTTGAGAGAAATTACTCCGCTCTGTCTGGTGCTGCAACTATGATAGGGAGGCGATTTACACAAGTGCTCTTTATGTGTGTGAAAAATAAATACTGCTGTATTGGGCAATAAATATTTTTCTGATTCTTTGAACATAATGTAATCTTATTAGCAGTTGATTGTCCAGTTCAAACTTTATCAAGATTATTATATTACTTAGGATGTTTTTTATTTTTATGTTTAATACATCAGTCTCATCGTATAATCAAAAGATATCAATTATTATTGTTATTATGCTATTTTTATTGTATATGTTTAGCAATAAATCTATGAAAAATTGTTTTATATTTTTATTTTGTACACCTATATATATAAATACATTGAAACTATTTTACGAAATATACTGAATATTTTTCTTTGACATATTCCATACCTATGTTTTAATGTGTGTAATTTTCCCCAAAGACCTTATCATTGTATCGAAATATAAGGTCTAACAAAATATACTGAAACTATTTGAAAGGTAGGTCCAGTCCGTGATACTGAACAACTTTCCCCAAGGAACACATAGCGAAATATAAAAAATATATTTTTCATATATCACCCACCTTTGACTGCTATGTGCCTCGCCGCTCTACCCGACACATCAGCTGTATGCAGCAAAGGACGTCTACACACGCTACGATTACACTCATTCACAAACAATCACATGTTGTCCTAGTAGTCATTAGGTAGTCATATGTAATTTAATCAATTCACAACACACTTTGAATTAAGTACCTAAGAAATTAAGATTATTTTTATTATTTCGACAAGTATCTTTACAATGTGCAAACAATTAATAACGACATTATTTACAACAGTAAAACACATTCCAAATTAATATTTTGATACAGTCAAAAATATTCAAACATCTCATGCGATAGTTATTAATAAGAAAAATCTAATTTACACTAAACTCGCATATTTTGGAGACTGAACTACCTATTCACTAGAGCAACAAAAGTCAACTGATGTTATTAGTCGGTCTTGTTTCTTGCTATAATAAGTAAAAACATGTTATTCACATGAGGCGGTATTTCTTTGAATATGACAACAAAGGATTTTGTAGTAAAAATTCACCGGTTAAATTTTTGCCGGCTTTTATGATGTTTTGTTTGTTTCTTTTGTCGGCATTTCACTTACAAAAATACTGTTCACAACAAGCAAAAAATGTGCAATAAAATTTAAGTTAGCTCGTGCCTGCGGCGAGAACAAAAGGGGCCATAAATGTTAACCGTGGGAACGCTAACTGAAAACAAATAAACAACAAAAAAACTTTCCAAGGTCTGGTCAGTTTTGAGTTGGAACTGATGCAAATAGCATCGTGCGTACGTTTTCTTTATGCCAAATTATAGGCAGTTATTCAAAAATACCTAGTCATATTGTGTGTAATTAAAACGCCAGCCTAGATACTTTTACATCAAACTTAGGTGACTTGCGCCATTTTATTTATTTTCATATTGTTTTAATAACTTCATGCATCATGTAATAGACGCGGGTCTACTTGAGGTTTAATAGGGTACAGAATAAATACTAGTTGCCTTAGGCAAGTGATATCAAAAATAATAAATCACTCGACTAATTTGATGAATTTGTTTTGTGACTGTAATTGTGTTGTGAAGTCGTGCCATAAAGTTCGAGTGATGTCGCGGCCTCGCGCCATTTAGCTACGTTTGTGGCTGCCTTTAGGTATTGCGGCGATGAGCGGACGGCGCGGCATGTGCGGTCGAAGGTCAGTGTATGTAAAAAATAAACTTCATATTTCACTATATTTTTCTTGAGAAAATTTGTTTATTATCACGGACTGAGCCTACTGTTAAAATAGTTTCAGTATATTTAGCGAGACCTTATATATAAAGAACAATATTTTCTGATCAGCCGACCGGTCAATTTGTAACTATATTTATATATTTTGTCTTTTGATTTCTTGGCGAAAGCAACATAAAAGTTGTTAACTTTATTGTATGAAAAAAATACCATACATAAAGACCATAGTAACTAGATGACGTGCGTGACTACTTCGATTTGTTTGAGAACGTTATTTTTTTTTCGTATTTCAATATACATGTACTGCTATAAGTTGTTCAAATTGATGGACCGAATCACCTCTTTTAACATATTTGTATCTACTGAATTAAAAATATTATTGTAAACATATCTGTCTGCTATCTCCATACGTTCTAAGCTCCCGAGTTCATGAACATGTTCTCGGCAGTGCGCGTAAATATAATATCAAGGAAAGCGCCCCCTCGCGCAATCGACACTATACGTCTAGCTCCGCCCACAAATGAGGTACATAATTTTTGTGGTATCGTCTTAAACCATTATCCGACCAAATCAAGTTGACATCTAAATATATGTATGGCCACCATCCAGACATCTATCATCAGATCAGCACCATGATATACCATAATATTGCGTTAAATACATACATACATACTATCACGTCTTTATCCCTAATGGGGCAGACAGAGCATTTTGGGTCTTGCGGTTCTATGCAGAGCCCAGGGCCGCAAGACCCAAAAGCCACTTTTAGCGTCATGGTGGGCGAGAAGATGGAGAAGCAATCAATAAAGTGATGGGTTGCTAGCCGCATCGCCTGTTAACATGATTTGCATTTTTGCCCATTCCCTCGATCGGCTTTTACGATCTGCTTGGGAAGAGAAGCAGCTGGTACATTCTAAGTTTTTTTTATTTCTCCCAGACCAGCATGGGAGTTTTTCCGTTGTCGCCGTAATATTGCGTTGTCACGCGATATACGTATGCGTGCAAAATTTCAGCTTAATCGGACACCGGAAAGGGGGTCAAATTAAACTTGCATGATTACAGACAACGGGAATTCCACTTTTTGGTTGCGATACCCGACAGGGTTCATAGTGTACCTAATTTAAGACAGTGACTTTTAGTAGTAAGAACTGATGTACATTATGAAATGCAATAAATAATTCCAAACGAATGAGGCGTTTTCTTTAAAAAAAAAATAGTTCCTTCACGTTACCTAGATGCCGCCAGCAATCACATAAATAGATCTGTCAATGTCTAATTCATATAAAATGTTCATAGTGGGAGTTTGACTTTGGAATCAAAGAGAATATAATCACTACGTTTTGGAATATTTAATATTTTTATTTTATTTAATTCAGTTAAAAATATACTATTGTTTGTAAATATGTATTTTTTTTTACTTAAATGATAGCAAAATACAAGATTGGTTGAACCAAACGGCCGGGCGGCCTTTTCCATTTTTGACGGAACGATTATCTTATACCTTTAAACGAGCAATTCTTGTATATATATATATTTATTTATAAATTTCTGTGATCTCGAAAACGGCTCTAACGATTTCGCTGAAAATTGGTATATGGGGGTTTTCGGGGGTAAACAATCGATCTAGATTAGTTTTATGTTTGGGAAAACGCGTGTTTTCGAGTTTTCATGCGTTTTCTTTCCACGCAGAATATGGTCGCTAATTTCGGCGCGCCGGCCGCCATCGGCTTAGCTCAGTGGTTAAGGATGCTGACCGCTAGAAAGAGTGTTACGGGTTCGAATCCCACTTAGTGACTTACTTTTGTTTTTTTTATGTTTAAGTTTATATATAATTTTTTATTTTGCATTGTTTTTAGACAAGTTTAAAAAAAAATTGTTAATGTTGAGATGTAACCGAGCAAAGCTCGGTCGCCCAGGTACTAAACTCTTAAGCGCCATGTTTTAACAATGTTTTTAACCTCATTTTTTTTCACTGGAAAACGCCTCATTGGAAAGGTAAAACTAAATAAAAGATTGTAAAATGGCAATGATTCTCACCCCTGTGTAGTTGTTCCCTTATCAATGACCACTCTAGCCAGTTGTATGTAAAGAGGAGTAACGTCGCTAGGTGTCGCTAGCTTAGCGGCCAGTAGCGCTGCGAGCGCGCTGTGGAGGTCGAACCCGCGACCCGACAGACAGCGGACGGACTGCAACACCAGCGCTCGTGAGACGCGCGGCTCTCTCTGTAAACATTTGCTTTTTACATATCATACACTGGTGTCATTTTCAGGCTGCCTAAAGTAAATATAAATATATAGGTACAATTCCCTGACGACCTCCGTGGCGTAGCGGTCACCATGCTAGTCCGCCACCCAGAGGTCCGGGGTTCGATTCCCGGTCAGGGCAAGTTGGAAAATGGCCTTTTTCAAATTGTCCTTGGTCTTGGATGTTTATCTATATATGTATTTGTTATAAAATATAGTATCGTTGAGTTAGTATCCCATAACACAAGTCTCGAACTTACTTTGGGGCTAGCTCAATCAGTGTAATTTGTCCCAAATATATTTATTTATTTATTTATATTTATTTATTCACTAATTGATCAAGCCCCAAACATACATACATACATACATACTATCACGTCTTTATCCCTAATGGGGCAGACAGAGCATTTTGGGTCTTGCGGTTCTATGCAGAGCCCAGGGCCGCAAGACCCAAAAGCCACTTTCAGCGTCATGGTGGGCGAGAAGATGGAAAAGCAATCAATACAGTGATGGGTTGCTAGCCGCATCGCCTGTTGAAATGATTCGCATTTTTGCCCATTCCCTCGATCGGCTTTTACGATCTGCGTGGGAAGAGAAGCAGCTGGTACATTCTAAGTTTTTTATTTCTCCCAGACCAGCATTATTTACATTGTTTATATAACCTAAAGTCGTGTTGTTGTTACCTTAGCGAATTGCAGGAGCGAGTCCAGAATGCTGTCGATGGACACTTGGACATCCACCTCCAGGGCCGGCGACTCTGGAAACGGAAACATCATCATTTCAGAGGTACATTGGCACATTCTTTTTTAGGGTTCCATTCACAAAGGGTAAAAACGGGACCCTATTAGTAAGACTCCGCCGTCCATCTGTCTGTCACCAGGTTGTATCTCATCAACCGTGACAGCTAGACAGTTGAATATATTATAGCTAGTATATTATATAGTACGCAAGGCCGACTTGCACTTGACCAGTTTTTTTTGTTTAACTTCACCTTAAAAATACCAGCTCTAAAAAAATCTTTTTTGATACCATGGTTTAAAAATCATTAAATATTATTGGATTTTACAGAAATAATAAATAGTCAGGTACAAATTATTGATTTGAAGAATATTACTCAAAGAGTTCCTTACTAAAATTGTGTCAAATTAAAATCTTTGGAATAATATTCATCAAATCAATAATTTGTGCCTGACTATTTATTATTTCTGTAAAATCCAATAATATTTCATGATTTTTAAATCACGGTATCGAAAAAATATTTTTATTTTAGAGGTGGTATTATCCACTCTATGTTACGTACTGCCTCGAAGTTTAGGTAAATATGCACTGGAATATCCGATCTCTGTACATAAGTTTCTCACCTGTTATAACATTACAACATACATTGACGACATTTACGAGTTTACTGTTACTGTTATGTCGTACATAAGTTAAGTTTTTAAATAAATATATAAATAAACAAGTTCCTCACCTGGCGGTTTGGTCCGCCGGATGGCGCCACTGACGCGGTAGCTGAGCAACGTGCCGCGACACGACCTGGTGTCGGTCAACAGGTTCGGTGGCCCTTTCGGCTCACTGTAACAATAAGAAAAACAAATTAAAAAAACGACGGGTTGCACTCTGGGAGTGCCGGCAGAAGTGAAAACTTGAATATTAACGTTGTGCATTTTTGATATTTTGGAATGGTTAGGGAATAATTTGCACGAATTGCTTTAATTATCAGTATAAAATATTTCAAATCTTTTCTGAACCACAGTCTGTCACAAATGTCACAAGCATGACCAAATTCATTTTCAAATACACAGCAGTATGGCCACTACACAGACGGTCGAGCCATCAGCTGTCACCATCCATGGATGCGCGTAGCACGCTGTAACATAAACACACACGAACATTCGCGCAAGCGCCCTGCGCCGTCTTACGAATTTTCGATCAGGTCACGTGTCCTGACGCGAGTTTAACATTTTTTACCCATTCCAAAAAAAGTGCACAAAGCCGCTAAAGAAGTTTTCACTTCAAAAATTAATTATCAAAAAAATATCGTACACAATTTCTTTTACTAGCAATTTTTTTAAAATAAATCAATAAATATTCAACGTGAAAGGGACATACCTGTAATAAATCAAACCACGGCCTGTACTAGATCACTGTAGTATAATGAAATTAAAATTGGTTGTTTGTAAAGTAGGTTTACGATCGAGATGTTTACGTGATAACGTCTTATTGGCCGACGATCGCGCTCGTGAGGTTTTGGTGTGACACAAGTTTCTGAACATGTCACCCGACTAAAACGATTTTAAAGACTTTATCACGTCAATGAAAGTAAAAAACAAAAAATAAGTATGTTAGGTATAAAAAGGACAGACCGTGTCAGGAACACCATGCTGCGCTCCTTTACGCAAGTGGTTGACGTTGGAATGAAGTCTGCTTAATTAAAGTGGGACTGGGCGGGTCACGTTTGCCGTATGTTGTCCGACAGATGGGCCCACACAACCACAACATGGGTTCCAACCGACGGAGTGAGATCCAGAGGAAGGCCTAGGATGAGATGGAGGGACGAGTTATCTGCTTTTGACAAAGAATGGCATGAAACGGCTGCAGATAGAAGTGATTGGAAGCAAAAAGGGGAGGCTTTTGCCCAACTATGGGACATAAACGGCTATTAAAAAAAATGGGTTCTTCCAAACAAAAGTGTGTTGTATGGGAATGTCAAATTTTGTTTTGGTTTTTTTGACCATTATATTAATTTCATTTTACTATAGTGATCTGGTATGACCCGTGGTTTGATTTATTACGGGTACGGCCCTTCTACGTTCTATAAGGACAAATTACACTGATTGAGCTAGCCCCAAAGTAAGTTCGAGACTTGTGTTATGGGCTACTAACTCAACGATAATATATGTTATACATACATACATACTATCACGTCTTTATCCCTAATGGGGCAGACAGAGCATTTTGAGTCTTGCGACTTTAAGCAGATAGAATTCAGGGCTGCAAGACTCAAAGGCCACTTTTAGCTTGATGTAGGCAAAAAGGTGGATAAAGTAATCAAAATAGTGATGGGTTGCTAGCCGCATCGCCTATTAATAAAATTCGATTTTTGCCCAATCCCTCGATCGGCTCTTACGATCTGCCCGGGCAGAGAAGCAGCTAGTACATTCTAAGTTTTTTCTTTTCTCCCAGACCAGCATGGAAGCATATATTTGTTATAAAATATATACCATATTATATATTTTATAACAAATACATAATATGGTATATACCTGCTCTAACAAAATATACTTACCAAAACTATAATAAGGCTGAATTCAGACCATACTACTGAACAACTTTCCCCAAAAAATATCGAAATTTGAAAAATAGTTTTTGGCATCGTAGTTTTTGTAGATCAGCTGATCCGAATTCGTATGGAAAGTCGAAAATTTATGACTTATACATTTAATTAGATACTTCAACAATTGCACAAAATAAACAAATACAGGACATAATGATATCTAATAATAATGAAATTATGTTCAACTAAAAGCTATTCTATAAATTAAAACTATTACTAAAAATAAAAACATCAATTTATGTACTTTACTCGAAAATTATTTTTGATATTTCAACATATGTTCCTTGGGGAATGTTACTCACTATAACGAATTAATTCTACCTTTAAAATAGTTTCAGTATGTTTTGTTAGACCTTATACACGCTGACTTTTTATTGGTTTTGGAAAAAAAAATGTCGTTTAATAAATAAATTCCGCTATCCATATACGTAATCCAAATTTGTGTATGTCATAAGATAAAAAAGTTGCGTAAATGATGTCCGATCGAGACCACGTAGTTATACGCCGGCCGAACAGCTGCCTAATGTCGATGACCCCGGCCGGCCGGCGGGCGATGTATGGCGGCGGTACTACTAATTGATCTTACAATTTTACTTTCGAGTTTTAGACAACATTTTTTTGACTAGCTTATTAGGTCTTACTAACGATGCCTATGAAGTGGCCTTCGGCTTCAAAACCAATGAAAAATCACCGTGTATAGTGTTATTAGTACTTGTAACAAAAAAAAAATTTTTTCTTTCTTACTCACATAGGCTCAAGCGGTTCATCTCTCAGCTTGCTCGACAGGAAGCTGTCGTTCGCTCGCAGCTCCGCGAAGAACATGTCCAACAGTGGGGCACAGGCTGAGAGGTCGGTGATATTCCCCATGAGGAAGAGGGAGAAACATTCTGCTAGCCTAAAACAACGATAAAGCTCATTATTATACTTAGTGAACGGGTTACTCACGTATAGAGTCAGTTTAATATTATGTCGACGACCTCCGTGGCGTAGTGGTCACCATGCTAGTCCGCCACCCAGAGGTCCCGGGTTCGATTCCCGGTCAGGGCAAGTTGGAAAATGGCCTTTTTCAAATTTTCCTGGGTCTTGGATGTTTATCTATATATGTATTTGTTATAAAATATAGTATCGTTGAGTTAGTATCCCATAACACAAGTCTCGAACTTACTTTGGGGCTAACTCAATCAGTGTAATTTGTCCCTATATATTTATTTATTTATGTAATCTCATCATCATTTCAGCCGCATAACGTCCACTGCTGGACATAGGCCTCTCCCAAAGATTTCCAAAATGACCGATCTAGAGCGGCTTGCATCCAGCGCCTTCCAGCGACCTTGGTTAGGTCGTCAGACCACCTTGTGAGTGGGTGTCCTACGCTTCGCTTGCCTGTACGTGGTCGCCATTCGAGAAATTATGTAATCTATTGTAATTGTATTATATTTAGACATAATAATTTAAATAATAGTACCTCATATTACAAAATGATGTTATTAAAAATATATAAAAATACTTAACACATTTTTAGACTAAACCGTAATCCTACTAATATTATAAATGCGAAAGTGAGTTTGTACATTTGTTTGTTTGTTTGTTACCTTTTCACGCTTAAACTACTGAACCGATTTGGATGAAATTTGGTATGGATATGATTTAAGACTTGGGGAAGGATATAGGGTGCTCTTTATCCTGAAATTCCCACGGGGAGCAAAGCCCGCGGGTACAGCTAGTTTATTATAATTAGTAATTTCATGGAATATTTTGATAAATGTTTTATGTACAGGAACATACTGATTGTATTTACTTCGGAGATGGGCTTTGATGTTTCCGACAGTTTTTCTTAAACTACTGCAGGTATCATCTTACATGATGTTTTAAAATATCCTTGAATACTGTTCCTAATATACTTATACCTTTAAACAAGCAATTCTTGTATATTATAATATATAAACCTTTTATTTATATATTTATAAATTTCTGTGATCTCGAAAACGGCTCTAACGATTTCGCTGAAAATTGGTATGTGGGGGTTTTTGGGGGTAAACAATCGATCTAGATTAGTCTTATGATTGGGAAAACGCGTGTTTTCGAGTTTTCATGCGTGTTTCTTTCCACGCAGAATATGGTCGCTAATTTCGTCGCGCCGGCCGCTATCCATTTTGGCTCAGCAGTTTGGGATGCCGACCGCCAAAGATAGTGTTACGGGTTCGAATCCCACTTGGTGACTTACTTTTGTTTTTTTTTTTATGTTCAAGTTTATATATTTTTTTTTATTTTGTATTGTTTTAAGACAAGTTTAAAAAAATTTAGTTATTGTTTGAGATGTAACCGAGCAAAGCTCGGTCGCCGAGGTACTAAAGATATTATGTTTCGACCTCATCCGGACGTCTTTATCAGGCGAGTGTGACTACAGGCCCGTACACCGATGTTAGTTGTGGGTCGTGATTTTAATAAAAAAATGCTAAAGCTTTTAGCGTAAAGTACGGTTTACATATTGACAAGTGACAAGTGCGAGTGACAAGTGCATAGATATAACTTGTCAATATGTCAACCTAGCTTCATTATCAGGTCTTTTTGTCTCCACTGCAGGAGCACGACCCTCTCTGTACTACCAGAGACATACTTGGCCAGAGCAGCCAGAGGACTAGGCCTACACTCTCCACGTTGGCCAGACGGGTTGGAGAGATGTCATTGATGTTTATGAGCTTTGTTTAGCTTGTATTCCTAAGCCGCCTTCTACGACATCCACGGGAGGACTTGGAGTGGTCTTATCTTGAGTATTCTACTCTGCCGAAAACCACACGGCTATATATTTATATTATTTATATTATTTAAACTTTATTAACCAACTAGCTGTGCCCGTGGGCTTCGCTCCCCGTGGGAATTTCGGACTAAAAACATCCTATGTCCTTCCCTGGGTATCAAACTATATCCATATCAAATAACATCTAAATATTTTCAGTGGTTGAAGCGTGAAGTGGTAACAAACAAACAAAATAAATACAAAGTCACTTTCGCATTTATAATATTGTTATTAATAGGAAGTAGAATATGTTGCCCAGGCTTAACAGCTACATAACAAAAAAGTTTCATTCCGGAAACATATTGATTTTGGAAAATGGAATACTTGATGGAGAACTATAATGGTCCAGCTAAACTATATTCAGCCTGATGAGAATTTTTCAGAGACATAAGGTCCACGCCAACGGCGGGCAGTGTTTAATAGATAGTACAAAAGGCGAACTTAATACCAATAGCAATTTCTACCTATCAACCTTTTACCTTCACAGTATAATACTCACCTCTCCCCAGCGTGTTTGCTCAGCACCTTCCTAACAGCGGTGGTGACGTCATCGTTGTATGACGTCACGCCCTGAG
This sequence comes from Acrobasis consociella, assembly GCA_963555685.1. Taxonomy (NCBI): domain Eukaryota; kingdom Metazoa; phylum Arthropoda; class Insecta; order Lepidoptera; family Pyralidae; genus Acrobasis; species Acrobasis consociella. Next base: position 13,619,710 of record OY743129.1, read on the forward strand.
CCGCCCTCGCCACCACGTTCAGTACGTACGGGTCGGTTTCGTACAGAACATTGAGTAAAGTGTGTGCCTTCTTGCGTTTCTTTGCCGACGGTTCGTCTCCGGGTTTTGTGTAGAACAGTTCTATAAAAGAATATAGTTACATAATACACTGTCCCTGTATATATATAATCCGTTAACTAGATTATCCAGAAATAAAGAAGTTTTCCTTTATACTTGTTATGTATACTATTGCCTTTATTTTTCTTACGTGTCCATATACAATCGTTTAGTAAATAGAAAGGGGGGGGGGGG